>OZ005650.1:86282517-87505017 GCA_963930645.1 Salticus scenicus | reverse complement strand
CGCAGAACCGCTCGGCCGCTGGTGGGCCACTCTGTAATAGGAAACTTTCTTAAGTGTTTTAATATACAAGTTTCTGAAAAAATCATGGAAAATTTCGAATTTTATCGTACCAAGTATCTACCGTTGGAGAAAGAAAAAGAATATTTCCTGTGCTCTTTCTTAGGATAACTGAATACGCGATAACTTAGTTTTTATAGTGCGTGGGTGATTCTAAGAAATTTTCATATCTGAAAATGGGACTTTCACAAAAATCGTCGGATTTAAAATGGATTCATCACAAAAATAGCACAAGAAAATTGCGTATTTTATAAATCAGCCGCAAAAAATGACATTTCAGTAATAAAAAAAAAAAAGAGCTCATTTATGACTAAATAATTAGACATTTTTAGAAAAATAACATCTATTTTAGCAATTAGTTTACGATTACGTAATTTTAAAAATTAGCTGTAAAATAATTCCGTATTTCTATAAAAAGCCACAAAATTATACTTATAATGTAAATCATGTTTGAAAAAAGCAAGAAATTCATCGATTAGCATTAAAATAAAGCCTTTTTCAGCGATTAAACATAAATTTTGTTAATTAGCGGTGAAATGATTGCGTATTTCCGTCATCGGCTACAAAAATATCGCGATTTACTGATATCAACTGGGAAAAAAAAAAAAAAAAACCTTTATTGTCTAGCAGCCAAATGATAGCATATAAAACGTAAATTTTTGATTATTAGTGGGTAAGCGATCCCGTATTAGCGAAAACTACTTCAAAATTATTCCCGATTTCCGAGATTACACTTTGAAAAAAGAAAAAAAAAAGTTCACTGATTAGTGGCAAAATAGTTGAGTATTTAAGATTCAGCTTTTAGATGAACGTATTTTGCATAGATTAGTAGCTAAATAATAGCGTGTTTCGGCAATCGGCCGCATAATAATCGCGTATTTTAGGATTTACCTTTAAAGAAGAGTGAATTTTATCAATTAGAGCAAAATTATAGTATATGTTAGCAATTATTTGCTATTAAACGTAGATTTTGTAAATTTGCAGTGAAATAATTACGAATTTCGGCAATCGGTCGTAAAAATATTGCGAATTCTGTCAAATACGAGAAAAATAGCATATTTATTTAATTAATGATAAAAACGTAATTCTACCTCCCCCCCCCCCCCCTCTACGGAAACTCGATTTTTTAGGTATATTTAGCAATAATCTTAAGGGGGAAAAAAAAGTTTTAGAAAAGTTGATGGCTGTCAGTTTGCACTGAAATTGAATTTAATGTTGTACAATTTCAATCCTTTTCCATCCTTAATAACAATGATTATTTTATTGTAGATTCAGTTTTATTACATTTTCTAATATCTAAACTGTTAAAATTGTTCATTATTTTGACTTTTGTTACTCCAAAAATTTAAGATTTTGTTTAAAAAATCCAATTTTTGTATCTGTTTGAAGTATAGCATTGAAATTATTTTCACATCAGTTGTCTTGTTCTTGTAATTAAACAAGTTTCTTTTGAATAGGCATGCACTAAATGTTTGATTATTACTGAATAACTAAAAATTTGATGCATACCTACATCTTACCTTTTTTTTTTTTTTTTTTCCTTCACTTAATTTCATATGATTATTGCTAATTTATTTTTGTTAGTAGTTTCTTTCTTTCTTTTTCTTTTTTAATTTTTAAAATTGCTCCTCAAAGTAGCCGAAATGCTCCTCAAAATTTCTCTGAATACTCCTCAAACTGTTTTTGAAAAGTTGGCAACCCTGCATATTAGTGTATTATATTAGAATTAGTGTATTTTCATGTATCCATGTTAATATAAAAGGTAAATTTGGATAAAATTTCTAAAGTACCAGTACCTATCACATAACTAAGTTTAACATATACTATATTAAACATATTTATAAATAAATTTTGTAATAATATATAAAAGTATCGCAGCATATTTTGAATGAACATAGAAGTAATTCATAATAAAATTTTAAAAGCCTAAAGTTTTGTTTTTTATATTAATCAAAATGTTGTAACAATGTGTTTTTCAAAGAACATCAATCTGTTTACATTTCAAAAAATCTTTATAAGCTATATTTTGTTAAATTAAGTTTTTATGTGACAATTAAATTATAAATATAGGTTTTTGATATGACTGTTTTAACCATGGTTTAAACCGTCAAAAACCTGCCAGCCCTGGTCCCAAACTATGTGAATTTTAGTTTCTTCGATGAAATCTCGTATTTATGAAGTAATACAGAAGCATGGATGCACAATTAGGTTTCAAAAATTGTTTATTTAGATTTTATTTAATTTTTGTCTGAACTTTTGAGACAGTATTATATTTTTGTTACCATTTAATTACTTGCAATATGTACAGTACTACTTTTCATTGTTATAAATATTGTTTATATGCACAGCACATTACATTCAAGCTATGTTAGGAAAATTGATTAAATATTTTTCGAAATCTGCATGAATTTCTTCATTGTCTAAACTTTTGGTTTGTACTGTATATACATATATAAATTTTGAGGTATTTTACTCATATATGAAGTATTTAAAATTCTATTATTGAAAATATATTTCAATTTTGAATTTTATTTAAACCACAAGGAAATAACCTTTGGTATATCAATATAAACTTCATTTTAATTATTAAATAAGAGTACTTATATATGTTGATAGTACTTTTTAAGTGTTTGAATTTAAGAAAAAACTTCTTGAATAATAAAATTTATTAATTAGATTGTTTTTCAACAATTGTATCCTGTTCTGCTATGCCTTATTTATAATTTTATTTTCAGGGTATTTCAAAATTTAATACTCGGCCTACTTTTTTCAATACTAACAGAATCAGACGAGGTGGACTGAATAATGTAGTTAGAAGCCCGTCAAAGCTTCTTATATCAAATCTTGATTATGGAGTGTCTGATTCTGATATAAAGGTAAATTTTATATACTTATCCACATTGTGCAGTGTAAATATATTGTCCACTTTTTTTTTTTTTTTTTTTATTAATTCTTATTTAATATAACAGTGATTTTTTAATATTTTTTAAAAAATTTGTTTTTAAATGTTCATTTTTAATAAGTTCTTATATTTAATACAATTTTATACACAGAGATTATTTAAATTCTTTCTAATTCAGAAATATATGTAAATACTATGTGCTTTACACAAATTTACAATTTGTTTATTTGAAAACAAATGTTGCCATGAGGCAGAGTTGGAAAAAAAAAATCAAAAACGACCCCAGTTAATTTTATCAGTTTTTTTTTTTTTTTTTTTTATATCAGGGTTTTCCAGGTTTTTTTTAGAGTTTCTTCAGGGCTTTTCAGAGTATTTTCTTTATTTTTCACTCTATTTATTTATATTTTTAAAATATGAAATATACTGTAACCGCCGCATAATAAAATCACTGGTTAATGAAATCAGCCGCTTAATCTGATCAAATCAATACAAACTACTTTTAAAGCCGCCGCTTACTAAAATCAGCATCGCCGGTTAATAAACTTAAAATTATCCTCAGCTGCCAAAAATATCATTTATGCACACTAAATTTTTTTTATTTACATTGTAATTTTTTTTTTTTTTAATAGAAAAAGAAATTAAAGCACAACAAACCCTCCGTTATCGCTCATTGTTCAAGATTTTATACTTGCAGTTGCAGCTCAGTTATAAATTAAACACGCCCTGCAACCTATCTCCGTAACAATTTCAAGGAACGTATTTTTCAAAATGCAGTAATAAAATACAAATTTGATTTGAAATTTTTTCTTTTTTTTGGTTTAATTATTAGAAGACAATTTCTAGTTCTTATTTTGAAATTACTATAATTCATGAGGTTTAAATGGAAATATTTTAAATTTATAAGAACAGCGTGAACTTTTGGTAAAGTAATGATGATTTTCCTCTAACGAAAGTGCACGGGAACTTACAATGCGTTTAATTTACTTATATCGAAGAAACAATTAGTTAATTATCTACCAAAAATTAATTAATATTGTTTACTAATTATATTATTCGTTACCTTTTGAAGTTTCTTTCGAAATTCAGGGAAGTAATACCTTTTCCTTAAGGGCAGGAACGTTTGCCGGTTATAAAAATCAGCCGCTTAATAAAATCACTTTGGCTCAGAAAGAATGTGATTTTTATGAGCGGCGGGAACTGTATTAATTATAAGACGATTAAAAAAAAAAAAATGTAGAATTTCAAAGATTAAAATTTAATACATTAAAAATCAAAATTTAAAATATTTAACTACTATAATTTTATTACTTCTAAAGATTTTCCATTATTGTTAAAAGGAAATTTTTAAAAAATTAAATAATTGTGCTTTAAATATCTAAAATTCTGTTTATTTGTCCTTTACAATAATAAACTTGATTTAAATAATTATTTAGTAGTGCTTTATTAAATTTTTCATATTCAATAGATTTCCATCAAATATTCTGAATTATTGTCCTTCTATTAATTAGCAGTATTTCACTGTTAAAGTTTTCAGATATTTTTTTTAATTTGATTTTTATTAATTTATATTTTACATACCTTGAATCTCACAGTTTTCTTTATATTAACAAATAACTCATTTTTTCTTGCTTTTATTTGTCTTGGGTTATATATATATTAATATTTAGCAAGTAATTTATTCATTAAAAAATAAATACCTAAATAAAATAAAACCATTCAATCGTGCTGACTCTAGAATAAAAGGGCTGTTGAGAGGAATTCAATAACAAGGGTAACCTGTTTTCAAAAAGGGCATTATTTGCTTATTTTACAGTCTTCAATTTAATGATTTTTGTACATGACAAAAGTAAATACAGTGAAAAACGTTTAACACGAAACTGAGGGGACCGAAATATTTTTTCGTGTTAAAAGAATTTCGTGTAAAAAAGATTCATACAAAAAAGTACAAAATTGGCCATTGTTTTCCCTGTCGTCAGTTATTATTTCCATTTCCTGTAAAAATACTACTAACTTACATCCATTAGGATAAAAATCAAGCACAAATATGATTGTTTTTTTGGGGGGGAAAAATCAGATATCTTTTACTGTCTTTTTCAGCACCTTATTGCAGACATGCCAAGTCTCCTGCTTTTTGCTTGTTTTTCTATGCTCCTGATTTTTCCACTCATTTCTCCTGCTTTTCTGATGTAATTTTTATCTATCTCTCAGCATAATTTATGCTTAAAATTTGTGGGATTGGGTTAAAAATTTTGAAAGAAAATGGAAATTTATCTTGCCCTGCAATTTAAAGTAACGCGTTACTTAAAATTAAATTTGAATTATTTTACTCATTTTTTTTTACAAACTTTCTTGTTGGAAAAAGTCTCGTGATTTCTGTTAAAAAATCTCCTGCTTTTTTGTCATTAGAAGTTGGCATCTCTGATATTGTTTAAAAATTTGTCAAGATTATACATTGTTTTATTAATCTCTCACTTCGAATGTACATCTAAATAACTGTGGATACTCATTATTTTCTTCATTTCTGAAGCAGAGGGGACAGAAACTGCATCGTTGATTCAGTTGTCAGATTCGTAATCAAAATTTACCTAAGTGGAATCATTTTCATGATGAATGATGTCAAAAATCTCATTGTCGGTGCTGCAAACACATGATCATCGAAGGCAACATATTGTAGCATAGTTACCAACATTTTAATTTATTCCAGAGCATTTTTAGCACCGCCTTTAATCCGCACCACTGTATTTATAGACTATTTTCCTTCAATATGTAACTATGATAAAATAAGAAATTACTTTTAAGAAAAAAGTGGTATTGAAATAAAGGCGGGTCTAAAAATACTTTGGAATAAATTAAAATGTTGGCATCTCTATTGAAGCAAACATGCCACTGAAGATCAAAAGTGAATTTTTTCGTGTTAAACGATTTTTGTTTTGTGTTACAAGAAAAAAATTGTATTAAATATCTTAGTATACTCTCTGGACCGCTATATCATTTTGTGTTAACCGATTTTTCATGTTAAGCGTTTTCGTGTAAAACGTATATCACTGTACTAATTTTATGTGTATATATTATATAGTCTATATGCATTTGTTCTTCAAGGAATGCTGTAAAGTTATTGGTAGAAAGTTACATGTCCGGAAGAAAAGTATCTAAAGGCCTCTGAATATTTTAAATGTTAAAAAAATCCACTTGGTACAAAAATGTTTTTAAAAGGGTTGCGGGGTGCTAAAATGGGTTGAAAATTGAAAAAGGGCCGTGGGGTTCTGAAATAGGTTGAAAAAGGACTGCTGGGTGGAGCACGCTGCCAAATTAGCCTAGAGTCAGCACTATTCAAGATTAACTTCTGTTACAAAAAAATACTGTACCTTTTTACTTTGTAGGAACTTTTTGGAGAATTTGGAACTCTAAGAAAAGCTGTTGTACATTATGACCAATCAGGTCGATCTCTTGGTACTGCTGATGTGGTCTTTGAAAAAAGAATAGATGCCATACGGGCAATGAAGCAATATAATGGAGTGCCACTTGATGGTGAGAGTTAATGTCAGAGAGAGGTGGTATATTTTTTTCTGGCTAATATTTAATCTATATATGGCAGTATTACTTTAAAAATTGCTGTAATGCATGAAGAATTTGGTGGCTGAACAAATCCTATTTGTGAAAATCATGATGGATTTTGGTAGCTTCCCTGTATTGTTGGAGGTAAGAGGTAATCAAATATATATATTACTACAGTATGATGAGTATGCTGTGATGGAAAAGAAGTCTTATTCAGTGACTTTTATATTCAGAGATTAATTTTATTACTTATATAAAGTAACATATTCACATATTTTTTAATGATTTGGTACTGGGGGGGGGGGGGGGGAATTAGACTAAAAAACATTAAGGAAAAATATTTAGTGGTTTTATTGTCATATATCAGTGATGACAAAACTTTTCGAGTTGTGGGTCAAATTTTGCTTATTATTTTCTTGATTCTAGCCTGTGGGTCATAAACTGAGTGGCATCACTTGGAGAGGAGGAGACAGAAGAGGATACCATAAAAAAAATACTAATAATTTAAAAACACTGAAAACCCCACATCTATAATAATTTTATAATTGTTCTATTTTTATTGCAATTTTAAGGTATTTAAATTTGAATAAATTGCTTTGTGCACTTTAGTTAATTGTTTCAAGGGGCATTTTCAGTTTTCATAAATTATTTTTTTTAATTCACAAATGGGGTACCATTTTAAAAAGCTTCATTTGAACTTTGAATATATGTCTAGCATTAAGTATCAAATTGTTTTGTAGACAAGTATTACATATGGTATATTAAAAATTTAAGGACTCTAATTTATTTTTTCAGGGATAAGCTTTTTCAGTTTTTTGTTGAATTAGCTTTTCAGTCTTTCTGAAATGTAACAAGCAGCTAATCAAATAAAATGTTTACCTATCAATGTGAAATATTGAACATAAAACATAATCATTAATTTTTTCTTTGTAGATAAGATAAAAAATATATTTATTATTCTAATATAATGATTTTGTCCTAAAAACTCTAATATTTCCTTTTTAACGTCTCGCAGGGTTTCAGGCCTAAAGACAAATCCTCCAAAATAACCAGGGCCTGTTTTTTTGGTTTACCCACTTAAAAAACACAATAAAATCCATTTGAGAGTGTGTTTTATTGTTTTGTTTTTTTAATATAATAAAATGTTCCACTTTTTAAAAATTTATTTCAATTTCAACATAAGAAAACTTCCTTTCATTTCAACTGTCTATCTGGAAAATATCTCTTTTGAACGGGACAATTAGTATATATATATGCCCAGTAGCAGAAATTTTTCTGTCAATCTGCAACAACTATTTACACTTTAGAAAATAATCTACAGCATAATTTCACAGTGAATTACGGAGGAAAAAGTTACCAGATTCAGTAAGCATATTTTTATCACAAGTTTGCATTTATCTAATGTTATTTATCTGTTAAATACGTCAAAGCATTGTAGTTATAGAATTTTAATTTACATATAGCTAGGTAAAGAGTTGGCATTAGCAATTAGCTTTCGTATTGTATAAGAACTAATATTTTGTTTATGATTTTGTTCATATTGACTCTACTAAAACACTTGTAGGAGACGCTAAACATTGAAATTAATGCAGCTTTCTAAAATTTTCTGGTTCCTGTGTGGAAGGGTTCAGATGGGAGGGACATTAAGACATATAATAAACTTTCTTTTATCAACAATTAAAGTTTGTTCGTCACTGCCATCTGTACATCTTAATTGCATTTTGTTCACCTTCTCAATGTCCGAGCCCCAACTTTCGCAGAAAACTTGTGATATTGGAATTGAAACTGTGTCTTTAACCCAGTAGGCGACAAAGCTGCTGCTGCGGGAACTCTCTACAATAATTAAGATAAAGATTTTTTTATTTTTTACATTAAACATTAAAATGCCTAGCTTCGCTGGTAATTTTTGCAAAAAGTTTGTAATGCAAATTGTATTACAATTTTTTTTACTTATTCGAACAAAATCGTCTGTTTCTACTGCATAAGAAAAGAAATTCGCTAGAAATAACTTATTATTCAAGTGCAGGGGTTTAAAATGTTGGATATAAATTAAAAAATTCGTTTTTTAAATTATAACAGTGACCAAGAAAATTAATTTAAAAGGGTTATGCAGTTTATCAACATCTATTCTACCTCCATTAGGTGCGAAGTTTCCCATTTTGGAACTATATAATACCTTCTAACAAAATAGATTTTTTTAATTTTTTAAACTACATATGATTAGGGATGTATTTTGTAACCCAAAGCATACGAAAATACAAAATTTTTCAGTGAGATTCATATTGTGGCGTTCAGTGAGTTAAGGAACTTAATAAGTACAAGTATTTTCTTTGGCAGCTCAATAAAAGACTATCCAAATAAAACATGTGATCCTTTCAGATCCAGTTTCTTCTTCTATAGTGCTAGCGATCCATTTATAAAAATACTGGTATTCAAACAAAAGTGTGTCAAGATCATCAAATTTTGAAATCAATACAAAAACTAGTATATATTCAAAGGTGCAATAACAAAAATTACATGAATTGTGAGTGACATTGAACAATTATACCTCTAAACAGGTTCTGCAATTTAAAGAAGCAAATTTAAACAGAATATTGACAGTTGTGCTGCATATAGAGAAAGAATGGGAATCTCAACACTTCTGCAGGGAGTTTCATTACCGATCGGTGGTAAAGAGGGTGGGGTGGGGGGTCTCAAAAAATTATATGAATGGGAGATATGGAACATTTCTATTTCTTTATAGGTTTCAGAATCTAATTAAGTAAGTTTAAAATGAATATTGACATTTATGCTCTGGGTGGAAAAAGATTAGAAATCACAAAGCTTCTATGAAGCGTTTGCTTGCCAATCGTTAGTTGAGGGGAGGGAGGGAAGGAAATATACAAGTGAGAGGTAGTAAAGAATTCTACTTTTTTATAGGTTTTGGAATCTAAGTAAATAAGTTTAAAAAGAACATTGAGATTTATGTTGCAGATGGAGAAAGATTTGAAATCGCAAGAATTCCGCGAGCCGTTTGATTGTTGATCGTTAGTGGGGGGGAAGGGGAGGGCACAAGAAATTGCATGAGTGAGAGATATTGAACAATTTTACTTCTTTATAGGTTCTAGAATTTATAAAGCATGTTTCAAATGAATATTGACATTTATGCTGTGGATGAAGAAAGCTTAAAAATTACAAAACTTTTGTGGAATGTTCAATCACTGATTGCTAGCGGGGGGGGGGGGGGGGAGTAAAACAAATATAAGTGAGATATTGAACGATTCTACTTCTTTATAAGTTCTAGAATCTAATTAAATAAGTAAAAAATAATAATAATATTGATATTTATGTTGCTGATCTGAAAAAAAATGGAAATCTCAAGAATTTCACAATCTGATAGCCGATCGTTAACTGGGAGTAAGGGGAGGGGGTCACAAAAAAATTACATGAGTGAGAAATATTGAACAGTTCTAAACTTCTGTATAGGTTCTAGAATTTAATTAAGTGTGTTTAAAATAAATATTGACATTTATGTTGTGGATGGAAAAAGATTGAAAATCACACTATCTTTCCTGCCAAAATCGGGAGATTTGCAATTGCTGCATAATGCTGATTTGGAAATAATCTGCAGACTAAAAAAAAAAAAAAATCTGCGACGTACATCACACGTCTCACATTTTCTGCTATGGGGTATATATGGGAATGAATAAACAAAATTACGAGTCATTTTTGTATTTGTAAATTATGATATATATAAACATAAAATAAAGTAATAATTTGCTAAAATTCTAAAGATTTTAACAACAAATATTAAACATATTAACAAATACAATATATTGACCTTGTAAGGTTCGATGCCAGAAAATGGGGTTCTTTTTTAGCTCCCCACAAACTTCAAATTCATAAAAATAGCCTTTTTAAAAGATTTAGCATTATAAAAATGATCTTTTTGTAAGATTTTTCAGTGCTTCCAGAATTATTTTTAATGATTATACAACCTGGTTCAATGCAACACTATTTACTTGATAATAAACATTTATATTGAACGACTGATAAAACGAAAGATGTTACATCTGTATTTTTTTTTTCCCGTAAAAATATTTTATTTTTTACAAAAATGGGTCCTAAACATTAAAACTTAGATTAACTCCTGACGCGTAAATGTTGAATGCAGGCAGTGATACCTTTGTTTTGTATTCCTTTATTAAATAAGTTTTTGAATATTAATACAGTATGTCAGTATCAATATTAACAAAAGTTTATTTATTTATATTTTACTTTACCCATATAAAAACATGTAATTATTTGTAATATGAAAATCGTACATGGAAGAGTTAAAATATCTTGCTTTTGTTACTAGTTTTAATTTTACACAAAATAACTTAATAATAAAAAAAAATTAAAGTAAATTCAAAATTGTGATAAAATATTGAATAGAATGAAATAACAATTTTACTTTTATTCCTCAGTTTAGACTAAATCAAACATTAAGAATATGAAGTCATGTAATTTTTAATTAATTATAATTAATTACTATTATTTTATAATATTATAAGTTTTCTTTTAGTCTAGAACTGTTCTCTTTTGAAATAAACTAAAGTTCAAACCCAGTAGTGTTATTCTAGGTTTAATATAAAAAGGTCCAATTTATCCCCTCCCCCAGAAAAAAAAAAAAAAAAAACCTTACATGTTTGCCTTTATACATACTTTCAGCTTTTTTTTCGTCTTTTAGCCAATCTCATCCCTGTTTTTGAGATATAAAGCTTCAAATTTTGAAAATATCTCACTCAGATTGAACAATCCTTGATTGTCGACATTTATAAAATAAAATAAATTTAAAAGAACTTTTGAACACAAAATAATCTTGTCTTGCTTTTTAAACACTGAAGTGTTCTTAATTTTCTTGTTATTTTCTTCCTGTAGTGGTTTAATATGGAATGAACATATAAATTGCCATCTAATTCATTGACCACTTTTCATGTAACTTCATAAAACATTTCTAAATGTTCATTTTTTATGTATCAAAATAATTATTCAAATTCTGTTCATATTTGTATAGGAAGAAATATGAAAATTCAGATCACAAGTTCTGTCCCACCAAGGTTTACTAATTTCAATAATCCTAATAACAGAAGAGGGAACACAGGAACTCGTTTTTCTCGGAGGTAAGTTACTTTTTATAGTTCATTTTCTAACTGCTCTGCTTAAAAAGTAAGTTTTATAATGTAGCTAGTGTAGATTCAAGTAATAATAAAAGATAAAAATAAACCTAATTATTTTGTATATCAAAAAGTGAGTTGGTAAAAAGTTATACGGGAGCATTTTAAATTATGGAACTTCACAATATATAAGGAATTTCAGTGTCAGGTATAAATTATCCTGATTTTTATTTTTGGAACATACACTATATAAGTAAACAGAGTTGCTACAGTACCTGGAATTCAGGGAAAACCTGGAAAACTCAGAGATTTGAAAAGCAGGGAAAATTCAGAGAATTTTGAAATTTTTTGGAAAAACATTGGAAATTTTTTTCATAATCATCTTTTTAAAAATATTAATGCTTTATAATGAAGAAGAAAAAGTCAGTTATGGTTCTTTTCCCAGCTGTAGTAAGCAAATAAAATTAATATACCCTAGGTATGTTTAACCACTTCACCGGTCGCTGTAGTGTGTGGAAGGCTACATTTACCCCCGAGTTACCTCGGGACGGCCGGTGAAGTGGTTAAAAGAGACAGGGAATTTTTTCTCCTGATTAACCCGTTAGTAGTCGCTATAGACAGTGCCACCTATTACAGAGTGTGCACTTTTTATTTAACTATCACCAATAATTTTAAGAAGTGATGTGATCGACGTTTCTTTGAATTTATTTGCATTTTATGTATATCAAATGCCACTTTAAAAAATTTTTTTTGGCTATTGAATAAAAAAATCTGGCAACACTAAGGATGGGGGGCAAATCGACCAACTAGCGACTACTAACAGGTTAAGTGTAGAACCTTAATTATGTGCTTTGTAGTTTTTTATGTGCTTGTGTAGCTTTTACAAGGACACAAAGAAAAGATCTTTTACATTCTGGATTATTGACTTGAATTATTTGAAGTATGCTCCTGTCCAAACTCAACATTTACTTTTTTTTTTTTTTTTTTTTTTTTAACCAGATACAAAGTAGAATTTTTATACATTGCAGTCTATAGGCTCAAACTATTGATTTTGTCCTGTGTATTTTTGTGTTATTACACATTTTGAGGTATGCAGAATCCGAAAATTACAAAATTGATGTGTACGTTTGTAGGTTACTCAGTTTGTTCTTTCATTAGTTAGTTTGTTAGTCTGTGTACATATTTATCTCAAGAAGAGGTTGGACAAGTTTTTAGGTATCACTTAGGATACTGGCAAGAATCCTCTTGATCTGCACCATTCTAATTTGAAAACTTTGTAAATTATTTAAGTTTTCGATTTTTTTTTTTTTTTTTTTTTTTTTACATAGGAGAATAGGGCAAAATTTCAATTATATGTGCATTAAAGGAAATATTTTCATGTAAATATCAGACTTAGTCAACGTTACACAAATTTTCATGACGTCTGTATGTAAATATGTATGTATGTGTGTGTGTATCTTGCATAACTCAAAAATGGTTGGACGTAGAACGTTGCAAATTGGTATATAGGTTTCTTATAACATCTAGTTCTGCACCTCCCTTTTTGGACTTTCTATGATTTTCCCTTTTGGAGATATTTAGGAAAATTATATTCATAATGACCAAAAATACAAAAGTTTTGACTATTATATATGAACTGCCATCATAGAGATTTCAAAAGAAGCTAATGATAGAGCCAGTAATGATACTGTTATGAAAGTTGAAGGCATTTTTGTGTGTAGAAAGTTATGCTTAAAGACATAAGCAGGTTCTAGTCGACGAATGCATTTTATTTAATGAATATTCAGCCCATAATGTATCTTGCATAACTCAAAAACGGTTGAATGTAGAATGTTGCAAATTGGTATATAGGTTTCTTATAACATCTAGTTAAGCACCTCCCTTTTTGAACTTTCTATGATTTTCCCTTTTGGAGATATTTAGTAAAATTATATTCATAGTGACCAAAAATACAAAGCTTTTGGCCATTGTATATGACCTACCATCATAGAGATTTCAAAAGAAGCTAATGATAGAGCTAGTAATGATAATGTTATGAAAGTTGAAGACATTTTTGTGTGTAGAAAGTTACGCTTAAAGACATAAGCAGGTTCTTGTCGGCGAATGCATTTTATTTAATGAACATTCTGCCCGTAGGTACAGCCCATAATTTTATTGTTGTGAAAGTTGTCGACATTTTAGAGTGTGTCGAAATTGATTCTTTAAGACTGAAGTAGGTTCTAGTTGACAAATGCATTTCATTTAATGAATATTCAGCTCGTAGATAAAGCCTTCAATGATATTGATAAAAAATCGTCGACATTTTAGTGTGTAAAAAGTAATTCTTCAAGAAAAAAGCAAGTGCTAGTCGATGAATGCACTTTATTTAATATTCAGTAAACAATTGCATAAATCTCTTTTATGTGTTACAAAAATTAATATTCTGGAAACAATCCAATGAAATGATCCTTATTACTGCAGAAATCAAATAAACATTGTTAAGTACACTGCAGTGCATAAATTTCACTAAATCAGGAACAACCGAATATTTCTGTCTGAATGGAATTTGAATTCATCGAAAGTATTGCCAGTGGTTTAAGGAATTTTCAAGGTAGTTCTGCACGAGAAACAAATGTGTTATTACAAAATTTCCAGAACTAGACTCCTATTGAGGTAGTTTCCAAATTTTTAAAATCTCTTACTACCATTTTTCGCTACATTTGAATGTCTAATATGGCGCTAAGTCAAAGCCCACCTTCGTCGAAATGAAAAAATTTTCATCTGTTTCCACTTTCACTGTAATACTGTGTAGAAAGTAACACATAAAGATATAGGCAAGTTCTAGTCTACAATCATCAACAATCATTCTTTTTTTTTTTTGTCTTGAGAGTCATTTATAGAACTTTCGAAGAATTTAGTTCTGCGCAATAAACCAATGAATTTTTCCAGAATATTCCAGAACTCTGTTATTATTGAAGTTAAAGTTTCCAAATTTTGACAATTCTAAACTACAAATTTTGGCCAAATTTGTTCGCCAAATTCGATGCCAAGACCAAAAATCTATGCTGGCTACTAATGTTCGGTATGGCGAGATTAGCGGTAAAATTGTGGGCAAATGTTGTTTCAGGGTAACCAGAAGCCCTTTCTCAATTTTAACTGAGTTAATTATTTTGATAAAACTTTTTGTTTCCTGCCACTAATTTTTGCCAAAGAGAACAAAACTGGGCTATCTGTATTTGAATGATTTTCACTGTACTCTAAGCTGTGCATTTGCCAATGAGATATTCTGTAACAAGCCATTGAGTACTATTCTTGAAAAAACTAGTATATTTGTCTTGACGTCGTATAAAATCGTATTGTAACTTTTTTGGTTCGAGTAGCAGATTTTTTTTTTTTTTTTTTTTTTTTCATTTTTTTCTTCCTTCTTTTCTTTTTTTTCTTTTAAGAAATGTTCGTGGACTGAAACCTGCCTGTTTATTTACGAATCAGTTACCTCACGCAAAACTGTTAATGTTTTCATAAAGATATGTACATTCCTCTGGTTGTATAAGGAAAGCATGTGGTGTCCACATCAGATTTTTTTTAAACATATATTATTGTATTTTTTATCTAAAAATTTCAGTTATGGGTCCAGTGATGAGGGAATGCCAAATGACTGGATACTTACCAAATCCCAACCTGTCAGTCAATTTGTCACCCCTTCAAGCTTTTAGAATCATCCTCATTGCCATACGGGGAATGTGGCTGCACTTGCAGTATAACTGCATTATAATGCATTACATATATCTGTATATAAGTAATTTTACATTAATATTTGTTTTAAAATTTTTCTAGTTTTTTTTTAGATGTGTTATTGTGTTTGGGCAATAATATTGATATTCTATTCATAAAACTTTAGGTTAAGAAATACTGATGTTAATTATAATGTCTAAAGACTAAAACTGAAAACTTTTTTTAAAATTATACAATTTTTGATAATTAATGACATTTATTTAATCAGACATTAAAATCCATTTTAGGGGTCGTGGAAGAGGCCAAGGTCGTGGAGGATTTTAAAATTATTTTGCTAAATCAGGTATGTATTCAAGTAATGTTTTATAAAATTTAAAAATCTCCATGGAATTATTTACAATTTGATTAATATATATATATATGTCCTGTATTAATAGATATTTTGCTTAACAATACTTTTCATTTGTTCTTCTCAATAATATTTTAAAAATTCTTATTTATTTATTTTAAACCCATAATATTTATTTTCTTTGATTTATTAATTTAAAATTAATTGGAGAATCATCAAAAGTAACATTTTAATGGTTTGCGTAAGTATAAACTTTTGATTTTATTAAATATCTTTAGTAGGCAATATCATTGTTCAAAAATGGGGTTTCTTTTAATTCAGTTTCAAAGAAAAGTGCTCTTGTAGCAATAATCTATTTTTACATGCTACACACACACACACACACACAAAACTATTCAGTGCTAACTATAAAAATCAAATAATAAACAGTGCATGTTTTTGAAGAACAAATTCTATCAGCTAAACTTATAGAAAACGAAATAGTAGAGTTACTGATCTAGAACTGTGTTGTATAATTACATAATAAATGTCTTTAATATAGAGGGAGGTGATTCTGTAAAGAAAAATGTTTGCCAGAATTTTTTTTTTTTTTTTTTTTTTAACACAAGCTTGTAAAAGGTGCCACTTCATATCAGTGTACCTTCTACTAATGTTTGACTGTGTAAATTTGGTGTTTTTTCTGATGATTTGGAGGGAAAGTAATTTTTAATGAGTTTTTTTTTTTTTTTTTTTTAATTATTCACTAAGATCATTCAATGAATTATGTACTATGCTTGTTTCCTGATGTTCAGACCAGGCAAATATGACATATTCTGAGACTAGATGTTGCAAACTCTCACCTGGACATTTATTAAAAAAAAAAAAAAAAAAAAAAAAAAAAAAAACTGACAGAATTTTGTCAAACAATCGGGTTAATCCAGGTTTTAATTTTTGGGTCACTTTTTAGTGAAAAGTAAAATGTTTTTACAAATATATTCTGTAAAACCTTCCATTTTAACAGTCATTCTGTATAGTGTTTAATATCAAATTAATAGATGTTCGTAGAACTAAATAATTAAAAGTAATACTGAAAACATGGAAACATTTTATGAAGGATCATTTTTATAAAACAAAGTCTTGTGAAAGGGCTCATTTTATAAATTTGAATTTTGTAAATGGTCCTTTTTTATGATGTGCAATTTTGTGAAGGAGCAGCAAAAGGGGTAGACTTTTTGTTTGGATCAACCCCTGATAATTGTTATCTTTTGTATAGTCAACTATTTTTTAAAAATGCTTTTAAGATTTGTTATCCAGTTTACAGATATCTATATTTAGCTGAGTGTTTATTGAAAAATAAGTTTTCATCTGAAAATTACAGTGGAAAGTAAATAGTAATTTAGACTTAGGTAAGGGTACTTTGACACAATTTACATTATATCATCAGTTTTATTAAAACTACAAACATATATAAATTTTATAATGACAATAAGGGCCGCGGTAGCCTGGTTTCTAAGAGCAGCGAGTTCGTAATCGAAAGATTGCGGGTTCGGTCCTCGAGCCGGCCGAAGACCGTCATGGTCGCAAAGTCCTCCAAGTTCCCATCAAAAATTATACCTCTGGGGGTACCGGAACATGGGTTTAACTCGCTCTGATCCGGATCAAAATTCGAGTTTTTGTTGTTTGGCTGGTGCTGCCATCTTTCACCAGCTTATGGAGCTAGAAGTCCTACTTCCTCCCTATGAGGCGCTCCTAATAACGGAAGACGCAACCCTTATGCCTTAAAATAAGTCCGGTAGTTCCACTACGGGGGCTCAGAATTTCCGAGTGGCACACGACAACAACAACATAATAACAATAAATATATTAATAAAATGAACAACTTATTACGTATCGATAATTTAACCCAGCTCAGGTATTTACTTAAATGGTAATTAAATTAATAGTATTTAAACTAAAGTATGGCCAAGACATTAAAAGCGAAATATCATATCTTCAAAAAACACAATATAAACATCTGCTGAGGTGAACCATGGATAACTCAACTTAAAATAACTAAAATAATAATAGGCAAAAAATGAAATAAAAAATAAGCTATCATCTTTATGCAATTATGTCATCTTCATAAAAAAAGTGTATTAACGAGTATTATAATAACAGGGTTGCCAACTTTTCAAAAGCAGTTTGAGGAGTATTCAGAGAAATTTTGAGGAGCATTTTGGCTACTTTGAGGAGCAATTTTAAAAATACATTAAAAAAAAAAAAAAAACTACTCACAAAAATAAATTAACAATAATCATATGAAATTAAGAAATATTTATTGATAATCAAATATATTTAGCAAAACAGTGAAGAGAGATAAGAATGGGAAATGATTAAGTCTGAATATAAGCTTAAAACCCAAAAGTAATTTATTTTTTGCATAATGGCATATTTTCCATACATAAATAAAGACAATATATGAAAGTAGGTTCAGTTACATTAAAAAAGAAAGAAAGAAAGAAAGAAAAGAAAGCACAAAGGGGGAAAAAAATTTTAATTTCCAACAATTTTCATGAATGTCAAAATAATAATTATACTATCACATAAAAATCTAAAAACGATATCTCCGATATTCATATAAATGTGTAAATGATCTCATCTCTGTGTCAACTCCCTCTAATCTGCATAGCTTGGGACCATATGTTTTGCAAACTTTAGAATTTTGCAGATTATTGGTCATAATTTGTTTACTTATTTATTTTTTTTTCCCAGATACAAATGAAGATATAATAATAAATCATTAATGCTTTAAGTGAATGATAAAATAAATGCATAATTATTTCAAATAAATCTTAAATAAAGCATTGTCAATCCGCCTTAAAGTTCAGTAGCTTTGAATCCATTATTTTTATTGATAAATAATTAAAATAAACAATTTTTTTAACGACCTATTAAGCATTAAGATAGCTGGAACATTGATATAGTTTAAATGAAAATCAGAACACTGCATAATCATAGCATTGGGTTTCTTTCTTCCCCCTTTCAGCTTGTGGTTTTAATTAAAGACACTCTTAGCTAATGTAAACAAATACTTGTTCCCGTTCTGAGTCAGCAATATTTCGATTACGCAATGCCTAGCACTAGAATGTTTTCTCTTTCTTTCTTTTTTTTTTTTTTTTTTTTTTCTTTACTATTTATTTATGAATATTGTAGGATGAAGCGTGTGGTTCTTCAGCTAAATTGTAAAAGTTATTTTTTTTTATTTTCAAGATATGTTGAAGCGCTTTCATAGATAAAAAATAAAATTCAAAAAATGTTTTATGCAGCAACTGTTGGAAATGCAAAATCAAAAGTTGATAAGGATTGGATCGCGATTTCTGCCTAGATGTGTGCAAGAAAAAAAGAAAGAAAGAAAAATATTTTTTTTTTCAGTGTCTGCCACTTTTCAGTTTTATGTATTTAATAAAAAATATTTAGTTAGGTGGTCAAGATTGAATTTGTGGAGCATAAACATTACTTCGCGGAGTTTTTAAATTTTTTCGGAGAAACTCTGCAGAAATCGGAGCAGTTGGCAACCCTGTAATAAATTTATACTACTTGAATGCTGATGAACTACATAATTGAAAAACAATAAGAAAGCTGAAAAAATCATGCTTTTACGAGCTATATTTATATTCTACCAAACATATACATGCTTAGCAAACAATGCCTACATATGGGAACAAATAACAGTATGTAGCAAGGTATGATACGTGGAGCTCTGGAACGAGCACGCCATCTACTGAAACTTTCTGTTATTAAGCACTCCAGGTTGATAGAATTGATAGAATAGAATGCGGTTTGCAAAAACATCTTTTTTTTTTTTTTCTTTTTGTAAAGAAAAAAAATCTTGTTAAATTTTTTGTTGACGATAGTTAGGCAAATAGTTAAATTTCTCGCACGGATGTGAAAGAAAAGTATGCAAATGAAAGTCCTATAAATTGCACAATTTTGCGATTAGAACAGTTTATTTCTTATTTTGCCTCTTACTTGTGCATACATGAAGTTTTAATTGCGATGCTGACTTGGTGGATAAAGCGTTATTGGTGAGTTTAGCAGTTTTATAATTCGTTTGCAAACTGTAATTTGTAGTGATGACGGACACATAGAATAGGATTTATATGTATGTAAACATTTGCATGTGAATAAGTACAGTTTTTTATGAAAATGTGTGATCTGGTCACGCACAGTGCGCTCTATCAACAAATACTTCAATTATTATTTTTTCTTTACCAAAAAAAAAAAAAAAAAAAGAAAAGAATCCCCGTTCACAAGTATGATTTTGTCGCAAACCACATTCAATTCTATCAATTCATCCAATAAATGCGAATTTTTAAAATGCCTACAGACTTATGGGATACCCTGTATATATTTATTTTATACATTTATTTATTTTTCTTTTCCTTTAAGAAAAGTTAGAAGTCTTTTAATATGTATGTTAATTCAGTGTTATTTATTTATAAAAATCATACACAATATTATAAATAATTTTTATTTTATTTTTTTAGAGAAATATATATTTATCTGGTTCTGCCATGCAATTTTTGTTTGGTATCTTCTGCAAGTCTATGATATCATCATTGTTTTCTTTATGCATAAGAAAGACTCTGTTATGTTTCAAACTGCTATTATTCACTAATCATCATTTACTTAACATTAAGCTCTCATACCAGCTTGTTTCGAGAGCTATAAAATCATTTTGTAAAATAATCATATTTTAAATAAATGTTTCATTGTAGTAGCTTTTTTCTTTTCTTTTGTCTTAAAAGTTTGATTTCTCTACTGTAAAAACTTCTAAACATTGAATATATTTCAAATTAAACAAAGTTACCTTACATTTTACCCTCATTTTTGGATGCTGCACGACAAAGCAGCTTTTGTGCAGGCGGCCCCCTACCATCGTCAGTATAATCCTCTATGGTTGGAAACTTGTGATCTGAGTGTTGATTCTTCCTCCTTCGGGATTTGTCCTTGGGGAGGTGGTGCCACAATCTATCCTGGCTAGCTGCGGGTTCGCTGCCATTGTAGAAATCTAAATTACTAACTATTTCGATTGTATGCAGACTGCTATGAATAATTCGTAGTTGCTACAAATTTGTAAAGTACGATGCTACGAAAACCTGCTCAAAACTACAAATTTTTATTTGGCATCAAAACTGCAACATTTCGAACTAAGTTTGCCTTGCTATTTCCAATCTTTTTCCATCCACACTATAAATGTCTATTTTCATTTTAAACTTGCTTTATTAGATTCTAGAATGTATAAAGAGATAGAATCATTAAATATTTCTCATTCATCTTTTTTTTTTTTTTCTTTGTCCCCTTGGGCCCCACCTCACTAATGATCAGATAAATGCCCCACGAAAGATTTGGGATTTCAAATCTTTTTCCATCCGCAACATAAATGTCAATACATTATAAAATTTTAAGATTTAAACAAAATCGTTACATAAGAATACCTTTTTAATGTTTAACTCAAAGCTTTTCAGCCCAATACCAGGCCTTCTTCAGGAGTTGAAACCTTCTGTGCTTTGCACCAGACTGCTGCTTCCTTTAATATCGAGCGCCATCTGCTATATAAATTCCGATTGGGCTCCACATCATTGCAACTGTCAGGGTTTGTTAGTATTTCAATGGTTTCGCACATTCCAGCATAATCACAGTTATGGTAGTTAGCCAATTTTTTTAGTACTGTTGAAATCAATATTTGTTAGAATTCAGGTTAATTTTGATTAGTGCTATTATTTTTCCTTATTTAATATCGTTTTTGTGTTCATCAATTCTGTTTTTGATTGGTCTTTTGATCATTCCTATATAAACACCATTTTTATTTTCATTGTTTTTCCGAGATTTATCAGATTAATTTTAAAAACAATGAAAATAAGAATGGTGTTTATATGGGAATGACCAAAAGACCAATCAAAAACAGAATTAATGAACACAAAAATGATATTAAACAAGGAAAAATAACAACAGCACTAACCAAAACTAATCTGAATTCTAACATAAATATTGATTTCAATAGTACTGAAAAATTAGCTAATTACCATAACTGTGATTATGCCAGAATGCGCAAAACCATCAAAATACTTATGAATCCTGACAGTTGCAATGATGTGGAGCACAGAAAGTTTCAACTCCTGAAGAAGGCCTGGTATCAGGCCGAAAAGCTTTGAGCTAAACGAACATTACAAAGGTATTCTTTATAGTAAAATATAAATGTCAATGTTCATTTTAAACTTACTTTATTAGATTCTAGATGATTCTAGAACCTATAAAGAGATGGAGTTATTCAATATTTCTCACTCATATTTTATTTTTTAATCCCCCCACCCCTCCCAACGATCGGTGATGCAGAAGACTTACAATGTGTTAACAATTAAAATAATCATCCCAGTGCAAAGATTATAATTTTTTGCAATCTTTATAATTTCTTAAGTTATACAAATAATTAAGCAAACAAAAATATTTATTTAATGCGTAGCATTTTCGCTGAATTTTAATAATTGGTTGATTATAGTATAAAAAAAGTAATTCTGCACTTTGAATAAAATATTTTACACCTGGTTTTATAAATCATGTTTGTTTCTAAAAACAGTCTTTCACTATATATGAAGAGCAATACAAATTATTTAGATGGAAGTAATAACTTTTAAAAATTTTTAATCGGAGGTGGGGAGAAAAGGTAAAAAAAAAAAATAAATAAATAAACACACTATGGCTGGATTTCGGCTGCAAATAATGTCGGATGTCAGCATCCGGCCAAACTGACATCCATTGCATCTCTAATGTATGGCATAGTTTGGTTTGTAATAATTTGCTAGTGTTATTAAAATCTATTTTGATATTTTTCTCCTGGTACACTTTTGCTAAGGCAATAGCAACTTTACACTAATTGATGTTATTTTTGTGCTCTTTAACACAGATTTTGATTTTTCTTTTTCACCACATGAAAGCTGCTTTGTTAAAGCACCAACGTCCAGAAATGAGGCTAAAATATAAGGTATCTTTGATTTAATTTTAAGTATTAGTAATAGCTACATAATTAAAATTTTCAATATTAATTGTATCGCACAATCAGGAATACTTTTTTACTTTCTCTTACCCATAAGGTAGAGAAAGTATTGTTTTAGGGTCAAATTTTCGAACGCGAGTTTTTGTTATATTTACACTTTTTGAGGTCCCCTGAATCTGAAAATCATGTTTTTAGCGGTTGGTATGTGTGTTATCAGCATATCTCAAGAATAAATAGTAGCAGAAATTCCAAATTCGGTATTCTAAATGTGTATGATATAGGGATGCTACACTAAGCTTTTTGTTGAGATGAAGCAAATGGTTCTTGTACAAGGACACTCAAGTGTATTCAAATACATTATGTCTCTGGGGAAAGATATACAGGGTTGCAAATATTTAAGCGATACATTCTTTTTTATTGTTAGTGGAAGTGCTTTACTATAGTATTTTACCATGTCCAGGAAAGCTGCTCAGGAATAGAAGTGAATTCTTCATAGACATATGATAAATAATATATGTTTTTAAGCGAAATATTCATTACTTGTTTTTTGTATATCTACATGCTTTGAGGTTTCCTAATTACCAAAGTCAAGTTTTTTAAAGTTTGATTATTGTCCGTGTCACTTTGAGTAACTTAAAAACGAATAATTTCAAGAGATCCAAAAGTTGTATTTTCAAATTAATATAAATTTGTTGCTGTAAAAGTTTGATCAAGACTGATAAGTTTCAAGGAATGTTGCATGTGAAAGTTGTCTGAATAATTTTAAGTGAACTTTTAATTTTAATAACAGATTTAAATTCTATATAAATGTAGGTGCAGTAATGAAACAGGGGCCGCCCCCCTTCACACAGAACTAATTATCATGTAAAACTTTTCCGAATCCTAGTTTGAATGGTTTTAATATAGGTTTACATAATAGTACTTGTTATCTTACCTCTTAATCTCTAACCTGTAAATATAGTATTAAATTTCAGGGTAAGAGAAAGTTGTGTGCGTAACACACCAGATTATTTTTTTTTAATAAAATGCAGCATTTACTTTCTAAAAACTTAATTAGAATGTTTCTTCAAATGTTTATTTATTTTTATTTTATTTTTTTTTATTATATTGTGTTATGTAAAGTTTTTTTTTTAAACAATTTAACATTCTTTGAAAAGGACTTCATTGTAAGATATTTAAAATTTACTAAACTGTAGGTTTTAATAATCAAATTTGAAAAACTATGCATTTGAAGATAAATCTTATATTTCTTATTTCGTTTTTTATGACCTTCACACTTGAAAGCTTAAAAATTCATAATTGTAATCTTGAATTATAAGTTGCAATTATTGTAGAAAAAACAAATCAATCAAATACGTGGTCTCAATAGTAAAGAGGCACAATCACAGTATTAGTTAAAAATGAAAATAATGAATGGAAATAAATTTATATCATATTATTTACAAAATTATTTCGCCCTGGATTAATATATATTTTAGATTCATCAGTTGTCAATTCAGTGCCGTAAACATATCTAGTAAAGTGACTCAAGGACTCATGAGTAGGGATGAAACGGATATCCGGTATCCGGCCTATCCGGCTGAGTTTTAAATATCCAACGGGGTACCGGATATCAGCACACCGGATACGGATATCCGGCAATGTCAAGCCGGATATCCAAAGCAGAAAATTCAAGCTTAAACTCCCCTCAAATGAAAATTTTGTGAGAATTATTTTATTTTTTTAGATCTGTTGTAGCATAAAGTTCTTTTTTTTTTAAGAAAGAAAAAAAAGTAAGCCTTTGTGAAATTTAAATTAGTCTCTTTAGCAAACAAATTTAGACAAAAGTAGCTTCAGGTCTAAGAAATATAGAAGCCCTATTTTAATTTTATACAGAGTTAGCTAGGTTTTTCCAGAGTGATCTATATCAATTATCATTCCCCCTAATCTTCCCCATAACAATAAAAAGAACTGTTCCTAAACAAATGATATTTATTCTGTGCAGTGCATATAACTCTGTTTTTATGACTTTTTTAATATGTTGTTAGATTGTTTAGTAATATTGTTAGTATTGGAAATAAAAGTTGTTAGATTGTTTCGAAAATGAGTCAAATAATGCACATTTATTGACTAGAACCTGCTTGTTTATTTACAATCCACTTTTTCATATATAAGTAAGTTCTTGTTTTTGTGATCGTATATTTATACTAGCAGAGCATTTACATTGCCTGCACCATCTACCTATTCGATTTGTATTTAAAAAAAAAAAATTATATAAATTTACGCTTTTAATAGAATATCTTGCTAAAGCACCTGAATTAAGAATTCCCATTACATTGTATAGATATATTCCCCAAAATTAAAATTACTTCAAATAAAAGTACATATTTAAATTTTCAGAAAGTCTGTACTTTGACTTTCAGATTGTTAAAGGAGAAGAAAAAAATTTTTTTTTAATGTTCAATTATTTAAAGTTTTTGATTTTGTACATTAGAAAAACTTAACGTTTAATTAAAGAATTTTAATAAACAATCTAAACTGTTCTTTCTTATCTGCACAGAATATGAAAATATAAAATAAGTAAAATTTATACAAAGAAAAAAACATAAATTCATTTTGAATTATTACTTTCTTAGTTAAATAGAAGGAAGTATTAGATTCATAAAAATTTTCAACTTCCAGTTTTCAGTGGATTTACGCATTTTGGGGGAACCAGAACACAATTTGACCATTTTTAGAAAATGTCTGTGTGACAAAAATTTTGTGTAGCAGCTCTAGCTCAAGAGTTAATGCACAGAATTTCATATAAATTTATACATAGTTACACCTTAATAAAAAAAAAGTGTTCATGAACTTTTGGTGCAAATCACTCAACAGGTGGCGCTGCTATACTGTGATTTCTCCTATTTAAAGGAAGACTATATTTCAGCTTCTACTATGTCTAATTTTAAAAAAAACTATGTCACAGGGCTATTATGAAACACGTTTATTTAATTTCTGTGCATATCGGCCAATAGGTGGTGCTGCTATGCTACAGTTTTTCCGTGATTGGGGAAGTTATATCTCAGATTCATTTGTGTATAATTTCACAAAATTTGGTATGTGATATGTGAGAGGGGCATTTCATAAAACATCACGTTGATTCAATTTTGGTGCATACTGGTCAGTAGGTGGCTATACTATGCTGCAATTTACTCTGTGAATAGGAAGGCTAAATGTCAACATTTATAATATTTAACTGCACTTAACTTGATATGCAAGATAAATAATATGAGAGCGAAAGCTGGCTTAATTTGGGTGTATATCGACCAACAGGTGGCGCAGCTGTTCATCACCTTCTAAGATTCTCCACAGGGCTACATCTCAAAATCTTCTATATCTAAAATCTTTATTGTGAGAAGCTATGATTAAGTTTCTTCTGTGCATGTTAAACAGCATGTAGAATTGTTATATAGAGTGATATAGAAGAAAGATTTGTGATGGCCATAACATACTAGTTTAAACCTTTTAGTTTTTTTTTTTTTTTTTTTAATGTTTTCTGATAAATGTCTCAAAAGAAAATATTGAATTCATAAAAATTTTCAACTTCTGGTTTTCGATGGATTTACACATTTTAAGAAGTCCAGAATCTGGTTTGATCAATTAAAAAAATATATGTTGGTGGTTGGTGTATATGTGACCAACTGTACTTCTGAAATTACTACGTATGAATTTATATGTAGTTGAACCATAATATAAATCAGTGCCTATCAACTTTTGGTGCATATGACTCAACAGGTGATGCTACCGTACTGCGATTTATGCAACATAAAGAAAGGCTATATCTTAGGAACTACTGAACAGAATTTCATAGAAATATATATGTACATGCACCTTTGCATATATTAGTACCTATCGAATTTTGGTGTCAATCATTCAGCAGGTGGTGCTGTTATACAGCACTTTTTGCAATTTCAGGGAAGGCCATATCTTAGGTTCTATTGCATATAATTACATGAAACTTTATGTTAGAAGGGCATTATGAGAAATTATGCTGATTCAATCTTGGTGCATGTTGGCCAATAGGTAATGCTGCTATATGGAAATTTCCGCAAAAAACGAGAAGGCTATACCTCAGATTCTATTGTGTATAATTGCACAAAACTTGGTATGTGAGTGAGACAGCCATTATGAAACACTATTGTGATTTATTTTGGGTGTATATCGGTCAACAGGTGGCAATACTTCGCTGCAATTTACCTCATAAATGGGCTAAGTCTCAATTTCTATGATATAAGTGCATAAAACTTGATATGTAAGACAACCATTATGAAAACGAATGTCGACCTTATTTAGGTGTATATCAGCCGATAGGTGGAGCTGCTATTATGATTTTTCACAAGCCTCTATCTCGGCATCTGTTTATTAAAATTGTACCAAACTCCATATGCAAAATATTTATTGTGAGAAGCTATGGTTAAACTTTTGTACAACGTAAACAGTAAGTGGCACTGTTATATAGAATGATATAACAGAAAGTTTTGTGATTGCCACAACATATTAGTTTTCTTATAAAAATAACCCTTCAACTATGATTATATTAGTAAAATATTTTATTTCACTTTTTTAATACTAGTAATGTAAAAAATATGTAAATAATAAGTTTTATTCTTGTAATTCATAACAAAACCTATCTTTTTGTGACAATACTTTTCATGACAAGCTGCAAGTATATGGAGGAGTATGTTTCCCTTAAAGTTTTATTCTTCATGGTGATATTGCACAAATAAATAAAATATTAAATATGTTTAAGTAAATTATATTTAAAATGTTTTTAAAAGAATAGTATATGAAATCTGTTTATATTTTATTGTTTAAAAAAAAGAAAAGGAAAGAAATATACAAAAAACAAAACTAATGCCGGATATCCGTATCCGGCAGGCACAAGAGTATTATAAACTAAAAGTCTATGTTTCAAATCATTTCTATTAAGCAGATTAAATACAGTGGAAACATTAAGATTTAAATTTTAAGGGCTTCAATAGAAATAACCCGACCAGTGTTCAACTATTATAACACATTAAAGACCAAAGTTTTTGACAAATAAAACAACTTTATTCAACAAGATATAATGATATATTAAGATTTCAAATTTATAACAAGAACAAGATTACCTTTTACAGGTGTTGAGCTAGGCATATTGATAAACACAATGAAAAAGCAGATGACAATATACTTCAAGGAACGTCGCAGAGCCTCCGTGATCGCCTGGTTGATCAACGGGAAAATACGATGAAGAAATATACTTCCGCGATCGCCAGGTTGATCAGCGAAAGTGAAACAAGACGAAATAACACAAAGTTGAAATGAAGACAATTACGTTCATCCACTATACACTTCAATTCAGAAACTTTCATTTAACTTTTAATTAACTTTTAAAAAGATTTCAAACTTGAACAAATGCCACTTAAAAAGTGGCTAAACAAATTTAACATTATCAAACTATCAAATATAACGATCTCGCCTCAAAAGGACGTCAATTATCAATTCAATTCAAAAACTTCCATCATCCATGAACGACGGAAAATTTAACCTTTAACAAGGAACAATTTAACAAACAGAAACTTAACATGTGTAAAATATTAACAACTTAACAACGGCAGCCATCATTTCTTTAAAAAAATGCAATAGCAAAAGAGCATTACTAGCTTAGCTGGAACGATACTATAAGCACATACATCGTTACTTGGCCATCAACAGCTTAAAGCTACTCACACTACTCATAAACTACTGCTTCATATCTAATTGAAGACTAGCTGGCCATTGCTAAACACTGCCGATAACTGCCCTTTAACACACGCATCGCGATCCTTTTATACTGACTGCCAAGTCAAAAATCTACATATAAACAATGCATTACCATTGCCACTCAACAGTCAAAGTCAAAAATACAATTTATCATAACTATTTTAATAGAAGTGGCAACAGCAAAAATTAAGAAAATTATGCAGAGCAAGTTTGGCAACGGCAACAATGTAAACAAAACATCGTTAGTAATGGCGCGATGTAAGTAGAAGATGGCTGATAGAGTTTAAGTAAAGAAAACTTTTAAATTCAAATAAAAAGGTAAGTTAACAGTTATATAATAAAAGATAAGCATTTATATTCATAAAATTAACTATTTTTGTGTGCGAGGACAATTGATAGATATCAATGCCCCCCACCGCAGCATACATAAAAATTTAATTAACAAAATCCCATCATGAGATTCCTCATAGTCCATAGGAAGTGTCACAAGTGATATAATAAACTAATTACCATGAAGATTACCATTGACAAAAACTTAGATTTTCAAGTGATGAAATACAACTCCTCACCCTGCAGATATACTAAAGGAAAAGGTGATATGAAAAATACATCATATACAATATTATATACAGTTATATTATGCAATTCAATTTTATATACAAGAAATGAATAGATACAATATATGAAAAATTATGAAAAAAAATGAATATATATACATAATGAACAAATACGCAAGGCGCCTCACGATTTCACACACACATTCACACCATGATAACATAATATAAAAAATTATGAAAAGTATCTACAGAGCGAAGAAATTTATTCAAACACAAAAGATTTATATAAAGATCACTTTTATAAATTTTAACAAATCACTTTTTGTCAACGGCTTCGTAAACTGGTCGGCAAGATTTAATTTAGAGGAAATATATTGAATATGAAATTTGCCCTCATCAAACCAATCCCTTATAAAAAATAGTTTAATATTAACATGACGCGTATGGAAACTCTCAATCCTGGACTTTGTAAAACGTATTGCAGCCTGATTATCAGCATATAAGGTAGGTATTTCAAAATTATTTTCTATCAGATTTAAATTAGAACATTCACATAAAATATTATAAAACCAGTCCTGCTCACGAACACAATCACACATAGAAACAAATTCTGACTCCATCGTTGATATGGTAATCCCTTTCTGTTTATTAGTACGCCAAGAAACAGCAGCACTATCCAGAAGAATTAACTGGCCACCCATAGAAACATAGTCGTCCCTATTAGCGGCGAAGTCAGCGTCAGAATAAGAAATTAATTTAACCTGTGTGCATTTAAGATGGAGCTTATATTGACTGGTGAATTTTATATATCCAAGAAGTTTAAGTAAACCCTGCCAATGTTTAATACCTGGATTTTGTTGGAACTGTGAGAAAATGTTGGTAGCATATGCGATATCAGGTCTAGTACGATTTGAAATGAAAGAAATACAACCTAAGAGATTTCTGTAAGGTAAATGAGAAGCTTCATCGATGTCTTCTTGAATAACAGGACAATCACTTTTTGAAAATTTGATACCTTTAACAATAGGTAAGGAGGAGATAGGTACACGGTGATTTTGAAACCTCTTACTGACTTCGTCAATATATTGATTTTGGTGGATCAAAACTCCTGTATCTGTATACTCAAACTCCACACCTAATAACTTGCGTGTGATACCCAAAATTTTCAAATCAAACTTTGATTTCAACAAACTTAAAATGTCATTAGCTTGAGATTCAGTCCTGGCAAAAACAACGATGTCGTCAACATAAACCAATAAAACAGAAAAATCATAATATGAATAAGCACAGTTACAATTTTCAAATTTATTAAAACCAAGTTCCAACAATACTTTATTTAATTCATAAAACCATAATCTGCCTGACTGGTGTAATCCGTACAGTGCTCTATCCAGCTTACAGACCCAGTCTTCTTTACCTTTTTCAGTAAAGCCAACTGGTTGCCTCATGTAAATTTCATCCTTTAAGGGAGCGTACAGATAGGCACACTTAACATCACACTGTACATTAAACCAACCGTAACATGAGACTAAAAGAGAGAAAAGAAATCTAACAACAGAAAAGTTTATCACAGGCGAGAAGGTCTCATCGTACGATTCGCCCTGGACCTGGTTGAAACCTTGCGCGACCAACCTGGCCTTGTATCTTACAATGTTGCCAGACTCGTCACGCTTTACTGTGTAAACCCAGCGGTTTCCCAACGCAGTCTTGTTCTCAGGGAGTCTTACAAGATGCCAGACACCTCTCGTGGCCATACATTCTAACTCTTCCAACATAGCCCCATGCCATTCATCAGATTGTGCAGATTTTAAAGCCTGTTTATACGTTCTCGGGACCACCACATCTAGTCAACTAGTCGTGCTGGACGCGGAAGGTACAACACCAGGATTAACAACACCAGTAAACTTATTAAACTTGGAAAAATCAAAATCAGCAGGGTTAAAAACAATATTATTTAAATTACAAAACTTTTCGACATCATTAGGTGATCTTTGACAACACCTTTTACCCTCTCCATCAGGATAATAGTAAATATCGACCTTTTTTCCCTGAGGTCGAGGCACAACCTTCCTGTACCACACGGGATTGGTCATCCAGTTAGGAGAAGCAGTCTGCGGAGTAACTTGAGGAGCAGGAGAAACAGGAGAGACGGCTGGGACGACAACTTCAGTCTCGCTGGGCAAGACCCCAGAGGTACCAGGCTCCGGACCAGGAAGAAGGTACCGGTCAACGGGCCGTGGTTGTTCCTCCGGGACAAGCACCAATTCAAAAGAAGAGTCGCCCATCACCGCTCCACTGCGTAGAACATCACCGCTTTCAACAAAAGAAACATTAATGGTTTCCACAACCTTCCTCTCGTCTTCTAACCAGACCCTGTAACCACGGGTACGCAAGGCATAGCCCACAAGGACACCACGTTTTGATTTGGAGTCTAACTTCTGCTTACGTCTAACCTTTGGAACACCCACATATGTCAACGTACCGAATGGTCTTAAATGTCGAACAGAAGGTTTATTTCCTGAATAGAGTTCAAATGGAGTTTTAGAGTTCCCACCGTGACAAATCCGGTTCCACGTATAATTAAAGTGTAAACAAGCTTCAGGCCAGAAATCATCAGACAAGCCACTGGATTTTAGCATAGCCCGAACACAGTTCATGATTGTTTGGTTGAACCGCTCACAAACTCCATTTTCTTCTGGTGTGTAAAAGTTGGTCAGCTCATGATTTATTCCATTTTCTCTACAAAAACCCCCAAAAGAATCATTATCAAACTCTTTGCCATTGTCAGTTCTGATCGACTTCAACTTGGTTCCCAAAAACCTTTCGGCCCTCAAAACATGTCTCTTAAAGACATCAAAACACATGGATTTTTCCTGGAGGGGGTAAACGGATGATCTACCAGAAAAATCATCTATTATTGACAAGAAAAAACGTTCACCCTTTTTGCCAGGAATTTTAATAGGACCCCAAGTATCCATAAAAAGTCGATCTAAAGGTTTTTTGGAAGAAGAATGACTTAAGGGTTTAAAAGAAATACGATTTTGCTTACTCACATGACAGGGATCACAAAAAAAATTATCAACTGATTTTAAATTGGGCAGACCTTTTACAGCAGAATTACGGATAGTATTAAAAATTAAGTCAGGACTTAGATGATCAAAACGAAGGTGCCAGGTATCAAAGTCTTTTATATTAACAGGTTTTATTACAGGAAAAGCTGAAATTTCAGTATTATCATTTAAATTTTCATTAGAATTCTGCCCCCCATTCAATTTAACACTGTGCTTATTTTTAATTACTTTTGGAAATGTATAATAAATCCCGTCATGGAGTTTAGCAGAGAAAAGGAAATCACCATACTTGTCGACCACGTTTATTTTGCCGGCCTCACCAATAAATTTAGCACCACCCTGGTCGAATCTAGAACCACTCAAAAGATTTTTCCGCAAGTTCGGCGAATACAAGACGTTCCAAAGTTTAATAACAGTCCCATTAAAATTCAGATCTACTTCACCTTTACCAGTAATGGGAAAAGTGACGCCATCAACAGCCACGTGTAGCTCATCACCGGAAATTTCAGAAAAATTACAAAAAAAGGATTTATCTTTACAGAAGTGATGAGAGGCCGCCGTATCATAAGCCCAGCTGCCCTCTCTATCAAAACTACTTAAATTTGCTTCAGCAATGAAATTTTGAGCTTTAGGAGTTTTATCACGTTTTGACTGTTGACTAGAGCCACCCCTCTTAGAAAAATTACTTCTGAGTGGTTTTTCCTTTTCTTTTGCAGCTAGATCATTATTTAACTTAACTTTACAATCTTTAATAACATGGCCTTTTTTCCCGCACCTCCAACAAGTAAAAACAGGCCTGCGTTTAAATTTTACATTTTGGGCCTCAATAGAACATTCCGTTCTACTTTTATCAAAATTTCTAAGTTGAAGGCGCGTTTCCTCGGCACATAACTCAACAATAATATTTTTAAAGTTAAAGTCCTTATCAGGCCAACGAAGAATTTGTTGAACAACCTGATCAAATTTATCAGGTAGGTATCTCAAAACCTGAAAACATAAGTATTCGTCAGCAATAGGTTTATTAATGGATTTTAACTGATCAGCAATTTTAGATATTCTAGCTGCAAAAACACCAATAGATTCGCCAGGTTCTAAAAAACATGTCATAACTTCAGAAAACAATTTCATATGATAACTTCTACTATCTGGCTGGAAGTTAACCTTTAAAATTTTCCACGCTTCTGAGGGGTCAGTACATTCACTTATTAAACTTTTAAATTCAGTATCAATATTCAAGTACAAAATTGACATAGCAGCATTCTGCCTTCTTTTAAAGTCTTGCACTGCCTCCTCAGATACCGTTTCACTAACTTTAGGCTTAGTTTCGTTACCAATGACGATATCATAAGCATTTTTCTCCATGAGTAAAAATTTAATGTCACACTTCCAACCAGAATAGTTAGTTGCATTTAACTTGGTAATTTGAGGTACAATATTATAAGCCATTTTTTTTTTAAATAGTTACTTAATTATCAATTATACAGAAAACAAGGAAAGAACAACTGGTCAAGTTTAAAAATGACACCCTAAAAAAAACTAGCCCATAACCAAATATTATAAACTAAAAGTCTATGTTTCAAATCATTTCTATTAAGCAGATTAAATACAGTGGAAACATTAAGATTTAAATTTTAAGGGCTTCAATAGAAATAACCCGACCAGTGTTCAACTATTATAACACATTAAAGACCAAAGTTTTTGACAAATAAAACAACTTTATTCAACAAGATATAATGATATATTAAGATTTCAAATTTATAACAAGAACAAGATTACCTTTTACAGGTGTTGAGCTAGGCATATTGATAAACACAATGAAAAAGCAGATGACAATATACTTCAAGGAACGTCGCAGAGCCTCCGTGATCGCCTGGTTGATCAACGGGAAAATACGATGAAGAAATATACTTCCGCGATCGCCAGGTTGATCAGCGAAAGTGAAACAAGACGAAATAACACAAAGTTGAAATGAAGACAATTACGTTCATCCACTATACACTTCAATTCAGAAACTTTCATTTAACTTTTAATTAACTTTTAAAAAGATTTCAAACTTGAACAAATGCCACTTAAAAAGTGGCTAAACAAATTTAACATTATCAAACTATCAAATATAACGATCTCGCCTCAAAAGGACGTCAATTATCAATTCAATTCAAAAACTTCCATCATCCATGAACGACGGAAAATTTAACCTTTAACAAGGAACAATTTAACAAACAGAAACTTAACATGTGTAAAATATTAACAACTTAACAACGGCAGCCATCATTTCTTTAAAAAAATGCAATAGCAAAAGAGCATTACTAGCTTAGCTGGAACGATACTATAAGCACATACATCGTTACTTGGCCATCAACAGCTTAAAGCTACTCACACTACTCATAAACTACTGCTTCATATCTAATTGAAGACTAGCTGGCCATTGCTAAACACTGCCGATAACTGCCCTTTAACACACGCATCGCGATCCTTTTATACTGACTGCCAAGTCAAAAATCTACATATAAACAATGCATTACCATTGCCACTCAACAGTCAAAGTCAAAAATACAATTTATCATAACTATTTTAATAGAAGTGGCAACAGCAAAAATTAAGAAAATTATGCAGAGCAAGTTTGGCAACGGCAACAATGTAAACAAAACATCGTTAGTAATGGCGCGATGTAAGTAGAAGATGGCTGATAGAGTTTAAGTAAAGAAAACTTTTAAATTCAAATAAAAAGGTAAGTTAACAGTTATATAATAAAAGATAAGCATTTATATTCATAAAATTAACTATTTTTGTGTGCGAGGACAATTGATAGATATCAAAGAGCTCCGGATATCCGATATCCGGCAAAATCACTATCCGTTTCATCCCTACTCATGAGTCTAGTTAGTTATCTCTGTAGGTTTCTGGTATTCCAAAGCTGACAAGGAGAGTGTAAATGGGTATGGGTTGGGTTGGTAGTGGATGCTTGTATAATGACATGAATTTAAGGGGATAAAAAAAACATAATTTCAAAATGCAGTTCAAAATTCTAAAAACAGAACTGACTTAACAAACAACTGGCTCATAATTTAAAAAGTAATTTCATCAAACAGGCATGTATTTTATTTTCTAGATTTATGTAGATATTTGTAGACACTCTAAAATCTCAAAATGAAAAATTTTGAGTATGCAACACATGCAATTTGTTTACTTCAATCTTTATTAAAAAGATTGGCAATTATGTCTTTTTTTTTTTCTCTTCAAGCTGAATAAGAATATTTAATTAGTGTTAAATCTTATTTGTTGATGATAGCAGAAAATACAATTAATCAAAATTAGGGCTGTGCTGATTAACCGGTTCGGTTAATCGACCAATGCTTAGTCCCGATTAGTTTTTGAAGTGAAAACTTCTTTAGGCACATTGAGCACTTTTTGGGTGAATTTGCGTCATCGTCACTGAACGCTTTCCATGAGCTATATGTATACTGTGTATATATGTACATAGATATACCTCCGTGCGTTATTAGTATATATTATATATATATATACAAAGAGTATATCTCTACATATATGTAGCGCACGGCACAGCATGCCTCATATGCATATATATATATATATATATAAAATGTATACAAATACGAGTAGTATACTGGCTACTGCCATCTGTCTCTTTCTAGTTCTATACTCTACATATGTATGTACTTTTTCCACAATATATACATAGTTCTCAAATTACAAGCACATGTTTTTATACAGACTGTTATATTCTTCTTTTCGCTTTCAATATAAATTTTCAAATAAATAATAAAAAAAAGAAAATTATTTTAGTCATATTACAATATATTTACCTAATATAAGGCTTAGTTCATTTAATTTGGGTAGCTACAAATATTGTGCCGAATCATATAATACAGATCATAAACACTTCTTTACAAACCAAAAATAATTCAAAAATAATAATCTAATAGCTTGACGATACATTTCACAAGTTACTTAGTTTTCACTTCTATCAGCAGTCCCCAAAGACTGCTTTTTTTTTTTTTTTTTTTTATAGAGTTTTAATCAGCTCGATTAAAGATTTTCAAAACTACAAATTAAAGTAAAAATGCTGTTCTGCCTACAAAATGTTTTTTCACATATTTTGCTAACAAACATCCTAAGAAACTTCAGTCAAATAATGAAAAAGAAAAGAAAAATAAATAAAAATAAAACCTCTCAAAAGAAGTTGTTGGACTTTTGTTGATAGAGAAAAGGGGGAGGACAGTTATTAAACAGAATGTCGTTTCATGTACATGCTGGAGCAACACCACCTGTAGCCTTCTACAGAAAGTGTTGGCTAGGGCAGTCGTATTCTGAGAAACAAGAAGCTTTCAAAAAATGGAAATGCTCAAGATAAATAAAAAAAAAAAAAAGATTGACATTTCTACTATCCCTCTGATGGGGGAAGTGTCAACAGATTTTCACAATATCTTCAAGTGTTTATTGGCTGTTCGGAATTGCTGATAGTAACTATTGAAGTAGAAACAGAAAATAACATTCTGTGTTCTAGTCCGAAGTGACAAAGAAGAACTGAAATATAAAAACAATGAAGAATTTGAGATTTTTATAATAATGATATGGAATTTTGAGAATTCATTTAAAAATAGTGACAAGCGGAATGGACAAGACCTGCAAATATAAAACTAAAATATGTGTAAATTCATTTAATGTTTATTTCAAAATGAATGGAAAAAATAATTCATTAAAGTCACCAATTATTACTCTGAAAATTGATTTAAATTTCCGCTATGAAACAAATATTATCAATCGGACAAAAATTTTTGAAAAAAAAAAAAATTCAGTCAAACTTATGAATAAAATATAGAGAATTTAGTTTTTAGAATATAAAAGTAATAATAAACATAAGTTGTTTCTCAGCTGTATTTCAGAATAAAAATTTTATTTAAGAATATTAAGGGTGGGAATCGATTAACAGTTTTAACTGGGTTAATCGTAGTTCATTAATCGATTAATCGGTTGATTAATCGGAATTTTAATCGGTTTTCATTTTTCTTTGTATATTTTTATTTCAACAATGACTAAAACTTTCCTACGTGTTTTTTTTTTTTTTTTTTTTTTTTTTTTTTCCCAGATAGTACACTTCAGACCATAAAAATGATATAGATGTTAATTTAACTAGTTCCTTAAACAATAAACAATGAAATGAGAAACCCTCTTATTTTTTTCTAATAAATGAAAATCTATTGTAAATTGAAAGATAATACAACACTTTGAAAATCAACTGTAAATCTTCGTACGTGACTGAGCATTTATAGATCATTTTTTATTTTATGAAATACATATCCTATTAAATTTAGATTTAATTGTGAAGATATTTAAGTAAAATATTTAGTGCTATTACTTCTTAATTATTGATATATAATAATAATTAAAAATACCTTATAAATATTAAATATTTAAATTACACTTACTATAATGGAAGAGCAGAAGGAAATACACCTACATGTTTATTTTCAAATATTACATAACAGGTCGTTAAAAAAGATACTATTTTAAGCAATCCATTAAATATACGAGCACATTGACATTTTCGGGATCTAAGTTGGATCTTATGTGACATATACATATATATATAAAGTGAATATATGAAAAAATATTTTGTAGGAGTGCGGTATTTGGAATTAAGACCAACTGACTTCACTAGGGTCCTAGACCTATAGGTGGAGTGCCCTTCGTGGGGACCTTTCTGAAGGGTTCTAGTACGTATTTGCACGAGTTCCGGAGAAAACTACGGAAAACTCTGAAAGACTAGGTTCACCTGCGCGACCTTGGATCGAACCTGGCACTTCCCGTCTACCAGTTTCGAGCTCAGAACCACCCAGCCACTGTTGGGGCAATATTTTGTAGGAAGAACAGCATTTAAAATTTTTACTTTAATTCGTAGTTTGAAATTTTAATCGGATTTTGAAATTTTTTAATCGAATTAATTGAACCGATTAACTCGATTAAAAAAATTGATCGGGTCTAAGCATTGATCGATTAACCGAACCGATTAATCGGCACAGCCCTAAAGAATATATTAGGAATATACTTTTTCATATTTTGCATGTTTATTATTATTTATTGTTTAAAGAACTAGTAAAATTAACATATATATCATTTGTATGGTTTGTTGCATACTATCTATCTAACTACATACATAATATATATATATATATATATGCACACAATATGAGAGTTTTATTAATCATTGAAATAAAATTGTATGAAGAAAAATGGAAACCGATTAAAAATCAGATTAATTGATTAATGGACTATGATTAACCCAGTTAAAACTGTTAATCGATTTCCACCCCTAATCAAAATATAAAAAATATGGAGCAATTTTTATTAGCTTTAAATTTTAAGTTAATAAATTTACCATAAATACCGAGATACTCATGCAATTAGTAGAAGAAGAAAAAAAGTAAACAATAGAAATCTTACCGAGAGAAAATGGCAGATTGAACAACATTTTAAAAGTTACTCTTAACCACAAAACAATAAGATTTAAATCAATTAAAACTGAAATTAATACCTTATAACCATTCATTATGCAGAAGAATATTTTTAATCATCACTTTGATTTTCTTCAACACTACTGTTACTTGTAGATAGCATCATATGCTGCAGAAAAATAGAAGATGGAAGAAGATATTGATGATGGCTAAACATCAAGTGTGTCATCTAGTTACTAAGTCAGCCATCTCCAAAACATAAAATTTTTGGGGAAAGCTTATTTGCCTGACTTTTAGCCAAAATAAGACTGGAACCAAAACTCTTTAGTATGTTTGAAAACTTAAAATAAGATAGCATGACCATGTGGTGAAGGAATGGGGATATTCAAATTTTTATTTTGGATTTGGCTACCTTTGCAACCTTGGAGTTGGCTATTTTTGCCACAAAATGAAACTTAATTTTCGCTAAATTTAATGTGAATATTTGACTTTTAGGGTCTCAAACACACAAAATATTTTCAATTAAGTTTTTTAAAAAAATAACATAAAAATCTGATACAATAATTTCATAAAATTATGAAAATGTATTATAAACAGTCCCAAATTCATGAATCACAAGTTGCTATTCTGTATGGTGGAAAATCATTTAAGTTGTAAACAAACTGACATTAACACGTCACTATCACATGCTGAATCATCATAGGTATATTATTAAATTAATAACATATTATGATGGAATCATCATGATTGATTAATCATAATATGCTAAGTATAATGCTCTTATATTGAGTTAAATTAAGTTTTAAAATACAGTTCATATATTGCTGGTTATGATGCTATTATGTTACCAATTAATACTATGTTATTACAAAGTGACCTCTGACTTTGTTCCTTTTCCTTTATTGATTAGAAAATACTTCTACAAACTTCTCCATAGTGAAAAGAAACACGAAATTCAATTATTAGAAACTTTGTGTGCACCAAGAAAGAGCAGGGGTGAAAATTTTCTGGGGCTACCCCTGAATTCATAGTTTTCAAAATTTTTGCTATCGCTTAATTTCATGTTAAATCATTTTGTTTTTATGGAAATTTCTCATTTTGAATATTTAATTTGCTTTATAATGTATCATGAACTCTATTAATATCACTTATCAATGATATATCACATTACAACCTGTTATAAATCTTCCCAATCTGCATGAAAGTAACAGTTTTCAGGGTTTTTGTACGTCAGGTAGTTTCACCCCTGAAAGAGCAATCACAGGTGAGAGAAAACACAATCCTAATCAACAGGTGAGCTGCTGTAGAGGGTAAACAAGAAGCATTATCTAACGTTGCAGATGGCTAGTTTTGAAATTCACCAGCCTCAGGATTTGACCAGTTTGATATGGTTTCTTGTTTCCAGATGGTGAAAACATTAACATAGAACACAAAAGACTGAAAAAATGCATTTTCCGATTTCAAGGAGTTTGTCAGTTTTACAATTAGATGACACAAGTCACCATAAGTTATTTGAAATTTACGAATTTCATAACACAGCAAGGGCAAAATTTTGCATAAATGTTCATTTTGTGGGTTATTTTCATAATAAAGAAAAGATGTCAGACCACTTTTAAAATATCATTTAGGAGACTGGGAAGAAGATCATTATGAATTTTCTAATTTAGAAATTTCTTAAATTATTTTAATTTTATGATTTTCTTAACAGTCCAAATAGGATAAAATCTCATATAAATGCCCATTTTGAGGGATAAATTTGATTGTGAAGATGTCAGACTACTTTTAAAATATCTTGATACTGGCTTGAGCATCATTGACTATGAATACTTCAACAAACCTTATTGATTTTTGTAGGTCCTCTAATGATTGTTGTAACCTAATCTTCTCTGAAAAACATGAAAATGACCCTGTTCTTTTATACATCCTTGTTTGAGAGAGTTTCATCAAGAGATAAATTTTTTAATTAAAAAAAAAAAAAAAAAAAACTGTTTGTAAATCTTGCTAAACTTTTGAGTAGAAGTGCAATTAAATTAATTTTTGAATATTTTAGTAATTGTTAATATATTTTGGTTAAGGATTTAAATTAGCGGAGGTATAAAAGTTTAATGTTTTTACAGAGCAATATTCAGCTAAATTTTTTGCCCATCAAATTCATCAAAAAATTGCAGTCTAATCCGTAATGTAACATCTAGTAATTTGGTCAGACCACACAGGTTCTAGTGTCTATGCGAAATTTACATGGCAAAATTTTACCATTAGCTCCTATGGTAGTGACAGCTCTGTAAGTAATCTATATTCTGTGGGTCAGGGTTCATACTGAAATATTAAAAAAATGTTTCCCGAGATTTCAAATCATTTTCAAGAAAGTATTAGTAGTATATTATATAATTCGACAAGTGGTAACTGCTATCTACAGGTAAGTAGAATTGGGCGTAGCACAATATTAATTTTTAAATTTTTATTTCTATTCAAAATAAGACACAATGAAGCTAATTATTAATACTCTATCATACTTAAAAAAAATTGCTAGAGACATTATATAATATTGTTTGTTGCCCATAGCAGAAGAAATCTTCGATTATGTGTTTGTTTTGGTGATATTTTATCATATGAACCAAGCTAAAGAAGAAGAATGTGAAGACTGAGAAAGAGAAATTTTGTGTGTCCAAATTTTACAATAAATTTTCATAATTTTAAGGATTTTTTTTTTTTTTTTTCATGGTATTTCCCTGTGATTTTTAACCAGAATTCTATTTCTTGAATATTCCGGGTTTGCAAAGGAGTATGTGAATCCCGTTGGTCTGTCTGCAGAAGAAACGCTTTTAGGATCAAAGCATGTCAATTACCAAGCTAAATGTAGTTTTAGTGGACTTTTCACTTTAATTTTTCAACAATTATAAAAAATTTATAAAATTCTGAGAACTACTATTTGCATAAACTGATATTAACGTTTCGTATCCTAAAGAAATATTTTTGCCCTAAACTCAACATCTATGCTTTCAACAAAAATTAAAATGTTGAGGAAGAAAAAAGGGTTAATTTTTTTTCTAAAATGTCGGCCTAATACCCAGGTTTTTCCAGATCAATTTCTTATTTCTACATATTTCCAGAAAGTGGACACCCTGTATGTTGGACCTTTTAATGTTCATTACATTTTTTCACCAATTTTGAATCTAATAGGTATTAAGAGAAAACCAAGCCCAGATAGTCTTACCTTAGACCTGAGAAAAGGAAGTTCTTAATTTCCTGAGTCTGTCTTGGCTCTAGTTTTTGTTTTTACAGGCTTGTTTTGTCTGGGATTTCAGAGCAAAAAATAATCTGGTCTTTGAGACCTAAAACCTATTGTAATTAAAAATAATGATGTAGTATATAACTTGTAAATAATCAATGTTAAAATAACGTATAAAAATATAAAGAATTAATTTATTATATTAAAGGACTATTTAGTGCTTTTAACTGTGAACTAAAAGTTTGTGAGTTTGCTAATGTTATACTTTGTCACTTAAAAATATATTAAGAAATAATGAAACAAATTTTTTGAATGAATATTTGAAACATAAGTTGACAGAATAAGATTCCATGTTTGGTTGAGAAATTATGCCATCATAAATTTTATCTTTTTCAATTCAAGAAACAAAAATTAGATTTTGAGAGAGAAAGATTTACAGCATTTTAAAAATGTCTCTTTAGTCTTTGGAAATCTTTTATGATTTACCATCAAAAAATAATTCTGACTTTTTAATAATTGGGGGTGGGGGGAGGTCTGAAATGGATACCATGGTTATGTTATACAATTAATTGACTATATATATTGTTATAAAAACATTGAAATTTTTTTGTGTGTGGTAAATTATTTGTAAATTAAACAAGATTTTTTTTTTTTTCTGGTTGGTGAATGTACTTTATTCAATGAGTATTCCTGAAACAATCCAATAAAACTATTACTTCTACCACAAAAATAATGAAAACAGCATTTTATATATGATAAAATATGAATATCACTTGTTCGAGAACAAAAATCAACAGCTTATTGGCAAACTGAATGTAATGGCATTCTTCTCCGAAAAGCACATGCTTCTTCTTGGAGGAATGATGTATGAGGAGTTGGCGTACGGCATATCAGCATGCGGAGAAAATTAAGTTAAGACTGTATATAATATCAGTCGGGTTGGGGACAAAATATCGCCTACATAAATAGATGGAATGCAAAAAGGACTTGATAATTGTTAATAATGTTGTATAAAATTTCATGACAACACATACCACAGTCAGAGCACTCACATACAGACAAATTCACCTCAAAAATTGTTAATTTTGCTTAAAAGAGTTTAAAGACTATGTTAATTAACTTTTGTCAAGATTAGTCATAAAGAATTCAATCGTACTTATCTATTTTAAAATTTTTAATTAAGGTTTCTGAACAGTGTTCAGCTTTGATGTCAGCAGTGATTAGAGGTGCCAAGTTTCAATAACAGCTATCAGTAATCAGAGTTATACATTTATGAAACGTGAACCGCCTCATGGAATATTTTTCCGTTTATTTCATCTTATATAAACTCATATATAATAACAAACTGCACAGTTTTTGTAAGCAAATATATAATATATTACTTAAAAAAATTTCTGAACAAAAGTGAATAAATATGTATTTTTTTACCTTCTCACAAAATGAAAGATTTTTTTTTTTTTTTTTTTTTTTTACAAAATTTTTTTTATTTATTATTATTATTTTTTTAATAGTCATTTTTTTCCCCCTTTCAGACAACCGTTTTTATGGCATTAAATACTAAAACATTGTTCTTTTCTTTATGCATCTTACATATTTTTTGTTTGGTGATACATTATGTATTTCAAATTTATTAAGGAAAAACAATTAGATTCATCAAGTTCAGTAATAAAGCCTAAAAAGGCTTTTGCAGAGCTTTTAATTGTCGATGGCTAGTTGGATATAAGAAAAAAGGGGGGGGGGTAAAAAAAACTACATCAGCGAGAAATATTGTATAATTCTATTTCTTTATAGTTTCTAGAATCTAATAACGCAAGTTTAAAATGAATATTGACATTTATGTTGTGGATGGTGAAAGATTGAGAATTGTAAGGCTTCGCTGTGCGTTTTATCGTCAATCGTAAGTAGGGATTTTTTTTTTTTTTAAAACGATCGATATCCGCGATTTTCTCAAAAACGTATAATCCGTAATTTTTATATGTTGTCCGTAATGCCGTAATTATTGCCGTAAATCCGTAACAATTACGGACAAATCGTAATAATTGGCACCTCTGAGTGATGTACAATATTTTAAAAATGTATATTGAATAGTGAAAAGCAAATGATAAAATAACTTAAAATAAAATATATATAGAATAATACAATTCCATTCTATAATGTATTTATTTATCTATTTTAATTAATTTAGATAGCTAAGGCCTTGCGGCCTTCACCAGAGATCCCACACGACACAAATACAAATTTTCAAATAGATTATACTATTTTTTTTATGTGATATTTTGTCCTGCGATGTTATGTTCAAATCCCATATCAGTCTGATTTCCCCTTTATTCCTTCTCATGTTATCTAATGGAATTTTTGTTGCTTCATTTAATACAGATATCTCACTCAAAATGTTTTTTCTTTTTTTGAATATTACTTTTTGAACATGTCACCTTTTATTTTAGTAAGCTATTTTCTGAAAAAATGAATTTAAATATTTTATTTCTAAGTTTGGATTTCTAAATAAAATATTTAAATTTATTTCATCAAAAAAAAATGCTCACTAAGCTAATGGGCAACATATACAAAGAGTAATATTCAAAAAACAGAAAAACTTCATTTTTCAATGAGCTATTCTTATAAAACAAAGCAATGAAAATACCATTGGATAACATGGGCAGAAAGGAAGAGGTAATCTGACTGATGTACAGCCTTCACTGTTGTCTACTCACGATCGCTGCCATAACAGCAGCCAAGGCTATCATAAGAACCATATTGAGTCTACCAAAACATTCACTAGTACTGTGTTCTTTTATTTACTTGACAGCTTTGTGACCTATAGCTACAAGGACTTTCATCTCAAATTATCCATATTACATAATTTCACAACAGCAAAGCAGAATTTCTTATATAACTGTTACTTAATAGTTTTTGTGGTTATGATCTCGGTTTCATGCTTTTCTGGACATGTCATCTTCTTTTATATCATTCCTCCAAGTGCCTCTTTTTAATACTTTTTGTCAATGATTAATGATGAGAAATTCGTAGTTTGTACAAAAAAAAAAAAAAAACTGACTCCATTTGAAATTGAGAAAGAGCATCCAAATTCTGGCAACATTAAATCAGTCTTTTTGCCAAATTTGCTTGCAAAACCCAACCTCCATTGAAGCCAATAGACTGCTATTATGTTCCTTTACATGTATTTTCACTCCAATAATAATCCTTATAAAGAAAAGGAGTTTATTCCTTATAATATTATTGCAGGGCCTATTACGCTACACTGAAACAGAAGGTCGTAGAATGACCAAAAATTTTGAGTTTTCGTAAAACTTATAGCGACCAGAAAGAAAGATGCATAACTAGATATTATAAGAAATCTACATATAGTCTTTTTTTTTTAAACAACAATTTCCAAGATCTAAAACTGACCTATCTAATCAGGATAACTGTTAATTTTCTTGTAATAACCATGCAATACATGAAAGGATATTTAAAATGGGTTTATGTAACAATTTTCAAAAAATCGTTAGAACCGTTTTTGAGATGCCAACTTTTACCAAAACTTGGAATACTCGATTATTAACTGGAAAACAACAGTGACATACAAAAGTATATCTAAAAGGGGTTAATATGGCAGATTTGAAAAAAATCCGTACAGCCGTTTTTAAAGGAACACACTTCCGATACCTTAAATTGAGCTACTTGTACAGGATGCCTATCAATTTTATTGAACTAACCAACTAATTCATATGAAAAAACATCTAATGGAATGTTTACATAGCAACTTTGAAAAAAATCGTCAAGTCGTTTTTGAGGTAAGGACTTATGGTCCCACATCTGGTTTTTCAATTTTTAAAGTTGGAAAAATCATCTGTACACCAGACTGGATTTTATTCTGAAGTTTTTTATTTATATCTTTATTAGTTTCAGAGAAATGATAGTCAGATGGTTACTCACACACATACATACTGGCCAATTGCCAAAATTCACTTAAAAAAAAAAACTCAGGATACCTTAAAACATGTAAATCAAGTGAAAACTCTATATTGAACCCGAATACATTACTTACCTAAAGTAACCTAAAGCAATTACCTAAGTGTACTGGGGTAATGGAAGGAAAAGTGAATTCAGGATCTCAAATCATATAAATAGATAAAAATCTGAGATTTTACCTGATCGTACGTTTGGAAAGTTAAAAGAAATAAAAGAAGAATATGCAAGAAATTGCATAATAGATCGTTATAAAAGAAAAATTAATATCACACTTTTAAATATATTTATGGAATAGATTCCAGAAATGAAATGGTTCTATAGTTTAATAATTAAATAAAAATGGAACAAAAAATCATAATAAATCAGATTAAAAAAAAAAAAAAAACTGAAATTATTACTATGTTATTATAGCCATCAACAAAACTATGATCATAAAGAACAGCACTAAATGCAAAATATACGAAGCAGGCTTTACTTACTATTCAATTCGAAGAATAGAAATTTAAAAAATTCAAGAAACTTCTAAAACAGTAAAATAAAGAAAAATCTGGTGTGAAATAACCACACGACTTCCGTTACCCACTATTACATGTATTATATGCATTTTTTTAGAGATATTGCGATAAGAAGACGTAAAGTTGACCTAATGAAATAGAAACCTAAAACTTTTCCGGCAAGAGAAACTTAATACACGTGTAAGACATATAAAACAAAGTTTACATAGCGAGTTAAAAAGTAGTAAAAAAAAAAAATTAGTAGAGTTATTTGAAATACAAATTTCTGAGATATAAAACTGACCTACCTAAGCAGGGTGACAGTTAATTTTCCTGTAATGCATGAGAAATTATATCTAAAATGGATTTATGTAACAATTTTCCAGAAAGCCATTAGAACCGTTTTTGAGATACCAACTTTTAAGAAAATATAGCATACAAAATTATTGACCGGAAAACAATAATTACATACAAAGGAATATTTAAAAGGGAGTTAATTAATATGGCAAGTTTCAAAAAAATCCATACAGCTGTTTAAGAATCTGAAATTGAGCTATTTATACAGGACACTGTGATGTAAATACATCACCTCTTGTTTAAATCCTATGCCAAAATACATCGTTTTGCAGGCATCTCATCGCAGCCGTTCGTTCCTGGCTCAACGCACCCTGTAAAGTTTGCTTCCCGCGACACTTGTCAACGGGAGAATCGGCGATTGTTTCTCTACATCACAGACACCTATCAATTTTCTTGAACTAACCAACTATATCATTCAAAAGGACCTCTAATAGTGTTTATATAGCAACATTGAAGAAAATCTTTACAGCTGTTTTTGAAATACAGACTTACAGTTCCACTTCCGGTTTTCCAATTTTTACCAAACTTTGGAAAATTCTTCTGTACACTAGACCAGACCTGTCTCAATTCTGTAGTTTCATAGTTTTATCTTTATTAGTTTCTGAGATATTATAGCCAGAAGATTCCCCACATACATATACTCACTGTCCAATTGCCAAAAACTACTTTTTTGGACTCAGGAGACCTGACCTTAAAACATGTAAATCAGGTGAAAATTCAATATTGAATTTTTGGACCGAATACAATACTTCCATTACCTGCAGTAGTTGGGTAGTGGAAGTAAAAAGTAATATTACAATCTGTTTCTGTTCCAAGAATAAAAATTTAAAAGTACAAGAAGTTGTTCTTAAAACAAAGAAAAATTATCACAATCGAAACTATGCAGAATCAGTAGAACAGTAATAAATAAATTATGGAAGACTAAAACAGGATGAATAAATTATGGAATTTTCTGTTGTTCCATTTTTTCGTTTTATTTTGAAGCTCTCGGTTGAGAAGTTGACTGATGTTTGAGTAAATATCAATTCTCACATGCGATCAAGCAACTGAAAAATTTGGGAACTGCGAGTCAAAAATTCAGAAATATAAGGTATTTTTCATTTTAATTTATAAAAATGTTTTGTTAAATTCCTTCATTAATTTTTTTAAAAATTAAATTAGATAATATTTTCCAACAAACAATCATATTGAATTTTTCAATGAATGATATCCACATTGAATGTATCATTTAACAGTTTGCTGTTTTGAATCTGTCAACAATCGGGTTCTGTTTACATTAAAATTTTGGTTTTGTTAGAATAAATTGTGTGTGCTGTCTCCGTTTTATTCTTTTATTTGAGTTAATACAAATTCATTGCTATTCATGTGATAGGTTAATAGTAAAACATATTACTTTTAAGAAGGATTTAGAATTTCAAAAATGTATATTTACAAAATACATTTTCTTGATGGCACCCATTCTCACAAATTTGAAAATTGCAATAATCTTTCAAACAATGAGAATCCGGAACACCTATCCCACAAATAACATTAATATTTTTAAATGATCTTTCGATCAATATAATCTTCATAAAGATTTTAGAAAAAATTTTGGCCACAAAATTTTAAGAATAAAGATGGTTGACTTCTCTGGGTGCTGAAAGATGATTGACTGAATTTACAGATGTGGTCCAACCAGGTTTCACGATTACAGACAGGGGTGATTATTTATGAGGTGATGAGATGACAGTGCAGCAAATTTCTGAAATTTTATCATTGGTTAACTTTTAAAAGTCTCTTTAATCTGGAAATGTTTAAATTTTACTTGTAACACTTTGTCGAAAAAGAAGTTAATTTATTGTTAATAAATTTAAATATTTTTTATCTCTAACTTCAGAAGCATATTCAATTGATTTTGTAGATGTCTATATTTCAATGTGAAATTAGTCAAGACATTAGTACAGTGCTTTTCAACCATTTTTACTTCCATTACCCTACTACCGTAGGTAATGGAAGTATTGTATTCGGTCTGAAAATTCGATATCGGGTTTTCACCTGATTTACACGTTTTAAGGTCCCCTGAGTCCAAAAAAGTGGTTTTTGGCAATTGGTCAGTGTGTATGTATGTGTGTGTGTATGTATGTGGAGAATCTTCTGGCTATTATAGCTCAGAAACTAATAAAGATAGAGCTACGAAACTTTAGAATTCAAATACGTCTGGCGTACAGATGAAATTTCCAAATTTTGGTGAAAATTGAAAAACCGGAAGTGGGACATCGGAAACCGGAAGTTGGACCGTAAGTCCGTATCTCAAAAACGGCTCTAACGATTTTCTTCAAACTTGCTATATAAACACTCTATTAGATGTCCTTTCGAATGATATAGTTGGTTAGTTCAAGAAAATTGATAGGCGTCCTGTATAAATAGCTCAATTTCAGGCCTCCCAAGGGCGTTCCTTTAAAAACGGTTGTACGGATTTTTTTCAAACTCGCCATTTTAACTCAATTTTAAATATGCTTTTGTATGTAATTATTGTTTTCCTGTCAATAATTGAGTTTAACCGGAAATGGGACATCGGAAACCGGAAGTGGGACCGTAAGTCCGTATCTCAAAAACGGCTCTAACGATTTTCTTCAAATTTGCTATATAAACACTCTATCAGATATCCTTTCGAATGATATAGTTGGTTAGTTCATGAAAATTGATAGGCGTCCTGTATAAATAGCTCAATTTCAGGCCTCGCAAAGGCGTTCCTTTAAAAACGGTTGTACGGATTTTTTTCAAACTCGCCATTTTAACTCACTTTTAAATATGCTTTTGTATGTAATTATTGTTTTCCGCTCAATAATTGATTTTTTGAGAAAGTTGGTATCTCAAAAACGGCTCTAACGATTTTCTTTTTTGGTCACTTTTATGTTTTCTGATCACATTCTCTCTCAAAAATGCATATAATACATGTAATAGCGGGTAATGGAAGTCGTGGTTGTTTCACACCAGATTTTTTTTCTTCTGTAATTTGTTAAAAAATTTTGCAGACTGGTTGTTTTTCATTTTATAAAAAAAAATAATCATAATAATAATGCCATCGTCATTCATTTTGTGTATCTGCAGCCTTATCTCCCCCCGAACGAGACAATTAGCAGCATCACAAGAGATACAGACACTTGCAGAATAATCCAAAGAGCATGTTTTCTCTTTGTCTATTACCTTGATTAACGAAGTTAGTGATTAAACCTGAGCATTATTTTTCAAGCCTAAACCACTGATCCAAAATAGTGTTGTTTAGATGCTAAAAGAAAAAAAAAAGATTATTCCTCATTTTAAAATTTTCATCCTGCAAAATATCTCAGACAAAAAAAAATTACTGATAGAATCAAACAATTTAATTTTTCCTTAGATAGTTCATTAAAAAAAAAACTTTTAAATGTCATTAATTAAACATTTATTGAAGTAGTTTTTTGAATGCTCCTGTTCCTGTAAATAACTGTTTAATCCTTTTCTCCATTACTATGTTTGAAAGCCTTTATTTTTTTTCTCTAATAAATTATTTTATTTTCTGACTAAAATTAGCAATTTCCATATAACTTTATTTTCATTTTAAAAATTAAAAAATGACAAGCTTCATGACTTAATTTTTTTTCTGATTTTGTGTATTACCATTGATGCTAAACTCAACAGGAACAAAAATAGGAGCGCTTTGTGCAAGAAACGAGATCAAGTTTTTTTCTTTTTTTTTCATATTTACATGTTATTATATATACATACAATATATGCACAGGTTTGTCAACACTTAAAATTATTCAGTATTAATTATAGTAAAATCATTTTGAATTATTATTCACTATAATTTTACTTTAAACAGCAGGGATGAGATTTTTCAACTTTTTTTTTCAGTATTTTTTATGCTTCTCATATGTGTTCTTTTTTACTTCCATTACCTTACTACCGTAGGTAATGGAAGTATTGTATTCGGTCTGAAAATTCGATATCGGGTTTTCACCTGATTTACACGTTTTAAGGTCCCCTGAGTCCAAAAAAGTGGTTTTTGGCAATTGGTCAGTGTGTGTGTGTGTGTGTGTATGTATGTGGAGAATCTTCTGGCTATTATAGCTCAGAAACTAATAAAGATAGAGCTACAAAACTTTAGAATTGAAATACGTCTGGTGTACAGATGAAATTTCCAAATTTTGGTGAAAATTGAAAAACCGGAAGTGGGACCGTAAGACTGTATCTCAAAAACGGCTCTAACGATTTTCTTCAAACTTGATATATAAACACTCTATTAGATGTCCTTTCGAATGATATAGTTGGTTAGTTCAGGAAAATTGATAGGCGTCCTGTATAAATAGCTCAATTTCAGGCCCCGCAAAGGCGTTCCTTTAAAAACGGTTGTACGGATTTTTTTCAAACTCGCCATTTTAACTCACTTTTAAATATGCTTTTGTATGTAATTATTGTTTTCCTGTCAATAATTAGTTTAACCGGAAGTGGGACATCGGAAACCGGAAGTCCGTATCTCAAAAACGGCTCTAACGATTTTCTTCAAAATTGCTATATAAACACTCTATTAGATATCTTTTCGAATGATATAGTTGGTTAGTTCAGAAAAATTGATAGGCGTCCTGTATAAATAGCTCAATTTCAGGTCTCCCAAGGGCGTTCCTTTAAGAACGGCTGTACGGATTTTTTTTTAAACTCGCCCTATTAACTCATTTTTAAATATCCTTTTGTATGTAATTATTGTTTTCTGGTCAATAATTGATTTTTTGTAAAAATTGGTTTCTCAAAAACGGCTCTAACGATTTTCTCTTTAATTCACTTTTATGTTTTCTGATCACATTTACATTATCTCTCAAAAATGCCTATAATACGTGTAATAGTGGGTAATGGAAGTCGTGTGGTTGTTTCACACCAGATTTTTTTATACATTAAACACTAAAATAAATATTTATTACTCTAATATGTTAGATTTTGTCATCAAAATTTTAGTATTCCATTTCAATGTCTTGCCTTTGCGTATAGTTTCAGCTTTTTTGTATTTTTGCTAATCTCATCCCTGAAACAGTTTTTAAACATTCCTTAGCAGGGAAGGGAGGGGTGTCATAACAAAAATTACATGAGTGAGAGATGTTTAACAACTCTATCTCTTTATTGATTTTAGAATCTAAAAAAGTAAATTTAAAATTATCATCGACATTTATATTAGGCTTCTTGTGGGTGTTTGACAGCAAATCAATAACGGGTCAAAAAGGGGAGAATTATTTGAGTGAGATAGTGAACAATTCTATGTCTTTATAGATTCTAGAATCTAAAACTGGTTTTAAAAAACATTGACATTTATGTTGCAGATGGAGAAAGACCGATAATTGCAAGGAATCCACGAGATGTTTGATAGTAAAAAATTAGCATGTGTGTGTGGAGGAACAAAAATTACATTAAGTAAGAAATATTGAACAATTCTAACACTTTATAGATTCTAGAATCTAATAAAGCAAGTTTAAAATAAACAGTGACATTTACGTTTTGGATGGAAAAAGACTGAAAATTAGCAAGGCTTCTGCATGGTGTTTGATCACCGATCATATTTCTTTTTAAATATTATGAAGGTTAAAAATTTGAACATTTTCGGGTAAAATCGGATTTCCAGGACAAAATTAAAAAAGCAGAACAAATACAAGAAAATCGGAACACTTGGCAACTATGCATTAGTGAGCTAAGTTAAACAAACTTCCACTAAATTTTTGACAAAATTGGTTTTTTTTTAATATTTGCTTCTACATTTAATGTATGAGTTAAATTCAAAAAATCTATTTGTTAATTTGATATGACATATACAACAATAATTAGAACTCAATAATAAATTTTTTAAATATTTAATAAATTATTGAATATTTAAAAAAATTGATTCACCGCAAAAATTTTTACAAGCACAGCACAAAAAAGAATCAAAGAGCTAGCTCATTTGCACTAAAAACAGCTGGAATTTTTTTTTCTGTTTTCATCAGAATGGATGTGACAAAGCTTGTACACATTAAAGTAAGGTTTTTTCTTCTTACTGCCAAAATGTCAGTGGAGGCCTCCATGTGGCGACTCAAAAAGTGTTTGGGTTCTCAGTCAGTTATATTTGTCTGTGTCTCACAATAGTGGCTGCAAAAATCACCCTATTGACATGCAACTTGATGCACATTATTCATTAACCACACAGAAATAGCAGTAGTTTTGGGTGTGTATTCTATTTGTAGTTCATGTACAGGGACACACCAAAGATTTATCATTACATCGTATGGGTAGAATTTGTATGTACCGCAATAGCAAGTGTAAAAATCCCTGGATTGACTTCAAAACTGGTACACATGTTCAGATGCTATACAGAAATAGCTGTATACAAGGTGGTCAACATTACAATTTTTCAAAATTCCCTGACTTTTCTATGACTATTTTTCACCATTTTCCCTGACTCACACTGTTCAAACACTGCTTCTCACAAAAATGTCATAAAATTAGCAAACAATTTATAATTGCGTGAGCTTTCAGATATGGTTTTATTTCCAAAAAATTTGTCAAAATTCCCTGACTATTCATGACTTTTCCAGACTCACTTAAATTTCCTGACCAGTCGCCACCCTGTGTATAGTTTATGGCACCTATATCGTTTATGGATCATGTACGAGACACACCAAAAGTTTTTTTCATTATTACAGCCTATGGGAAGGATTTCATTCAAACACATTTTAACATAGTTACACTGCATTCAAGAAAATGAAATTAACATACATTATTGAGATGCTTAAAATTATGTTTTCTGTAGAAAATGTGTGCTTAGACTTAATAACTGTTGCATAGGACTTCACAAAAGTGTTTCGACAATGTCACAACATTATCCAAACTATGCCAAATTTCGAACAATCATTCATGAGCTATACAGAATAAGTTGCATAATTTTTATATTGGTTTATATAATGGATATGGTTCGTTGACAAGGACACAGAAAAGAATTTTGTTACATTAAAGCCTATGAACATATTTTCATTTAAGCACATTTTAACTCATTTATGCTTCATTCAACATAATTTGATCATCATACATTAATGCTTGAAAGCATGTTTTCTCTAGAAAAAAGGTATGTACAGACTAAATTTATTTACAGGACCATACAAAAGAATTCCAGTGACATTCTGTAATGTCAAATTTGGTTCAATGTTAATGAGTTCCAGTGAATTAATAATAACAGGAGACTTGGCGTTGGAATATTAAAACCCGAATAAACTACAACGTCAGAAAGACCTAAATCCATTCATGAACTCGATTTCTTTGAAGCTTTTCATATTTATAAAAATTTTAAAAACCTTGTAAATTGTAATTTCGCTATTCAATATTTGTCTGACTGTTGGAAATTTTATATTCAGTCCACATTTTCTTAATTTTTCTACTGTTTACACAGCTAACTTTCCTAAATTCTTATTGGCCACTCTCCCCACTTTTCCCATAATCCCTATTGGTTGAACTAAATCCGGCCCCTTTCCTATATATACGAGCACCTCTCCTGATTCAGAATCCTTTTTGCACTGAAGACGGTATGCTATAGGCTACCGAAACGACTGTATGCATTTCCAATAGTTTTCTTTGGCGTTTCTGACGTAGTAGTTTATTCGGGTTCCAGTGAATTATTTTTTTTTTTTTTTATTAGTGTGTATAACTAGTGTGGCTTGTGTACAGGAGCACCCAAAAGAATTTAAAACCATTACGGTCTATAGACAGTATTTCTTATAAGTGCATTTTAACATAAATTCCATTAAACTTAAATAAACTAACATTAACAGAATATTAAAAGGCAAGGTTTTTTTTGGAAAATGGTAGGCATACAATAGGTAATTAGTCTACAAGGCTACACAAAATAATTCCGATAATTTAAGCAATCATTTTGCATGAAAATTTGGTACAAGTGTTAATGAGTTAAAAGGAATTAACACAAAACTATGAGCTACAAGGAAATATATACAGATAAACAGATGGATACAACATGGGGTTTGGTGGGGGGAGGGGGCTGTTCATAATCATATCTATTTATGTAGTGAGGTAATCATATATATAATTGTCTGAAATACTATAGAATTAGTAAAAATGATTTGCTGAGTAATGAATGATACAAATAGGACGTTGAGGCTTCTGATCTGCAGATCCACTAGTACATAAAGGAACAAAGAATGAGTAACCTGTAGGATTAATGATGTTTATTTTGAATACTCTCATAATATCAAGTGTTGGATACAATGTTATAATTTTTTAATAACAAGATATCCTATTGAAAGCCAAATATAAACAGAAGTACCGTGAACATATCTGCTTATATTGGATACTTCCATGTATATATATTATTCACAAGGACATAATTGGTATTAAATGTATAAAGAAAAATAAAATTTCATTGAATTTAATATTCTCTTGCAATAGCACATATGTATATACAATAAAATTCATTATGTTACTTTAGAATTATCATTAAAAGTTAAAATTCATTCCCTTTGAGAGAGCCATTTCTTTTTTGAAAGTAATCTTATGAGTTAGAATTCTAATTCAGGTTGTTATATTTTGTGAGCTTTTGCACATACAGCATTTTCTTTTGCAAAAAATAATTTATCTCAAATACAGAGAAAAATACATATGTTTATTCAATATTTAAATTAAAGTGAAAAGTAAATATTTACCAAAGCTCCTAAACATATGTAATGCCACACAGGCAATTTTTTTTTTTTTTTAATTGTGCCTATAACGACCATTTGTCAGCAATGCATGACTGTCAAATGCAAACAGGTCTTGTACTCCGAGCCTGAAATTTATAGACTCAAATGTTTCCACATTACCAAAAAATTTAAAGTCTGAGGCAGTAAAATCCAATTTACATCATTTTCTAGTACAGAAACACTTTATATTTTTCTCATACAGATCAGGTCTCACCCATCACCCCTCCACAAGTGACATCTGGGACAGATTGACCCTCTCTTCTAGCTATACCATTGATCAGGTAAAAAGAAATAAGCACTGGTGTAGCACAAACATCACTGTTTTTGTTATTTTTAATATATGACCATATAAGTTTAGAGCCTATGTCTTACCTGTCATGTATCTGAGACACCGTATCTACCAAACAAAGGACCAATTTCAATGCTTTTATTTATTTACAGTAGAATCCCAGTTATTTGAAAAAAGTTTGGTGCAAGCATTTTCAGTTAATTGCGATATCACAGAAAATTCCGAATAAACGAGAAGTAATATTGTTGCAAGGAGAAACACCAGTGTTGCCAACTTGTGTGGACTTTTATTTTTATTTACTATTAATCACTAAATTAGAAGAATTATTTTTAATATATATGATGGTCAATTTAGACGAACATTACAATAAACTAGACTGTTATGGCCACCACATGACTTTCTTCTATATTTTCCTATACAAATTCACTCAGTAAAAATAATTTATTAAAATCATTATTTAGTAAAATTATCTTCCATGATAATGCAGTACGATTTCCATATTAGACAGGGTTCGCACTAAGGAAAAAAAATGAGTGGGATTCTCCCACTCTAACAAAAAATTTAAGTGGGATTTTGAAAATTTAAGTGAGATTTTTGAAATTTAAGTCAGTAATTACATTTTACAGAAAAAAAAAAGTATTTTCAAGAAATATGCAAATTACAGACAGGTGATTGCTGAAATTAGAAATTAGCTGAAAATTTTTCGCTAATATGATTGATTGGATGATTAGTTGAATATTGATAACATCACTTTCAATAAACTGATGTCATAAACATTTATATATATAGTTTTTATCTACATTAAGCATTTTCAGGATTTTTTCATTAGCGTAAAAAAAAAAAAAAATTCTTCAATATACCTGCAATAAATTTTATATCCACATGAAATCTTATTGAAATTTCACACCAAGAGTAAAACAAATTTTCACACAAATATAGAATATGATTTTTATGTATGTACATTAATCATTCATATAAAAGTAGCAGTAGCTAATTATTAATTTCAAACATGCATAAAACAGACTGAGTATTAATTTTCTTAAATTGGTTTGGAAAAAATTTTCTTATCTGAAAAATCTATTCTTCATTTCCCCCATGTTTACAAATTTGGTATAGATATGACATACTATAAAGATTTAATTTAATTGAGAAAAAATAAATAGATTCATTAAGGGGTTACATCCAGTTGTAATTTTCAAAAAATCGATTTTTTTTTTTTTTTACATATTTTGAATGTACATATATTTGATAATATTGTCTGAAAATTTCATATCGATCCGGCAATTAGTTTCGGAGAAATTTGCATATTTGTAAAGACGTCTCCTTATGGTGAAGGCCGCACCTTATGGTGACATAGAAGTAATGAAAAAAGAATGCATAGGTCATGTCCAAAAGCGAATGGGTAAACGACTAAGAGAATGTGTAAACAAAACTACAACAGAAACGACTGATAAAAATGGGAAGAAACGTCAGAAAAAGGTACTTGCTGGAAAGGATAAACTGACTGGTAAAATGATCGATAAATTAACTGTCTATTATGGACTAGCAATAAGAAGACACTGTGATTCTGTTGAAAATATGTCTAATGCCATTTGGGCTTCTTATTATCATAATTGCTCCACTGACGACAATCCTCAACATGGTAAATGCCCGACTGTAGAAGACTCATGGTGTTCTTGGCAGAAAGCACGAGCCTTGGACACATTATCAAGCTACAAACATGATTATCAACCCTTACCGCCTGATGTTGCTGAAGCTATACTTCCAATTTACGTAGATCTGAGTAATGAAAAATTATTAGAAAGATGCGTTGGTGGTTTCACGCAAAATAATAATGAAAGTTATAATCAGCTGATATGGAAAATAACTCCAAAAATAATCCCATGTGGCTCTAAGATCGTTGAAATTGCTGCTTATCTTGCTGCCGGCATGTTCAATGAAGGAAAAACATCTCTTCTTACTTCATGAACGCAATAAGACTATGGCTTGGGCCTAATGCCCATGCCTATGTAGAAAAAGAGGACGCAGAGCGCATCTTGATCTCTGACGCACGAACGCAAGGGAGCACGCGCCAGGGGAGAATGTCACGTAGACAACAACAGTTGGCTGTACTAGAAGCAAATGATGAAGCAGAGGGTTCCTCTTATGGTCCTGGAATAGATGACTCGATGTAAGTAGGAAAAAAGTTTTTTAACTTAGTTTAAATGGTTCCCAAAACTTTAAACGCGTTTATCTCGAAACGGTGTTTTCAAAGTCGGTGAGCAAAATTTCTCCGAAACGGCTGGACCGATAGACTTGAAATTTTGACACGATTTTCTTAGATATTTTTGTCAGGTAATGATCGTAGGAATAAGGTTTCTGATAATAATTTCGATTTTTTCAGCCACTTTCAAGTGTAAATTTTCATGAAAAAAACAATTTTTTTGGGAGGGAAGCCGCCATTTTGTCAAAAATCAAAATTTTGACTATTCCTACGATCATTACCTGTATTCATCTATCCTAAAAATAAATCTTTTGGTTTTTTTCATTTCAGATAATTTGGATCAGAGATATCTTGCTCACCGCCAGACACCTTTTTGTGGAAGTCCTCTAGGAGATCTACTACAGGAACAGCGGAACCCAATATTTTTGTAAACTCATCACGGATTCTTAACATACATTAAATTTGCTATATGTATATGTATTGTATATATTTCTTTAATAAAAGGCCTCTTCACAAAAAATTCACAAAAAAGCACGTTTTTTCGTGCATACAACTGGATGTAACCCCTTAAGTTCAGCACTAAAGGTCTAAAAATAATTACGTATGCCAGAAATATTGAGCACTTCTATTGCTTTATTGTTTCTAGAATTGATCATTGACCACAATCCGTATTCCGGAGATGGGAAAGGGGGGGAGGGGGGATAAAAAAATAATTACAGAGTAAGAAATATTAAACTCTTTCAATTCTACTTCTAGAATCTAATAAAGCAAGTTTAAAATGAATATTATAAATATAATTTATGTTGCAGATGGGTAAAGATTGGGAAACAAGACTTCTGCAGAACATTTCATTGCTGATCGCTAGATGGAGATAAATAAAGTGGGAGGTGGGCAAAAAATAATTACATGAGCAAGAAATATTTAACAATTGTATTTCTTTACAGGTTCTAGAATCTCATAAAGCAAGTTTGAAATGGGTATTGACATTTATGTTGTGGATGGAGAAAGATTAGGAATCAGAAGCTTTTGTAGAATATTTGATCGCCCTTTGTTCCACTTTTATTTATTTATTTTTTAACGAACGATATCCGCGATTTTTTTAAAAACGGAAAAAATAAATTTGCGGAGTTCAGTGAATTAGATTAAAAAAAAAAAAAAAAAAAAAAAAAAAAAAAGATCGTGGAAAATAAGTGCGGGAAAATCGCGCATATGAAAATTTTTTAAGTGGGATTTATTTTAATATTGCGCGATTCCCGCGATCCCGCGTTCTAGCGGGAACCCTGTTAGAGAAGTAGTATAACACTAAATAAAAAAAAAAAAAAAGTTCATTTTATTCTCAATAACTTTATTTTAAATTATCGCAGATCGATCGTTCAACCATTCATTTAAAAAGGTATTGGCGAGATCTTTTGAAAGATACCCATCATGAAAATTTATTCCCCTATGCAGGGAGGCGATGCTCCTACATATACAAAAAAAAAAAATTTCCCAGTTGACTATCTCTATTATAAATAATTCTTGTAAATTTCATAAGGATTATTAAAAAATAATTCTCTTTATGCATATTTATACAAAATTTTGTTCTATACCACCATGTTAAAAATTTAGAAAAAGCAGGATGGCAACGCAACCTGCAAGACAATTTTTACCAAAAGTTGATAAGCACTAATTTAGGTCAAGGTGTAACTACATACCAATTTGTATGAAATTCTGTGCAGTAGTTCCTGAGATACAGTTGCCACAAAATTTTGTCAGACACTCACACAGACACACATTTTCTAAAAATGGTCAAATTGTGTTCTACAGCTCTCAAAACGTGTAAATCCATCAAAAACTAGGTCGAAAATTTTAACGAATCCAATACTTTCTACTATTGAATATAGAAGAAAGTAAAAATTAGTGATAAATAATTAATATAAATCCCTGTAAGATGACAACACTAAGAGAAACACACGAAAAAAGGAGAGAAAATTTTGTGACATTAAATCATTAGTGAAATTTTAGAGAAAATTTTGACCGAAGGTTGAGTCATTTGTTTTGGGGGGAGTTGACTCTGGTGTATGCCTATATATGACAATTCTGAACTTAAAACATGAAATGTTCAAATTGTTTGGTTTCGTCCAAACTTTGACAAATGAGACTTTACTGATGAAAAAAAAAAGTTGCAGCAGTTAATAAAGAATACGTTGTTGATGAAGAGCCTGAAGAGAGAAAATTGCAATATTTCACATACTTAAGAGGCCTCTCCACCTATCGTCCCCAGAAGCCAGAGCCAATGTTATTCTATGGAGAATTTCGCCCCATTATAACTTATTAACCAATATATATTTTTAAATTCTGTTTTCACATTCTGAAACTTCACAACTATTAAACAATTTATCGCTTTCTAAAAATTATTTTTAAAAATTTTTAATATTTTATTTTGAGGTTGTAAAATGTGAATTTTCACAGTGTGAAATTTTTCATTTTTGAGCTCAAAAATGAAATCTTAAAAATAAAAAAAATCAATTTTTAAAAAGCTATAAGTTGTTTAATAGTTGTGAATTTTCAGAAAGTGAAGACGGAATTTAAAAATACGTATTACTTAATGAATTATAATGGGGCAAAATTTCCCATAGAATAGCATTGGCTTTGGCTTTCGGAGACGATAGGTAGAGAGTCCCCTTAAGCTTAGATAAAGTACTTTGGTATGTTTAAAAATGAAGTGGTGCCATCATTTTAGATGTTCTTTTGTAACGAGGTATAACAAGGTTGCTTCAAAATGAACAACAAAGAAAAATAATTGCTTATTTCATTAAATAACCAGAATATTTTGTAATCAGTTTTTGTTTAATTTTTTTTTTTTTTTCTTTGCACTAAATTTTCAATTTAGTGGTGAATTACATCTGCATCATTCACAGCTATATATTTTATAAGCATAATTTCAACATTTTTATTATAAAAATGTAAAAAAGGAGAAGCTTTTCTAAAACTCTTACTTATAAATCATAAATAAAACCTTTTGATTGAGCTACTTTGCATTGATGTTTTAAAATTAAAGAGCTGTTAACTTTCAGTTCATGGGAGATGAGACATGTGGTTTTTGTATTAGAATATAAAAAGCTTTAAAAAATTTTGTGAATTCCAAACAAACTTTGATAAAATTATTATTTTTTTTTTTTTTTTTCTCTCTTTAATATGCAAAGCTACCTTTGCACTTGTTCTGAAAATAAATAAATAAATAAAAAGTAAGCAGTGAACTGAACTTGTTTTCACATTTATGCATTACCTCCAATATTTGAAACCACATTTTCATTGATGAAGTTATTACTTTAGAAATCTCTTTTAGATCTATTTCTAAGCAAAAACTCAAATAGTTCATTGCACTTTATTGAATTTATAAAGATATACAATGTTGTAAATGCAGTAATGGAATATATTAATTTAAAATTTTGATGAGACAATCTAAATGTTAAAACTACATCATTACACTGAAAGCATTCTCCAAAAAAAGTTGTATTTGCCAACATTAATAGTACATTCCTAGTTAAAAATTTAAATAATTCATTGTTTAAACACAAAAGCCACAACTTTTTAAATAACAACAAAAAACACATGGAAAATTTTTACATTGGAATGATTCATATCAGTCATTGGGGAAAAGATTTTCCAATTTTAGTATGTTTTACTCTTTTTTTGGGGGGGCTATAAAGGCACTATTGTTATGTTTCTTTTACGTTAAATGCAACAGAATGTTTTTTAAAAATTTAATGAAACTGTACACATAACTTAAAACATCATTACAAATGGATATATATATAAATAGCAATTTCATTCACAGAAATGACAACTAATTTTTTTTTTAAGATGAAAGAAATAAAAGAACAGTTTTGTGATTCAATGCAGTAGTATCTGAATTTAAATATGATGGATGAGATGAACAGCTATCATAATCTTTTTAAAGTTCTCTTTTTTTCTTTTAAAAGTTTTAAGTTTTTCTTTTCAACACTCAGTTTGTTCTTATCTCCAGCATGTTTTTTAGCTGTTGGACCATCTCCTTTCAAGCCACTGGGGCCTGTTGATGACTGAGGATCTTCTAAGCCTTCTTTTGTGCTTTTGGGTGGACGAGCATGAATTTCTGTTATCATACGAGCTCTTTCACAATAGTCATCATACCTTTCTAATAACATCTTTCCGGCTTCTTCATTTAAAGCAGATTCAGGATTTGGTACAATCAATAGGCATTTTATAGTCTGCAATGCATAAAAGAGTGTGATTATATTAATAAAACAAACAAGCATTAAATAGCATACAATAATGTACATAGAAAAATAAGGGAGAAGTTACAACAGGATTGAAAAAAAAAAAAAAATCTGGAGTGACCACCCGACTTTCCGAACATTGAGTAATTAGCAGTTTTGTAGATAAAGTAAAGAAAGAGGTGTTGTTAAACAAACAAAAGAGAGAAAACCATAATACAGTGTTTCAGTACTTTTCTCCATATATTACACAATGTTTTATTTAACGCTACTGAACTTTGAGCCCATAGATCATAATTATAAAGAATATTTCATTGTGTCCCTGTAAAAACCTATAAATGCTAGATTCACCAAAATGCTTATAGTTGGTGCAACAGCGATTTATAATATTCATATAAATTTTCAGCTCAGTTGAATAAGGCGTTTAGATGCTATCGCATTTTTAAAAATTTGGTCCCATTGGCCATAATGATAAAGAATTTTTCTTTGTGTCCCTGTAAAAAAACTGTAAGTGCTCAATTCACCAAAATCTATACAGTTTGTGCAACGGTGGCCTATAGCATGTGTAAAAATTTTTTGCTCAGATTAATAAAGCGTTTCGACGTTATCGCACTTTTAAAAATTTGGCCCCATTGGCCATAAAGAATTTTTCCTGGTGTCCCTGTAAAAAAACTATAAGTGCTAGATTCACCAAAATCTATAGGGTTCGTACTATGGCAGAGCTGCCAACCTTGGTGGGAAAAAAAACAGGAGATTTTACATAATTTCAAGGGAGAAAAAGGGAGATTTTACATAATTTCAAGGGAGAAAAAAGGAGAATTACGGTTTCGTGGAGAAAAACAAAACAAAATTATTTTATTCAATACATGATACTTTTTTAACTAAAAAGACCTAATATAACTTTTGTTTGATAATTTATATTTTAAAGTTATTGGGGAAAAACAAATAGTTAACAAGTTCATTAACAAAGTCTAAAAATAACTACATATGTAAAGAATTTTGAACCCCTATATCGCTTCAGTTGGTTCTAAAATCTAATAAAACAACTGGATCGATGTTTTTATGAACATTGATTCAGAGTTTTTCCCAGATAATTTAAGGAGGGTGCTGCACCTCGCCTGATCTTTGTTTGGAAGAAAAAAAAAATGAAACACTTTGCCCCAATCTATTTCCTGCCCCCCCCCCATTACTGCATTTGTAGAAAATAACCTAAATGCTGTAAATATAAATAAAACTATTGTGTGTGACAATCAGCACATTAACAACAAATAAAAGTACAGAAAAGTTTAAAAACAGACTCTTTTCTTTTTGTATGCATATTTATAACTAAATTTTTAAATTAAGTGTTTGGATTTTAAATGCCAAATGCGTCCTTAAAAATTCAAATTGCCCTCAAGAATTTAAAAAGTATTTTTTTTTTTTTTTAAACTAGCAGTACCCTACATTTTTTAAAACCAGGGGGAAAATGTTTGATTCTTTTGTTGTAGAATGAGAAAGCTAATAGGAAAAAAGGATTTTTTTTTTTTTTTTTTTTTTTGGGGGGGGGGGGGGGGAGAGAGGGGGGGAACTGTTAAACTTTCTACTACTTTATAGGCTCTAGAATCTAATAAAGCAAGTTTAAAATGAATATTGACATGTTCGTTGTGGCTTGTAGATGGAGAAAGAATGAGAAACAAAAGAGTTCAAAAGAGCATTTGATCACCGATCACTAGTTGGAGATAGGAAAATATGGGGGGGAGGGGGAGTTAAAAATAATTATGTAAGCGAGAAATATTGTAGGATTCTGTTTCTTTAGAGATTCTAATATCTCATAAAGTAAGTTTTAAATGAATATCGACATTTATGTTGTGGATGCAGAAAGATTGTGAATTGGAAGGCCTTCGTAAATCTGGAAAGATGGCACCTACGAATTGTCAAAAATTAGCGTTTTTAGTTCGATTTTTCGAAAATATTAGAAAAACGGGAGAAATACACATTAAAACGTAAAAACGGGAGATAGGGTTAAAAAACGGGAGTCTCCCGTGAAAAACGGAAGAGTTGGCAGCACTGCTATGGTGACTTACAATATATGTACCAACTTTTAGCTTATTCGAACAAAGCGTTTAGACGCTAGTGTGTTCACTCACAGACATCATCGTAAAAATAGTGGAAACGGACTCAGGGGACCTCAAAACGTATAGAAACATCAAAATCTCCAATTCGGATTTTTGACAAGATTACAATACTTTCCTCACTATAGTGTTCGGAAAGTAAAAAAGTTTTCTTTTTTTAGAAAAATCTCAGCCCAGGGGGTTTCACATTTATAAGGGTTTTTTGGTGCTCTTTCTTGGTTTTGAGAAATATTTATTTGAATAAAGTATATTAATAATAAGAATTTTAAAAAATTAATTTAAAAATTTCTAAAATCTTTCTTTGATTAAGCTATAACGCTATAAGAAATTCAAATAAATAACGCATGGTTTAAATATTCTAAAATTCTGTTTATCTGTTCTTTACAACAAAAAACTGGTTTTAAATAATTGTAGATTTTTATAAAATGTTTTGAATTATTGTTTTATTAATTACTAGCTGTTACCCGCGACTTCGTTCACATGGAAATTTTGATGTGTATGTGTGGGAACTGACGGTTTGATCATAATATGTAATGAAATGAAACCTTATCATTGTGGTGCTGTGCAAAACAGAGTCTGATAAAGTACACTCAAAAAAATTTGTAACTCATTGAAAGCCAAAATAAAATGCCAAAATAAATAAATAAAAAGTTATCGCCAACATGGCGATAAAAATTAAATTCGTCCATAGGGATTCTGTACTAAAACAGTACTGCGTTGTGGAAGTATAAAAACTGGGTCGTCAATTATGAATTTTATTTCGAAACCTTTCTTTGTATGATTTTAGTTCACTATTGCACAATATTAATCTGGTTCTAATAATAATTTGGTGACTGGTTAATTAAAATTTTAACTATGTGGTGAAATTCATATAATATTTATGAGTTTCAAATTTTTAATTTTTTTTTTACAATTAAATGATTTTTTTTTTCCCATTTCCCGGCGAATTGTTGAATAATATTTCAGTTCTTAAACAATTTTGGACGGCTTTGCCCGCTTCGCTGGCAAACTCTTTTCTATATGCTTTATGAAAAAATAAAAACTGAAATCGGTTAAAACCTTTCTTTGGGTTCCCGCTGCCTTAGGCAGCGCCTTGTTCGTCCTTGCAATCTCCGGTGCCTGTCCCTATTGCCTGCAACAATGGCTTACCTGTGGGCTTCCATTTGGTTGCTTATAATACATAACAGTTTCGATACGGACAGTATCGAAAAATTTGAAGTAGCTCGTTTATATCTGAATCCCAGTTACATATGAACAACATTATATGTGATGTACATAATATTTGCTCTCAAGTTATTTCCTATATTTATTTGATTTAATCAATCAACCATAGAATGTCAGCAATTTCAAGCCACATATAATATTACAATATGGCAACTTCTATCGCATGAGACAATTATTATTTTGTGGTTATATATACTTCATGCTTAGTTAATAGTAGTTGGTATATAGAAAAATAAATAAATTACTATGTAAACTTGATCATGGTACAGCCTTAATGCTCTTGGCGACTTTTAAATTTTTGTTGCCGTTTTAGACCAAAATATAATTTATGCGATTATTGTTCCTATACGCAAGTGAAGTGTGGCGTCACTGACCGTCCGTGGATGCAAGAAAATGATTTCCTATGTCAATCGCCCATTGGATTTTTTGTAAAAAATGATTAAAAATCGAAGAAAATTATTTCCCGATTTTAATCCCCATATTTGGGTACACATATGTATTAGTTATCATGTGCATGTGTTAGATTGAGTTATTTTGCTGTCAAATTGACAAAATTTTAATTTTAAATTTCAAAACTCTGTCGTTCTTGGCGCTTATTGTATTTGGTGATCAAAAACGTAATACGAAAATATACATGCCAGATGTACCTATATTTTCGTAATATGCATTGTACGAAATATTGTTTCATATTATTCATTACTGTCTTAAAATAAGTTGTTAAAATAACCATGATTTTTGAAAGGAATTAAATTATGTTCGCCAAATAATTTGGCGATATTTTATTTTTCTACCAAGGATGACCGATATCAAATCTATTCCGCTACAACATATTAGTATCTTATATCAGATACTTTATTTAGACATTTGAAAACAAATTTGACTTCAAATTATGATAGAATATTTATCATTTCCCTTTTAATCAGTATATTAGTTGGATATTTATTGTGTTAATATCATCCTTCGAAATTAAATGTTTGTGTTTTCAATCGAATATGGAAGTTTGCCATTTTTTTTTTCTAGAGTTTTGAAATTAAAAATTCAAATTTTGTCAATTTTACAACAAAAATAACTTAATCTAATGCATGGACATGATAACTAATACATATCTATACCTAAATATGCGGATTAAAATTGGGAAATATTTTTCCTCGATTTTTAATATTTTTTTACAAAAAATCCAATGGGCGATTAACATAGGAAATATTTTTCTTACATCCACGAACGACCAGTGACGTCATCACTTCGCTTGCGTATTTCTTTCTATCTTTTCCTTGGCGAAAAATGTCCGATCTACTTCAGCATCAAAATTATAAAAAATTGTCAAGAATTATCAATAAGAAAATACCTTTACCATAATGCTGAATTTACTTTTATGCCAAGCGTGTTTCATCCGCCATACTAAAAAAAAAAAAAAAAAATCTGAAGTTGAGGTATATAAAAAAAATGCTGTGAAATAAAATTCAGAAGAAATATGTTAGATTTGTAATATTACTATTTTATTTTAAAATTATAATGTGTCATTTTCTCATCGACCAATTTAACATTTAGTAATTTCTTATTTTTCGCATGAAAGCATATTTCATTTTATGCTGAAAACAATAAATAAATATATCTCGTAAACTTTTTTTGGCAACAATTAAAAATTGAAATGGCTTATATTAAGTCAATAAGTTTATTATTTTCATACTTTAATTAATTTTAAAGATTTTTTCAATTTTTTTTTTTTTTTTTTTTTTTTCCTAAACCCATCCCTGACCTATAAGGAAAAAAACAAAAAAAGAATGATCGAAATCGGTCAAGCCGTTTACGATTTTATAAATAACATACAGACAAACATTCATTTTTATATATATAGATTACTATTTCATTGTCAAAGTATTCAGACATTTTTAAAATTTGAATTCTATCTATCTATATATATTTTTTTAACTAGCCATTTTCCTTCCATCATTACCAGGGGTCGATCCAGGTTTTAATTTTTGGGTCCCTTTTTTGTGAAAAACAAAATATTTTTGTGAAATTTTTATTTATTTTTGTGAAATATAAAATATTTTTGTGAAAAAGTAAAATATTGTGTAAAATCTTCAGTTTTTACAATCACTTTATGCAATGTTTAGTATCAAGTTAATAGTTTCGTTGAGCCAAATTAAGGCATTAATTAAAATTAATACTAAAAATATGAAAACATTTAATAAAAGGATCATTTTTTATAAAACAAAATCTTATGAAGGGACTCATTTTATAAAATTTGAATTTTGTGAAGGGTCCCTTTTTATGGATTTGAATTTTGTGAAGGGTCCTTTTTATGGATTTGAATTTTGTGAAGGGTCCCTTTCTATGAATTTGAATTTTGTGAAGGGTCCCTTTTTACTATGTGGAATTTTGTGAAGGGGCCGCAAAAGGGACCCAAATTTTGCCTGGATCGATCCCTGATTACTGTTTATTTATTTATTACTAGCAAACCCATGTGAAATATTCACACTTTATTTCTTTTCTTACTTACACTTAAAATTTAAAACTCATAAATGTTATACCAATTTCACCACCTAATTAAAAATTTTAATTCACCAGAAGACAAATTATTATTAAAACCAAATTAATATTGTACAATAGTGAAACCAAAATCATTCAAAGACAGGTTTCCAAATAAAATTCATGGTTCACGACCCAATTTTCATACTTCCACAGGCAGTACAGTTTAATATAGGACTCCCACGACTTCCTTTTAAATTTTTGTTGTCATTTTGGCGATGACTTTCTATAATTTTTTTTTTTTTAAATAAATAAAAATTCCTATTTTGATTATATTTTTTATGATTGTGTTTTTTAGACAATTTATGGCACAAAACTTCATATTCTGTATATATCTTTAAAATATTGCTCGGTTTAAAATGACGCTTGCAAAGATTCTGAAGAAACAACTGTTAAAAATACATTTTTTTGTTAAATAATCTCATCAGACAAATGACCTCATTTTTTCTTATTAGTCCATTGAGCTAAGCCCGTGTGCTTAAATATTGTCCATGTATAAAAATTATTTTATCCTTGCGTATCGTATTGTTTCGACAAAAAATAATTGAAACTGGCCCATGTTAGAGAAATATTATATAGATTCTTTGAGTCTACAATTTTCTTTATATTGACAAACAATTTTTTTTCCCTCTTATGCTTGTATTTGATCATATAATTTTTACTTTTCAAACATTATATATGTAAGGAAAATACTGTATAATCATAATTTGAAAAATGGATTTTATATCTTGCATATCTCAAAAATCTTCCTTTTAGATTAATGATAAAAATTAAATCACAATCAAATCAAATGAAACATATATACGAGGCATGTTTTTTAAGTAAGTACCGTTTTGCGATTCCGCTGCCGCAGCGCTACGGTCGGCGTTCCGCGCTGGTTACCTACATCTCTTGTCTACGCACTGACGCCATTACAGTCTGATTCTTCATTGTATACGTTGTTTACTGAGTGTTTAAGATGCCTCCGACAATCGTGAGTCCCGCCGATTGTGAAGTATGGGCTGTTATACGATTTCTTAGTGCTAAAGGCGTAAAACCGATCAATATTCATCGTGAGATCTGTGAAGTTTACGGACAAAACATTATGAGTGATGGAATGGTAAGGAAATGGGTGAGAGCATTTAAAGATGGCCGCACAAATGTGCATGATGAAGAACGGAGTGGGCGTCCTTCGGGCGTTAATGAAGATTTGGTGCAGAAAGTGGAAGAAAAGGTAAGAGAAAACAGTTACAATTTCATCAATGTGCGACTGGTTTCCTCAATATTCTCGTAGTGTTTTGTATCGCATTGTGACCGAGAACTTGAATTACCGGAAATTGTGTTCACTTTAGGTTCCAAAAATGTTGACGGATTTGCACAAAACCCAACATTTAGGCAGTGCATTGACTTTCCTTGAGCGGTACCACAATGAAGGTGAAGATTTTTTAGACCAAATTGTTACTGGTGACGAAACATGGGTGGCCTACGTCACACCAGAATCAAAACAACAATCCATGGAATGGCGACATTCATCATCACCCAAAAGAGTGAAGTTTAAGCAAACAATTTCTGCCCGGAAAATCATGTGCACAGTTTTTTGGGACAAAAAAGGAGTATTGCTAGTGGAGTTTCTGCCTCGTAATGAGACAATCAATGCAGCGTCTTATTGTGAGACATTGAACAATCTGCGTCGTGCAATCCAGAACAAAAGACGTGGCAAGTTGAGTAAGGGTATCGTTTTGCTGCATGACAATGCCCGTCCACATGTGGCTAATCGGACCAAAGATCTCATCAAATCTTTTAAATGGGAAACTCTAGATCATCTCCATACAGCCCTGATCTGGCGCCCAGCGACTACCATTTGTTCCTGCACTTGAAGAAACACCTGGGTGGTCAGCGTCTTCAAGACGATGACGAAGTCAAAACAGTTGTGATACAGTGGTTAACAAGTCAGGCGGCAGAATTTTATGAGGAGGGTATTCAAAAACTGGTGCCACGTTATGACAAGTGCCTCAATATTCATGGAAATTTTGTAGAAAAGTAGATTAAGGTACAGGCTTTCATGTAAAAATAAAATTATTGCGATATCTTTGCACGTCTTTTTTTAATTCCAAAACTGTACTTACTTAAAAAACACGCCTCGTATCTCTCTCACACACATATATATGTATATATATTTATGAATAAATAAAAAACTTTATAAATGATCACATAGAAATGGTCGTAGAATGTTGCAAATTTATATTTGCGATTGAGATGATGTCTAGTTGTATACCTCCAATTTTGGTCTTGAAACAAGCTCCCTTTTTCAGAAATATCTATGATTTTATATTACTTTTCAAGATTTATGTGCATGTATAAATGAGCACGATAACATGTAAATGCTTTGAATGAGCTTAAAACTGGTACATACATAAAAAGTCACTGTAGCACAAATTGTATAAATTTTAATGAATCTAGCTGCTTTTTTTTTTTTTTTTTTTTTTGTTACAGAAACATAAAGAAAAATTATTATGGTCTATTGGTTTAAATTATTTAAAGTGTAACAGCATCTGAATGCCTTATTAAATTGAGCTGTAAATTTATATACATATTACAGATCACCGTCACACGAACGAACTGTATAGATTTTAGTGAATCGAACACATGTAGATTTTTACAGGATCACAACAACAGATTCTTTATCATTATGACTTGTGGGCTCAAACTATTTAAAGCGCAATAGCATTAAGTATTGCATTCAATTGAGCTGAATAATTTTGGACTTCTTACTTTATTTAAACAACTCAATTACTTAATGTTTAGAAAGTCGAGTGAAGTTACTCCTTTCTTAATTGCGTTTTAATGAGATAATTATAAATTAGTTTTCATGGAGATTTTTTCAAGATTTTTGTTTTATGTTTCTCATACAGTCAGATAAAATTCTATTTTCAATGCGGATTTTAAGAAAATCCACTTGGGGTTTTTTGAGGTTGGGCAAAATCTAACCAACCCTGGGTTATAGAATATCTTATTTTCCAATATTTGCATACAAATGATGTGTATGTGCTTACATTAATCTAGTTACCAATCTAGATAGATTTAGGATTCATAATCAAATGTAAAAAAAAAAAAAAAAAAAAAAAAAAAAAAAAATCAAAGTTTTTTGGGTCATTAAAGAAAAGTATATATTAGTAACACATTACATAACCAAACAGACTGTATCTGCTGCCTCTGCACCATAGAAATTGTATAGCTTGATTAACTTTCCATCCTTTCAAACAAAACATGAGTTATGGTATTACTTCAACTAAAATATGATGAGTATTTTTGCAATATTTTATCACTTGAATTAAGCAAAACCAGAAAAATGTAAATGTCAGAAGATATTTAATCTCACTTTTTCCAGTATTTAATTGATCATAATAATATAGACATAAATCTGAAGAAAGGTTTAGTTTGTCACTCTACAATTATTATTATTATTTAACACTTCAGGCTTATTACACTAGAACCTATTGCTTTAACTAAAGAAAGGAGAGCTTTTCTTGTCCTTAATAACAGGGGTACAGAATACACCCGAAGGAGATTAGAGGGAAATTTCAGCTGCCTGGAGATATTTTAATTTTTATATTTTTAGGAAGAAAATAAATATGTAAATCTAAATAATTTTCTAAAAGAACTAAGTAATACTTAAAATATATGTATTTTATATTATAGTGTATATTTATTCTTTTAAAAACCCTTTTCACATAAAAAATATGGTTTTGTATAACAAACAGATTTTTGCAATATTGAGGGATATTCAAAATGTGTTTGGAGGAAATTTCAGGAAGTTTCCAGGAACATTTTCTGCACCCCTATTTAACAGCTTAATCTCATATCTTGAAGATGTTCAATTTTAAACTGTCTAGAAGATTTAGTCTAGAAAATGTATGGTACAAAACATAGAATCATTCAATATATTTTAAACCTTTTATCATAAAAAATCTCTTAATCTTTGTAAAATCTACTTAATTTTCTGTTATCTGACTTTTTGCGAAGTGTTTTTCTAATTTTGCAGTTACTATAAAAATTAAAAAACTAAATTTTAGTATGTAAAAGAAACCATATTCTAAAATAACCTTATAAAAACATAGTTACTAGCATCGTAAATGTTGCTGTTTACCCTTTAAATGAAAACTAAAAAGCATTAAGGCTATTAAAAATTATTGAGCAGGGTTCCCACTCAATTTCAAAAATAAATTTCCCTGACTTTTTCAGGTTTTCCAAGTCAATTATTAGAAAAATCCAGTCACAAAATTTGGTTTGTGACATAAAAAATAGCTCATGGTATACAACATAACTCATGACGAAAGACAACATAGTCATGTGACTTATGACATAAATGCTCAGAAAGCATTTTCGAGAGAGATTTATATATCATCACTTTTCCGGTTTTTGGGCAATACTTGTAATTCTCCCTGACTTTTTTAACTAATTTCAAATTCTCTGACTTTTCTAGGTTCTTCCTGACCTATGGAAACGCTGTTAAGGCTACTAAAAATCGAGTTTACCAGCAGTTTTTGCCACTAATAAAAAGTTATCAATTTTTAATTATATGACTAACCAAAAGAATATGTTTAAGGCCCAGATCCGATTTCCAGTCTTTCTTTAATGTGTTTACACAGATCTCTCCATTTCTAGCGACATTTGGGTGAAATATTCTAGTCACAAAGTAACCTTTTGGTGGTGAAGATGGAAAATCTTTACCAAGAATCAATCTAACACGAAAAAGCCCTTCAGCGTAAGGAGTGCCAGCTGAAAAAAGATATGTAAAAACATTAAGATAACACACATTTAATAAACTAATAAGGAATATATAAACTATATAAAAAACTGCATAGACAAATAAAAATAGAAAAACAAAATGCTTAGACAATTATTTAACATCACTGCTTATATTTCAATGAATCTTCTTAAGAATAAAACACTTTTTAAAAAATTATTACATTATGCTTTAACAAATTGTTAGGGTTCATGACAGGAATGGAAATTTAGTGTTTTACTTAATATTTATATTGGCCACTAAGAAAAGGATTTTCATTTTTTTCTATTTGTACGAAATTCCAATTTTCAGAAGTATGTTAAAATTAAATATGTTCAATATATTCCCTTTCATTAATACAATTTCATTAGAAGCATGCCGAAACTTTAAATAAATGACATTTGTTTAAATATTACCGTTATGTCAAATAAATACAAGATATTTATTTTCAAAAAGAGTCCCCCATCCCACTATTTCTGATTGTAGTAAAATTTGCCCAATTAATATCGAAATTAACTAAAAAAAAAAATTAATTTAAAGTTTAAAAATTTGAACTGACAATAATACACCATCATAATAAATATATACATTTTATAAAATGTGTCAAAAAATAATTTATATAAAATAAATAACCTGGCCCTTCAATAGCTGCTTGAATGTCAGTTATATCTTCTTCATTAAAGAATACTTTTATTCCTTCTGGTGGATTTGATGACAGATCCCACAATTCTTTAGATACTTGTCGAATAACTTGAGGTGAAAGATTTTCCACATTAGAACTCTGAAAAAATATTAAAATGAATACATTATATGCATATATGACACTAAATATATATATATACACACTATTTACTATATATACACTATTCAGGGGTTAATCCAGGTTTTTGAAAATGGTACCCCATTTGCGGAAAAAATATTAATTAGTTTGTAAAAATTAAAAATTCCTTTTGAACAAATAATAGGAAAATACTTAAGCTATTTATGATTTTTTGGTAAAATATATGTGTATGCATATTATGTGACATTTCAAACCATCTAAGACATAATATAGACCCCTTTCAAAATTCAAATTTTATAGGTCTCAAAAAGCAAAAGATAAATATGTTATATGGTACTTCATGTGCATTTTTCAATGACAAATTCAAAACTACTATTTTATAACTTGGGTCATTTTTCTTGCCAGATTTGGATGTGATCTTTGTTTGATCTCTTGAAGTTTCCTAGATGGCAACATCATGTGAATTATCAATTATGTATACTCTTTCTTAACTCAACTGTAGAAACATATCATTATACTGTTATTGATAAAGAAAAATTTTGTTAGATATTATTAGTTGTTATGATTAATGTAACTAATAATTCTCTTTAATGTTATTTGAAACTAGATAAAACAATCGTTTTCATTTAAATATAATCTCTTAATTACTCTGAAAAATCTTAATTTAATGACAATTAAAAATAGCAGCTTTTTTTTTTTTTTAAATCATTTGAAAAAAGAATTTTTATATGTTGAATTAGCCAAATAATTTGATATTCGACCAAACTGAATATTTGGTAGTATGGCTGAATACCTAGTAGATACCGAATATTCGGTGCATCCCTAATCTGTAGTTGGTTTTTGAAGTGTTATATTGTCTTCATTTTTAAAACTGTTTTTCCATTTATTAGAAAAACATTAAGGAGATTATCCTTTTTCTTTATTTGTATTTTATAATTATTTATCATTGAAGAAACTGGTTAAAATAGATAATAAATCGAATAAAATAGATAACTGGATAAATCATTTTTGTGGTCTGTTGTATTATTACTTGAAGATAAACATAGGAGAGTTTTATTTATCATTCAAATCTTTATGTATACATCAGGCAATGTCTGTGGACAGCGTGAACGTAGTACAAAGACAGTAGTCCAGACAGTCACATGATTTGACAAGCAGATGCTTAGTGATTCTTTTTTTTCCCCCCTCTTTAATTTATTTAAATATAGTGACTAGTGAAGTGGACAAAATCTGTTAGTGAAATCACATGAAGAAAAAATGAAAAGTTAAAGATTCGATTAATCAATTATGAACTACAATTACTCCAGTTGAAACTTAATAGATTTCCACTCCCTATCAACAACTATTCAAATATTACAACTTTTAAATTTTAAAATAAATATTAACATCAATTTGACCTGAAATCAACTAATAATCTCAGCTAGGTTTGTTAAGCTAATTACTGACACAAAAGAATTCACAAAATGTTTTATAAAAGTAACACTTGTGAGAAAACAGTCACTTGCCAAACACTTTAAAATTTCTGAAATACAAAGTAAACTCATGAATAATTACCAGCTTAGAAAACAATAAATTATAAGGAATTCATACCTACACTGTAAAAAAATAACTATTACCAGCTGCAAGAAACTCTTTGTGATTTAAGAAATTTTTTCTTGCTTTTATATCCATATATATATATATATATATATAATTCTGTTTTAATAATTATAAATTTTTTTCATGTGAAATTTTTCAGGATTTTTATTTTTATTTTTTCTATAGAACAAGTTGAGCACCTCAAATATTTCTGAAAATTCTTTAATCATGTTGTAATAATGCATATAATATTTGTTTTATATTTATATGTTTATTGTATTATGTAAGTTAGATAAAAGTGCAATTTTAAATAAGCATTTAAAAAAAACCGGGTTTTTTTTCGGGTAAGGCAAAATCAAGCCAACCCTGATTGCAGCAATCAGTAATATGTACATTTGTATGCTTTGCATACATGAAAACAAAAAAACATCACTCGATACTCCCATCTCAAAATTCATGAATCTTTAAAATGCACAAAATTTTATTTGGCAACATCAGATGTGTGAAAATGACAACTCCAAAATATTAAGGTGAGGTTGCCACATTTTGTAGATTAATCGTTCAACGACTGAAAAAAATCCAGGTTGCCAAATTTTGCATCATTATCGCTAACCATATTTTCAAGTTCAGATCAACCTCTGAAACTGTAAGTTTTATTTTTTCTCATTTTCTTTTAACAGCACATATTAGTAGCAGCATCATGTATTTTTTCAATGCTGGAGGGAGAATTTGAAATATTAAAATGGCAATGCAAGATTTCTCTTTCAGTGAATATGCAATTTTATTACATGGTTTCAGGAGCAAAATAAGTTTTAATAATTCTATTTTCTTGATATAGTTCAATAGTTGATCTTTCATCAACAGGTCATTTTCAAGTTTTGCAATATTTTTTTTTTTTTTTTAAACTATATAACAATTGTGGGATTTTTTCAAAGTTAACATTGGTTCAGATGATTTTGGATGCTAAAGATTTTACATATGAAGTTTGGTGCAATTTTAATCAACAGATGCTGAGATGTAGCCATGTGAAAAATCTCAGATAGGTGAGTGATAGCAACACCACCTGTTGGTCAGTATACACCCCAAAAAAAGTCAACATCTGCTTTCATAATGGTTAACTTTGTTGCATTTATATGCCATAGCATAATATGCATTTAAATACCAGAAAACAGCAGTTCAAACTATACTGGGTTACACCATAACTTGCATATTCGGAATGTAGTTTTATTTATTTTATTTTAACCTTTTTACTCATTAGAAGACAGTATCGGTTTCATAACAATTTTTAACTTCTGATTTTTGATGGGTTTACGCGTTTTACGAGGTTCAGAACATGATTTGACCACTTTTAGAAAATGATCTAATCATTTTAAGTATATTTGATTTCAGATCAGATATACTCAAAAATAACTAGAATGAGATTAGAATGATAGTTGCAATATAAAAATAAAATTTCAGTTCATTAGAAGATGTGTTTACTTAAATAACATAAATAATATACATACTATTAACATATGTAACACTGAGATTTACAACTTCAAGCACAAAATTAAAGCTTTAATTAAAACAAAATAATAATAATTAATAATACAACATTATAGAGGAAATATAAAATGATCAATACATTTCTGTTGAACTAAAAATTGATTTTTAAAATCATAACATCTCACTAAAATTACTTTATAAAAATAATCTAAGAATTTAGTTATTTATTTTTATAAATATACATAAATAATTAAAATATGTAAATAAACTAAAATTAATTTATGCATCCGAAACTGATAGTTTATTTACCGTAGACATTCTCCACCCTCCAGCGCAACGGATGTTCTTTCCAATATAGAACTGTAAAAAAAATTGAAATTTTTTTATAATTTTAGTAAAATTAAGTACTTTTCATGAATTAAAAAATCTATCATTAATAAAAATTCAATAACTACTTCCAAAAAACCGTTGAGTAGGATTTATTTAAACACTAGACGTAACGTAGAAAAATCGAAAAAATTTTGATTACAGTCATGGATGGAGTTATATTTCCAAGAAAACGCTCAGCTGTTATAAACATCGATCATGGAGGAAATATATAAGGGAGGCATACTATTGTAACAAAACAATCGCAGCTATCGTAGATCACAAGTCGGATCGTACACTCGGCAGCAAAAGTATCCGAGCACTAGCAATAATCCCTGTCTAAAAAAAGTACGCTTAATTAATACTGCTTTATTAAATAAATCCTTACTTGTCGAATCATGTTTTTAGTCAGTCTAAGAACATGATTCGATAAGGATTTATTTAACAAAGCAGTATTAAGTGTACTTTTTTTTACGGGGATTATTGATAGTGCTCGGATACTTTTGCTGCCGACTGACTGTACGATCTGACTTGTGATCTACGATAGCTCCGATTGTTACAATAGTATGCCTCTCTAAAGCGCTAAATCGATGCATGTTGCATAATTTCATAATGGCACTGATTTGAGGGAGGATATTTTGAGGGCACTGGAAAGAATATTTGAGGACATTTTCGCAGATATAACAAATTGGTATTATTTGCATGCATTATTTTAAAAAGTTACTCTCAAAATCTGATTCATACAGCTTTCGTGGAGGATCAAAATTGTGATGGCATGTCTCCCGACCACCTCTAGGGCAGGGCGACCAGATTTTTTTTGATGCAAAATGAGGACAAATTATGCAATGTCCTCATTTCCATAAGAAAAATGAAGGAAAGTCTTCTTTAAAAATGAGGACATTTCTGAGGACATAAAAATTTCTTAAAATATAGCGCAAAAATTGCTTATGTTCCCCACTTGCAGCCATTAATCATTACTATGATAAATTTATACTATTTATGAACTTATACGATAAACGTTATAAAAAAATATTTATATAAGCATTATTAAATTTATAATAATTATTATCATAAACTTGTACACATTATACATCTTTTCCTATAATATAATGGCAAGCTATACTGTTAATATTAATTTCTGATATGTGGTTGACACGAAAGTACCAAACTATTTTATATCTGCTTCTATTAATACTCTTATAAACTGTTTTAATACAATTGTTACTGTTGTATAGACCAAATTTTTAGTATAAACGAAATCATAACTACTTTAAATGGAAGTGATCCAATAAATAACATTTTAAAAGAAAAAGGCAATCTGAATTATGTCAAAAACTGGCTGTGCTAGGAATAAGAATTGATTTACAAAGTACACTCATACGGTTTTGTTAAATAAATCCTTATCGAATCATGTTCTTACACTGACTAAGAACAGGATTCAACAAGGATTTATTTAACAAAACTGTATGAAGTGTACTTTTTTTTACATAGGAATTTTTGCTATAGTCCATGTCCCCAACAGAGGCACTTCAAGGCCACGGAATGCGGAGAGGGAGATCACGTGATTTCAATCACGTTCTCAATTCCATCCAGTGAGATGTCGTTGTTTCTTCAGTAACCTAGCAACGGACGGGGAAAGTCAAATCACAGTTCATCTGAGCGTGGCCTTGAGGCGACTGCCTAAAGGAAACAGAGTATAGTGTTCGGACACTTTTGTTACCAAGTGTAGTTAAAATGCTTTGTAAGTATAATTTATTGAAATTTTTATAATGAATCTACTAATATAAAGTATTCAAATGATAATATGATAATTTGTATGCATTTAACATTTAAGAATATATACAGATAACCGTGTATCATTTTTGATATTGTAATCTAAAGTGACCTTCTTCGACATTTACATTTGTCTGCTTTTATATTATTTATTTTCATTATCTATTATGTGTGATGTACATTTATTCATTGTAGTTTAATCAAGTTAATGAAAATAAGGGAAGAAATGTATACATATGTTTTCAAAATTTTATGGTATTTACATAATATGACAAGAATTGGACAATAAAATTAAAATTTACCCGCGAAATGTTATAGTTTTTTTTTCTTTTTTTTTCTAAAGAGATTTTTGCGATTTGTCTATTCATACAACAATATATAAAGTATGATATTACCATTTTTAATTTTAATTCATTAAGGAGCACAACAGTAATTGACGACCCGACAAATGCTGCCTGCCGTTTGAAGGATGGCTCTAACGATAGCAGACGAATTCTTGAAAAACCGGCACGCACGATTACTGCGTAAAGGTATTGGAAGCATTTGCTCCAGTTGTTCTTCAGCTCAGTGGGAGGGCCCTCAAAAATTATATAAAAAATAACAGTTAAATTCTAACAGTTACGGTTACAGTGACGAAATTTCGAAAATTAATGACAACACCTTTTTTTTTTTTTTTTTTTTAATCGGAATGGGATCTCCATACCAAAAACCATAAATTGCGTTGAAACGGTATTTGTGTAGCACAAAAATTGCCAGCACTAGAAGAAAAGAGAAAACAACTGCGATGTGCCTACCAAAGCGCGTCTAATGACATCACATTTCCCACTGAGTCTTCGGCTCTGAGTAAGGCACCTATATACCCCTATCTTTATAGAGGCTCTAGCTCTGAGGAGCTCTAGTCTACTGATTCTGCTTCGAAACGAGAAGAAGAGATCATGTTATTCTTAATTTCGTGTAAGGCTACTGAATAAGGGCTCTAATTTCGTGGTTAGTCGTAAAACACCGTGATGACTGACGTCATCTTACTAGGTGGAAAAAAATTTTTGAACTCTGGTAGCGCTCATCAATCTTGCCATTCGGAGTTTATGCTCAAAATCACGAGAATACAGGCTAGGACTACAGACCTATAGCCATAAGTAGACCAATCACTGACTGCAATTCTTGAAGCAATAAGAACAGCTTTAAGTCTGACGTCGGACACTGTGTGAGTGTTCTCACACATATGTCCTTTAAAAGCTTATTTATTTATCCAAATTTAATATATAACAAAAAGGAGGGATTAATATATATTATATAAAATAAATCTTTTTAAATTTATCTAATTCAATTAATTAATCATAGAGAATTTCCCGTTTTATTTTTAAATCAAAATTTTCATTTCTTTGTTCTTCTATCGTTACAAACACATTGATCTAGGAATAAAATAAGCAATTTTTATATCAGGGTTTTTGAAAAATAGTATGTTTATACATTTTCCCCGGATGGATTAAATCAATTTAGCCATAATTATTTATTTTCAGAGGGTAATTTAAAAAGCCGTTATCAACATATTTCTAGCATATACAGCTATTAATAAAATAAAATAATCATTTGATTTCATGTTTATTACCCTTGTATGTTTATGTTAAAAACCTATTATTATTTCAAGAGGGTCATTATAATTCTAAAAATAGATTTATAGTGTTGTTTGGATAGTCTAAGCGCCGCCGTCTTTGTTCATTGAGAGTTGAAGGTCATTTGGCATGGCTTCTCAATGTCAAATAGATTTAATATTTGTAACGAACTTTTTATATTCAAAATTTAGTATGAATATGTTAGAAGAACAAAGAAACAGTTTGGTATTCTTTTGGCTGCATTTTAACGATGCCAATCTTTGGGGTTGCAATTTAAGGAAGCTGACAGATTTAGTGAAGCTTTTGCGATTTTGACGTTGATACAGTAAGCCGTTTTTCTGTGGTGTCCTCCTCTCCCCCCGTCTCAATTTCCGTGGGAGACTGTGCTTCAAAAAAAAAATGTACTTCATGCTTGAAGAGGAATTCTTTTTGTGATTTTTTTAATAAAATGCAAGTTAATCTTATTCTGCCTGATTACTTCTTCTGAAAAAGAAAAATTGCTATCTACAGTTTTTTTGTGTACTTCTACACGGCCATTACAGCTATGGAATCTCGTTATTGCGGTGACGGAGAAACGCCGTCATATATTTATGGTGCCTCCAGGTTCTCTCCGGACTTTGGTGATGCGGGGGAGAGGAAGGAAAAGAATGCATCGAACATTTTATTAAGATTTTCATGCCCAAAAGGACCTTTTTAAGAGTCATGGACAGGGAAAATATTGACTCTAAATTTTGGTGGATGAATCTCCTTTTTACGCGCATTGAACTTGCTTGTGGTTACGAACAAATGCTTGCTTGAATCAGTGGCTGTAAGCGTAGCCCGAAAATATCAGTGATCATGAAACATTTTTCCTGTGTGCAACTTCAAGTGAAAGCTCTCTTCGGATATGGGTGTATTGATCATTCAACTCTTCAGATGGAACTTAGCGGCTATGAGTGAGGCCTGAAATTAGACTGGTCAAGGGTTTTTCTTCATCTATATCGCCAAGGACGCATGAGAATCATCTACACAGTTTACTCAGAAAATTTGTTCCGTTCGACACCTGCACCTCTACAGAATCGACAACTTCGAGTTTCCGAATCATGTGTTTTTGTTCAGAGGATCAGGATCAGTTTTTGATCAGAAATAGTTGTTTTCCAATTCACGGTCGAAAATTCAGTGAAGTGCAGTGATTGCAAAGTTTTTTTTTTTTTTATATTCAAGCAAATTGGAAGAGAGAGGAAAGAAAATGAAAAAAATAAGCCTTTTTTTTGGAACAAATTAATAAAATTAATTGAAAAATATTAATAAAGTAAACGATAATTTTTTTGTTTACAGGATATTTTTTTTAACCAAGTTATGTCCAAGAATTGGTAAGTTAAGTTTATCTTATATTTTGGATATTCCATATAAATATATACTGTTGGTTATACAATATATAATTTTCAGTTGTTAGTGAAATTTTTTTTTCTGCTTTCTTTCTCACCAAGGATTCTTGTTATTTGGTATAAGATTAAGATTTCTTTTTAAGAAGAAATAATAATAATAATGATAATTATAAGAGAAGCAGTAAGGAGAATTTTTAATATGATATATAGATTTATATTTGGAACATAATTGATTTAAGAATTCTATTTTGACATTTTATTGAAATTTTAAGCAAAAAAAAAAAAAAAAAAAAAAAAAATCTTCCTTATTCTTTTGAAATTTTTGAAATATATATATATTTTGGTGTTTTTCATGATAATTGGTATTTTTCTTTGCTTATAAAGCTTAAAGTGATTTATTTTATCATTTGCATTTTCTGTGAGTAACAAAAGGAAAAATGCATAATATTTTGTGCTCATAGATCTTAACGCAATTTATTTTTTTTGCTCGGACAATTTTGAAATATATATTTTTAATGGGTTTCACAGTATTTCGATGAGATATTTTATATATATTTTATTTTTTTTTTTTCTTTCATGATGATTAATACTTTTATTTGCATATTGTGATTTATTTTTTAAGTGATTTATTACAATTACTGTTGCAAATTTCTACAATTCCTTATGATTTATTTTATTTTTCGAATATTTTAAGATATATATATATACTTTTTGACATTTTTAATAAGGTATTTTATCTTATGCAGTTGCCGTATGCATCAAAAGGAAAGATGCGTGATTTTTGTGCTCATTAATTTAATACATTATGTTTTTTTTTTACTCGAGTATTTCTGAGATATATTAGTATTTATTTGACCCAACATAAATAATTAAGATGGCCACTAAAAAGAACATCAATATTAATATTTTAAATTTTGACGGGGACTCATCCTTACTTGATTTTTTTTTTTTGACCAGATTGAGTCTTATGCTAAATTAAATAGATTAAATTCAGAAGAGGCAGTGGCAATTTTAAAAGGAAAATTAACCGGCCCTGCATTAAAGTTCATGACTCAATCTCCTTTATTATATAAATCCACAGATTTAAAATTTATCAAGGATGAATTCAAAAAATTTTTTGCTCCAATGAGCAGTACTCAGGCTCTTGTGGAATTTAACAATTTAATACTCTTACCACAAGAATCGATTAGAAATTTTTCTCACAGGCTAAATATTTTAGCCGATGTAGTATATTCTCAGATTAATGATGCTAATGCTTTAAATTCCATTAAGTTTACTAAATTTATTTCAACCATTCCCTCAAATATCAGAGTTAAGATTCAAGAAGAGGGAATCTCTGAGTATCAACAGGCGGTCAACCGAGCACAGAAATTACAAGATATTAATGCTAATGAAACATTATTACAATTGAGTTTAAATAACCCAGTCATAAATACACTATCTGAAAAGTTAGTCGAACTGACAGATAGAATGAATAATCTGTCTTTCGCTAGTAAATCTGATGAGGTTAATCATACACACGAATCCCCAGTGCAAGATAGGCAAAGAAACAATAATAGGCAAAGTGAATTAAGACATAATTATAAAAGTAGAAATCAAAATTTCAGGGGTAAACAAAATTTCAGGGGTAATCAAAATAAGAACAGATATCATTCTTCTCCTATTTGCCAATTGTGCAATAAAAGAGGACATGTTGCTACTAGGTGCTTTAGATGGCAGAGAAATCAGACATGGGGTAAAAATTATGACAGAAATAATTATAGTAAAAATCCAAATAATTTAAACGAGCGCAGAGATGTAGTTTAGCTGATGCAAGTACATCTCAGGAATTGAATAGAGCATCAGCACAAAATTTTTCTCTGAACATTGATAATGACTTTAATCTACCCAAATTATCTAGTGACAGATTGGTGAACTCTACTGCGTCTCAGACACAACAAATCTTGAAAATTTCTGATTCTAAATGTACTCAAACAAATAACGATAAAAGGGAGAACATTTTTAATGTCCATGTAAATTCTCCAAAGTTACCTCTTATTAAAATTTTGCTAGATAAACAAAAGGTAAACACACTTCTTGACACTGGTAGTTCTGTTAGTCTGTTAGCTGAAAGTACATTTAATAAATTAAAACATAGTTTGAAATATAAACATTTATCTTCCCATGTGACAATCAAAACCGTGAACTCGAATGTACATTTTTCATCTTGTATACAAACCACTTTCAAAATTCAAAATCAATTTTTTTCACAAAAATTCTTCATCGTAGATATCCCTGAAGGTTCAGCATTTAGGGTTATTTTGGGTTATGATTTTATTCAACAATATCATGTAATATTAGATATGCAGAAGTCTCTGTTAAAAATAAAAGATCTGAGTATTCCCATAACAAACACATATACCGATCATGAAGAAAATCTTAATATGCATACTCAATGTAAGAAACATTCAGTAAAAACGGGACAAAAACTTATTTTACAACCCAAAGAGGAATCTTCTATTACGGTTTATTGTCCCAAAGTTTCTTCGGGTGATTATTTATTTCAGAGTAAAAAGAGTACTTCCAAATTAATTTTTTTGGATTCAATAGTTAATATTGATCATTCCCAGAAACAAAATTGCAATAGTAAATATGATAGAGCAAAATTTCAGTTATATGTTAAGAATAACACTAATAGAAGTATGCATGTAAACAAACATTCAAATATTGGTACAATTAAAGAAATCGAACAAATTATAGACTATGGTTCAAGACAAAATGATAATGTTGAAATTTCAGAGGATTCACAATTTATTAATTATATTCAACCTTCTAGTGATGTGTTAAAAATGAGAAAACAAGATTTAACACCCATGGACTTTGATGTTAAACATCTCAATGGGGCTCATGCAACAAAGTTAAAACAAATTTTATTAAGTAATTTCGCAGCATTTTCTAAAAATATGAAAACCCTTGGACATACTGACAAGGTAGTACCAGATTTAAAATTTTTAAGTGACTATCCAATTAAGACTTTGCCCTTTCCCATTCCTCAGGCTTTACAACAGGAAGCTAGAGATCAAATTAACCAATTGGTAGAGGCTGGGATTATTGAGCGAAACTGCTCAGAATGGGCTTGTCCAATTTTATTAGTAAAAAAAAAACAAGATGGATCTGGTAAACAGAAATTTCGCCTCGCGTTAGATTTAAGAATGTTAAATTCTATTATTCAAGGTTCTTCTTATCCGTTACCTAAAATTCAAAATATAATAGCTGATCTATCTGCGTATAAATTTTTCACTTGTCTTGATTTCCAACAGGCGTATCATCAAATTGATTTACCGGAACATTTACAAGATAAAATTACTTTCACATCAATGTTTGGCAGTTTCAAATTTAAAAGACTATGTTTTGGTCTTAAAAACGCGGCTTCTCAGTATCAAGCACTCATGGATTCTTTAATTGATGAAATTAATATAGATGGAATTTACGCGTATCAGGATGATTTAATATTTGGTGAAAATAGTTTTGAAGAGACATGTGTCAAACTTGAAAGAATTCTTAAGATTTTAATTAAATATAATTTAACCTTAGCTCCTAGTAAATGTACATTTCATAAGAGTGCTGTAAATTATTTGGGATTTCACATAGAGAATAATTCAATTTCTCCAATTGAGTCAAATATCATTAAAATAAACTCTTTCCCTTCACCTACAACAAAAAGACAATTAAAACGCTTTATAGGAGTTGTAACCTTTTATAAGTCTCTTATTCATAATTTTTCTAAATTAATTCAACCACTTATTGAATTGACTAAACCGAAAACAAAATTTGTTTGGAATAAACATCATCAGGATATTTTTAAGAAATTTCAAGATATATTTTTAAATTCACCTATGGTAAGATTACCGGATTGGAACAAGACTTTCTTTCTCAACACTGATGCATCAAATATTTCTATTGCAGGAGTTTTGATGCAGAAATTTGACAATCAAGTATTACCTGTCGCCTTTTTCTCTAAATCACTTAAACCGTCTGAAAAAAGATATCCGGCTATCAAACTTGAATTAATGGCCATTTATAAATCTGTAATTGCTTTCAAATATTACTTATACAATAGAAAGTTTATCATTTTGTCTGACAGTGCTCCTTTAAAAACATATAGAAAAACAAATAGTCCTGCTGATTTAACTACTAAATGGCTGTTAGAGTTGTCAGAATACTCATTTGAATTTGAACATATTCCTGGCCCTACAAATGTTTTAGCGGATTATTTAATCAAGATCAGACTTCTCAAATAATCAACAAAATTTAAAAACAAATCCAGAATTAATATTCAGTTCTCAACCTCTTCCTATCGTACAAGATGACACACATTCAATTAATCAAATTTCCACTTCTACTCAGTCTGTACAACAAAATCAATTCAACAATTTTCTAGTTTCTGGTAATACTCAAAATAAAGATCCCCTTTTGGAAATTTCAAATAATACATTTATATCTGAGCAAAAGAATGATCCAAAATTGTCAATTATTTACAGACAAATTTTGAGAAAAGGTTTTTCAAAAAATAATGATAATTTTTTAATTCATCCAGATTCTAAAGTTTTAATGTACAAGAAACAAAATTTGCATAATAATACTTTTTCATATCTTATTGTAGTACCACATTCTTTAAAATCTAAAGTTTTAACCATTTGACACCTTTCTCACTTTGGGTTAACAAAAACATACGAATTTTTATTAAATAGATATTATTGGAAAGGTATGTACACAGACACTTTAAATTTTGTTGCTTCGTGTACTTTATGTTTACAAAATAAACATCATAACACACCACCAGCTCCTCTACAACCCACTTATACTCCAACACATCCAGGGCATACTATTAGTGTCGACTTGGTTGGTCCTTTTATAGATGGACATTCAGTTTTGACTGTGATTGACCATTTTTCGCGACACATTGAATTATTTCAATTAAAAGACACTTCTTCATCAAAAATAGTTAAATGTTTATTTAATTACATTACAACATTTGGTAGACCATCAGTAATATTATCAGATTTAGGCAAACAGTTTACATCAACTATTTATAATATTTTTAATGATAAACTTGGCATAAAAATTTTACATTCATCTGTTTCTCATCCTCAAAGTAACTCTATTTCTGAGAGGGTAAATAAATCTATAAAGTACTCAATTAACACTTTAATTTCTGAGGGGTATTCTTTTGAAAATTCACTAGCTATACATAAATCACTTTACAATGGTTCAACACATTCATCCACATTGTTTTCACCTAACCTACTGCATTTTGGTAGGGAACTGTCTTTAATATTTGATACATTTGACCAATTTATAAATCAGCCATTTTTGGATAAAAATGTAGACATATATAAATTATTACACGACTTAGATAACATCTATAGCAAAGCATATTCTAACATTAAAGAAAATCAAGACAAAAGATATCAAAATTTTCAAAAACGTGCAAAACTGAGGCCTGTTGCTGTTCATGATGTTGTATACTTGAAATCAATAGATAAATTTAAACCCAAGTATTCTGGGCCATTTATTGTTGTACAAAAACACTCGCCAGTTTCCTTTTCCATTAAGAGATTACATGCACCTGATAATAAAGCTTTCAGAGTCCATATTGATAGACTCCTTATTGCTCCTCCTCGACGTAATTATTTATTTGCTGAACCCAACTCCAATGTATCACATAATATTGGCAATAATTCTACACATCCTTATAACTTAAGAAATCGCAATTAATTTTTTCACAAAAAAAGTTTGAAGATAGTTTGCTTCAAAAATGCATTTTCCAGTGGCCAATGGAGTGTATTTGTTTGCTGTGCAGGAACTCGTCTTTATTTATTTTATTTTTTATTTTTAGATGGCTGGTCCACTGTTTTTTTTTATATTTTTCTTTTGATGTAAAGACTATTTCTTGCATTGCAGTGTTGTTGAATATATATAATATTTATAAATAAGATGCATCTAAAAAAAAAAAAAAAAAAAAAAAAAAATGATTCTAATGATAACATAAATGCTTGTAGATCATATTTTGAATTTCTAAATTAGTAATCAAGGTGTTATTTTTTTATTTAATGTTTACTATATCTATTTTTATTGGGTGAAGGTTAAACAAAAGCAAGATAATTGAAATATATTTAATAGAGATATTTCATTGGAATACAGATTAAGTTCATAGGGAATTAATTATTAATGATAATAGTGATAACAGTATACATACAGCTAAATTTTATAAGTTTCCAATTGATTTTTGGTGTACAACATGTTTTTGGTTTGTTCAATATCCAATCTAAATTTTTTTTAGTATTTTGGCACTCCCTCTCATCACTCAAAATTTTGTCAATTTGTTTTCTTTTACTTATTTATTACCCTATCCTAGATATATGTTGTCTCGTTCAAAATTTTCTCCCGGGAGAGCAACATTGGATACGTGATGAGAATCTATATTTTGTTGACATTAATTTTTCAACATTTATGACACTTAATTATTCGGTTTCGTGAGGTGTCCCTACAGGGGTCTGTGGACTCTGCTGGGGGACGGAGGCCTGTGCCTAACAGTGCAGGTCTTTCAACACGCCCTGTCCCGCTAGGATGTTAGCCTTAAGTTAACCTCATTACACTTACTTTTTTGTAAGGATTAAGGGAAGATTATTTTTTTTGACTGCCAATGGCGTCCTTTTTAAAATCTTTCCTGTGTGGTATACACGAAAACTTTTCTGTTTCTTTACTTTTATTTATTTTTTTGTACATAATTTTGTTTAACGTTGACCAATGTGTGTAACCAAGGTGTTAGACAAATAAATATTACAATAATATGCTGGAACCTTTAGTATTACAACAATATATATGCATATGTGTAATTTATATTATTTTTTTTTCTATTTCACTATACATATTAGTGTGAAAATTTAATATTTTGTGTGTAAAAATCTAACGTTAGTAACTGTTACTGTGGCATTATTTGCTAAGTTCATTAAAAAGAGACTCTTTCATAGAAAAACATTTCAGCTGAAATTATTGGTGGCATATAAAAAAAGACTATGAACTATATTGAACTGCAGTTGAACTTATTTATAGAAGCCACATTTTTGCGCCTGTCATGACAGAATGTTTCTCTTAAAGTTTTTGGTTATACTGATATTTTTGAAATATGTGTATTTTGTATTTTTGAATTAGTGTTTATATTTCATATATATTTTGTTTGTTCAATATTAAGCATTCATATAATTTTTACTTATGATGTAATATCATTTTTTTAAGTGTGCGTCTTTGGTAAGTGCTTTTGAATATTATTGTTTGTATATGCATATCTATACAGGAGGCGAGGAGGACTTATTTTTTTTTTTACTAGTCGAAGGGGAGATATATGTGTGAGTGTTCTCACACATATGTCCTTTAAAAGCTTATTTATTTATCCAAATTTAATATATAACAAAAAGGAGGGATTAATATAGATTATATAAAATAAATCTTTTTAAATTTATCTAATTCAATTAATTAATCATAGAGAATTTCCCGTTTTATTTTTAAATCAAAATTTTCATTTCTTTGTTCTTCTATCGTTACAAACACATTGATCTAGGAAAAAATAAGCAATTTTTATATCAGGGTTTTTGAAAAATAGTATGTTTATACATTTTCCCCGGATGGATTAAATCAATTTAGCCATAATTATTTATTTTCAGAGGGTAATTTAAAAAGCCGTTATCAACATATTTCTAGCATATACAGCTATTAATAAAATAAAATAATCATTTGATTTCATGTTTATTACCCTTGTATGTTTATGTTAAAAACCTATTATTATTTCAAGAGGGTCATTATAATTCTAAAAATAGATTTATAGTGTTGTTTGGATAGTCTAAGCGCCGCCGTCTTTGTTCATTGAGAGTTGAAGGTCATTTGGCATGGCTTCTCAATGTAAAATCGATTTAATATTTGTAACGAACTTTTTATATTCAAAATTTAGTATGAATATGTTAGAAGAACAAAGAAACAGTTTGGCATTCTTTTGGCTGCATTTTAACGATGCCAATCTTTGGGGTTGCAATTTAACTTCTAGGAAGCTGACAGATTTAGTGAAGCTTTTGCGATTTTGACGTTGATACAGTAAGCCGTTTTTCTGTGGTGTCCTCCTCTCCCCCCGTCTCAATTTCCGTGGGAGACTGTGCTTCAAAAAAAAGATGTACTTCATGCTTGAAGAGGAATTCTTTTTGTGATTTTTTTAATAAAATGCAAGTTAATCTTATTCTGCCTGATTACTTCTTCTGAAAAAGAAAAATTGCTATCTACAGTTTTTTTGTGTACTTCTACACGGCCATTACAGCTATGGAATCTCGTTATTGCGGTGACGGAGAAACGCCGTTATAGACACCCTAAGTGCTTGTTTGAGTGCTAAATTGCAATTGTAAAGGTTGTCGTGTAAAACAAGATTGTGATAAACAATCTGCATATTTTTTCAAAGAATGGTCTATAACGTTTAGTTTAGTTTACAGGGTTGCATAAAATATTTTCATATAATATATTTCAGTTATAAATGGGTGGTTGGGTTTTACGTCGCACTAATGCTGCGCAGATGGGCAAATGGCGACGGTCTGGGACACACCCCTAGAGGGGGTCCGGAGACATGCCATCACAATTTTGATCCTCCACGGAAGGGATGGCTCTCCCGCTTCGGTGACCCCCAGAGGTATAATTTTTGATGGGAACATGGAGGACTTTGCGGCCACGACAGATTTTATGTGCACCAGCCCCCATTAGTGTACACGGCAGTCTTTGGCCGGCTCGAGTACCGAACCCGCAATCTTCGGATTACGAGGCCGGCGCTCTACCGACTGGGCTACCGCGGCCCACAGTTATAAATGGATATTGCTCGAAGGATAATTTAGTCTATATTATGAAGAAATTTTAAAAAATCTGTTTTACTCTTTTAGGATTTTGTAAACTATATGGGAGGTATTCTATATTTAGACAATATATAGAGCTACACAAATGCAATTTATTTTAAGTTTTATTTTTGCAAATAAAGTAACAAATATCGATTTTCGAGGGTATTTTTCTCTTTTTCTTCCGTCCTCTTTCTCCCCCCCCTCTTTTTTTAAAAATTCTTTCGAAAAATTGAAACAAATTGTATAACCAGCATTACTGGTTTATGTACAGAAATTTACAAAATGATTCTGATATATTATATTACGATTACGATCTACAAGAAGTAGCTTTGAAAGCTTGTTTAATATCTTCATAATAATACAAATTAATACACATAAACATATACAGTCGGAAGCAAAAGTATCCGAGCACTAGCAATAATCCCTGTCTTAAAAAAGTACACTTAATACTGCTTTGTTAAATAAATCCTTGTCGAGTCATGTTGTTAGTCGGTCTAAGAACATAATTCGACAAGGATTTACTTAACAAAACAGTTTTAAGTGTACATTTTTGACAGCAGAATTATTGGCTAGTGCTCAGATACTTTTGCTGCCGACTGTATCTGTTCTGTATTGACATTTTGCCAATGAGTATTACGTGCCGCACATGCTTGTGCTTCGCACACCCCTCCGGAAAAGTGTGATATTCCGTTTGTGCGCGCCTACTGTGGAAAACGAACTGAAAACAGTGAATAAAAATGTGATCATGCGAGTTCGTGCCTTTTGAGCCGAACAAATGTTATATTATGAAATTAAAGTGTTTTATTATCGAATCAGCGATCTAATTCATTTGTGTCATGTGTTTTGATCAGATGCGTAAACATCTGGTCCTAGACGCCGGAGTAATAAGTGTAATTTAACGAGTGATTGGTGTTAATAATTTAGCTTCGAATTGCGTAATAAGAACAATGGTTTTCGAACATTTGTGGAAAGTAACAGAATTGCTGTTTATTTTGCTGATTAATTAAGAATGCGTGTTATTGGTTAAAAATCAGTGGTATTTGTGAAGAATACGTGTTTTTTGTGAACAATACTTGTTATTTGTGAGAGGAACTATGAATTACATCAGCTTAGTGATAGAAAATAGGGATCGCAGTGATCTGAGGTAAGAGCAAATTCTTTTCCCTTTTTTTGATTGAATTTATTTTTGATTTTATTGTTTGTGATTATTTAGTATTTGTGATTTAAGTGTTCGTTATTTGAGTAAGTGAGATTATTCCTCTTTTTTATTTATTATAAAGTAAATTGATAAATATAAATATGTTCAAAAACGCAATAAAAAGCGATCTGAGGCTAATAGCCGAAGAAATAGGAGAAAAAATTAATGAAAAAATGACCGTGGCTGAACTAAATAGTATTATATCAAACAGTGCGTTGTATAAGTCGGATCCAGGGCAGGTAATTTCTATCGGCAATTCAATAATTGATGAACAAAAAAATGGTGAACAGCGACTTCTGGAATTGGAGAAAATTAAACTTGAAAGAGTTAAAGCTGAGTTAGAACTTCAGAAATTAAAACCTGAAAATAAATCGGAAGTCAATAGTGATAAAGATTCTGAGTCGTGTAATTTAGATGCACTAATAAAAAGTGTTCGAACATTAACTATAAAATTGCCTAGTAAACCTGAGGGCTGGTGTTTATTTTTTGCTTCTTTAGAGAGAGCCTTTGTAGCGAAGGATGTTCCAAGCAAATATAAAGCGGAAATTCTTTTAAATTTAGTAGGCGAAAAGGCTTCCAATATAATTACATATTTAAAAGATACGGAAATTGGAGATTATGAGAAAGTGAAATCATTAATTTTGCGAGAATTTGTACCCACTGCTTTGGCGTGTTTGGAACAATTTCGAAAGGCGACTAGACAACATGGCGAAACATGCGTGCAATTTGCGTCTCGGTTAAAAACAAATTGGGAATACTATTTGAAACTGAGAAAAGTTTCGGATTTTGATACACTAAACCAATTAATTGTAGCGGATAAAATCTTCCAAACTTTAGATAAAGAGGTCGCGTCGCATATAAGTATTAGACAAGGAAATGAGGGGTTTAATCCCTTAAAATTAGCGCAGGAGGTTGACTTATACACAACTTCGCGAGGTAAACAGCCTGAGAATTACAATTCATCTCGTAAGTTTAATAAAGGTGCTAATGTATTTTTGTCAGAGATGAAAAATAACAAATGCGGTTTGTGTAAGGGTAATGAGTCTCACTTACTCCAGAACTGCCCGCAGTTTAAAAGGCTAACGCCACACGAGAGGGTAGAAGTTGTAAAAAATACTAAGGCTTGCTTTAAGTGTTTATTGCAAAACTGTAATTTCAGACAATGTAAAGTGCGCAATTGTTTCATGTGTAAGAAACCACATCATCAACTTTTTCACTTTTCCAATGAGAATGTAAATAGGGATTCGAGACAAAATTCGCAAAATCAAAATACAAGTTATTCAGAGATTGGCATTGGCGGTCAGGTGTATGGAGTAGGGGCAAATAGTCAAGTAACTCAGGTGAAATCTGTGAATACAGACTCGATTGTTGCTACGAGTTTTGTAAGAACTAGAAATGTTTTGCTAAGCACAATTCGAGCGCTGATAAAAAATAAATATAACCAGTGGGTTGAGTGTAGATGCTTGTTAGACGTGGGAAGTCAAGTCTGCCTAGTCAGTGAAAAATGTGTAAATCGTCTACAGCTCAAAGCAGAAAAAATAAATACTTTGATTTCGTGTCTAAACGATTCGTCAGTTGTAGTAAAGGGCTGCGTGAGAGCTACCATAGCAAATAAGACGTGAGATTTTCAGAGGAATCTAAATATGTTCATAGTTAAGAAAATCACCGACCTTGTTCCTCAGAAGATAATTGATGTAAATGTTGAGGTGTCAGATACAGTCCATTTAGCGGATTATAGCTTTAATATCCCTGGTGAAATAGATATATTGTTAGGTGCAGAGATTTTCTATGAGTTACTTACGCCAGGACAGATATATGCGGAAAATTCTTCTTTGTTGTTACAGAACACAAAATTTGGCTATGTTGCTTCAGGTAGTTTCGAGCAACAAGGTGCGAATATGGGTCATTGCGGTCTGATTCTTGATGGGGATCTAAATACAACTTTTGGGAGATTGAGAATGTTGAAATGGGGGTAACTAAATCTAAAGAAAATTCTATTTGCGAAGAGCATTTCTCGCGAACTCATTGGAGAAGTGAAGAGGGGAGATACGTAGTATCGATGCCTCTTAAAACTGATCCTTCGTGCTTAGGAGATTCTCGTGAGGTTGCTCTTAAACGACTCAGATCGCTGTGGACCCGATTATCGAAAGATGAAAAGTATTTAAGCCTTTATAAAAGTTTTTTAGAAGAATATAAAGAATTGGGTCATCTTAGAGAAGTAATTGAGGAAAAAGAACCCAAAATATGTTATTATGCGACACATCATGGAATATACAAACCTGATAAAACTACAATCAAACTGCGTGTTGTTTTTAACTGTTCAAGTGAATCTTCCAATGGTTTATCTTTAAATTCACTCCAATATAATGGAGGAGTCATTCAGGAAGATTTATTTTCTATTATGATAAGATTTAGAAGATACATTTATGCGTTCACAGCAGATGTGAAAATGATGTACAGACAGATTTTAATAGACCCGAGTCAACATGCTTTACAAAGAATTTTGTGGAGCAATAGTGCTCATGAACCCCCCAAAACTTACGAGTTATTAACTGTTACATACGGAACGGTCAGTGCACCATTTCTAGCTATGAGAACATTAAAACAGTTAGCCGAAGATGAAGAGCCAAATTTCCCTAACGCAGCTCCAGTACTTAGAGAGGATTTTTATATGGACGATGTCTTAACTGGAGCTAGCTCCTTGGGAAAGGCTAAAATTATTCAAAATGAGCTAATAGGCATTCTTAAGTCTGCAGGAATGTCTTTGCACAAGTGGCACAGTAATCACCCCGAGCTCATTAAAAATGATGATGCAAACTATGAGTTTGCTGAACGAAAGGAATCTTTAACTTTAGGTGTCTGTTGGCAGCATAATTTAGATGCTTTTTCATTTAAGGTGAACTGTGCAGATTTAACAGAAATTACTAAAAGGTCAGTGCTATCACTTATTGCAAAATTGTTTGACCCCTTGGGGTTATTAGGACCTGTTATCACAAAGGCTAAAATTTTTATGCAGCAACTTTGGTTATTAAGGCTTGACTGGAATGACCTCCTGCCAGAGAAAGAATCAAAGTATTGGCGTAAATTTACAGTATCTTTGCAGTCCATAAGAGAGATGAAAGTAGAAAGATGCATTGTGCTGCCATCGGCAGTACAAATTGAGATTCACGGTTTCTGCGATGCATCGGAACTGGCATACGGTGCTGTCATATATTGTAAATCCAAGTCGCAATCTGGCGAAGTTTCCACACAATTGGTGACAAGTAAATCCAGGGTAGCACCACTAAAGAAATTAACTATACCGCGCTTAGAATTATGCGTAGCGTTGTTGTTGGCAAAACTGATCGAACGCGTGCTAGCAGCTCTAAGAATGGACTTTAACAACATATTCTTATGGAGTGACTCAATGATCGTTCTTTCTTGGCTACAGAAGGAACCCTTCAAACTTAAGACATTCGTGTCCAATAGAGTGGCCAAAATTCAAGAACTTACAGATGTACAACAGTGGCGATATGTCTCATCCGGGGAAAATCCCGCCGACTTAATCTCAAGAGGTGTAGACCCAGATAAGCTCAATGAGAATGAACTATGGTGGAGGGGACCAAGGTTCCTTACTGGGGATGACTATCCTAAAAGAGACATTCCAGTAGCAATTACTTTAAGTGACTTTCATGAGGAACTGAAAATTAGTGACTCTAACTTATTTTCTTTCAGTGTTAATGTTGACTCCTTTATTGACAATTTTCTCAATATAAGTAACAAATATTTTAAAATTATTCGTATTTTAAGCTTTATTTTCAGGTTCACAGAGAACTGCCGGGGGAAAAGAAAGAGGAGCGGTCCTTTAGAAGCTGCCGAGTTGAAAAGAGCTGAATTTTTTATTATAAAAATGGTTCAAAGACAACATTTTCAGGAGGAAATGGGTGCCAAAAAAGGATCCAAAACCAGCCCCCTTGCAAATCTAAACTCCTTTCTTGATAAGGATGGTATTTTAAGGGTAGGAGGCAGGTTGAGTAATAGTGATTTGAATTACAACAGAAAGTTCCCCATTTTGTTGCCTTCTAAACATAGATTAACTGATTTAATTGTTAATTATTTTCATGTAAAGTATCTGCACTCAGGGCCTCAAGCTTTACTGCACCAAATCAGGCAACAATTTTGAATAATTAATGGGAGAAGCACATGTAGAAAAATTGTGCATAATTGCGTAACCTGTTTCAAAGCAAAACCTGAGGTAATCGACCAATTAATGGGTGATTTGCCTGAGGAGAGAGTGAGAAAAACCTTTCCCTTTAACATTACTGGAGCGGACTTCTGCGGTCCTTTTTATACTAAGTATAGGGGTCAAAGGAAAGGTGTGTACCATAAAATTTATGTATGTATAGTTATCTGTTTTGTTACTAAGGCAATGCATTTGGAAGTGGTGTCAGAAATGACATCAGCCTCATTTATTGCAGCTCTTAAAAGGTTCATTTTTCGGCGGGGCAAGTGTGCAAAATTTTTTACTGACAATGCTAAAAATTTTGTAGGCGCGAATGCTGAGCTTAAAAAATTGCACAGATTAGTAAACCAGCCAGATGAAAAACTTGCCGATTTCATGTCATCAGAAGGTATTGATTGGAAATTTCTCCCCCCTAGAGCCCCAAATTTTGGAGGTATCTGGGAGGCTGGAGTGAAATCCATTAAGTATTACTTAAAGAGAGTTGTTGTAAATTCAAAACTAACTTATGAAGAATTTCTAACAGTTTTAATCCAAGTTGAGGGAATGTTAAATTCTCGACCACTTGTTCCTTTGTCGGCGGATATAAACGATCTTAATGTCTTAACCCCTTCCCATTTTTTGATTGGTCGACCTATTACATCAATGGTTGAGCCTGATTTAACAAATATTGGTGAAAATAGACTGGATCATTGGCAAAAATTAACAAAATTTATTCAAGTGATCTGGAAGAGGTGGAGCTCTGATTATTTGAGCAACTTGCAGCAGAGGAGCAAGTGGAAGTTCGAGAAAAATAATGTGGAGGTAGGAAATTTGGTCGTTATCAAAGAAGATAATTTGCCCCCATGTCTGTGGTCATTGGGCAGAATTTCTGCTACTTACCCAGGCAAAGACTCAAAAGTAAGAGTAGTTGAAGTTAAAACTGCCTTGGGTACTTACTTATAAACGTCCAATCACAAAGTTGTGCCTCCTACCCATGAATAAATAAGTAAAATTATTTGTGTTTATTAAATGTGTCATTATTGTTATATGTATATAGTGTATTTTATTTCATAAGTATTTAATTTTATTTGTGATATTGTAATTTTAGAATTGTGTAATTATTATACGTGTCTTGAATGTTTAAAAAACATTGCAAGGTGGGGCGGGATGTTCTGTATTGACATTTTGCCAATGAGTATTACGTGCCGCACATGCTTGTGCTTCGCACACCCCTCCGGAAAAAGTGTGATATTCCGTTTGTGCGCGCCTACTGTGGAAAACGAAATGAAAACAGTGAATAAAAATGTGATCGTGCGAGTTCGTGCCTTTTGAGCCGAACAAATGTTGTATTGTGAAATTAAAGTGTTTTATTATCGAATCAGCGATCTAATTAATTTGTGTCATGTGTTTTGATCAGATGCGTAAACATCATCTATATCTTAACCCTTTCAGGGGCACTAAGTAAAAATGATTGAATTTCCTTTTAAATATATATATACCATAAAGTAAACATCCCCTACAAGTCATATATGATGAAGAAAAAATTTCAGCATGTGTTGATTTTTTTGTGGGTGGTGGCTAGACGTTCTAGCCACTGCGCACATACGTCATGTACCTTAATTTTTGAATGGAAATAAATATTTATATATTTAAGGAATAAAAATTGAAACTATGCCTTGAAAATGTAATTATAATAATAAAATGTAACAATAATTAATTATTGCTTAAATTATAATGCTTCTTTATCCTTTTTTAATGATTTATTATATATATATACACAGATATATGGGCTGTTTAAAATTTGTTTAGAAACCTTCAGGCATTAGTAATAAGAAAAAATTATTCGCTATTTAAGGAATAAAAGTTATAGTAATTCAATTATATCTATAGCTGGGCAAGCGTTTTATTCCCATAAGAAAATTTATAGCAATAAATCTTAAAACTTCTTCTATATATATTGGAGTAAAAGATTTTCCTAACTGGGTAGCATACAAGTTTGTTTGAAAAACTAAATCTTCCCAAAATGTCATTGCCATAAACATAAAAAATATTCCAAGTGGTGTTGGATTATCAATATCAAGGACCTCAGGTGCAGGACCACTTTCTTCCATAAATTCTGGGACAGATTGGCGAACTTGAAAATTTTTGCTCCAATTTACTCGCCCTCTTGAGCTAGAAGGACCTTCTATTGCATTGGATTGTTCCGAACTTGAAACAATTATTCTTCCGAACTTATTTCTTCCGAAACTTGAAACAATTTCCTCTTCAGGTAAATCTGGAACATATTCCTCATTATCACTTGTTCCTGATCCAGATACTGCAGAATCATCATCTGAGTGTAGTTCTTCAAACAGAGCAATAGCTTCATCCAAAGATAAGCCTTTTCTATGCATTATTGTGATAAAAATTAAGATATATAAATTGAATTTAAGATTATTTAGAGAAATTAACTAAATTTAAAAGCTATGGAAGTAAAAATTTATTTTTAAAAATCACGATATAAGAGCAATAGAAAAAAGCAGCCTCTCTCTATACTGTAAACAGAAATACTGAATAGCTTTTTTTGTAAGAACCCTCCCACGCTTATTTACATCTGTATTTACATTCTGCTATCCCTTACTGTTTACATTTATCACAGTTCACTAACCCCAAAAGACCCTCTTTGTTTATCTCAAAGGAAAAGAAATTGAGATTCTTTTCCCCAGCACAGCCTGTCTTATGGTATCTCCCCTGACATATGTGCGCGGTGGCTAGAGGGTCTATCCACCTAAAAGATGCTCCTAAAAATCAAACTAAAATTAATGATCTAAGATAATATGTAAATCTGTTGTATTTAAAAGGTGCATTACAGTATATTTACACTACCAAATACTTTTGAATAAAAAATTATTTTTCATAAAAATATATAATAGAAACTTCAAAAATTTTTCCCGCAACTTGTCCATTTAAAAAAGTCACAGGCACATCCTGCTTAAAGTTACTGTAAAGCCGCCATCTCTATTTCACTTTTAGAAGTACATATTAACTTTTCATAAAAGTGGATAGAAAAAGTAGCCACTGCACACCTAGAGAAAAATTTCTAAAGTAGGTGGATAGACCCTCTAGCCACCGCCCCTGAAAGGGTTAAAGAATAAGATATGATTAACATTTACAGGTTCACAGAAAATATTTAGATCTATTTGAGCATGCAAACGGACGGGAATTGCTGAAGAACATTTTCAGCAATGTTAAAGTTTTACTGTTTTATATATATATATATATATATATATATATATATATATATATAAATTTAGTACACTATATGGGTATTTTTTACTTTTAAACAATATATACCGAGCTATAAAAATTTAGGCACTAAAAATTTAGGATTATATGTACCCTAAATGACTCGTAAACACGATACTAATTTACACGTTACTACAGAATATCAATGAGAATTTTGTCAAATTCACCATTAGCTAGTTATTTCCAGATTTGGCACTATTCTCAAAACTTATTTTTAGCGCTAAATTTTGCATTATTCGACCAAATGTGGTACCGCTTTGACTTACACTAACAATTATTAACTGCATCTGCATATGGATACGCAGAAATGAAAATAACGACAGCAATCTCCATTACATTTTAATGTCTGTCCAATTCCGCTTTTCAACTTCAACACAATAGAAATTTTCGATAGAAAAATTGAAGGAGGGAAGGGGCCTGTGCAACTCACCTTGCCCACAATCAGTTTCGATTTCATCTCACCACTGCTTAAACTTAACAATCACATAAATTTCTAAAACCTCCGTTACTATCTATACATAAATAAAAACTGTAATATCTCCAAAAAAAGGGTCCTTCGTATAAATCATACTTTTGCCGCGAGGGAAAAAAACAAGAAAGAAAAATCATGCAGTACGCATTGATTAGTAACACTTTCCAACTGTACGCAATTGTTGTACCGAATAACTTTTAATATTCTTTGCCTACGTTATCACACAACAGACAGAAGGACTAAAAAATATACAGATAGACTAACTGATTTTAAAATTATTCTTAGGCATTCTGGAAAATGTTAAAAAGGCTTAATGCAAAAGAAAATGCAGCCGTTTGATTATAATTACAGCTTTTAATCTCTCTGAATATTTTACTGTAGCCCTGTAAATCTGAAAGTTAATCATATCATATTCTATACAAAACATTATTTTAGAATATTAATAGCTCCAATTTTGGTGCAACTTAAATTCAATCGCAGGAAGTAGAAAACTTAAAAATGAGGTTGAGCCATTTAATGGTATTGCTTATAACATTACTCCATATATAGTCGGATATAAAATTATTCGAACGCTAGCAATATTTTCTATATAAAATTGTACACTTAATACTGCTCTGTAAAATAAATTCTTGTCAAATCATGTTCTTAGTCCGTCTAAGAAACTACCTTCTGATAAAGATATAATGCTTTAATACTAATTATTATAAAATTATTCATTATTTTCCACAGTTCAAAATTTATACATCAGTATAATTAATATAGCGCAGTTTTGTTTTATCACAAATTATATTGTATGGACTCGTGACGTGACATTTCATGAGTAACATTCAGAACATTTAAAACACCCAAATTTATTATTATTATTTTAACTAATTGATAAATTCAGAATTTTACTATTTCGTACTACTTTGTAATGCACTAAAATATTTATATGCCCCACTTACATGCGAATAAATTGCAAAATTGCAAGTATCAGCAGAAAATTGCTAATTAAGAGAAGCGCTTCACACATGTTATTAAATTTCTAGTGCCTTGAATCTCCTAATAAATATAATTCTTAATTAAAATTTTCTAAACTTTTTTTTATTGAAATTAAAAAAATTTTACTTATTTTAGATTAAATTACATGAAATATTACAAAAGACAAAAAGACTTAAATAGCTAAGTCAGTATAGGGAAATAAATTTGATAGAAAGAACAATTTGGTGCATTTAAAGAGGGGGAAAAAATCAATTTTCACAGCATTTAAAATTATTTTTAAATACTCATACTGTTCGAAATACTCATACCTTCGAGTACGCATACCCTTTAAATACGCATACCTTCCAAATAAATAAAAATTAGATATTAAATTAATCGTATCTAAAATAACGCCGTTGTTTGAATTAATTTATTTTTGACAATATGACAATGTCGTATTCTGTACTAATATTAATTAATTTAATGAAGAAATATTATTAATTACATAAAATATTAATAAAGAATAGTTAATTTACTTATCTAATAGACATAAACTGGGATTTCTTATTTATAAATTATAGGAACTGGCAAAAAATATAACAAAAAATAGCAGAAGAAAATACTAATATTGACAAAATAAATCTCTTGTAATCAAACGAATTTTGAATAGAATGAATAATCCCATTTCATCTACCCAAACTTAACTGGAATGCTTGTATCAGAAATCAGAATCGGTTTTCATTTTGCTTCTGCACATGCGTTAAAACCGCAATCATGGCTCATCGAAAGAATGCATCTTCTAAACCGATATTCTCTTTTTCCCAGTGCGCCTGCGTAACACTAAATCGAAACGGCATTTCGAATGAATATTATTCGCTTGATTTTTTGCGGTTTCATTCAGTCAAGATTTTTATGATTTCATTGTCTATGAGTGCGCATGCTTGACTAAATCGTTATCCCCGTTCCAGCATAGAATCGGTTTAATATGGCATTATTCCAGCATAGAATCGGTTTAGTCTGGAATCAGATTTTCCCGTGCTTTGATGTTTCTGCATCGATATTTTACGGAAGATGAAATTTTTAAATCGGATAAACGATATTAGCGTTAAATCGATATTTTATTTTACATCGATATAAAGCCCAGTCCTACTGTACAGAAACCAGTGGTGGTATTTAATCTATTTTATATAGGAAACATCCAATAGTGAACTTGAATAACATATTTCAATTTCATTAAGATATTGTATAGTAAAGGTATGAAAATATGGTTTATAGAAATACCTCTCATAGAACACAATGCTTTGAAATATTTTCGGGTGTCCCTGTACACAAACCAGTAGAGGTATAAACACCATTTTCAATAGGGACCATCTGATAGTGAACTTGAATAACATATATCAGTTTAAAAAAATTCCATAAATATTTACGGGAGTTAGAGCGCGGGCAGACAGACAGACGTACAGATACACAAATTTATATCATATTCACACTTAAAAAATGTCAGAAAGTGTTAAAAAGTTTTATGTAAACGAATGTACAATTCTAGCAAATTTTTATCAATAGCTCTTAATATAACAGAATATTTTTGTGTCACTCTGTAAATCGAATGCTAATCATGCTATATTCTATGCAAAGCATTCTTTTGTGCATATAAATAACATATTTCAATTTCCTAAAACTTCGTGGAAAGTAAAGTTATTAAAATTTGATTTATAGAAATATCTCACATAGAACGCAATGCTTTGGAATACTTTTGAGTGTCCCTGTACAGAAACCAGTGGTGGTATTTAATCTATTTTATATAGGAAACATCCAATAGTGAACTGGAATAACGTATTTCAATTTGATTAAGATATGTGTACAGTAAAGGTATAAAAATATGTTTTATAGAAATACCTGTCATAGAATACAATGCTTTGAAATACTTTTGTGTATCCCTGTACACAAATCAGTGGTGGTATTTACTCCATTTTATACAGGAAACATCCAATAGTGAACTTGAATAACATATTTCAATTTCATTAAGGTTTGTGTACAGTAAGGGTATGAAAATATGGTTTATAGAAATGCCTCTTATAGAACACAATGCTTTGAAATATTTTCGGGGGTGCTTGTACACAAACCAGTAGAGGTATAAACTCCATTTTAAATAGAAAACACCCGATAGTGAACTTGAATAAAATATTTCAATTTCAAGAAATTCCATAAATATTTACGGGAGTTAGAGCGCTTACAGACAGACAGACTGACAGACAGACAAACCGAAGTCATAAACACTTTTCAACCTTGTTGGAAAGTGTTAAAAAAGAAAAAGAAAAACTGCAGTACGTACAAAGAAGATTATAATGAGAACTACAGCAAGAGTTCCTTTGATAGCACCAAGTTAGATTAATCCAAGCACACATCCAATCCAGTGACAACAAGAAACGAGACACCTTGCTGATTCTCAAAGGAGAACTGTTAGAATACGAGAAAATATTGGTGAACAGTGACAAACTTCTAGCAGATGCTCAACGCTCAACGACTAGAATGCAAGAAGGAACAGGTACAAGCAAGGTATCGGAAACATGCTGGAAAGAAAGCTTATAGAATACGAGAAGAAACTGACGAACAACGTAAAACAAATACAGCACAGATTCTCAACGATAAATGGCTAGCAGATAATAGGAATCTGAATAGGCATAAGCCAGGCATCAAAAATAGGCTGAAAAGAAAGCTGTTCGAAGACCAGAAGAAACTTACGAACAGCGACAAACCATGTTTCATGCGGATGCTTAATAGATAGCAACTAGAAGACAAGAAGAAACTAAAGATCAGGTACAAGCCAAGTGTCAGGGACATGCTGATCGAAGGCGAAAAAAAATTGAACAGCGAATAGTCAGGTTACGTACAGATGCTCAGTGGGTAGCGTTTGGAAGATACGAAGAAAGCGAAGAGCAACATAATATTCCAATTCAAGCTGATGCTAGATGTCATATTAATACAAGCTGTTGAACATCGAATGCTTCCAATTGGATCCTACGGGCACTTTACGATAATTCTACTTTTGATTATGTTTTTCAAAGCACTGTCAGCATAGCAAAAAGGAAAAATGTTTGTATGGATTTTAATGCAAAAAGTAGTCCAGAGAATAACCTGGGATATGTTGTTCCAAGTTCCAATGGAAAGTTCAGTTGCTTCAAATTTTTGAACCACCAGAACTTTTGATAACTCATTTTAAATTCTGTAAACACTACTTTAATCCTAACAACGCTGGGTAAACCTGCTAATAATAAAATAAAATAATAAACAAATAAAATCATGTTAAAAATTTATCCCCTCACGCAACTTAAAAAAAGAGAGAGAGAAAGAGAAATCTAGGATAATTTTATTCGTCTTGCATCTATGTGTAATGTGTATATGCTTCAGGAATAAAAATATCTTTAACATAACTTTTTAATACAAGGATTGAAATATCCTCTCCCCACAATGCAGTCGAAAAAACAGAATCTTCAATCGAAACCATAGGTGAAGTTTCTCACTTCTCGTGTGGTTGCGCATGCGTGCCCGGTACGCAGAAGATTTTGAAATTATGGGGTGCAGGGGCTAGACACTTGTCGATTAAAATCTTTCACCCAGGACGACTAAAAATGTAGGCACGACCCTTATATCCTGTCTGTACCTAGGTTGGTGTTTGGAATTAAATCCGATTGACTACACGAGGGTAGGCCTTAAATGGTGTGCGTTCCATGGGAATCTTTCTAAGGGAACCTATCCCTAATTTACGAGAATTTTAGAGAAAACTACTGAAAACTTCGAACGACTATATCAACAAGCGCGACCAGCGACTTGAGATCGAACCCTACACCAGTGTTGCCAGATTTGGGGACTTTTTTATTCAACTCTCACCAATAATTTTGAGAAGTGATATTTGCTATACATAATAGACGTTTATCTTTCGAAGTGCTTAGGCAACCGTTACAATTAAAATTTAGCGGCGGGGGTTGAATAAAAAAGTCCCCAAGTCCCCAAATCTGGCAACACTGCCCTACACTTCCCTTCCCGTCTACCAGCTTTGAGCACAGAACCGCCAAGACACTACTGGAGGCCACCTTGCCTGGGACATATTTCATTTAAATAAAATCGGAATATTGATCTTAGTGAATAAATCATTTTATTTTTAAAAGATTTAAAATAAAAAATTCAAAACTATCAGTGTAAACATTTATTGATCCAATGTTTTATTTCTAATTTTATTGAAAGCAATCATGCTATATTATTTTTGTAGAAATTTTTAAGTTTATTGCATTTAAACTTTTAATTTTAAATAGTCATCTCTCCACGCATTTCGAATAATTACAAATATAATGTGTTTCCATTTAATTCGATTCAAGTAAGTAATGTAATAGTTGTAAAATAATATGAGCATTAATACATTATTCTTTCATAGTGCATGCGATAGATGGCAGCACTAACGACAGAAAAACTAATATAATGGCAACTTCTTGACATTCGATTCAAATAATGTGATACAAGGGTTTTGATGGCTTTCAATAAATAAATAAATAAATAATAATAATAATAAAAACCTCTCTATTTTTTAATATAATAAATAAAACATTTATTCAAAATTTGGAGCATGCAAAATAGCAACATTTAAACAATATTTTATAATTTCTTCACAAAAAAAAAAAAAAAAAAAAAAATTGGAAAATTCAACCGGTGAGTACTGGTTTCCGGATTCCTTTTAGAAAAGCTGTGGACACAATTACTCTAAAACACTAATACACTGATCTTACTGAAAATTTGTACACTTATTCAAAATATAATTAACTAGTTCTTGAAGGAGGGATTTTCTTTTGTTCAATTACAACTAATTTTACAAGGCTATACGTGGGGCAAAATGTACTGAATATCATGTTGTTTTTGCATACAACTCTGCCAAAAATTCAAATTCAAATTTCAATTTTTTTTTTTTTAAATTTTTCGTTTAAATCATTGGAAATTCCACAAGAAACATGTCGAATAAATAAGATGTATAATTCTGGTTAGATTCGTCATATTAACTTTGAATTTAAAGTATAAGAACGTTCCCAATATATTATTATTATTATTTCCCTGGACAAGAAAAAAAAAAAAAAAAAAAAAAAAAAAACTGCAGTTTGATAAATTATAAAGAGCTGTAAGTTAATTACACACACACACATATATATGTATGAAGAAACTTTTCTTTTTTTTTCTTTCGTTTTTTTTAGGAGGGCCTCCGAGTTGTTAGAGCCTCCATTGCATTCTATGTTCAAGGTGGTTTGCAGCAAAATCGCGACGATATTTTTTATGCTGCCTGAAATAAAAGGAAAAATGAATAAAAATAGCTTTATTGTTCTAATTATTAAAAGCATAGCATGGACAATGATATTGTACATTTGTTAAAATCATGAAGGTAGAAAGAGGATTGTACTATCATGGATAAAATACATTCATAATACACATTTTTTAAATATGGCTCAAGTGCTAAATTAAGTTCTGGTTAGGAGGATATGATAATAAATATCATTTTTGAAGTTTAGAATAAGCTAATAATTTATATTAATATAATTATTATTATTATTATTCAATTTGATTTTATTAAAGTGATATTAAACAGAGTAAAATAATATAATAGCAAAATATATGTTGTTCTTTATTAATACATACAAGAGGTGGCAGCACTAACGACAATAAATGCTTTCATGCCATTTTTGTAGATGCATTTCTCCTGTGTTTTCGTGAGCGGTTCTGCGTTCAAAGCTGGTACACGTGAGGTGCCGGGTTCGATCCCAGGTCACGCTCATCAGCCTAGCCTTTCGGAGTATTTCGTAGTTTTCTCCGAAACTTGCGTAAATACGGGCTAGGATCCTTTGGAAAGACCCCCACGGAGGGCACTTCTCCTCAGGCCTAGGTCCCTAGTGCAGTCAATCGGCCTTAATCCCCACAACCCAACCTGTGTTTTCGTTTGGCGTTTAGCATCATTGGGAATAAGGCCGCTTAGATCCTGGTCCTAGGTCTGAGTGGATTGCTCTTCATGAGAAAGGGGGGGGGGTCTTTCTATGGATTTTACATAGCCTGTTTTTATGTGAGTTTCAGTGAAAACCAAGAAAAAATTCAAATCCTTGTCTTGCATTTTCGCATGACTACACAAGGATTTTTAGGTTGCGTTGAGCGCATTCCGTAAAGGTGGGGGGTGGCGGGTGTCTTTCTGACGAGTCCAAGCCCGTATTGACGCGACTTTCGGGAAAAACCATAGAGAACTCCAAATGGCTATGTCGACTTGCCATCTTCCACCTACAAGCTTTTGAAATGAGAGCCTCTGGGTCACTAGTGGGCCCATCATTTCGAAGGATAAAATTAATATCACGGGAGCAAGAAAATACAGATTCTATGGGCATAGCAAATTTTTACCAGACTTCACTTACCGACGACGGACGTCAAAACCCATGTCATACTATGGAAAATTGTGTTACTAGAATTACTTATTACATAAAGTATTTTTTTTTTTCATTTCGTTTTCATATTCAAAAAATTCACAACCAAATATAACCATTTATATTTTATTTTTGAGCTAAAAAATGCGTAACTAAATGAATTTTTCGCACTTTATAGAATCAAAATGAAATGTTAAAAATTTTTAAAACAATTAAGAATTTGGGAAAACAAGAAATTGTACAGTCGGAAATTTTCTGAATATACATTAAATACGTTAAAAAATACTTTAGGTAATTCTAAGTAATTGAGTAATTCTAGTAACAAATTTCAAGATAGAATTATATGGAATTTGGTCACTGGGAGACAGGGTATAATTGTAAAAGATGGAGAGGAGTCCAAAGGATTTTGCTCGCTATTATTTTTTTTTAATATTAAGAAGATCCCCCTCTTTTTTTTTTTTTTTTTTTTTTTTTTTTTTAATGTAAAACATAAAGAGAAAATAACACGCATATCAGTTTCAAGTAAAATATTTGCCTTTTCGCGAGGTAAAAAAGGGAAAATAGAATAAAAGAAAAAAATTAAATTAAAAATAAAATTAATTAATTAATAAAATTACTTAATTAATTCGTAGAGCTCCAGAGCAATTTTTCCAGCATCTGTGGCCAGTTTATGTTCAAAATCGCACTTTAATCTATCAAAATGTACTAAATATCTAATAGTCTAAAATTCAATGGTCATTATTACCGGGCACTGTCTATTTACATCTTACTATAAACAATTAAAACGGTTATCTTTATGAAGCGGGAGGGAGTCTATGTCCCATAATTTGATAAAATGATAATCACAACAAAGGGATGTTCTAGCTGGCACTCTTAAATGGTTGAAAGATAATTACTATAAGGAGGCTCCTGCATAATTTGACCCTGCATAAATCACCAAAACGATATTACTAAAATGGGTTCTTGCAAGCTACGAAGTCAGTAAAGTGTTTGTACTTGTGTTTTGGGAATAAGGCCGATTGACTGCACTAGGGTCCTAGACAAGAGAGGTAGTGCCTTCCATGGTGGTCTTTCTAAGGGGTCCTAGCCTGTATTTACGCAAGTTTCAGAGAAAACCACGGAAAAATCCGTAGGCCGACGAGCGCGACTTGAGATCGAATCCGGCACCACACGTGTACAAGCTTTGAACGCAGAACAGCTCGGTCACTGGTGGGCCGAAGTGAGTAATGCAGAGTCCTGTGGGCTTCGTACTCTAAAATTAGACCAAATAATAATTACAGTAACAGCGTCTTGTGTACTTTGCCCCTTAATCAATAAAACAGTGCGACTATAACGGAGTCTTGCACGTTTCGCGTGTATAAATTGTTAATATGGCTATCAGGATAAAGGAAAATTTCATTATAAATTTTAAAACTTTCATTTCGTAACTTTAGAATTTTACATATTCAAAATAAATTTGAAAAATGAAAAATAAATAAATAAAAATAAATCCATTTTCGGAACAGAAAAACTCATTTAATTGCCGTGATAAATAAATAAATTCTAAATGTGAAAACGGAATTTAGACATGTGTATTATGTGATGAATAATGATGGGCATTATTTTCCCATAAGTTAAAATGGAGTTTAGATCTTTAGATTAAGGCTCTTAACAAATTCTCAATAAAAAGACAAGATTTCTTTTTTTCCCTTACCGTACTTTTTAAGTAGTAACTAATTTATCAGAAATTACAAATTATTCCCTAAATAAATGCGGGTTTATCGTGAATTTCTTTTTTGTCTGTGATTTAGATAAACTTCTAAATTATGCATGAATAGATTAAAAAACTCCAAATTTAATGCAGGGATTTACTGCAGGGATAAGGAATAAATTCATAAGTACTAGTTTCGAAAAAAAAAAAAAAAAAAAAAAAACATTTGCAAACAAATACAGACAGTTATATAACCAATGTATAGATAAATTTTGTTAACTGAAAGAAAACACAACAGTTATGTGGGTCATTACGTTGCCATCATTAAGTTAATCGTCATTCTTAACGATGGCAACGACCATTATCGTTAAAAAAAAATATTTTTCACTAAAAAGAATATATATATATAGTTCTAAAATACATGCAAATCACTTTTTTTCCATTTGGATCATTCAAAATAGAATGCATTAATATATAATGTAGTTATTGTTTCACATTTAATCTTGAAAAATTACCCAGATCAATGACAACACAAGAACGGTTCGAAGGAGAACAAATGTATTGAGATCAGTGGGTCAAATATGAAGATGCATCCGAGGCTTCAATCGTTCAAAAACAGAACTGAAACTTCATTTCCTTCCTAAAATGAAAATCTATATAAGAGTTTATCGTCGTCCAACCTTTGTGATGTCAGAATGATGTCATACGCGCATGCCTAGAAGAGATTTTTAATACAGAGGGAGTTGTAGGATTTACTACTCGTCATACCGGTTGTAGATTTTTAATTTTATTTTTCTTTACTTAGTGTTTTCGTACCTTCGTCTTTTAGATCTTTTTTTTATTATTATTATTATTTGCCTGGAAGCAATGGAATTAAAGAAAATAAAAATAAGCAGGTCTCATTTTGGGGTTCAGGTCCTGAGTGTCTCGTTCTTCTTTGATATTATTTTATTTCTTAATTTTTTTTTTTTTTTTTTTTTTCTAGAGTGAGGCGCAAATGAAAAAACCGGTTTTTTTACTTGGAGCGAAAGAACGACAATCTGTAGTATTACAAGATCACTTAATTTGCATTCTTTCTTCAAAGCAAGGACTTCAACTTCAACTCTGTTTTTTGACTTTAAAAATTAGCGTATAGTCTTTCTCAATTTTATTTCCCAATGGAACACTTTATTTCGCTTTTATTTTAAAACTCATGGACACATTGAAGGATTTTTTTTTTTTTTTTAAATATCAATTTGAGATTTTAATAGAATGTTAATGTATTCATTATGTGTGACACAGAGATATATTATTAATAAAACAAATTTTGTATTTCATTTTATTTTTTAAAAATAGCACATTTCGATGCGAGTAAACTTTTTTGAATGGCGATTTTATTCAGAAGGATATGTGCGAATGAGTTCAATTTCAGATGAATTTCTGAAAAAGAAAAAAATCCATAAAGGGGTTTATCAAAATTTTTATTTTTATTTATTAATCAAAGTATATTATATCATTATTTATTTATTCAAAATGCGTTATTATTATTATTATTATTATTGTTTTAATTGCATTACATTATCATTAATTCATCCAATATACAGATTTTAAAAGTAAGAGGGGGACTTTGACAAAATAATCTGAAAATATGCACAAAACTTAAAGTTTTTTTTTTTTTTTTCTTTTTTTGCTATAAAAGAAGAAAAAGAGTGCAAGAAATCTTAAAAAGATGCAAAAGGTCAAGAACTTTCTATAAATAAATATAATCTATGAAAATAAATTGTTCAAGAACATATTCAGTGATAATCGTGATTCATTGGTAAAAACACTAAAAATTAAGAGTCTCAATAAATAAAATAAAATAAACCCGAAATGTCAAATGATACTCAAATTATTCAGACCAGAAGCCTTGAATATTTTTGCATCTTGCATCAGGCAATCAATAAAAATGTACAATTTTTTTCACAGATCACCTGAATGGTAAATGGACAACCAATGGAAACAAAACATAACTTCGTAAAAAAAACTGTAAGTGCCAGATTCTCCAAACTCTATTCAAATTGAGTAACTGTGACCTATAATATGTGTATAAATTTTTTTCTTAATTGAATAAGGCATTTAGATGCTATCGCACTATTAAGATTTTGGCCCCATAGACCATAACGATAAAGAATTTTTCTTTGTGTCCCTGTAAAAAAACTATAAGTGCTAGATTCACCAAAATCTATAGGGTTCGTACTATGGTGACTTACAATATACGCACCAACTTTCAGCTTATTCGAACAAAGCGTTTAGACGCTAGCGTGTTCACTCACAGACATACACACACACATACATACACACATACATACATCATCGTAAAAATAGTGAAAACGGACTCAGGGGACCTCGAAACGTATAGAAACATCAAAATCTCGAATTCGGATTTTTGACATGATTACAATACTTTCCTCACTATAGTGTTCGGAACACGGATTAGATTAAAATCTTAAAATCAGGGACAGTCCCTCAATACAATTCCTGCATATCAAAATAAAATAAATAAACAAAAATCTAAAAATTACTTTAGAAATTTTAAGAAAAGTCTGAAATTCCTATATAAAAGTCTGAGAAATCCCAACCCTGAGATTTCGATAAAACTCCTCAAGAATTTTCTTCTTTTTCATAGGAACTGAAATTTAACTCTTTCTATAGGAAAAATCCTTTTGAAATTTCTCGGTGTTTGATTTGGGTTCTTAATAAGAGTAACTCTCTATATTTTAATGATAAATTATGCAGAACAAATTTCGCCAACCTTTGCGAGCATACAATTAAACTTTATTTAGCATAAACGCACAAAATTCATTAGCTATTTAATATCTTTATATTCTGAATTTAATATGTTATCTGGTTGTCTCTACTGTAGTATATCGATTTTTTAAAAAACGGCACTGTATTGGTTTGAAAATCTTGCATATGAAGGATTTTTGATTTTACTAACTCGTTTTTATCTACATAAATACACGTGCTATTTTCATAGAAATGAATACTGATAATTAAAAAAAAACTTCATAATCATATGCATAAAATGCCTTTTAAGCGGGATCCGGAAGTAATATCGCGGGACAAAATATCGCGTCAAAAAAATAGTTTGATCCATTTGAAAATTTGATTTTGCGTCACGTATGATCTCTGGCGGGGGCCACAAGGCCTTGTAAATATAATATTAATTAATTAATTAAAAAAATAAATTAATAAATCATAGAGTTGAATTTAATTATTTTATCTATATGTTTATTTTTAAGTTATTTTATCTTTTGCTTTTCACTATTCAAAATACATTTTAAACATTATGTACATCATTGCTGACATCAAAGCTGAATACTGTTCACAAACCTGAATTAAAAATTTTAAAACTGATAAGCACGATTGAATTCATTATGACAAATCTTGACAAAAGTTAATAAACATAATCTTTAAACTCTTTTAAGTAAAATTTATGACAATGTTTGTTGTAGGTTTGTCAGTATGTCAGTGCTCTGACTAAGGTATGTGTTGTCATGAATTTTTATACAACATTACTAATAATTACCAACTCCTTTTTGCTTTCTATTCATTTACGTAGGCGATATCTTGTCATCGCGAGATTTTGTCCCCAACCCCTTTTAAGCATTATTTTTTACAGAATGATCCCAAACACTGTTTTGTTCTTCAATTCGCTATTGATCCCTTTTTTTTGCCTTTGGGACAAAATTTTCGCTTAAATAAATGAGGTATAACATGTTTTCTACGCCTTGAAGTTTCATAATAATTCGTTAAGTATTTTTCTCGATATTTGACAAAGCTCTTGTAAAATCAAAAGAGTTTCCATTATTTTGTCCTCCATTTATATTTTGTAGGTATGTAAAATGGTATTCAGTTCTATAAATATTTATGCACATAAATATATATGTATGGATTGATGAATGGAATGACTGATTGATTGTAGGATTAATTTTTAAATTTAAAAGAATTTAACCTTATTTACTCTGACGTATAAATAATATGTTACTGAAAGAATTTGGTTTAGTTTGCCCATCTTATATAGATAATATATATCACAATATCTTTTATGGACTTAATCATGAACACTGAACAGAGGGTTTAATGTTAAAAGCAAGTCAAATACTTACAAATTAAAATAGTTCTTCAAACACCAACACACCACAAGCTATTACAGCGTTATTTACCCGACGGTAACAAAAGTATCCTAACACTAGCAAAAATTCCTATATAAAAATGTAGAGTTAATACTGTTTTGTTAAATAAATTCGACAAGGATTTATTTAACAAAACAGTATTAACTCTACTTTTTTTATATAGCATTTTTTGCTAAGTGTTCGGATATTTTTGTTACCGATTGCATGCTTCTTGTATTTTCTTTATAAGGTTTTGTTCCCGATTTAAATAAGTACTTTAATTGTGGTTTGATTTCCTTTTATGTGCATACAGTCATTTTTTAAAGTACTTAATGACTTCATAATGCATTGCTAATACTGGAGATGCATTACTGTAAGAAAAGTTCTTTCCCACTCTATTCAGAGTATGAATTTCTTTCTTTCTTCTTCTTCTTTTCTCATTTTCTCATTTTCTTTCTCTTCTCAAACCAAAAAGTCTTCTAAATATATATAAATCAATTAGTTATTGTTAATTTTATTAGCGAGAGAATATGATCTCTGAGATACAATGATCAAGGCATTGTTTATGTATGCATGTAAGCTGTTGTGTATATATATGTTATAATTTATGTAATATAGTTGAAAAATAATGTGGTGTGTAAATAGTATGTGGTATAAATGTATATCTATACTAACAGATTTTTTTTTCATGATTTTCCAACAAATTTTTAAAGTGTTTATAAAGAAAAGTTAAACTTTTAAAGAACTAAATATAGCAACAAATAATAATTTATCAACTATTTTTAAATATTTTGTCGGTTAAATTTTGAATACACGAAATAAAAGCTAAAATAACTTAGAAAAAATAAATAAATAAATAAATAAATAAAATAAAATAAAAATAAACTACATAAGTAAACAAAAGCATTGGCGGTTATGACTTTCGCCAAATGCAATCTCCAAACTTTTGGCATAGAAATTTATTGAAAATAAGCTGTTACCAAGGGAACTAACGCATAAATGGTTCATGTCACATGACTCTTGTTGAACCATGTCTGGGTTACCATTTATCACTCTATTTCTCTCGTTGTTATATCCGTATGAACTTCTCTATCTATTTAACTCAGCTTGCCTCAATATGACTGATTAAAATGTTTCGTTTGGGCATTTCAACAGCAAAAAACACTTTTAAAATCGAAACAATATGTCTACACCTACAGCAGTTTGAAAATGAATAAAATTATACTGACTTCTGTTGTCAGACAAATAAAATATAAATACGGTAAAATAAAGCCACAAAAATAGGCTGAACCACGAACTGATATATTATTTACATATTAATACACCAGCAGGAAATTTATCGTACGGCTAATATCTCTTTAAATTTGAGCTGACGCAAATCATTAAAAAAAAAGAAAAAAAAGAAAAGAAAAGAAAGAGAGGAATTCGATCATTAAAAAAAAAAAAAAAAAAAAAAAAAAAAAAAAACTTTCGTAAATCGAATCCCTTTTTAATTTGGGTATATGTTCAATGGTATAAAATTTTGAGCCGTTGCTATAGGAACGCAGACAATTGAAATGAAAGAAATTTTAAATACAAAAGATTACGTGTATAAATAAATTAAATTGCGTAAAAAAGTTATTTTTAAATACCTTTTTAATATCGTAAGAAAACAATTTTTGTATTCTGCAAATCTGGCTAATCATACCTTTCGAATGATACCATTTTTAACCCTCTACTCCCATAATTAATGCATTAAAAATCTACCATAAATTTGACGCTTGCCTATTAATGTATAGATTTTATTTTATCTTCGAAAAACAAAAGTGTACTTTATTTCCTTATTTTGGCATCAAATATTTCTTTCTTTTTAAAATCCATTTTAAAGTTAAAATGGGGTATTTATTTAATATCTTTTGATCCAGTTATCCGATTGAGGTAAAAAATAAGGTGTTAGCTAGATTTTTTCCCTGAATAATAAATGTGCCACAGTCACTTTTCGTAGTTGTCGGTTGAATGGAATAGATTTGTATAGCGAAGTAAAAATCCGGGCAAACAATCAGCTTTATATATATAGATACAAATTAGGTTGATAATTGGAATGACTTATTGATTGTAGATCTAATTTCAAAATAAAAATATATATATTCGCTCTTATCCACTTTGGTGTGAAATTGAAATAAGATCTGTTAACAAATCCATTTTGTTTGGTTTCTTCTTAAATAAAATTGGCCCAGTGTCATTAAGAATATTTTACAGTGATAAAAAGATAACACGAACTCTTAGAATGTGCACAAAATATATTTATTAATAATTACATTAAAATTAGGTCATATACTTACAAGGAAAAATAATTCTTCAAATAACAACACGTATATTTTCATTTCTCGCATACCATACATAAGCTATTAAAGCTGTTTACCTAAATGAGCTTCTCGTATTCTCTTTTTGAATTCTGATTCCTGGTTTAAAAAAAAATAACCGCTCTAATTGTGGCTTAATTTCCCTTTGTGGATATATAGTCATTTTTAAAGTGCTTAATGACTTCATAATGCATTGCAAATGATGGTGGTCCATTACTGCAAGTAAAAGCTCTTTCAACTATCTTAATTGATATATACTTATTTTCAAATATGCTTTGTCCCTAACCACTCTATTCGGAATAAGGAGTTTTCTTTCTTTTTACCTCTCCCCACAATTAAAGTGGAAGCCATTATTGCTGGAACTCTTTACAGAAAGAACTTCGAGTATTCTGCGTATTTTGTAAATCGGGAAAGAAATACATAATTAAAAGAAATTAGGTTGTATATATTTATAGAATGGTATTTAACTAATGGTAGAAAAGTGTTGGTAAATATATATATAACAGCCCGCGACAAAAAGATAGGAACAAAGGGTTTTTTCTTTGACTTTTCATAGAATAACGCTATCTAAATTGTGCTTATCATTTATTATTATTATGAAATAACACTATTCCTGGACTAATTTTTGTTTTAAGACTAATTTAGAAAAAATTTAAGACTAAAATTTTTCTAATTTAAGACTACACAGCGCGACAAAAAGATAAGAACAAAGGTTTTTTTTTTTTTAATTTTTGAATATGATTATTTTGAATATGATTCAAATATTTAATATGTTTTTGATATGATAATATTTTGTTATGATAATAAATGATCAGCACAATTTAGATAATGTTATTTTATGAAAAATTAAAAAAAAACCTTTGTTCCTATCTTTTTGTCGTGGAGTGTAGTCTTAAATTAGAAAAAATTTTAGTCTTAAAACTTTTCTAAATTAGTCTTAAAACAAAAATTAGCCCAGGAATAGTGTTAGTTTATAATACTAATAAATGATAAGCACAATTTAGATAACGTTATTTTATGAAAAATCAAAGAAAAAACCCTTTGTTCCTATCTTTTTGTCGCGGGGTGTATATATGTGTGTGTGTGGGGGGGGGGGGATAAATTCGTATTAAGTTCTCAGGATGATTCGTATTTAGTTAACAAAGTAAAAGAGAAAAATCGTATAAAAACGGTAAATGTAACAGGAAATTATTTTATATATATTATGAAATCCTTTCCAAACATTGCGCATGATGAAATGAAAAATATCATATGAAGAAGAAAAATTTGAATAAAAAATAACTGATGAAGGCATACAATCTCAATACTTCTTCAGGGGCATTGGTTGAATATTGTATGCGAAACAGGTGTGTTTTTTTAACTCTACAGGCGTGGTAGCCCCCTTCCCACAGAACTAATTATCATATAAAACTCTTCCGAAGCCTAAGTTGAATTGTTTAACACAGGTTTACATAACAGTACTCGTTATCTTACCTCTTAATCTGCAACCTGTATTTATAGCATTAAATTTCAGGGTAAGAGAAAGTCGTGTGAGTGATACGCCAGATTATTTTTTAACAGTTATTGTTAATAATTAAAATATGAATGTTTATTTTTAAATTTATGTTATTGTACTTGAATTTGATAAATGTTTATTGAATGAAATGAGGTTAATTATAAAAATCTGATCTATTGATAAAAAAAAAAAAAAAAAGAAAGTGCAAATTTTAATAGAGAAATATTTTTTTAATTGAAATAGATAATTCATAAGAATAAAATGAAAAGTGAACTGAACTACGAAATAAGCAATAATAACTTTTTTTTTTTTTTTTTTTTTTAAATAAATATACATATAAATATAACCAATGGCTTTCCTACTAACCAATAGTAACGACCCTCCCCCCAACCAGATTATTATTATTATTATTATTTTTTATGTAAACACCTCAGTATAGATATGCATGTATTAAAAATAAGATTTGGAAAGAGAATTTATTAGAAATTTAGAATAAGCATATATAGTTACGCTCATCACTGACTGATTGACTCTGTCATGCTTAAAAAGGCTAAGAGATTTCCTTGGACTCTATCCGTGTGTGAACACAAGTTGCCACCTAATTTTCATACTTTAGTTAATTAAAAAAAATATCTAATTGTCCGATCGATAAGCTGTTTAATCTGACGGATTCAGAAAAATCGTCCCTTTCATTTGGTACCATTTTTCTAACGAATTTTTTTTGATTAGGTTTTTTAAAATTAATTGAAATATGAAAATAGACATAGCTTTAAAATAGACATTTAAATTTTTAATTGTTGCCATCATTTTTTTTTCAGCATAAAATAAAATATGCTTTCACATGGAAAAAAAAAATGTGTATATATATATATAATATTAAATATATGTATATATACTGCTGCATCACTAGATCCCATGACGACATGATGGTTGGTTGCGTTTAACCTCGCACGAGTACTGTGCAATCCTTGATGACATGAAAAAGAGAAAAATTACAGTGAATATTTTTTTTCCCAGTAAGGTTTGTACGAAATTGATTTAAAAGGTACAGTAAAAGTTTCGCATTTACAGAGCCCGATTATGCTATTTGAAGACACAAGGTACTAATGTTAGGTGGAGGACCTCCCTCTGCTTTGCAGAACTTGCCAAAATGAGTCCATTCTGAAAATAATGAAAATAATAATAATAATAGATAAATAAATAAATATAAATATAAATAAATAAATAACAGCCATCGAAGTTTTTTTAATTTATTTGAAGTATTTTTTGTTGTGTAGCTCATTTTTGTTAAATTTCTCCTTCGGTTGTATTTTCTATTTCTTCAGTTTTTATCAAGACAACCGAAAAATTAAAGCACTTTGCTCTTTTTATTAGAACGTGTCGACTTTCTTGTGTGAAGAAAGTAGTTTGTAAAGAAACAGATAGGTTCTAATCGTTGAATACACTTATTCAGCGTAACTTCTCAAATTAAAATAACAAAACTGTGATTTCACGAAATATTCTCGAAACGGTCTGATAGTACTATCAATTCAATGAATATTCTCGGTTCATTAAAGCTTGTCGCTCATATCACAAAAGTCACTTTCAATGAATGTTGTGGGAAAAGTCCAAGAAAACACTTGTTCCCCAAGAGTAAAGCAAACAGCGTCAAATACTCCACAACCACAGAGCAGGAATTTTGATGATTCGCGAACAAATATCGGAACACAGTCTCAAAAGTTCAATCACTCAGAATAGCTTTCTGAACAAATTGACTCACACTGAGAGAATAGTCAGCTTCCTATCTTTTTCTTTTTTTAAATACTTTTTGGCAATGGAGTTTGGCGATGATTCTGTGCTAGAATCCAATAGAAAGTTTCCAGAACTCGGCTTCTATTCAACACAGAGCTTCGAAATTTCGGGAACCTTAAACTACCATGTTTTGTCAAATTCATCGCTAATTCGCCAAGTTTCTCGCCAAGGCCAACCTTAATGGAAGTAGAGTCCAGCATCAGGTTGGTATCGGCAGAAATTCCCGTATTTCCCAATTTGCGGTTTGGGTGCGGATCAGATTTCCATTAATTTTGAACCGCGGTTAAACACGCCGGCTACCCGCATGAAAAATTGTTGCCTTTGAAGAAACTTTTACGGTATTTTTAAAAAAATTTAACTTTTAGAATGCAAAGATGGGATGATATTCTTTTTTTCCGTAATAACTTAGAGTATATGACTCATAATAGAGTTTAATTACAGTCATCTGATCATTAATACTTAACGTTTGAAATGTTATGTACGAAAATTAATCGTTTTTTAATGTATATTTTGCTTCCTTAATTTACTTTAAAAAAAAAACAGAGTTAAGACATTTAGAAGCACAGATTTTTGGAAGTAAGGTTTATATATTTGAAATTTTTTAATATTGTTTATATTATTTGTATTTTACTATATTATTATTTTTGTTGTATTATTATTATTTATTATTCATTGAAGTTTTATTTATAATTAGACACATATACTTATAAATTTTTTTTTTATGTAACATGCAATTTTTCTAAAAGATTCGTTGAATAATATAATTATATTTTGTGTAATAGAATTATAATTCAGTGTTTTATAATATGAATTTTACGTTATTTTATTGCGGTCAGCGGGTCGGGATGGGGGTCAAAAGCTCAGGGTCCGAGTCGGGTTTCGGGTCGAAAGTCATTTTGCGGAACTGGTGCGGGTCACGTTTACTCGAACCGTGCAGGACTCTGAATAGAAGTGGATAAACTGCAAATTTACTCTCACTTTGACTGTAAAACTACTTTCACTGCAGCAGCCCATATGTGGCAGAAAAGAAAAGTAATTCGTTGCAACACTTATGTGCATGTTTTTCGTTGTATTTTCCTGCAGAAAAAAGGTGATTTTTATATATTTACTTTATCTTTTATTCAATTGAATTGAATGTTAATAGAGGAATGCATTGAAATATAATATAATACGTAGAAAAATCAGCAGCTAATAAAGAATATTTCAGCCGTTTCCCTCAAATAGTAAAAATTTTGAATGGCATATAATGTCATTTGACATTTAAGGAATAACATTTTAAATGACACATAAATAATTTATAAAGAAAGCATAATGAATTCAAAGAATCATTAAAGTGTTCTTTAAAAGGAAATGTTCTTGGCAGGATGTTTTTTAATTAGCAAAACATATAAAAAAAAACAAATTAACTAACTTCAAGGAAGCCAAGCACGGCCGTTATAGAATAATTTAGCTGTAAAATTTCGAAAAAGTTAATTTGACTTTCCCTAGAATTTAATTTAGAATTCGCTGTTTTCAAAGCAAATGAATTTGTATAAATGAAAAATCTTACTAACATTTTTCTCCTTTTCCTTTTCTTTTTCTTTCTTTCTTTACTTTTCTCGCTTTTATTTTGGAAATGACTTTAAACATCAGTAATACTAACGTCATAGATTAAGTTTTCGTTGAGTTTTCCACGATATTCATGTCTAGAAATTAAATTCACATATATATTAATATCCTTTTATTTTATTTTATTCTATTCGTTTTTTATACTTAAACTCTATATTGTTATTTTTAAGAACTTTTGCATTTATTTATTTATTTTAATTTTCTTTAGTAAATTATTTTCAGCAAATTACGTTTGCTTTAGAATTTTTTTTCTTTTTTCTTTTAATATGAAATCATTTAAATCTCTAGTACAACTTCTAATGCTTTTCAGTAACAAAGAACAAGAAATAGTTTTAGATTGCTAAGCTAAAATATAACATTAAGGAGACGCAATGACTCTTTTCGTCGACAGCTAAACACCATTTATTTTATGGGGAAATTCTTTTATTTATTTATTTATTTTCGTTTTCACATTGAGAAATTTCTTAACCGGTAAATTTGTTGTTTTGAAACCATTATTATTATTATTACTATTATTATTTAATATTTTGTTTTGACACTAAACTGGTACGCTGCAGTGTTGCCAGATTTGGCGGATTTTTTATCACCAATAATTTTAGAAAGTGATATTTGATATACATGATAGATTATTAATCTTCGATGTGATTAGGCAAACGTTACAATTAAAAATTATTGGTAGTTATTGAATAAAAAATCTGTCAGATCTGGCAACACTGGTATGCTGTGTCCACCACAAGACTTTCTTCTATATTATCTTATATAAATTCACGCAGCACAAATTATTTATTAAATTATTATTTATTGAAAGTATTTTCCTTGATGAATGCAGATGATTTTTATCTCAGAGTAGTATAACACTAAATGCTGAAAGAAGTTTTTATGTCCACAACAGAAAAAATGCGATTTTAATGCCGAAAGAAGAACCAATTTAAAATTTCTTTTTAGATAAAATTGTATTTATAAAGCATATTTAATAGTGTATGACATGACAGTGTTTCACTCTGAATTGTATTGAACGTTGTGTTTAGTTTGTTTTTTGTGGTTGTAACGGTTAAAGACGATTGACTATGCTTGGGTCTAGGCCTGGAAAAAAGCCCTCCATAAGGACTTTCTAATGGTTTCAAGCTCATGCTTACGCGAGTTTTGAAAGAAAGAAAGAAAAAAAAAAAAAAAAACCCAGAAAACACAGAAAACTCCTAGGGACTAGGCCGATGTACGTGACCTGGGATCGAACCTGGCACATTTCTTCTTCCAGCTTTGAGAGCAGAACCTCTGGCCCACTGGTAGACCATCCTGAATGATGAGTAAATGATATATTTTTAACACTTTCCATCAAAAATAAGAAATGCTTATGTCTATAATTTGTTCGTGATCTGATTTTTGTAAATATTTTTAGCATCCATTTAAACTAATATATGTATTTAGGTTCACTAAGGCATAGTTCCTGGTGAAAATAGTATAAATAGCGTTAGTTGTTCGGGAACAGTGCCTCACAAAGGGCTACTAAAAGGCTGACGAAAGGTATACTTTGAAGCATATTTCTATATTTTTACGATTTGTAAGTAATAGATTTTTTTTTTTTTTTTTTTTATGTAATTTTATTCAAAAAGGCTTAATCAGATTATATATATATATATATATATATATTTCTGTGTATTTGCCTTGTTATGGCAATAAAATAGCTCGTTTAACTTTAAAAATCCATTAAAAAACTTCATCAAGACGACGCCGTTGTCGACAAATTTGACGGCAGATTGGCGAGTATGCCGCCCCTTGGCGACTTTTTTGGCGACCTTGGAGAGAAAATCCTTATTATCGATATATCAATTACCAAACCACTAAATCGAATATTGCATGAAATAGTCAGAAAATTCTGGAAATTACGAGACTGTACATAGGTCGCATAGGTTGCATGTTTACACTCACTAAACATTGTTAAATTAAGAAACGTTTTAAAAATTCAATAAAAAATATTTTTCCATAGAAATAATATGAAAAATATTAATAAACCTTTCACAAATCCACACGAAAAATGTTTGGATCTCATTATTATTTCAACATTTTTGCATTTTTGTGTTGCCTTGTATATTGTCTAAAAATAGAATATGTCCGATTTAGTGCACAAAATTTAAAATCTTAAGAAAAAAAAAAAATCTCAATACTATCTTAATAACTTGCGTTACCCTGTAAAATAATCAATAGTTAAAACCGTGATCTATTCTACAGCATAACATATGCATCAGATAATGTATGTTAAGTTCGTTACGTTTTGAGCAATGTAAAAACCAGATTTTAAAGAAATACTTGTAATAGACATAGCTGTGTATGAGAAATCTTTTGTGGGTATGCATAAACATGTAGAGCTATTTATACACTTTTCAATATGAACATGTTTCAATAAACTGAATAACATACATCAATTTTAAGGCGTTATAGAATTATTTATGAAAATTAGAATGCGAAAAAAAAAAATAATAATAAATGAATAAATAAAAAAAATAGATAGGCACGCGAACTGAAGATGTAAATACTTTCCGTTTTGTTGGAAATTGTTAAAACTACAGCTTGTAATTTCCATATTAGATATTACAATTATTTTTTCTTAAAAAGAGAGAGAGAGAGAGTATTATTTTAGTTTAGATTAATTTCACACAGCATAACTCGTATTGCTTTATTGGGTTCATATGGCGGCGGATTCTGCACTCCAGTCTTCAGTTTTAAAGAGCCGGATTCGAATCCCGATCAGACCTAGACGTTCACAATGGTTTGGAATCGTCTTTAAACTGTACGTCTCTATTTAATAAGCTTTAATCAGCAAAAAATGACCGCAGAGACATACCTCAAACCAAGTTAAACCCCTCTTATATCTGTATTTTAGTATCTTTTTCTCTCATGAAATGTTTTAATTTGCAGATGACCCCCCCCCCCCCCTAAGAAATTTAACTAATGAAATTTTTAACAATACAGCATAACACCAGTTTGCATTATGTTTTTAAAAACTGTTGATTTATGTGTTTAAATGCTATTTTAAAACAAATAGATCTTTATTTAATTTTTATCATCTTACGGATATCCCCTCTAAAGTAGGCCAGATCAAAGTAACTTTATAATACAGAAGCGTTAAAAATTGCTACAATTATCCAATTACGGATGTATTTTTATCATTCCTAATAAATAAGGTCTAAAAATAAAGTATTATTGATTAATAATTTACTTTCTACAATTTTTTAAAGCTTAGAAAAATGCCTTCAAAATGAAAGAAGTCCCCAGATGTCCCCTGAAAATGGGGACATTTGATCAGCTTACTCTAAAGTAAAGACGCCTAAAAATAAATACCAATAATTGCAATAACTCAGCGAAATTTTCACATAGAAAGATGATTTTTTCCCCTCTTAGATCGAGGAGAATATTTTTCTAAATATAAGTCATATGACGGGGGTGGAGGAATCGTATAAAAATTAAATTTCGTATTTTAATATGCATATACCCACTTATACGGAAAAAAAAAAAAAAAAAAAAAAAAAAAAAAAGCATATCTGAAATTTACTCTTGATATGTACCAATTTTGTAATTGGAAGTACGTTTCTTTCTTTGTTAGTTTAAGAGGTAATCGTTGTAGCATCTATTTTGAATCACCTGGTAATGAATTTTTCAATCTGTATTTTTGTGTCTTAGACCATAAAAAAAATCTTTTTTTTTTTTTTTTTTTTTTTTTTTTCCCAGATGATTTTTTTTTTTTCCCCATCAGATTTTTTTCTTTTCCCCATCAACGAACAATTTCTAATAGATTACAAAAAGAAGTTATTTAATGCGGTTTTTATTATTATTATTATTATCATTTTTTTTTTTTTTTTTTTTTTTTTTTTTTGCAGCGTGAGAGGATAATTGCATTATATTAGTGAAAATTATGTCTCTATGTCATAATCATACAGGAGTATTATTGCATCCTGTTGTGTAATTTAAGACCAATTGTCCATTCTTGGGACCTAGGCCTGTGTGTAATGCCCTCTATGGGAATTTTTCTAAAGCATTCTAGTCCATATTCACGCGAGTTTTGGAGAACATCACGGAAAACTTCGAATGACTAGGCCGGTGAACGCGACCAGGGTTCGAACTTGGCACCTTTCGTCTACTAGCTTTGAGAGCTGAGCTTCACCGTTTGATAAATGAACAAATTAATTTCTTTTTTAATGCTATAAGCTTATTTTTTTCTATCTGCAAATTTGCATGGATTATCATTTTTGTAAATCATATGAAATACATGTGTAGAGGTTTACCAACATGAGTGTTTTGCGATTTTTGGTTGATCTTTTTAGAAAACTTTTGAAAAATATTTTTGAATTTAGTACCAAATTAAAATACGCCAAGGATTATAATTTATTTATTTATCGCATAAAATAAAGATTTGGAAAGATTTGGATTTTGGATTCCATAAAGATTTGGAAAAAATTTCGATTTCCAGTTTTCGATGAATTTACACGTTTTGAGATTTCCTTGCATTTCAGTTAACTGAAATTGACTACTTGTTTTTTAAAAAGTGGATTTATTACTAGCTTATGCGTGTATAAGAAAGAATAATTGAAATTAACATAACTTGTCTCAATTTTTTGCCTAAGTGTGATACACACCTTTAAAATAAGCTAATGTGAAGCACAAACAGTGACGCGAAGCGGGGGGAAAAAAAAAGTCAGGAAGTAGTACTTCATAAATGAATCAGTCTAGCTTCAATGAATTTACATTAAAAAATCTCACTTTTTAAAGAAAAAAAAGTTTTTTTTTTTTTTTTTTTTTTTAAATCTAATGTCAATGAACTGTAAATCAACGTTAAGCACATCGTTCAGTTACCATCAAATATATATATATATATATATATATATATTTTCTAAGTACTATGAATATAGTGAATAAGGAAACTAAGCTGAACATTTTTTTTTTTAATTGAATTATTCGGGAATCTATTTTTAAATAGGCAAGCGTGAAATTTGTGGTACACTTCTAACATATTAATTATGGGAGTAGAGGGTTGAAAATGGTATCATTCGAAAGGTATGATTAGCCAGATGTGCAGAATATAAAAATTATTTTCTTATGATGCCAAGGTATTTAAAAATACTTTTATTTTTTATGCATTTTTCCAATTTATACACATATTACTTTATATTGAAAAATACTTGAAGTAGAAAGTTGTTAAATCTGGCAATTTCTGAAAACTCAAATAAAACTATAGACACAGAGATTTATATAATGTAGCATCACTATACTCTCGACTACAGATTTTTTATTCTAAGAGAAAATAGCCATTAGATGGTAGAAATTTGAGTAAATGAGTGGTAGATCGAAAGTTTATACCGTTGAAAATATACGCAAGTTAAAAAAGGATTTGATTTATGTGAGTTCTATTTTTTTTTTTTCCTTAAGATCTAATTATTTTTCTTTTCTTTTCTTTCTTTCTCTCTTTCTTTTCTTTTCTTTTTTTTTGTGATTTACGTCAGCTCTAATTTGAAGACATATTTTTAAGCAAAAACGTAATGCATTCCAATTAAATGAAATTGACTACTTATTTAAAAGAAAAAAAAAAAAATGGATTTCTTACTATATCTTCTGCACATGTAAGAAGAAAGTATAGATTTGGAAAAACTTTCGATTTCCAGTTTTCGATGAACTTACACGTTTTGAGATTTCCTTGCATCTCATTTAACTGAAATTGACTACTTATTTTTGAAAAAGTGGATTTATTACTAGTTTCTGCATGTATAAGAAGCAAATAGAAGATACGGAAAAAAATTTGATTTCCGGTTTTCGATGAATTTACACAACATCTGTCTTTTTGAGTTCAAACACTGTACTTTATGAACCAATGGAATTAATTTAACCGAATTTGATATTTGTTTGAACCTTGGTTGACATGGTGCCAATTAGCTTTTGGGCTATATCACCCAACAGAGGGCGCTTCCACGTTGAGATTTCCTCTCATTTCAGGAAAGGCTCAGCATCTACAGTGTGCCAAACTTAGAGAAATATATTAAGTAAAACTCTGCTAATTCAGTTTGAGTGTATATCGACAAACAATTGCCGCAGCTGTGTTGCAATTTAATTCCGTTTAGGAGAAGGCAATTACTTTGCTTTGCTTCCCTTTGCAAAAAAGTGGCTGAGTTTCGACCACTGGACGATACTAGTAGTTATTAAATTCACTTGAATTAAGTAATATTAAAGAAATAGTTACATGACTTTTTTTTTTTTTTTTTAAATACGGAAAAAAATTTGATTTCCGGTTTTCGATGAATTTACACAACATCTGTCTTTTTGAGTTCAAACACTGTACTTTATGAACCAATGGAATTAATTTAACCGAATTTGATATTTGTTTGAACCTTGGTTGACATGGTGCCGATTAGCTTTTGGGCTATATCACCCAACAGAGGGCGCTTCCACGTTGAGATTTCCTCTCATTTCCTCTAATTCAGTTTGAGTGCATATCGCCGGTTGACATGGTGCCTCTCATGGTGCCTCTGACATGGTGCCTCTGCACGTTGAGATTTCCTCTCATTTCCTCTAATTCAGTCTGAGTGCATATCGCTGGTTGACATGGTGCCGATTAGCTTTTGGGCTATATCACCCAACAGAGGGCGCTTCCACGTTGAGATTTCCTCTCATTTCCTCTAATTCAGTTTGAGTGCATATCGACAAACAATTGCCGCAGCTGTGTTGCAATTTAATTCCGTTTAGGAGAAGGCAATTACTTTGCTTTGCTCCCCTTTGCAAAAAAGTGGCTGAGTTTCGACCGCTGGACGATACTAGTAGTTATTAAATTCACTTGAATTAAGTAATATTAAAGAAATAGTTACATGACTTTTTTTAAATACGGAATTAAGTACTCTGTAAGTACGGAATTAAGTAACTGAATTTCCTCTAATTCAGTTTGAGTGCATATCGACAAACAATTGCCGCAGCTGTGTTGCAATTTAATTCCGTTTAGGAGAAGGCAATTACTTTGCTTTGCTTCCCTTTGCAAAAAAGTGGCTGAGTTTCGACCACTGGACGATACTAGTAGTTATTAAATTCACTTGAATTAAGTAATATTAAAGAAATAGTTACATGACTTTTTTTTTTTTTTAAATACGGAAAAAAATTTGATTTCCGGTTTTCGATGAATTTACACAACATCTGTCTTTTTGAGTTCAAACACTGTACTTTATGAACCAATGGAATTAATTTAACCGAATTTGATATTTGTTTGAACCTTGGTTGACATGGTGCCGATTAGCTTTTGGGCTATATCACCCAACAGAGGGCGCTTCCACGTTGAGATTTCCTCTCATTTCCTCTAATTCAGTTTGAGTGCATATCGACAAACAATTGCCGCAGCTGTGTTGCAATTTAATTCCGTTTAGGAGAAGGCAATTACTTTGCTTTGCTTCCCTTTGCAAAAAAGTGGCTGAGTTTCGACCACTGGACGATACTAGTAGTTATTAAATTCACTTGAATTAAGTAATATTAAAGAAATAGTTACATGACTTTTTTTTTTTTTAAATACGGAAAAAAAATTGATTTCCGGTTTTCGATGAATTTACACAACATCTGTCTTTTTGAGTTCAAACACTGTACTTTATGAACCAATGGAATTAATTTAACCGAATTTGATATTTGTTTGAACCTTGGTTGACATGGTGCCGATTAGCTTTTGGGCTATATCACCCAACAGAGGGCGCTTCCATGTTGAGATTTCCTCTCATTTCAGGAAAGGCTCAGCATCTACAGTGTGCCAAACTTAGAGAAATACATTAAGTAAAACTCTGCTGATTCAGTTTGAGTGCATATCGACAACCAATTGCCGCAGCTGTGTTGCAATTTCATTCCGTTTAGGAGAAGGCAATTACTTTGCTTTGCTTCCCTTTGCAAAAAAGTGGCTGAGTTTCGACCACTGGATGATACTAGTAGTTATTAAATATGCTTGAATTAAGTAATATTAAAGAAATAGTTACATGACTTTTTTTTTTTTTTTAAATACAAAATCGGAAAGTGTTACATATTATATGAGAGATGCTATGCATGATCTTACTACGAATATCTATGTGTGTATGTGCATGTGTGCGCGATGCGCGTATGTGTAAGTAAAATCGAAATCTGTTTTCTTTAGATTTTATTAATTTTGCATGCAACAGCTTTTTTTTCCCTTGAAGATGCATAGGAAAACGTTTCATAATTTATGAGTGATGCATGCTTTTAATTTCTTGTTTTTTTTTTTTTTTTTCCTCTCTACTATGACATGGATTTGTTTTCTACGCATGTAAATATGCATAATTAAATTGAATTTTTCATATGAACTTTCCACGAGTTACTACTATAATTATATCTCATAATGTGGGGGAAATATCTGGTCCTATTCCAAGAGGTTAGTGAGACTTTTATCACAGATTGAAAGCAATAGTCTTTGTGGACTAATAAACGACAACGAAACATTGCTTAACAAATTAATTGTGAAATATTTTGGTGCAAATGGTATTTGTTTTAATATTTACAACGTACAGAAATTTTATCAGAAATTACTTTAAAACGTTATATGGCTGTAGGACCGTGCTGTCTAAATCTTTAATACGGTCTCTTTGATGTTAAAAAGTCCAAGCAAATTCTTTATCTGCAAGTGCAATTTTCTTAGATTTCTTAAATTCTGTATAAAGTTTTTTTCTTTTTAATTAAATAAAAATTAAGTGTTTTTAACCATTTTTTATTTTCTAGCACATTTGAATATATAGTTAAACTTCAGACTACTACATTACGATCGGAAACCAGTTTGTTGTAGCTACCACAGAACCTTTTCTGTAATCATCTATGTAATATTTCTTTAACGTGGACCAGTTACGACTAAATTCTGTCGAAACGATAGGATAGTGACGTAAGATGTTATCTGATTAGTCAATCGAGATCGGATGCGTGAAATCATAAATTTGACTACAACAATTTAATCTAATACACTTGAAATGCACATTTTCTTAAAGAAATTGAAAAAAAAATATTAGCTTTTCGTGCTGAAACATATGCTAGGACAGGAGTGACGCCATCTATTAATCGAAATAAAAATCAGCATATTAAGATGCAATTTTAATATAACAATAAATATATTAATATAACACTTAGTTCTAAGAATTTTTAACTTAGCAGCGAAAAAAATTATTTTCTAAAATTGAAATTATAATGAAAATATAAATGTTTTAAATATCTTTTATTTAAAAAAAAAAAAAAGAAGAAGAAGAAAGAAAGAAAAGAAAGGAAGAAAAAGAAAACAGTGAGTGATTTTATTTATGAGACTTTTCTGAAACTCATATTAGGTACGTAGTTATTATCATGCAGATGTTCTGCGAAGTAAAGGCTAGTCCAAATATATTTCGTCAGCGCAGTTGTGATATTTTCAGTATCGGAAGTTTTAGATATGATTTGGTGCACTTCAATAAGCAGAAACTGAGAAATATCTGTATTGTTTATTACAGAGCTTTACGCTGAGAGATCCGAACTAAAATCCAATCAGCACAGTTTTTCCCCACAATTAACGTACATACAAAGTTTGGTGTCTCTTTAAACATTAGAGGCAAAGAAGTTTCTATCGCACAAATTGGAAATAGTGTTGAGTGATACGCCTTTAAATTCAATCAACAAAGTTTCACACGATAGCTATATCAAACATTCAGTTTTTCTAATTCCTTGTGTTAGAGAATAAGATAAAATTAGCAAATGCGATAGAAAAGAGTTGTATAATAATGCTGCCAGTCATACAATTGAACCCTATTGAATGATATAAGACAAAATTTAATCAACATTACTTTTTGTAAGTCCCTATCGAAATTCAAAGCTTCTTTGAAATCTACGAATTAGTTTTTGAGCTACAGCATTCCTAAAATTTCTCTTAGGCACAGACAAACAGAGAATTTCTAAAAATAGATAATTCTATCTTAAGGCATCTCAAAACATTTAAATTCGCCTACAATGGAAAGTTGCGAAATTTTATAGATCCAATCATTTTATAAATATAAAAGAGAGTAAAATGGTTAAAATAAGAAAAATCTGGAGTGACTCCACTCGACTTTCTGAACATTAAGTAATTAACGGTTGTATAAATAAATTAAAGTAAGTCAAATCGTTAAAGAAACAAAAGGGGAAATTTTAATAGGGTGTTTCAGAATTTTTCTCCATTGTTTAATTTTACGTTATTCCACTTCAAATAATTTTAGCCCATAGTTCATAATGATAAAGAATTTTTCCTTGTGTCCCTGTATCAATCTATAAGGGCTAGATCCACCAAAATTTATACAATTCGTGCGACGATGACCTATAGCATGTGTATAAATTTTCAGCTCAATCGAATACAGCATTTAGACATTATCGCAGTTTAAAAAATTCGGGCCCATAATCCATAATGAAGAAGACTTATTTCTTTCTGTCCCTGTAAAAAATTATAAGGATTATATTCGCCAAAATCTATACAGTTCTTACGACGGTGATCTACATTATTTGTATGAATTTTCAGCTTAATCGAATAAGGCGTTTAGACACTATAGCACTTTAAAGTATTTGGACCCATGACCATAATGATAAAGAGTTTTTTTTTGTTTTTTGTTCCCTGTAAAAAAAAAACTATAAAAGCTAGATTCACCAAAATTTATACAGTTTGTGCGACTGTGATTTATAATATGTGTATAAGTTTTCAGCTCGATCGAATAAGGCGTTCAGACGCTATTGCGCTTTAAATAATTTGGGCCCATGGGTCAATGATAAAGAATTTTTCTTTGTGTTCCTGTAATAAAACTGTAAATGCTAGATTCACAAAATCAATAGGGTTCATGCTATGGTGACCTACAACATACGTACCAACTTTCAGCTTATTTGAATAAAGCATTTAGGTGATATCGTGTTCGCTCATACACATACATGCATGCACACACACACATCCACCCATCCATCATCGTAAAAATAGCAAAAATGAACTCAGGGGACCTGAAAACGTATTGAAACACCAAAATTTCAAAGTAGGATTTTTTATATGATTGCAATACTTTTCTTACATATGTATGTTCGGAAAGTAAAAAAGCACTTATTTATTTTATCACGATTACAAATAGCACATTATAGCCAAATGGGAAGAGTGGCAGAAGTTATCACACATAGCAACAAAAATTTTATTATATATATGTGTGTGTGTGTGTTGATTTAAATGTTTTTTCCTATCACTTATTTAATCTTATTACTTTTTAATTCAAATTTAGTGAGATAGAATAAGCTGCCATTTTTAAATTAATTTTGATATTTAAACCATTTATGAATAAGTTTCATTTCAAATAAATAATATTTAAATAATTAAATTTCTTCTTGCGTAAAAAAGTAGCAATTCCATTTTTTCCTCCACTCCCTTAAAAACAATGTTCCAGAAAGATATTTGATTTGAATACACAGAGAAAAAATATTATCTTTTGAGTGTATTTTCATGTCATTATAACCTCACCCATTGTTTAAAACTGAATATTCTAGTGTCGACCAGTTGGCCTATAAACTAAAAAGTCTTTGCGATCTCTCTCTCTCTCAAAACCCCTTTCGTGGAGTTGAGAGAGAGTTCTTGAATCTCTTCCACTCTTCTATCTCTTTCCTATATGTTGCAATAATTAAGGGTTTGCTGCTTACATTACCTACAATGCGTTCTTATCACATAAATCTCAACATTAGATCACGCACAGAAATGTATAGTAAGAAAAAAGGAATTTTTATTTGATAATTGTATATATGTGTGGTCAACGATTTAAACAATTTAATAACCTAATCTCAGCAGTTTGAAATTAATAGAGTAATTATATGCAAGGAAAACAAAGCGGAAGACCATTTTTAAAGATAAAGATCTCCTTAAGATTAATATTTTGAATTAGCATGCGTAAATTAAAAATTCTTGACTTATTATTATTATTTATATATGGGAGACTTATGCATGAGATGACATGCATCTAGCGTCTATTTTTTTTTTTTTTTTTTTTTTTTAAATAGGGACACAAAGAAAAACCTTTTACCATTATGGCCTATAGGCTCATTTTTAAAAAGTGCAATAGCGGCTAAACGTCTTATTCGATTGAGCTAAAAAGTTATACACATGTTATAGGTTACCGTTAAACAAACTCCATAGATTTTGGTGAAACTAGTACTTATAGTTTTTTTTTTTTTTTTTTTTTTTTTATAGGGACACAAAGAAAAATTCTTTACCATTATGACTTATGGGCTCATTTTTTTAAAGTGCAATAGCGGCTAAACGTCTTATTCGATTGAGCTAAAAATTTATACACATGTTATAGGTTACCGTTAAATGAACTCCATAGATTTTGATGAAACTAGTACTTATAGTTTTTTTTTATATATATATATATAGGGATACAAAGAAAAATTCTTTACCATTATGACCTATGGGCTCAAAGTGCAACAGCGGCTAAACGTCTTATGCGATTGAGCTGAAAATTTATACACATGTTATAAGTTACCGTTTAACGAACTCTATAGATTTTGGTGAATCTAGTACTTATAGTTTTTTTTTACAGGGACACAAAGAAAAATTTCTTATCATCTATGACCCATGGGCTCAATTTTTTCAAACGAAAAATTCTTTATCATTGTGCCCTATGGGCTCAAATTCTTTAAAGTGCAATATAGCGTCTAAACAGCTTATCCAATTGAGCTAAAAATTTATATACATATTTTAAATCACTGTCACACGAAATGTATAACATTTGGAGAATGTAGCACTTACAATCCTTTTACAGAGACACAAAGAAATTTATCATTGTGGCTTATGAGCTCAAATTATTTAAAATGCGATAGCAATTAAATGCCTTATTTGATTGAGTTGAAAATTTATATATATTTTATAGATCACTGTCACGCGTGAACTGCAGGAGTTTTGGAGAATCTAGCACTTATAGATTTTAGAGGGACACAAAGAAAAATTCTTTATTATTGGGGCTTATGGACTCAAATTATTTAAAGTGATATAACGTCTAAACGCCTCATTCGAATGAGTTGAAAATTATATACATGTTATAGGTCACCGTCGCACGAACTGTATAGATTTTGGTGAGTCTAGCACTTATAGATTTTTACAGGGATACAACGAAAATTTCTTTATCATTATGATCTAAATGCTCAAATTATTTGAAGGGCAATAGTGTTAATTTAAACAACATACTATTTACAGAAAAATTTTAATGCAAAATACCTGATATTATGTATTCTTTTGTTTATTTTACGATTTCTCTCACTTTATTTATGCAACCGTTAATTACGCAATGTTCGGAAAGTCGAGTGAAATCACTCCAGATTTTTTAATTATGTATTTTTTTTTTCTTCTGAGTTGTATCACATTTAGTCATACTTCCATTACAAAATTGAAAAACTCCATTAATTCACTAAAATGCCTAAATGACATTACTTGTTTTTTCAGAGAAATAAAATTTCTAGATATCCATTATAAAAAAAGAAGATTCTAAGTTATTATGAAAATTTCCATGCATATGAAAATTATGAAAATTTGCATACATAGGCATTGAAATATAACAGTAGCAAGTATAGTAAATTTTCTCATGAATTATTTAAATTTAATAAAATAAAATTCAATTTTTTTTTTTTTTTTTTTTTTTTTTTATTTAAAATGTTTCATGCTGACTAATTTTTAATTTTCCCCCTTTATTTTACATTATCGTTTAACAATATATATTTTAAACATGATTCATTGATAAGTTGAATTTTTAAAAACGGTATCATGTTTTAATATTGTAATTCAGTGCATTTTTTAGCATAGAAACGTAAAAATATTTTAGATAAATTAACTTATCAAATAATACACAAAGTAATACGTATATATTTACAATATATTGTTAAATTATAATAATCTAAAATGGTGCGGAAAAAATGAAAAATAAATTAATTACCAAGTATCATATAAGAATTAAAAAATATATTGTAGAGTTTTTGAGAAACTTTAATTTGCTTAATACTGTTATACTTCAATGAATATATATGCGAATTTTTATAATTCTGAGATAGAAATTTAGAAAATATGTTTATTAACGGTCACTATCCCCTTAATCAAAGAAGCACATGAATATGATATTTTAATGAGATGTTCACTATGAAATTTTTAATAGAATTGGATATTACAATCTGATCAGAAAAAAATAATTCAAACTGATATATATCTTTTTTCTTCTTCTTCTTTTAAAGTCATTTTTGAAGCAGTGGAAAAAATGAATGCTTTTAGAAAAGAAAACTAAACGCAAAATGTTACTGAGAATGCATTATAGTTAGGCAGAAAAACAAAGCATACCTATGTCCAAAATATTAAATTAAAAAAGACCTTTTCAACACTTTCCAACAAGGTTGAAAGTGTTAATGACTTCGGTTTGTCTGATTATCTATCCACTCTCTAAATATTCATGAAATTTCTTAAAACTGATATACGTTATTCAAATTCACTATCAGATGTCCCCTATGTAAAATGAAGTTTAAATATAATCACTGGTTTGTGTACAGGGATACCCGAATGTATCCCAAATTATTGCATTTTATTAGATGTATTTCTATAAACAATATTTTAATAAATTTACTTTGCCCAAATCTTAATGAAATTGAAATATGTTACTTATAAGCACAAAAGAATGCTTACTAAAGAATTGACTATGACCAGCATTAAGCTTTACAGGGCTGCACAAAAATATTTAGTTACACTAGGGGCTATTATCGGAAATTCGTTGGAATTGCATTTTCGTTTACATTAAGAATTTTTAAGACTTTCTAGCAATTTTTTAGTGTGAGTATAATTTGAATTGGTATATCTGTCCGTCTGCTTGCTTTCAGCGTCCATAAATGTTTTCAGAATTTCTTAAAATTGATATATGTTATTCAAGTTCACTATGGAATGTTCCCTATTTAAAATGTCATTAATAGGTATTGTACTAATGGTTTGTGTACAAGTACAGGGACACCCAAAACGTGCTAATTCATTGCCTTTTACGAGAGATGTTTTAATAAAATACATTTAAATAACTTTCTACTGCAAAAATCATAAAGAAATCGATATTTATTTTTAATATGCTAAAAATTTTTTTTTTATAGAATAATACATGCTTAACTTTCAGATTTACAGGGCTACACTAAAATATTCAGATACATTAAGGGCTGCAAATGGAAATTAAGGGCTTCATATCCGTTTGTTTTAAACATTTTTAATACTTTTCAACACTATTTAAGAGTGATGATGAATTCATTTAATCCAACAGTCTGTCTTTCTGTCCTTTCGTCTGTTCCTTCTGTGATACAGCAGGCAAAGAACATTGAAGGTTGTACGTTACAACGAGTACGTACAGTTGGAAAGTGTTAATAATCAATGCGTACTGCAGGATTTTTTATTCTTTTTTTCCCCCAAACATAACAAAATTTTTGAAAAATATAATCATAAATTTATTAACAATGAACAGCGCCAGAATCATAAAACATCCAATAAATAATTTTACAACGAACAGTATCTTTCAAACTTGATACTAGTGTGTATATTGTTATGAAAAACTTAACGACTTTTTTGTGTGAGAAAAGAGAAAGGCAGGTTCTAGTCCATGAAAGCACTTTATTCTGCGTAACTTCTAAAATCTATACAAGAAAACTGTTATTACAACGAAAATTCTTGAAAACAGTCCAATAGCACTGTTAATTCTTCGAATATTGTGGAAACAGTCCAAAAAAGCTGTCACTTGTACTGAAAAAGTCGCTATTTGACAAATGTTCTGAAACAGTAAAAAATTAAGTCACACGCAGTTCTAGAGGAATAAAGCAAATAACATCAAATACTCCGAGCAGAAATTTTCGCTAGCTCACGAACAAAGTTCAGTCGCTTAGAGCACAATCCCCTATATGTAATCGCTCAGAAAAGCTCTCTGAACAACTCTGAATCGCAGTGACTACACTCTACCGCATAAGTCAACTCACCCTTATTTTCACCTTTTGACGATTTGATTTGGCGGTAATTCCATCCAGAATGACATGGGAAGTTCTAGAATTTGGCTTCCGTTTGTCGGAGAGCTTCGAAACTTCGAAAACCCTAAACTACTATTTTTCGCCAAGTTTGGTCACCAAGTTCCCAAGTTTGTCTCCTAGACTGATCCTACTGAAAGTGAATGAACTGCCTCTGTATTTTTCATTTTGCCTGTAAAACTACCTTCACTGCAACAGGACAACTGAGGCAGGAAAAAAAGTCTTAATCTGCTGTAACAATATATTCTTAAAAAAATTATTTATTTATTTATTTATTTTATTTATTTATTTTCTTTTTTTTTTAAGTAAGAGGCAAAGAAAAAAAATAATAAAGGAAACTATTCAGCGGGGTATTCACACTTCCTTCTTTTATTTAACAATTCCATACACATATTATTACAGTTTAATGCGGATAATAAAAGACCTGCTTTCGGACGTTTAAGTACTTTAAATTTTAATTAACAGTCGAATATTGCTTTAGAAATAGTTTTCTTTGAAATAGATTTCTGTGTGAGAGATCTGCTGCCCACTCAACCTCCCTCCCGTTCGGATATTGAAACTATATTTATAAAGCATTTAAGGCTGTTATTAATATATATATATATATATTCAAAATTTTGCCGACCACTGGTATATTACTATAAGTCACCATACATTGTTGTACTTATATTTAACACAGGAAAAAAAAAAAAAAAAAAAAAAATACTACAACTTGAAATGCACTATTCCCATTAGCATATCACAAAACTTTTGTGTGGCCCTATGAAAGAATACTGTATTCCGTACAATATTAAGCGTTTCGGCAAGAAAGTAAAATCTGCCAATAAGATTATCTTTTGTTTAGTTTCATTTTTCTATGTGAGAATTTTATTACAGTAAAGCACAATTTATATGATTTTAATTTATACATCTTTTAAACTTATACGTCGATTTAGTGTAGTCCCAGTTTATTCCCATTCATTTCATTGCAAAAATGCTTTAACCCTTTCCTTCCCCGTGATTCCAATTGGAATCATAACATTTCAGATTTTCTTGCTTACCATCTAACACTCCCGCTGATTCAAAATGAACACTATTAAAATCTATACACATTTTCCCACCGAAAAATACCTACTTTGGATGACTTCACTATCTTTGTTGATAATTGGAAGTATATTTTACGCTGTTCTGATAATAATATCGGAATCAGTTTCCTGTTTTGGGCTATTTAAGTAAATTAACTGTTTGAAATATTTTTTTATTTTATTCTTTAATGTTTATAATACGTATTTTAATTAATTGCAATTTGTATTTCTCCAAAATTTTGATATTTTTATTTATTGAAAAGTTATGATTTTTAATGGCATCAGTGGTTATATTAAACATAAAAAAACATCTATCAGTTGCTTTGTTAGCTAAATTAATTCGTAATCTGCTATAACTCCTATTTTAAAAAAAATATTTATATACATTACGTTTAAAATAAATTTATGACTAAATATAAGATTTATTGTTTTATGGAGGGAAAAAGTTGGGAATGAAAGGGTTAATTATACGACGCAAATGTTAGTTATTCGCAGAGTGGCCAAACCATATATCCAAAAAATTCGAGATAATCCTCTTTTTATTTATTTCTTTTAATCGTTTATCTGAGTTTCGAAAAGTTGTATCAAGGAAATTATTTATCATAATTATTACCTTTTTGGTCCTCAATTTACCTAGAATAAAAAAAAATACCTCTATAATTGAGGTAATTATAATATTTGTAACGGAGTTCTGTTATAAAAACTCTAAACGATCACCAAATTACGTTACTTTTCACCTTTCTAAAATTCACAAATTTTCTATTTCAGAAATTTTAAGAAATTTTCTCAAAAAAAGACATTTTTCTCCCCCCCTTTTTTTTTATCGTTATAACCGAAATACCTGCTACGAATGGTTTGTTACGACATAACTATCAAAAGTCTGTTAGTTATACAGATGTTAGTTTGGGACCAAAGGTTAACCTTCGCTATAACCCAGACGTTTTATAAGCAGGGTTCTTTAAAACGGCTTTGATTGTATTTAAAAACAGACTTTAAATTATTACTTTTACATAAAATGTAATTCGTGTAGAGCAGAAAGGAAAGTCGTTTATAGAAAATTCGATTATGTGTCTTTTTATTTATTCGCCATTTTACGCCAAACTATTGAAAGACGTATAAACAGTGCTTTACTGCATCATTGTTTTTCCACTTACAACGTATAATGTTACTTTATAAAGCTCAATTTCGTTTCATCAGATACAGCATATTTCACAAAATGAATAATACTATTTTTTTTTTTTTTTTTTTTAATATATATAGTTTAATAATAACAATATCATTTATGATTAATAGATACCATTAGATAGAGTTTGTATAAAAGTTATCTTTACAGTTTACACACACCTTCACATATACATACACATAGAAATAATAATAATAATAAAAACTTTTTTTTTTATAATATTCTATGGATAAAAGTGCTGCTAACAATAGTTTTGAGAAAGTGGGAAGGTCGTCAAACTTCTTAAAATATCGTTGAACAATGGTATCGCAATTAGTTTGGTATTTAGATCATTTTGCTTCGATATGCGTTGGGCCAGGAAAGAACTTATCAGGATAAAACACTCAAAGATTTTGCTTACAGATTATGCGTCTCTACGGTTTATTTTTAATTCAATATAACAATAAAGCATTTTAATCTGATTCGCAAGAAGAAATTCTGAATCGAAGAGGCTGAAATTCTATGCCGAGATTAATAATCGCGGTTACGTATCGAATGCTTGGTATGTTAATTGCTTGTGCAATCAGTTATTTAAGGGTAGAGTGCTCTTTCTTCGAGGCGAAGTTTTTATAAATTGATCTTTCATCTTAGGTTTCTCCAACAGTATTAGTTCGCAGATTTGGAAGTTAAATGATTGAATCACTTTATTTATTGTTGAACAAAGCTTTTAAAGTGTAAACAATTTGATAGAATATTTTTTTTTATGGTTATAAAAAAAGGTTTTCGATGAATGATGAACAGTTTGAAGTGTTCTATACATGTATCTATATATTATGAATAACTTTTAAAACTATATATATTATTTACATTAGGGGAATTTAACCCCATATGTTTTAGAAGTTATCTCCTTATATTATTAAAATCTGTGCGCATCTGTCTGTCTGTCTTTCTGTCTGTCTGTCTGTGAGAAATGCTTGTGACCGCTAAAGCTCCGGCGCTAATGGTCGCATCGCCTCGGAGGTGTCGACAGACGCAGAATTTCTTCATCTCGACATCGCGATAATTCGCTACGCGATGCGACCCTAATTAGCGGAAATATTAATTAAAACGTCGACCCATGTCTACCGAAAAATGACCCAGAATTCATGATTAAATGCTTAAAAAGTGACATTTTTACGGAAAAAGTGGAAAATAAATTAGAAATATCAGTCGTATTGTTACAAACAAGATACCATTGGAAAGGGCTTTTTTTTCTTAATCCGATGATTTAAACGGCTTATTGATCGGACAATTAGATTTTTTAAAATTAACTAAACTATAAAAAAATGTTGGCAACAAATCACAAGAATCTTAGCTTTGCAGAAGATAGTCTACAGTCTTGAACGAAAAGAGAAACATCTGGTATTTAACGAGGTCACGTGTTTTGGTACTGCGATTAAAAATTGCAATTTTGAAAAGGCTTCAATTTTTCAATGTCGCACACTAAACTTGGTATACAGACCTAACATCACAAGACAGCCTTGCAGTTCAAATTTCATCGATTTTGCAAAAATTTTACATTTTAATTGGAAATTAAATTTTATTCTAATACGCGTATTTTGAATTCTAATTATGATTAAATTATTTTTAATACATCATTCGAAAGATATTTTAAAGTTCTTTCATATTATCGAAAGTGTTCACCAGATTTACACGTTTTGAGGTGTCCTGAATCAATTTTCATTTGTATCTCAGCTACTAATTAAAATATTTTCATAAATAATACATCATTAGAAAGCTTTGTTGATTTGGAATCGAACAGTACATTACAGAAATTTCTACCGCCAGATGGCACTGTAATATTTTCAAATTTCAATATTTCAATTTCTAATTATGATTAAATTATTTTTAATACATCATTCGAAAGATATTTTAAAGTTCTTTTATATTATCGAAAGTTTTCACCAGATTTACACGTTTTCAGGTGTCCTGATTAGGTTTTCTTTTGCATCTCAGCTAATTGAGTTAGACCGTTCAAAATTGGTATACGTAGGTTAATTAGGAGGGGCTGAAAGGGTGGGGAAGCAATAGGCGTGCACCGTGCGCATCCCCTAAATTGTGCGCGCGCAGCGCGCACGGGACTGCGCGGCCGAAGGCAGTGGGGGACAGGTCCGACTTTTTAACCGATGAGAAATGATGTTTTTAATTTTCTTTTCTTAAGAATAAAAATTTGATTTGAGAAGGAATATGTGCGCGCAGCGCGCATGGGTTTGCGCTGCCGAAGACATAGGGGACCCGGTGTGAGTTTTTACCCGATCAGAAATGATTTTTTTTAGGGGCACGAAGGGTCAGGGAAGGAATACGCGAGCGCAGCGCGTGTATCCGTTAACTTGTGCGCGCGCAGCACGCACGTGACTGCGCTGCCGAAAACAGTGGGGACCCGGTCCGACTTTGTATCCGATGAGAAATCATTTTTTAAATTTTCTTTTCTTAAGAATAAAAATTTGACTTGAGAAGGAATACGTGCGCGCAGTGCACGTATACCTTTACACGTGCGCGCGCAGCGCGCATGGGTCTGTGCTGCCGAAGGCAGTGGGGACCCGGTTTGAGTTTTTACCCGATCAGAAAATATTTTTTTTTAGGGGGCACGAAGGGACAGGGAAGGAATACGCACGCGCAGCGCATGTAACCGTTAACTTTTACGCGCACAGCGCGCACGGGACTGCGTTGCCGAAGGCAGTGGGGACCCGGGGCGACTTTTTACCCGATCAGAAATGATTTTTTTTCTTTTCTTAAGGGTAAAAGTTACTGTTAGTGATTCATTAATTATAGTGATTCATTTGAAAATACTGCCCCGTCAGCGGGCGAAGCCCGCTAGTTTATTAAATAATTTCTGAAGCATTTGGTTTGAAAAGCCAGGAGAACACACTCACACATACACACACACACACACACAAAAGTTAAATAACTGACCAGGATAAAACACTAAACGATTTTACTTACAGATTAGTATCTCTATCTAAGATTTATTTTTAATTCAATATAACAATGAATCATTTTAATCTGATTTTCAGTAATATTTTTTAAATCAAAGTATTTTAAATTCTATGATATAAGAGTACTCTACTGTTTCTTAAAGACTTAATTTTAGAGCTTTGGCAGTTAAATGGTTGAATTCTTTATTGTTGAACAAAGCTTTTAAAGTAGAAAAAATTCGGTAGAATATTTATTTACATATTTTTTTTCCAATTGTTAAAAAAATAAAAATAAATAAATAAATTGGCGAATGATACAACAGTTTGATGTGTACTTTAGTAAATTAATTATACAATAGTTTTATTGCAAATGCAAAATAATATTTAATAGAAATAAATATTTTAGGACGAAATTGTATAAGAATTAGGTTCCTTTTAAAATTTCAGCCAAATAAAAAATTTTACGATGAGAAAACTATTATTGGCACAAATTAGCACAATACTCATACTAATATATATAATAAGTACAAAACTTTGAATAAATATCATAAAATGCAAAAACCAGCAACAATTGTTTCGGGTCGAAAAAAAGACACAACCCGATTTGTTTGCGGAACTCGTGCCTATTTCGTTTGCTTGACGAAGGGTCATGTTTTCTTTTGAACAATTACTGCGAGTTCTTGCATTTTATAGTGTTTATTCAAAGTTTTGTACTTATTAATTTTAAATGTCAGTTCTGTGGTACTTTATTATAATACATATATGTATATATAATATATGTATACAATATACATATATTGTATATTAACACACACACACACACAAATCTATCAAAATATATAATTTTTTAAGCAACTGCAAATAGATATTTTTATTTAAAAAATGCTTTAAAATTTTTTAATGAAAATTTCAGATATTGTTAAAATATCATTAAGTTATTTGTAAACCTAGCTAAAAAAAAAAATCTTAAAAATAAAATAAAATAAAATAAAACTGCACAAAACTGCAGATAATCTGAAGATATATGGAACAGTAAAAGTGTAAGGGAATAAAAAAAAAGATTACTTGCTTCCAAACTGCAAATTTTTTGCTTGTAAACCGCAGTTATTCTGCAAATTTTATGATTTTTGTTCCAAATACCTTCAGATTATCTGTAGATTTTTCTGCAGTTATTATTATTTTTTTTTTAAGATGAGAAGTAAATGTTTGGGGTTCTATATGCTAAGATTAATAGTGCAATAAGCAAAGTTTCTATAATTTGATCTTTCATCTTCTGTTCTTTAAAGTATTTAATTTACAGTTTTAAAAGATAAATCGTAGAATTATTTTCTTTAAGAACAAAGCTGTCAAATGTAAACACTTTGACTGTATACTTTTCTTGAAATAAATAAATAAATATAATAAAATATTTTTTTTTCGGCGAATGATGTAATAGTTCAAAGTGTTCTTTTAAAAATTATTAATAGAATAAATTTTATTTTTAGAATGCTTTGCTGTAAATATTAAATAATTTTTTATCGAAATGAATATTTTAAGCTAAAACTTTACAGAATTTTGATTCGTAAGTCAGAAGAAAGTTTTAGTATATTTATATAAACTTGTATGTAAACATGTATAACCATTTTAGTTTAATAAGCAAATACATATGTAAAGATCTGTCAACAAACATATATATATATATATCGACTTATGTTTATATGTATATTTCGTTTAGAATCAATACAGAATAATTACACTATTATTCACTATTGTTTTTATTTAAATATATAAAACTGAAAGTTCGGCATTATATTTGTCTGAATTTTTAGGTCGGATTATTACACTTTATAGAAAAGTTGCATACTTATTAATCGGTACAAAATCTGTTTGAAGCTGTATTTTTTAGTTCACTCCAAAAACCGGTTAAAAAAATATTAAATAAAATCCCCATTTGAACTATAAAATGAAAAAAAAAAAAAAATAATTAAATAAATCCAAAAATAAATAAATAAATAAGTAAATAAATATATTTATTTTTATATCGGGGAAAAAGTTAATGTGCAAACATTTTTATTATTATCATTATTTATTTATTTATTTATTGAAATAATACAACAACAACAACAACAAAAAAAAAAAAAAAAAAAAGAAAAGAAAGAAAGAAAGAAAGAAAGAGAAAAAAAAGAAAAGAAAAAAAAAATCATGCTACAGAAATGGAACAGCTTCAATATAGAAAGATATATATTATATATTATTATTATTTATATATGTTGCACTTGCATGTATTAACTTGCTTATATTTATGATGATTTCAAACAGATATGACGTCATTAGTTAACTAAGAAATTCATTTGAAAATATTTATAATTAACATTTTTAAAATTCATGAAAAAAAAAAAAGTTAAAGTTTTTAAAATAATGATGGTGATTTCTAATAAATTAAAATAAATGGAAAAGGCTTAAATTTAATATATATATATATTTGAAATTTCTGAAAGCAAGCAAACTTCGTGACATAAATTTGACTATTAAAAATTTACTAAAACTATGAAAACTATATAACAAAGTTTTCTATGATTCATGAGCTATAGCTCGCCTAACTTCAAAACAACTCAATAAAAAATCAAAAAAGTTTATAACAAACTTAAAAAAATAAAATAATAATTAAAATAAAATTAAGGAAAGGGAACAGCCTAAGTATAGAACCTCTTGGCAAAATTTAAAATTTGGCACCAATGTAACTCGGACGTTCTTCTCCAAGATCTTTACTTACATAAATGCGATAGTAATTTTAATTCTTTGTCAAAATGATTACAAAGATTTAAAAGTCGCTAAGAGATTTCTATGCTAAAGGTATATCAAAGAAATGTTAAGAAATGAAGATAGTAACCGATGCTAGGGAGTGAAACATAGTTACGGTATGCCTTTTATATGAAATAATAGGGATACGGACAAAAGCCCCACCGGACAAAATCCCCACGGACAAAATCCCCCCGGACAAAAGCCCCACCGGACAAAAGCCCCACCGGACAAAATCCCCACAGGACAAAAGCCCCACCGGACAAAATCCCTACCGGACATAATCCCCGCGGACAAAATCCCCACTTAGCCCGGACAAAGGCCCTACGTATGATTCTATGGATAAAATTAACATTTAAAAATTAATTTAACTCGTTATAAAATAAATTATTCAATAAATCTGTTACTTTTCCCACTAGAAACTCGGTGTGATAGTTCATAGTTTATTAAAGATATTAACTGTTAATTGTTTTCTTATCTGTACTAAATTCTTCACGGGTTATTATTAATTTAATTACAAATTAATTCTTTTTGGTTAACGTGGATTTCGGTGACATTTAATCTTCTGTTATTCTTAATTTTACTATGTTTTTGTGGTCTACAAATCAAATGAGGTTATTTTCGAAAGTGCAAAATTATTAGTTGGCTCGAAAAGGGGGGGGGGGGAGACAAAAAATTTGAAATTAATGTTAGATCGTTTAAAATTGGTACATGTAGGTTTTGGGGGCCTACAAATAGGATGAGGATATTTTCGAAAGTCTAAAATTATTAGGAAGATTGGAAAGGAGGCGGGGGGGGGAGTGAAGGGGTAAAAAATAGAATTGAAGTTAGATCGTTCAAAATAGGTACATAAGGGTTGATATATAAGGGTTTTGGGGTCTACAGATCGAATGTGAATATTTTCGAGATTGTAAAATTATTAAGAGGAGCGGGAAGGAAGGACGAAGGGGCAAAAAAGTAAAAATACCGTTAGACCGTTTAAAATTGGTGCATATAGGTTTTCGGAACCTACAAACAGGATGAGAATATTTTCGAAAGTCTAAAATTATTAGGAAGGGCGAATAGGGAGGGGGGGGGACGAAGGGGCAAAGGAATTGAGTTAGATCGTTCAAAATAGGAATATAACTGTTTTGGGGGTCTACAAATCGAATGAGAATATTTTAATATTGGAATATTTTATAATAATGAAAATAGCGTTGTACGCGTACGGACACGATGACACACACACACAGACAAAATTTGCTGAAATAATTTTCGGCTTTCATGGTGTGTGAAACGTGTATATTTATGCATGTATGAAAACGCATTCATAATACATACATACATATGTATGTGTAAGAGAAAGCATTAAACAGATTACTTTTTATGTCGAATATATATCGTCTAAACTGCACATGCACACCATATGATGTACTAAAAAAAATTCGCACAACACTGAAAATTAATATTAAGTAGTTTTCTCATTTATATACTTCACAGTGAATCAGAAATAATTTGTGAGACCCTGTTAGTCAATCAATTACGCTAATCATATCTTATTTGACAGATATTGGTATTGGTATTGGGAATAAAGGCGAAAGATTGCACTGAGGTCCTAGACCTGAGGGGGAGTGCCTTCCGTGGGGGGTCTTTCTAAGGGGTCCTAGCGCGCATTTACACGGTTTGGTGAAAACCACGGAAAGCACCGAACGGCTCGGTCGACGAGAGCGACCTGTGATCGAACTCGTAATCTCACGTCTACCAGTTTACAGGACAGAACCTCTCGAGTGCTAGCGGGCCCTTATTTTACAGGAAAAATTATTTGTATACATCAAATATATGTATATTAATTTTGTAACATCGTATTTAGTATAAAGGTACCAAATTCTGCTTTAAGTATGTACCCCGCATAGATTATAAGAATTACTTTAATTAGTTCCTTTTTCGATAATTATTAATAGGAAACATTTTTATATTTGAAATTTTTTTGATTTTTTTTTCCTATTAAATCCAAACAGTCATATTATATATAATATAATATTGAATTATCTTAAGTAATTCAATAATTAAAAAAATCTTTTTTTAATAATTAAATTATGTATTATCAATTAAAATATATTATTAAATGAATTTTAACCTTAAAAAAAAAAAAAAAAGGGAAGAAAAAGAAAAAAGCATTCTTTTTTTTTTTTTTTTTTTTAAATCTTTTTTATTAAAAATATTTTACAATAACATTCACAATTAAAATCTCAAACATTATTATTTAAGCAATCTCATTTTTTTTTAATTGAAATGTATATTTTTAATAATTAAATTAGTTTTTCAATTAGACCTTTAAAATTAAATAATTTTAATTAGCTCCTTATTTCTATGATCAATGATAGTAAAAAATCTTTTGATGTTTAAGAACGTTTTGAAATAGTACTTTTATTTAAACGCCCAAACAATAGCATTAAGCAATCTCAACTAATTGAATTATTATATATATATATATATATATATATATATATATATGTAATAATTAAATTAATTTTTAATTAAAATATATTGCTATAAATAATGTATATATATATATATATATATATAATCATTTATAGTAAAAGAATCATTTTATATAAAAAAAAAAAAAATCTTCGTGGTGATTGTGGTAGTGTTAAAGCCGGTTGATAACTTGATTGCCCTACACCCGTGAAATGCTCTCCGGGGTGGGAATAGAGGGCGGGAGCCTTAGCCTATACTTGCGAAAGTTTCGAAGAAAACCACAGGAAACTCTCAACGGCTTGGTTGACGAACGCGACTTGGGATCGAACTTAACACTTCCATTCTACTAGCATCGATTACCGCTCGGATGTTTAAATAAACTTTTTAACTGAAAGTCCAAACAACAGTATTAAACAATCTCACTTAATTGAAATCTTAAAAATTTTATTTTTAATTAATAAATTAGTTTTTACTTAGAATATTTCATTAAATATTTTTATAACTAGGTTTTCCTTATAATTATTCATATATATATATATATAATCTTTTATTATTAAAAGTATTTTAAAACAGATTTTTTTAAATTAATATTAAAACCCAAAACAATAGTATTAAATAATCTCGACTAATTTATTATATGTATATATTATATATATATTAGTTAAATTAGTTTTCTAAAATTTTTAGTTAATTTTTTAAAACTTATTTTTATTTATTTATTTATTTATTTTATTTTACTTTTCAATCATTCATAGAAAAAAAAAAAAAAAAATATATATATATATATATTATAGTAGGTTTTCCATTTAAAAGCTCAAATAGTTCTATTAAACAAATTAATTTAAACATTAAAAATTTTCACTTTTAATAAATAAAGATGTTTTTAATATATATTTTATTTTTTAATTTTTTGTCTATAATCTTTCACATAATCTATATATATATAAATGAATGTTTGTCTGTATGTCCTTTATAAAATCGTAAACGGCTTGACCGATTTCAATCATTCTTTTTTTGTTTTTTCCTTATAGGTCAGGGATGGTTTAGGAAAAAAAAAAAAAAAAAAAAAATGAAAAAATTCGCCCCTCAAGGGGGGGAGGGGGCAAAACGTAAATTCAAAAAATCCTTCATATCTCAAACAAAAAAAAAAAAAAAAAAAAAAAAAACAGATATCCGTAAAATTTTTGCTTTAAAATATAGCTAAGGGGAAGGAGGGTAAGAGTACGCACCCTTTTCGTTATAAAAATGAGAATTGAAAAGAGAGAACCTCGAAAATAGACTGAATCATAGTTTGTTAACTTAGAAAGAAGGGTACACAAAATGAAAGTTTTATCTTAAAAAAAAAAAAAAAAAAAAAAAAAAAAAAAAAATGTATATTAAAGAATGCAAAGGAAAAAAATAGCAAATGCGTACTCTTACCCGACATGGCGGGTAAGAGTACGCAGGGCGTGAGTCCAAGAGTACGCACCCAGAAAATTTAGCAGTAGTCACATACAAATGTTCCAGTGCCTTCGTAACTTGAACAGTCCTCATGCCACAACTTCTTACATAATCCACACTGGATCCAATCTTCATCATATGATTGCTCGCAGCCTGGGCATATTGTCGCCTCATTGTTTGCTGAACTTGTTGAGGGAACTGGGTTGTCGATGTCGATACAATTCAGAATAAGTTTTTTCTTTGCTTTCAGAGTTTGTCCTTTTTTAGTTTTGGCTCCATTTTTATTTTTCATAGCAGCTCGATTAGTCTTTGCTTCTTCTAATTCTCTTTCTCTACCTTTCCCTTTAACACATCTTTGGCTGGAGACGAAGTCATGATCTCAAATTTCTGAAATTTTCTTTTCCTTTTAGTTCCTCGTTGTTCATGTGTAGGAAATGGCACGATTGACTGGATACTGATATCTATCAGAGAAGTGGAAGGTGAGACTTCGTTCTCTTCAGGTACTACTGCAACTCTACAATCGTTATCCAAAGGTGCTAAAGTTACAGTGAAGGAAAATAGCAATCTTCACTTATAATGTCAGGGTTGTATGGCTCAATACCTGTAACATGAACGCTTTTTCTGCGAGTTGAGCCCTGGCTGTGGCGCTATGAGCTTTATGTCTGTGCGTACTCTTACCCGCCGATGTATTGCTTCGCTAAATCGTCCATAGATGGCCAGGTCCCGACTTAGACTACCTGAAGCCCCGGGGCAGGCCTATTCTGGGGGGCCCCCTTGCAGTGACAGAAGAGCTCTTTAGGTTGCAGAATTTCTGCATACGCCTGTAGGGGGCCTCTTCCAGAAGGGGGGCCCAGGGCATTTGCCCCGTATGCCCTGCCGTTAGTCAGGGCCTGTAGATGGCAGTAGCATTCACAACAGTTAAATTCTAACGTGCCCACGTTGTTCGGAAGGGAACAAACATCATAATAAAATTTACTTAGAAAGCAAGCATCAGTCCTTTATTTACAAAAAAATGAAGATTTCTTCACAGAAAAATTACATGGTAACATAATGAAACCCTATCTTACCTGATAAATAAATGACAGCAAGGGTGAAAATAATAATGGCGGTCTCTTAAGCAAGCTGAAAACAAATGTGTTGATATGATCACACTCGCTTCTGCTTGCAGTGTTGCCAACAGGGAAAAAAATCCCTGCGTACTCTTAACCGACTGCGTACTCTTACCCTCCTTTCCCTTAATATAAATGTCTAAAAACCAATTTCTGGAATTTTCGAAATTCGGTCGCCAAGCCAAGGGGGGGCGGGGGGGGGGGGGCAAAACGGGATTTCACATGCGTAATACGCGATTTCGCATAATCCTATATATCTCAAACAAACAACAACAAAAAAAAAACAGATATACGTAAAATTTTTGCTATAAAATATAGCTAATACAAATATCTAAAAACCAATTTCTGGAATTTTAAAAATTCAGCCCCCAGGTGGGGCAGGAGGGGCAAAAATAATTAGAAATACAGTTAGGCCTTTCAAAATTGTACAGATAGGTTTCAATAGCCTGCAAGCCGAATGGGGATATTTTTGAAAGTGTAAAGTTATTAGGAGGGGAGAGAAAGGGGGAGGGGAGACGGGGGGGGGGGCAAAAAAAATAAAAATAGAGTTAGATCGTTCAAATTTGGTATATAGAGGTTTTCCATACTTACAAATCGATTGCGGATATTTTCGAATTTTTAAAATTATTGGGAAGGGGGGGGAGTGGTGGGGCAAAAAAATAAAAATAGAGATAGATCGTTCAAAACTGGTGCATAGAGGTTTTTGATATTTACAAATCGATTGCGGATATTTTCGAATTTGTAAAATTATTAGGATAGACGGGTGGGGGGGGCGAAGGGGGAAAATAACAGAAATAAGAGTTAGAGCATTTTGGGAATTTTTTCCGAACCCGGTGCGACATTTTTCCTAATCAGATTTTGTTTCGCTTTTTTTTTTTTACGTGATAAAAATTAATGCAATTTTGAGAATTCAGTAATTATAGTGATTCATTTAAAAATAGGGTCCAGCGAAGCGGGTGTAGCCTGCTAGTTATATATATATATATATATATATATATATATATACACACACACACACACAAAGTATTTTGACAGAAATTAAAAGCATCCATATACATTCATCTACACATACAACGAGTAGTAATGATGGCTAAATTTTAGCAAAAATTTAAAAGATCATAAAAAATTTTGAGATTGCCTAAAAGCTATTCGCTTACTCCCGCCATCAGTTTACCTTCAACAAAAGGGGGGGGGGGGGCATATTTATTAGATCTTTGCATAAATTCGCGCGATTTTTTATTGCTTCATTTCATAAAAATACATCAAATCAAATGACAAATTTTAATCAAAATACTCTCCATTACTTTCTACAACCTTTGCCCACTTTTCGGGTAACAAATGTATACCACGGCGATAGAAGCTCTCGTCTTTGAAGGCAATAAAATGATCCGCGTCCGCAGGAACTTTTGCAACGACCTAATAAATAAAAATGACAATGTCAGACTTTCACAGTCCGAATTAATATTTTTTCTTACTTACAGCTTTTAAAAAAAGCAGTTAATCGATTAGGGAATCGATTAAAATATTAATTTAATTTATTTAATTAAAATAGATCTCTTGATCGATTAGGGAACGGGGACGTGCTCCCTGGGACGATACCTCCCTTATCTTCAAATGGGGAAGGAATGAGCTACCAGGTGTAAGATGTGTTCGCAAATAGCACTGTTCGGAAGTAGCACGTAACGGAAAGAAATCAACTTCCCCCCCCCCCCCAAGGTGTCGACAACCCTTACTATCTTTCTTTAAAGTGTAAGTGTATACAAAGTTACATGGTAATCTGTAGAAGTTTTCAACACTTTTCTTTTCAGTCTGTCCCCTAGCCTCCTCCCCAAATATGCATGTAACTCTGAAAGAATAAAATTAAATAAATAAATAAATATACATATATATAATATGAATAAAAAGAAGGAAAACTATGTGAAACAAGGGCAAAATCCAAACAAGTAAAACAGAAATAACAAGAAGGAGCAGAGACCGCCACGGTTTAAGTTGGGTGGAGCGGATTAAACCACTTTGTTGGGCGTCCAACCTTTCCGAAATCCTTTTCAAGAAAAGCAAAGAAAAAAGTTGAAATGAACATAACTACATCTATATTTAATACATATGCATATTAGAGTGAGTGATAATTAAAAAAAAAATTCACTAAAATTTGTTAAAAAAAAAAAAAAAAGGATTTTCTACTCTTTATAATCTGTAGAAATTTGATATAAAAACTGTTTTTTTTTTTTCTCTGTCTCCTAACCCCCCCCCCCCTCGGTTCCATTCTGATATATGTAATTCTAATTATACTATTCAAAATTCTAATGGATGATTAAACAAAGCTTCAAAAATTCTGTAAATGATTTTCGTCTGAAAAAAATAAATTTGTGTTTTGCTTGGGCCTATAATACCGTGTCTGATAGATCATTTGAATGGACGAAACTTTTGAAATCAATGTGTTTGCGAAACTGTTTTCCTTTCAATGTATTTTGGTATATCCAGACTTTCGAAACACCCTGTATAAATAAAACTAAATAATTATAAGAAGCAACAGAGGCCACCACGGCATATGACGGGTAGAGATATTTAAACAAGTATTACATGAGCCCAATTTTTTCCAAATCTTCTGCAAGACCATAAAAAGAAAATATAAGAAAAAATTTTGAAAAGTGAAGATTTTTATACTATTATTAAGAGAAAAAAAATATTATTTTATAATTATTGATAGTTTTTGAAATCACATTTTTATGAACTAAATAAATCATATATACAATATTTTAAAATATTAACTGTTTTGTACAGCTATACTTAACATAATATACATATTACAGTGAAAATATTTCATTGAAATTTGTAGAAAAAAAAAAAAAAAAACTCATATGCCCCTCTAGCCCTCCGTAATTTGTTGAAATTTGCTTTAAAAAACTACATTTTTTAATCCTAAACCCCTCCCTATCAGATATATGTAACTCTCAGTATATATTACTTAAAACTCTAATGATAATTAAACAAAGTTTCATTAATATCTTCAAAAAAAAAAAAAATATATATATATATATATATATATTTATTTATCTTGCTATACTCAAGATATACATTGTGGTCCCCTTTAGCCTTCCCCCCCATGTATATTTGAGCTTTAGTGGGGTTTTTGTCCGGTGGGGATTTTGTCCGGCGGGGATTTTGTCCGGTGGGGATTTTGTCCGGTGGGGCTTTTGTCCGGCGGGGATTTTGTCCGTGGGGATTTTGTCCGGTGGGGCTTTTGTCCGGGGCCCGAAATAATAGACTGAAATAAGACTTGTACAAAATAAATTATGTTTTGTACAGAATTTTATATCTATTATCTAGTAAACAGAAAGAGACTTAAAAGTTTATCTTTCTTTCCTTCTTGTTATTTTTTCGTTCTTTCTCTCTCTCTCTCTTTTTTTTTTTTTTTTTTTTTTAGAACTGAGGGCCTATTAGTCTCAATCTGGGATTTTTGCGTTGTCGTTTTCGATGGTTGGACATTTGTCGAAATCATTTTTTGATAGTTGGACATTTATCGAAATCTAAAATTTATCGAAAATATAATTGAATAATTTGAAAGCGATGTTATAATTGGGAAGAAAAAAAAAAAAAAAACTAGTAGTTCTCCGTCCTAAACTAAATTCTGCTTTTGCCAGAATTTCATCAAAATCTTTATTATTATTATTATTATTATTATTGAAAGAAAAAGAAAAGAAAATTAATAATAATCAGTATCGTAACAAGCGATATCGAAAAAGTTTTTTTTTTTTTTTTTTTTTAAATAATTTTGAATTAGGAAATAAAAAGTGCGCGTGAAATAATATGAAATAAAAATAAGTAAAAAAATGAATTTAATGATTTAATGTTTTTTTTTTTTTTTTTTTTTTTTTTTTTTTAAGCAGAAAATGTTTTAATTATTTTTGATTTCATTTGCTAAATGGTAAGGATGCATATGTATAAGTGTTAATTTTTGAAAGCTGATTAAAGCACAAAACAGAAATTAAATAGTTTACCAATAGGAAAAAATTGCAATTATTTTAAGATAACATTAAAAAAGAAAGGAGGCATATTCTTACAAACTACAAAGAAGACATTAAAAGCAAACATTAACCTAGTTTTTCTTTGCAGGTTATTCGACTCATAAAATAAACAGTGATACTTAGCTATCACTGTGGTCACTGACATAGATTTTACGAATTTTCATATTACAAAAAAAAAAAAAAAAAAAAAAAAAAAGAGAGAGAGAGAGAAAGAAATGTTTATAACCCAAGGATGGGCATACAATGGTTAATGACATGGGCCATATATGGCTGGTAGAGTTTACTTTTTGAATCCTACCTCGTTGTAAATGACAGCATTTCCAACTTACTAGATAGTTTTCTGAATTTATACTAGTTTACACTGGGCTAAATTTAATTACACTATGTGGTGTGCATACAATTTATAAATAATATGCGTAAGCACACAAAATTAAGCGAACAAATTAAATTCTATCTATTGAACGTTTTAGCATTTTAAGTACTTTAGTGATTTGCACCATCTCCGGAATATTACTTCTAGAAATAAAATTATATTAAATTGAAAGATTTATAATGCCGATTTTTAATCCGTTAAAAGTAGAAATTGGAAATTGAAAAAATCGACACAAAACAATTTTTATTGGAAAACGAAAATTCCTTACAACATATTTTTATTCTCCTTTAATTAATTTACGATCATTAAAATACACTTTTAGCTATTGTTTTCCATAAACCATAACGTATCTGAATGCTTTTACGAGTTTTCGTAAACGATTTATTAACGTTACTCACGCAATTAAAAAAAAAAAAAAAAAAAAAAATGTGTTATTGTGAGTTTCTACAACATAAATCGTTTTGGCTTTGTCTGAAATAACTTGAAAAGATTAAAATTTATTTGAAAGAATTTCTGCTTATAGGTTGCAATACATCGAAATTATTCTGTGTTGCTGACGTTAATGGCACATCATTTGACAGATTCATAAATAGCACACAATTATTAAGGAAAAACATGCTATAATAGCGTTCAAAAACTTTTATGAGTTTTGCAGCAATCAAAGCATATAGAAGTTTTAGAACTAATAGACAACCAGAGAGATAAACGATCGAAGTCAAAACCATTTTCAAACTTATGTCAAAAAGGTTTTAAAATAAAATGTTTTTTTCATGTGTGACGAGTATGAGTAAGATATAAATGTCCCATACGCTTGCAGGAAAAAATATTTTTAGAGAACAGCAAAAAAGTTTACTTTGCTCGCATTTAGTCTAGAATTAATAGATCAAACTTCCAAAGCTTCATGGATTTATATTTCGTGTTAAGTTTTAATTCTAACTGAAATAAATAAATAAATAAATAAAATTATATTGAGGGAGTAATAGTATATTTTTCAGTTTTAAAATTTGAAAAAAAAAAACAAAAAAAAAAAAAAAAAAAAAAAAAAAACCCTCAAATAAAAATATTAGATAAAGAGGAGGTTTTGGGGGTGAAATTTTCGAATTTAAAATTAGTCTTTGCAATTTAATCACTGTTAATGGCTACAAATCTAACCGAAAATTGATATAATTATTTTCAAAATAATAATAACAATAATAATAATAATGATAATTATGATGGACATATGAAACAAAGATTTCTGATTATCAGATGTCTAGATTTTATTTCGGATTATTAGGGGAAAAAAAAAAATTCTCAAACAGAATTTTTTGCTAAATATTAAGTACTAATTTTTGGGATAAAGAAAGACTAAAAGAAAAAAAAGGAGATTGTAAGTTCTGTACAATTTATATTAGGAACCGATAATATTGACACAATATATTTAATAAATGTATAATGATCTGTATATATATTTTAAAAAAATAAATAAAATAAAAATAAAATAAAATAAAATAAAATAAAACACGTTTGGTATTAATATTTATGTTTAGTACTGATTGTTTAAAACATATGTTTAGTTGATAATCAAATATATTGAAAAAATTTAAATTATTGAAATAATCTTATATTTTAAAAAATGAATTTTTAATTACTGAATTGCTTGGTCAAAATTTTAGACGACTTTTCCATTTTTCATTTCACTTTGTTGATTTTTGATATTACAAAAATATATACAATTTCTCAGCTACTTTAATTTCCACAAAATAATTAATTAACCGACTAATATCATGTATTAAAATAATTATACATTTTAGTTCTTAATAATTTCTTGCTAATAAGTTCCCTAGACGAACCATGAAATTTTCGTAATGAACCCTATTCAAAGTTTTGCCATCTACTATTGTAATAAGGCACGAGAAATAAGAATTAAATCTTTGATTTCAAGAAATAGAAGAAGACACTGCAAATAAATAAACATAAAATGTACAACTCTATTGTTCCCTCTTGCCATTTTTTTTCTGAATCTTTCTTTATTTAGATAATAAACCTGTTGGGCAGACGATCACAGAATTTACAGTCATTGTTTTTATTGCATGTATTATTTTTTATTCATTCAGTGGTTCTGTTCACAGAGATTCTAAAAAAGTGAATGGCTCATTAATTTCCCCACAATGATATCTAATGGAGAACTATGGCAAGATAATTGCAAATGATGCTTAATTAAAACATAAAAAGTCAGTGATAGCCAATTTGTTTTTGAATTATTGTAATTTTGAAGTAGTATATTGTCTTTTAAGAAGGTATAGCCAATTTCTTATTTTACTAATTGTTTTCTCAGGGTTTTATTTCGTATTTTATTTATTTACCTTTGTGTCTATCCTTGGAGAAAATACATGGGAAATTTTTTAATTTTATTGCTTGTCTTTTTTTAGATTTTGCTATGTTGTTTATTTATTGTATACATGTAGTATATCGAATATATTATGTATGTCTATTTATTTATTATACATATTCTTGTAGGAATTGTAGGGGAAAAATAAATTTTACTGTTTATGTCTTTAAGGTATTTGCTGTATTATACTTTTACTATATTACGAGATAATATTTGTAGCTCAGCGTTGAGCTATATTTTTTTAATTTGTTGTACTGAGCTTTTAATTTCAACAAAAATAAAGCTGCAACTAAAATTCTCACTTTATTCGACTTTATCGTCTATTGATAATATAATAACAATCCCTCTTCATTTTTTCCCCATATTTCATAAACGTAATTTCTATTTAAATTTATATAAAAAAAATTATATAATTTATTTATTTAGGCTGTTTTTTCCACTTTACCTAAAAATACATAACGAAAATAACACATTATTTATGACACAACTAGCAAAGCCCCGGAAAATTTCAAAATCAAACTCGAAATGTACAAAACTCGGCTTGATGCTGCCTGCGTGCCAATAAATCAAAGTTTGTTAACGAAACCATTTTTTAATTCATGAAATCAATGAAAGTAGTGAATCAACGAAGGCTTTTCTCGCTTCGCTGGTCACTATATTTAAAGGAAACTCTTTTCTATATCGCTTTACAAACAAAAATAAAATTTAAAGAAATCATGAAATTGCTTTAAAGCCCGCTTTGGTTTCCCGCTGCCTTCGGCAACGACCCACTCATTCGCAGACTCTCGGGTGTCTGTTCCTATTGCCTGTGACAATAGCTTACCAGTGGGCTTCCATTTGCGTGCTTATCAGATGACAGTTTCGAAACGGACAGTATTGAAAAAATTGAAGTAGCCATTTTAGATTTGAATCCCAGTTGCATATGAACAACACTATACGTGGTGTACATAATATTTTCTTTCACGTTATTTTCTATATTTATCTAATTTATTCGATCAACCATAAAATGACAACAATTTCACACCAAATAAAATATTACAATGTGCTATGATCGGCTACGTCTATCGCATGAGATAATTAATTTTTGTGGTTATAATAGTAGTTGAGTTAGTTAATAGTAGTTGGTATATAGAAAAATAAATAATGGAATAATGAAATATGTAAACCTGATCATGGTACAGCCTTAATGTAGCTCCCCTTAGGGACTTTTGAATTTTTATGGTCACTTTAGACAAAAATACATAATTTATGTTATTATTATTATTATTATTTATTTATTTTCTTTTCGTTTTCCTTTCCTTTCCTTTCTTTTCTGTTTTTCAATATTTTATAATTTATTTATATTTTTTATTCACTACTTGGCTTAAAGTGGCTTTTACAAAAGTGGAGTCCTCGGCGAAAAATGTCCGATCTATTTCAGCATCAAAATTTTAAAAATTATTCAGGATTATCAATAAGTAAAGCTCTTTAATGTAATGCTGAATTAACTTTCATGCCAAGCGCGATTCATCCGTGCCAGAAACATACTATTTAAACAAAAGGGGGGGGGGGAAACTAAAATTGAGGTATATTATTATTATTATTATTTTTCTCTTTTTTTTTTCTTTTTTTTTTTTTTTTTTCTTTTTACTCCATTTTCATGTTTTCATTTTTTCATGTGCAGGAGCAAATTTAATATTTAATATTTTTTTTTTTTTTCTTTTTTTTTCGCGTGAAAGCATATTTTATTTTATGTTGGGAAAAAAAAAAAAAAAAAAAAAAAAAAAAAAGCATTTTTTTTTGGCAACAATTAAAAATTTAAATGTTCATTTTTAAAGCTTTTACCAGGTTATTATTTTCACATTTTAATGAATTTAAAAAAATCTAATCAAAATTTCGTTACAAATAAGGTACCAAATGAAAGGGGGCATTTTTTCTGAATCCGTCGGTTTAATTAACTTATCGATCGGATAATTAGATTTTTTTTAAATTAACTAAAGTATGAAAAACTGGTGGCAACTTGCGTCAACACACAGACAAACAGAAGAAAATCTCTATTAACCAATCAACTTGCGTCAACACACAGACAAACAAGAAGAAAACTCTCTTAGACATTTATATATAAAAAGATGCTTTGAATGTAATTCTCCATCGAAATTCCACTTTAAGAAAAAAAAAAAAATAACAATAACGTATATTTACGTTATTTTAAAACAGTTTAAGATTTGACATTGAAAAAAAATATCGGCTGTACGAAAAATTAACATTAATATTATACGCATCATTTAATGTTATGCTTCGCTTAACCTCATTGTTTATTACTAGAGGTGATACTCAGATAAGAACGTTTTACTCTGAAGAAATTTAAAAGAATTTTCCTGGACAAATGTGAAAAATTGTTGAAATCAGATACATTTAGCAAAGTATTATTCTTGTTAAAAATTCTGTGCATGAAACCGGATTACTGTACTGGAATAAGTTTGTTATTTACAGTAAAGCAGGATACGGACAAAAGCCTCACCGGACATAATTCCCAAATGCATCGGGGATAAGCTCCACTTAGGACGGACAAAAGCCCCACGTATCAAAATTAATATTTTGGATAAAATTAACATATCAAAGTTAATTAAGTTTGTGCTAAGATAAATTATACAGTAAAATCAGTATTTTCTTTGACTAGAAACTCGTGTGCTAAGTATTTTATTAAGTGATAAGTATATTATTAAAATATTGTTATGCAGCCATAAAAATTCCTGTTATAAGGCTTTTTGGAGCGACAAATCAATTGCGTATACTTTCAAAGGTCTAAATTTCGTTGGAGGAGGGAGCAGACGGGGGAAATATATTAAATTTTTTTAACTAGAGTTATGGTCTTGAAAATTCATGTTTTAAGATTTTTAGGAGTGCGGAATCGATTACGCAGACTTTCGGAAGTGTGAAATTAAGAGCGAGGGAGGCAGATTGAGAGGCAAAATGCTTACAAATTATAAAATAGAGCTACGGACTTGAAAATTCGTAGTTTTAGGTTTTTAAAGGTGAGGAACGATTGCTTTGCTTTTGAAGGTGCAAAATTATTAGAGGGGAAGATTTTTTTTTTATTGCTATTTTATTTTATTTTATTTTATTTTTGGGACAGATAGGGCGGGCAAAAAATTATAAAATAGAACTACGGCACTAAAATTTAGTCATATATGGTCCTCTAGTCCTCTCAGGTGTAAGCAACCTTTACTGTATTTTTCTTTAAATGTAAGGGATAATTATGCGAGTTACGTTGAACATATATAGTACCGTTCCGCCTTTGCCCCTAACTCTCCCACCACAATATTTATATAGCAATTTCCACCTTAACTGATCTTGGAAATATATTGGAGGAGAAGATTACAATATAAATATAGTGTTGGGAGATTCAGAAAAAAAAAGGCAGAACTGTATCATATGTACAGTCGGTAACAAAAGTGTCCGAACACTAGCAAAAATTCCTATGTAAAAAAAGTACACTTCATACGGTTTTGTTAAATAAATCCTTGTCGATTCCTGGTCTTAGTCAGTGTAAGAACGTGATTCGATAAGGATTTATTTAACAAAACCGTATGAAGTGTACTTTTTTTACATAGGAATTTTTGCTACTGTTCGGACACTTTTGTTACCGACTGTAATTAAAATCTGTAAAAGTTTGATTTACAAATTACTTTTTACTTTTAATATGCCTCCTAGCCCTCCCATATATATGTAATTATCAAAATGCATTTAAATATATTATACTAACAACTAACTTGTAAGTAGTAATTAAACAGGTGTCGATCGAGGAAAAAATTGAGTTCATTTTTCTGCTCCTTCACAAAACATGTGCATCATAAAAAAGAGCCCTTATACGAAATTCAAATTCTTAAAATGGGTCCCTTCTCAAAATTCAAATTTATAGAAACAACCGTTTCATAAGATTCCGCCTTAATAAGAATTATTCTTTTTACAGAAGTTTTCCTTGTTTGTAATATTATTTCAAACGATTGCCAATACTTGGTTCAGTGAAATACTAACTTGATACAACATTAATGGGAAAATGGTAGATTTTATTTAACAGTTATATTCACAAAATTAAAAAGAAATTTTACAAAAATATTTCGCTTCACACACACTCACACACAAGATAAATAAATAAATAAAATAAAATAAAATAAAATAAATCACAAAAATGGGCCCCAAAATTAAAACCTGAATCGAACCCTGTTGAATAAAGTTTTATTAAAATCTGAAAACAATGTTAAGAAAACAATATTTTCTCTCTTATGTCCCCTAGCCTAGTGTTGCCAGTTGGTCGACAGTCAATTTCCCCAAATCATGGATTTTGTTTAAAAAAAATCTCTAACTTAATTTCTATTGAAAAGGTAAGTTTTTTTTTTTTTTATTTAAATATTTAACAGTTTTAAGCCAAAATTTTTCCCCAAATGAAGCTCATTTTTTTAAAAAAAGTCCCCATTTACAAAAAAAAAAAAAAAAAATGCACATTTGTTAAAGGAAAATTAATTTTAACAAATACCTGCAGTTGGCAATGCTGTAAACTTATCAGGAGACAAAAAAGTGGAAATTTTCCCAAGATTTCGCCCCAAAAACTTCAAAAATTTCCTCGAAAAATTCCCCACGAACATTCGGTCTTCAAAAAAGTCTCCTGAAGCCCAAAAAATCTTCAAAATTGGGAAAATCCCCAATCTGGCAACACTGCCCTAGTCGCTACTTAGGCATATGTATTTTTCTGAAACTATGAGTAGTAACTATACTATGTTACATTGAGATCTGTGGGAACTTAATGTAAAATCTACCTTTTGGGTTTTTTTTTTTTTTTTTTTTTTTTTTTGTCCTCTAGCCCCCATTTTTCACCCCAAATAAATGTAACCCTCACTGTATATTTTTTAAACAGTAAATGATGATTAAATAAAATGTTATTGAAATTTGTAAAAAATCGATTTTTTTTTTTTTTTTTTTTTTCCCTTTGTATAACCAACCCCCTTTGTCTCCTAACCCATGAGGCACTGTATTTTTCTTAAACTCTAAGTAATAACTCTAAAACATTTCATTGAAATCTGCAGCTTAATAAAAAATACCCTTTTTTTTTTCCCCTGCCTTTCTCCCTATAGATATGTGAAATTCTCACTTATTTATAAATAGTTTTTAATTGTAAGTGATAGTTAAAAAAAGTTTCATTAAAGCATGTTTAAAAAAGAAAGAAAAAAAATATATGATTCCTTTTGTCCTTGTTAGCCCCCAGGCATATTTAAACCCCTGTATTTTTTATTAAACTATAAGTGATAATTGTGCACTGTGCATGAGTAGGGATCCGGAGTAATGAGGATTTTGCCTTTGCCCGCTGAATGTGGGTCTTTCGATCGCCGTGACAGGGGTTATCTTATCACTTTTCTGATAAATGCTTAATTTAAAAATTTACTTTTTACTTTCATTACAAATACAACTAAATAATTAACTAGTACTATCTTAAGAAACTTTAACGGCCTTATTCACCATTAACTTCAACTCCCGGTTCAACGCCAAAACTTGAAAAGCGTTTAAAGGCAGAGTGTAGCTTTCAAAGAAAATTCGGCACGCTTCTTCTGCCATCTAGTGTCAAAGTTTTCATATAATTTTTGATTGGTTATTTTCAGCTAAAAAATCTGAAAATTTCAATGCCGCTAGATGGCAGATGCAACGCGTCAAACATTGCTAAAATGTTGAACCCTGACTTTATGTACGCTTTTCAAGTTTTTGTGTTCAACCGGGAGTTGAGGTTGTATACGTCCGTAAAACTATTATAGGAAATTGGAGTCACACAGAGTTAAATTTGTAAGAAACCTAGTTGATTAATAAAAATTCGATTAGACATCTCTTTCCATTTGAAAGCCGTTTTATGTTAGAGCCTTGAAAGACGTAAATGAGCAATATTTTATTTTGTACTACAATACTTGTAGCTATGAAAAAAAAAATTACAATAAAAATTGTCATCGAAATGCGGTGCAAAAGAATGATACAAGATTTGTCCAGAAAGAAATGAGACTGAATTTTTCACACTAAGCAGAATTCTAAACGGGTGAAGTTTGCAGGTTGTACGAGTAGTACTGTCAGTTACAGAGTCTGATGGAAGTCAGTTTTCCTTGAGTCTTTATATCTCATGGATCGAACTTGTGAAGCAGACATGTGTTTAAAATGGCGTTAGGTTTTCAGGATGGAGCAGAGTGTTGAGCAACAATACTCTATAAAGTTTTGTGTAAAATTAAACAAATTCGCCACTGAGACACTTCATATGTTACAAGAAGTCTACGAGAAGAATTCTTTGTCCAAGGTTCAAGTGTGTAGGTGGTACAAAGCCTTCAAAGTTGGAAGAGAGTATGTCGATGATGAACAATGCACTGGGCATCCATCAAGTTCTCGAACTTTTGACAACGTTGCTTAAATTAAAGCGCTTTTGGACTCTGGATCATCTGATGAATGTTTGAATGATTGCGGAAACGTTGGGACTTATAAAATCGATTGTGCATCAAATTGTCAAAGAAGAACTTAAAATGCGGAAAATTTGTGCTAAGCTTCTGACTCAGTTTCTGGCAAAACACATCGTCGCAACGTTGCCCCACTCACAGTACAGCCCCAATCTGTCACTGACGGATATTTTTCCAGTCCCTCAGTTAAAATACAGTCTAAAAGGTCATTATTTTCCCAATCTCAAGAACTTGGAGAAAAACGTAACACACGTTCTGAACAAAAGTTCAGTTGAAGACCTCCAGGCTGACATCAATGGGTGGCAGAGCCGTTGGCAACAATGCAGAAGGAGGGTATTTTGAAAAATGTTAAGTGTCTATAAAATTACCTTCATATAAACGAATTTTAGGGAATCGGTTTCATTGCTTTCTGGTCAGACTCTATATTTCTTTAAAGCAGAGGCCACCAAACTTTTCGATATTAAAGAACAGCTAATAATTATTCTGCTAATCATTAGATTTGTAATATAAAATTTCCCAGACCACTAGCATTATTTATTATGAATCCCAACTATCAAATACCTATAGACCTAGAACCCCAGTGTAGTCAATTGGCCTTAATCACCATAACCCACAACGAAAACCCAACCCAAATATCAAAGAACACTTATTTAAAAAATATGAAATAAACCCACTTAATATAAAATATAGCAGCCTAACTGTTTGAAGATCTCCGTGATTATCTCCAAAACTTGCGGGAATGTGAGCCTGAACCCTTTAGAAAGACTCCTACAGAAGGCAGACCACCCAGACTTTGGACCCTCCAGAAGCCAACTGACCTTAAACCCAACACCTACAAAAAAGAAAAAAAAAAAATTGATCATTTCGGAAGAATTTCCTTAATTTTAAACTGTTGTGAGAATATGAGTAACTCCAAAAAATTCGGAAGCAAAAGTTGATACAAACCAATTTAATTTCTACTAATGGATAAAAAAGATGAAAATCATGACCAAATTTTTCTGCTGATCACCAGTTGGCAACTATTGCTTTAACCCTTTGCGGCGCAAGACAATTCGTATCATTTAAATTATACTGCCACCGGAATTCATGAACTAAATTAAACAAAAAGAAATTTTAAATTTTAAGGTTAAAAAAACCGGCCTTTTCTGGTATGTTATAAATGTAAATTTTTGCTAAAAATTTTCCGGGATGAATTTTTTCAGCTGGATCTTAAATTTTGCGTCCTCGCAGCGAGGACAGCGCGCGTTAAGGGGTTAAAGCATATTAAATATCTTTATACTCTACACAAAACATAACGAATCTGACATACATTACTAAAATGCACCAAAGCATGCTTCCTATAAGAAGACATATAATGATAAGCATTAACAAGCGTTTACATGGGAACATGAAAACATTTTCAGATATATTTCAGTATATTAGCAGAAATTGATTCAGTTGCATTTTGCTTCGTTTTCTTAATATTTGGAATAAAGGTGTTAAGTTGAAGGTTAATCAATGCAAATGTTAAAAGCAATCGGAAAGTGTTTTATAACATACGCAAATCGCATGATTTTTGTCTCTTTTTTCTATTCTTTAGCAGAATAAAAATGTGTTTCACTCGTTATAACCGTGGATAATAAAATAAATTACGTAATAAAAGCTCATTTCATCATATATACTGTCAGTGTGCTCACAGGATGTTTAGAAGGTTTGAAATATCTTGCGTGAGCTTTTGTTCGTGCGTTTCTCATTCGAGCCTGCTTCCTGGTTAAATGAATGAAATGCATACCACTTCTTGCACGAATCTACTTATCCGGAAATTACATTTTGCAGATAAACAGGGAGGGGTTTATAGTCCAATAATAAAACAGCAATCCTGTGATGTTATGATGTGTTTGTTTCAACTGTTATGTGTCAACGTTTGACGCATTGACATTGATCCATAAATGATAAACCAACCAATCCAGAAACCAAGGGCTCAACAACTAAATAAAATAAAATTAGTAAAAGCCTTCTCTCTACCCAGTCATCGGCAACTAAATCCCAATGTTATTCTATGGGAAAAACTTTTTATCGAATTACTCAATACCTAATGTATTTTTTCATTTTTATTTATTTCATTTTATTTTATTTTTATCCATTTTTACATTAAAAAAATCTGGTGTGAAACAACCACACGACTTCCATTACCCGCTATTACATGTATTATATGCATTTTTGAGAGATAATGTGATCAGAAAATATAAAAGTGACCTAAAGAGAAAATCGTTAGAGACGTTTGTGAGATACCAACTTTCACAAAAAATCAATTATTGACCGGAAAACAATAATTACATACAAAAGCATATTTAAAAGTGAGTTAAAATGGCGAGTTTGAAAAAAATCCGTACAACCGTTTTTAAAGGAACGCCTTTGCGAGGCCTGAAAGTGAGCTATTTATACAGGACGCCTATCAGTTTTCATGAACTAACCGACTATATCATTCGAAAGGACACCTAATAGAGTGTTTGTATAGCAACTTTGAAGGAAATCGTTAGAGCCGTTTTTGAGATACGGACTTACGGTCCCACTTCCGGTTTCGGATGTCGCATTTCCGGTTAAACTCAATTATTGACAGGAAAACAATTACATACAAAAGCATATTTAAAAGTGAGTTAAAATGGCGAGTTTGAAAAACATCCGTACAACCGTTTTTAAAGGAACGCCCTTGGGAGGCCTGAAATTGAGCTATTTATACAGGACGCCTATCAATTTTCTTGAACTAACCAACTATATCATTCGAAAGGACATCTAATAGAGTGTTTATATAGCAAGTTTGAAGAAAATCGTTAGAGCCGTTTTTGAGATACGGACTTACGGTCCAACTTCCGGTTTCCGATGTCCCACTTCCGGCTTTTCAATTTTCACCAAAATTTGGAAATTTCATCTGTACACCAGACGTATTTCAATTCTAAAGTTTCGTAGCTCTATCTTTATTAGTTTCTGAGCTATAATAGCCAGAAGATTCTCCACACACACACACACACACACACACACACATACATACACACTGACCAATTGCCAAAAACCACTTTTTTGGACTCAGGGGACCTTAAAACGTGTAAATCAGGTGAAAACCCGATATCGAATTTTCAGACCGAATACAATACTTCCATTACCTACGGTAGTAGGGTAATGGAAGTAAAAAGTCACAGGCTCTAAATATGTTCTTATTTTTCAAAAATTTATTCATTAAAATTATAATATTTATTTAGTTATTTATTTATTTTTGGAAGACAAGAAAAAATATAACGGTTGTGAATTTACTGACTATGAAAACCTTAGAAGAATGTTATAAAAGGAGATGACATGTCCGGAAAAACATGAAGCCAAAATCGTAACTGCGAAAGCCATTAAGTAACTCAGATATGTATAAAAAAATATTCTACATTATTATATAGAAATTAATGCTATATGGATCATCCGAAATGAAAGTCATGTGGTCTCAAAGCAGTCAAATAATTATCAAATAAACACAGTAGTAGCCAATGTTTTGGTAGATTCAATATGGCTTCTGCGGTAGCCTTGGTTGATGTTGCAGCAGCCATTTTGAGTGGACAAGAGTTAACTTCATTTGTCCTATATGCTGATACCCTAGTACTAATCGCCGGTTTCTCTATGTATTAAAAGAAAATTAGTGTCGCTGACGTCAATTTTTCTTGTCTACTACCGCATCTTCTCTCGGAGGGCAGGGTCCTTCGTCGCATGAGAGGTATCAATGTGTTCCGAATACTCCAAGGTAGACATTTGAGCTGCATAGAAATTTCTATCATTTTAACCAAAGAAGGTATTAACTAAAAACGATAGGTTTATGAAAGTATTCTATTTGCCACCTTCAAAAAAGTTTCCCCCAGTGACGAATTCTTCTGTCATGAAGTCATTTTACACTAGAAAATTAAAATATAATCCATGATTGTAGGTAGGTAGGTTGGGTTTAACGTCGCACCAGTACTGCGCTATGGGTAATTGACGACGGTCTGGAACGCACCCCTAGAAATGTTCCGGAGACAGGCCATCACAATTTTGATCCTCCACGGAAGGGATGGCTCCCCCGCTTTGGTGATCTCCAGAGCGGACTTTAGACAATAGTATTTTCCAGAAATATTCGGAGCTGAATTGTACTGGAAAATTACTAAAAATTATTAAAAATGAGTTCATGTGTGTTTGCAATACCTCCAAATGAGCGTCCTATTTGGCGAAACCGTTATTGCAATTTTTCTCTACCGTTGTTATGATGCTTATACATTTGATTAATTTATTTCAGTGTTAATTTCAATTAATCAATTATTGTAATACGATGTCATTTTATATTTATCGTCTGCAAACTGATACAAATATACAGACCAAATAAATTTTTATAATGTAATGCAGTGTAAAAATAAGTCTGAAATTTAATTTGCATTATTTTAAATGTGTGCAATATTGAAGAGCAATACATAGTGGTGTGCAATACATAGAATGAAAGAAAATGTTCAATTTAGTAAAAAGACATAATGATGGATATTTCGAATTAAACGCTGTTCCATATATTTAAACTGCTTAGAGGGTTAAAGAACGAGGGTTAATAAAAATTAGCTATGCCTTTTTCGTATTTGCAATTCTAAAAGTAAAATTTCATTTTTTTTTTTTTTTTTTTTTTGTCTAAGCAACTAAAATTTACCTATCAATTAAATACGATGTATGTAGTAAATTATTCTCTGTAATTATTTTCAAGAAAAATCATAAATTAGCACTTGAAAAGTTTCCTAGATAGATAATACAAGTACAGAATCATAAACACATTGCTCCTTCAATTCGAATTTCAAACGTTGATAATTTTAATTTTTTTCCCCTTCCTATTTTCTATCCTTTTTTAAACTGATTTACATTCCCTTCCCACATATTTTTCACCTTGAAAAAGGTCGTAAAATATCTATGCAAAATGTGCTGTAACTTGAATACAAACAACGAATGGAAAGTAAAAGTAAACAACAGATAAATATCTTCCCGAGGTCTAAAGTTTAGTAATCCTATATCTGTTAGTTAAGAAATTCACTATACCGGAAAAGTATATCTTTCAGTGAACTGTTGCCAGTCTAGTAGTGACACATAAAGTGTAAAATGATCCCTGTAAAACGCAGGAAGTCCCCTTGAAAATAATTGTTTCGAAAAAGAGAGTAGGAAATTGGAGATTTTCAGACCAACGGATGCTCTGATCCCTTCCCGAAGGATGCGGTTAGGGGAGAAAGGGGTCAAGGAAAAGAGTGCTCCGAGAAAAAGTCAAATAATATAATTTTCCAGAAATGCCAGTGAGCGGGAAGCAGTCGGTAATAAAACTGACCTACCGCAACGTTGAAAAGGAATCGTAGTCTACCCCGGAGTTAATGACCACCTATGAACAGTTTGGAGGTTTATCAAAGCGGCCGTGCATGGGAGAAGAAGTGCTTTTTCAGGCAATTATTTCACTTCAAACTCCATAATCATGCTGTACAGTTTGGCCCTTTTACACTTGGACAGCTACCCCTCAGAAAATATATAAGGAATATATTAAAATAATTTAGGAGGGTTAGTTCCAAATCCATTATTTAATTAGCAACGTTAATTTAGTTAAAATCGAAATATATTTCCAGTTTATCGTCTGATTTACTAAAATTAAATGTGAAAAATCAATAACAATGATATGATACAAAACATGAAACCTTAATGCATATTGGGTTTACTTTTTACATATTTCTCTCTGAAATATAGTTACCCTTCTTTAAAATTACATATGCATATCCCCCTTCCCTCAACAACAACAACAACAAAAATTAGACAGATTTTTTTTTTTTTTTTTTTTTTTTTTTTTTTTTTTTTAACTAAAGCAGCATTAGGAAGTGGGATGATGCTCTCCACTTCGACTTCTTCCCCCCCCCCCTCCCCTAAAATATTGAATTTTGTAAAAAATATTTTAAGACAAAATGATTTCATAAATTAACATGGAAAATGCTTATTTAAGATCACAGTTAAAAAGTAACGCATTTGCAAAAAAAAAAAAAACTTTTATTTATTTATTTTTTGTGCTAGAGGCCTATTTCAGTCGGTACAGTTGTCGAATTTTTATAGGTCACTCTTAATTAGTGCTAGAGGCCTATTTCAGTCGGTTTATTGAATGAAGTCCCCCCAAGGCACAACTTTGACATGAGTCCCCCCCCCAAGGTACCCCTATTTCAGTCGGTACAGCGTTGTCGAATTTTTATAATACACACTTAATTATCGCTAGAGGCCTATTTCAGTCGGTTTATTGAATGGGGATTTATTAAATGAAGTCCCCCCAAGGCACAACTTTGACATGAGTTCCCCCCCAGGCCCAACTTTGACATGAGTCCCCCCCAAGGTACCCCTATTTCAGTCGGTACAGCGTTGTCGAATTTTTATAGGTCACTCTTAATAGTGCTAGAGGCCTATTTCAGTCGGTTTATTGAATGGGGATTTATTGAATGAAGTCCCCCCAAGGCACAACTTTGACATGAGTCACCCCCCCCCCAGGCCCAACTTTGACATGAGTCCTCCCCAAGGTACCCCTATTTCAGTCGGTACAGCGTTGTCGAATTTTTATAGGTCACTCTTAATAGTGCTAGAGGTCTATTTCAGTCGGTTTATTGAATGGGGATTTACTGAATGAAGTCCCCCCAAGGCACAACTTTGACATGAGTCCCCCCGAGGCCCAACTTTGACATGAGTCCCCCCCAAGGTACCCCTATTTCAGTCGGTACAGCGTTGTCGAATTTTTATACGTCACTCTTAATAGTGCTAAGGGCCTATTTCAGTCGGTTTATTGAATGGGGATTTATTAAATGAAGTCCCCCCAAGGCACAACTTTGACATGAGTCCCCCCAAGGTACAACTTTGACATGAGTCCCCCCACGGCCCAACTTTGCCATGAGTCCCCCCAAGGCCCAACTTTGACATGAGTCCCCCCAAGGCCCAACTTTGACATGAGTCCCCCCAAGGCCCAACTTTGACATGAGTCCCCCCCAAAGTACCCCTATTTCAGTCTCTACGTTTATATATCCTTAACACTTTTTAATAAAGTTGAAAAATGTTTAGTTTCAATTATCCCTTTCTTTTTTTTAAGTAAAGGCAACTTTGGTATTTGTGAACATTTTCTACTCCATTTTACTTATTTATTTATTTTTTAAATGGTAATACACATTGTGAGGTAAGGAGAATGTCACAAATTCAATGTGGTGACATTTGTACAGATTAGTGAGTTACTTTATTAGTTTTCTTATTGGTCTATGTAGACTTCATCTCAAGATTGAATGATCGTAAGGAAATTTTGCTTTACAATATCATTTATGATAGTAGTCAGATGCGTACTAAATTTCAGTGTTTTACTTTGGAAATTTCGGAAAATATTTGAAATTTAAGATTTTTCTTGTCAAAATAAGGCAAAAATCCGCACAAACGGGCATTATTATTTTCATCCTAAAGGAGTTTATAAATATTATTCATAATACTCGCATGAACACAATCGATTAGCAACTTTCTACTTTAAGAACTTTGAAAGTTATTCGAAATTAAAAATTATGATAAGAGATAGAATAGAACAATATTTCGCATGAACTTGGATTATATAGTGTTATTACAAGTAAAACAGCATGAGATTGCATGAAAATAAATTAAAATATAGAACTGAAGCTAATAAAATTGCGCATCAAATTAGAGTAATGAATGAAACGGCAGATAGTACGTGGGGAACATTTCTGTCTCCGACCGTGCCTAGCCTAGAGGTCTGCACGGGCCGGGCTTTCGGGCCGACCCTCGGGCCGAATATTTCCATTTGCTCTCGGCCCGGGCTCGGGCTTAATATTTTTTTGTGGGCTCGGGCTCAATATTTTTTGTGTGTACTCGGGCCGGGCCTAACCTGTAGGAAATTTTAAGCCCGAGCCCGGCCCGGCCCGAATCTTTTTCTAAATTCCTCGTTAATCAACGAAAAACGAAAATGATAAAATACTTTTTCACTCATTTATTTTATCTAATTTTACAGTCTGGTATGTCACATAAAATTTTATTTTATTAAAACGTGTCTGTAACTACAGTTTAATTGTCTATCAGCTTGACTGTTCGCGATCTGATTTTCCGCAAATATTAGAAACATGTCTCGAAATTAATATATTTTATTTAAAGTAATATTAGATGGTTTCTAAATCAAAATAATAGGCTTGTTACTATCAGTTTGCGTACATGTAACAAAAGAAATTAGATACGTTACTGTATATAAGGCTTTGTTTTGTATGGTCTGTAGTGTTTAGGTGGTATGAAGGCTGTAAAAATCCTTCCGCTGTAACTTTTCCTCTAAGGCTTCTTTTTCTTTTCTCCGGGACACTGGATGAAAATAACATCAATTTTAGCATGTGTAAAAGCCACTTTTCTATTGATTATGGTTGGATTAGCATTAAAGTTTTGTTCACCGGATCACATGAAAGATTTGGATACATTACGGTATATAACAGGAAGTGGTTGAAAGTGTATTTTTAGTACTATTAACCATTTTAAATATCTTCCTATATTGTTTGAGGAATGCTAATATTTTCGATTTGACTTTCTGTCTGTCTTTGTGCCTTCTGTACGTCTGTAATAATGAAATACCGTTTATATATAAATACCTTGTAAACATTCAGCAGTTTTGTTAAAGAATATTCCATTGCTTAGCTATATAAAACCTCTGCAAAACACATACTAAAAATATTTTTCGTAGAAAGGCATGTTTTTTTTTTTTTTTTTTTTTTTTTTTTTTTGTAATTTTACATATTTTTTCATCGGGCCGGGCCGGGTCGGGCCTGATTTTATCGCTTTTTGTCCGGGCCGGGCCTGGGCCGACTTTTTCGATTTCATACCGGGCCGGGCCGGGTAAGCAAACCTTTCCAACGGGCCGGGCCTGAAAATTTCGGCTTGTGCAGACCTCTAGCCTAGACATCAGTGAAGTTCATAACTCTTAACATGCATATAGTGATATAGTATGACTATTAGTAGAAATCTTAACGTGTGAGCAGAAATATATGATGAGAGATCTGAGTTAATTTACAGTAACTAGCTTTCTCTGTCTGTCTCACTCTTTTTTTTTTTTTTTTTTTTTCAAATCTTTGGAACTTGTAAAGAAAATTTTTAGTGAGTGGAAACACACCTCACACATACTCACAGAAAGAAAAAATAAAATGAAATAAATATTCGACCAAAATTAATTCTCGTTTTTTGTCTTTCATCAATCTTTTTTCGCTTAGCAACAGCCATAACAATTTCAGAGACTGAAAATAGCAACATGAAATGATAAATTTCCAATTATGCCGTCTTCCTATCCACTCTTTGAAGTGGACATCTTTGAAATTCTCAAGGGAAAAAAAAAGGAGGGCACTTATGGTGATATAATAAATCAGAAAAGAGATTTCCAAATACGCTGAGTGTTCGAGAAGTGCGTGATGGAAGAAATTAGTTCTGAGAACTGTTCCACTGAGAAATCTGACGACATATGAAGAGTGACTATTAAATCACGATATCGAGTCTCAAGTAGGCAAGGGGAAAATTCTCGCTGAAAAAGTGTTATTTTCCAAAATTCCTCGTGTGTGCTAAATCCTGAGAAAGAAAAATGACTCTTTACTAAACAGGAAAAGGATTTTATTTAATGTATTTTCTTAGATTAAATAATGAGATACAAATACACATTCGTTGCTAACTTTTCTTTCTATTAATGAAAAGTACGCTATAAAAAAAATTAGATATATTTTATTCTCCAAAATAAAAATTTTCCTGCTCTGAAATTCCACAAGAAGAGGTTTTAAGCACTTGATGAAACCCTGCTTATTAATAAAATATCACGAAAATTCTCCTCTAATTATGCATGCCTGTAAATTAATTATACTTTATATACTAATCAACGTCTCGTTTATTTAAAATGATAGTTTTTTTTTTTTTATGTGTGTGTGTTTATCGATTTGTATAGTTTATATTTTAGACATGTTTTTTTTTTTTTTTTTTGATGTTTTTTTTTTTTTTTTTTTTGTTGCTTTAAATATACTTAATAGTATGATGAATAGAAACTTTGTAAGCTATCACCATAAACTGAAAAAAAAAAAAAAAACAAGACCTTCCGGCTTTTTCGGAAGGGTAGGTTGATTTCTTTTTCCTTATCAAGTAGCCGTCATTTTGTTTCAAAATGGCGGCTACAAATTATTAATGCACTTGGTAGAAATATTGATGTAGGCTATGCACATATGGAGTTTTAAGCAAATCGGTTCATAAATACACTTTTACGTGAGTTTAAAATTTTCAAGTGGCCGGCGCTAGGAAAAAAAATGGTGGGTTAAGTTGACAAATATATGAAATGCATTTGTGAGATAAGTCTACTGTACACACATAGTTCGAATTAATTCAAAATCTCAAAAGTTGATAAAATGTTAGTTTCCTGCATTTCTAGTTTGTTTTAGCATTAAAATAGTCTAATTTTACCTTAAAAACGCATTAAAAAGATCCAGTAACGCATGTAAGGGATTTGGCGCCAAATTTGGCGACTTTTCCCCTATGGCAACTTTTTGGCGACTTTTGGCGAGAAAATACTTATTATCCATATACCAAAGATGGACGCAATAACGTGATTGGTTCATGAGTTACGTGAATTTTCTAAATTTTTGTTGTTTGAATGATAAATCCATTTTTTAACTTTGATTTGAATTGATTAAGTATTTCTAAAGTTCCAGCAAACACATCGAAGATATTTGAAGCATAGGTTACTGTCCAACTGTGGTTTAAATCAGTGCCGTGTTTCAAAAGTTATTATTATGGCAAATTTTCAAGTGGCAGTCTAAGTGGCTGCGACTTGTAAAACAAAATAGCAAAACAACTTGCCCATCGAAATCATCCAGTATATTTATACGATAAGTTCATTGTCCAGTTCTAGTTTAAATTAAATCAGAATTTCAAAAATTATAATCATAAGAAATTTTCATGTGGCACCACTTGTAAATAACAGTGGAGTGAGATGCCTAGCGAACTTATCTGAGATATTTGAATGATAAATCCACTACCCAAATTTGAAGCGAATTGATTCTGTCTTACTAAAGTTACCATAATGACAAATTTTCAAGTGGCCGCCACTTGAAAATAAAATTGCGGATCAATTCATCAAGTGAACTTATCCTAGATATTTGAACCGAAAGTTTACTAACCAGCTTTTATTTGAATCAGTTAGTATTTTAAAAGTTATCGTGATGGCATATTTTCAAGTGGCAGTGTGATTTCAAGTGGCTGGAACTTAGACACAAGATGTCGGGACAAGTTGCCTAGTGAAAACATTAAAGATAATTATATGATAATATCACTGTCAAAATTTGGTTCGATTTGAAGTATTATTTGAAAAGTTATCGTGATTTTAAATTTTCAAGTGGGAGACTGATTTCAAGTGACCGCGCTTAACTTAAGATATCTGCCACTTTATTAAAAATGGCGGATATAGTTTATTAATAAACTTCATTGAGATCCTTATGTGGTCTGTATTTACATCAAAATTCAAACAATTTGGGAATACGCTTTTTACAATTTAAATTTGAAAATTTCAAGTTGTCTCCACTTGGAAACAAAATGGCGGGGCAACTTGGTTAACAAACTCATGTAAGATATTTATAAGATAAGTTAAGACACTGTTCAAATTTGGTTCCATTTGGAGTATTATTTCGGAAGTTATCATGGTTTTAAATTTTCAAGTGGTGGCCTGATTTCAAGCGGTCCCGCTTAAATTAAGATATCCACCACTTTATTAAAAATGGCGGATAAAGTTCATTAATAAAGTTATTTGAGACACTTGTGAAATCTATGTATACATCAAAAATTAAAAAAATTCGGAATACGCTTTTTACAATTTGAATTTGAAATTTTCAAGTGGTCTCCACTTGAAAACAAAATGGCGGAGCAACTTGGTTAATAAACTCATCCAAGATATTTATAAGATAAGTTAAGACACTATTCAAATTTGGTTCGATTTGGAGTATTCTTTCGGAAGTTATAGGGATTTAAAATTTTCAAGTGGTAGCCTGATTTCAAGTGGTCCCGCTTAACTTAAGATATCTGCCACTTTATTAAAAATGGCAGACATAGTTTATTAATAAACTTCATTGAGATCCTTATGTGGTCCGTATGTATACATCAAAATTCAAACAATTTCGGAATACGCTTTTTACAATTTAAATTTGAAATTTTCAAGTAGTCTCCACTTGAAAACAAAATGGCGGAGCAACTTGGTTAACAAACTCATCTAAGATATTTATAACATAAGTTAAGACACTGTTCAAATTTGGTTCCATTTGGAGTATTATTTCGGAAGTTATCATGGTTTTAAATTTTCAAGTGGTGGCTTAATTTCAAGTGGTCCCGCTTAACTTAAGATATCCACCACTTTATTAAAAATGGCGGATAAAGTTCATTAATAAAGTTATTTGAGAAACTTGTGTAATCAATGTATACATCAAAATTAAAAAAATTCGGAATACGCTTTTTACAGTGTGAATTTGAAATTTTCAAGTGGTCTCCACTTGAAAACAAAATGGCGGAGCAACTTGGTTAACAAACTCATCTAAGATATTTTTAACATAAGTTAAGACACTGTTCAAATTTGGCTCCATTTGGAGTATTATTTCGGAAGTTATCATGGTTTTAAATTTTCAAGTGGTGGCCTAATTTCAAGTGGTCCCGCTTAACTTAAGATATCCACCACTTTATTAAAAATGGCGGATAAAGTTCATTAATAAAGTTATTTGAGAAACTTGTGTAATGTATACATCAAAATTAAAAAAAATTCGGAATACGCTTTTTACAGTGTGAATTTGAAATTTTCAAGTGGTCTCCACTTGAAAACAAAATGGCGGAGCAACTTGGTTAACAGACTCATCTAAGATATTTATAAGATAAGTTAAGACACTGTTCAAATTTGGTTCGATTTGGAGTATTATTTCGGAAGTTATAGGGATTTTAAATTTTCAAGTGGTAGCCTGATTTCAAGTGGTCCCGCTTAACTTAAAATATCTGCCACTTTATTGAAAATGGCGGATAAACTTCATTAATAAACATCATTGAGACCCTCATGTGACCTGTATTTACAACAAAATTCAAGCAAATCTTGCTTTAAATATGCTTTTTACAATGTCGGTTTGAAATTTTCAAGTGGCTGCCACTTGAAAACAAAAAGTCGGAGCAACTTGGTTAACGAACTCATCCAAGATATTTATAAGATTAGTTCACTGTCCAAATTTGGTTCGATTTCTAGTATTATTTCGGTAGTTATCGTGATGACAAAATTTTCATTATAAATAGATAGATAGATAGATAGATATAGATAAACGAAGTGATTGCAATAGGTCGATTTCTAAAGAAATCAACCTAAAAAACGCACAACAATTGTTTTGGGTTGAAATATTTTTAAAATACAGTGAGAAAAAATTATGTAACATCTAGATTCAAAACTGTGGCTCTAGAAAAAGTAGTTCCATGTCATCCTTATAAATTCTAGTCCCATTTGAAAGCGAGCTCTAGAAACCCCTATTAGAATTCTAGAGCATTAGTCTATATTATCGAGGTTAAACCTATTTGAAAATACTATCTCTAAATAAAGGCGAACACAAGAGGCGGGTTTCAGCAACTATAATCTTGGTTTATGACTCAATTCTAGATAATCAAGCGAGAATTTCTTGCCATACAAAAGATTCAGAACATTCAGAATACTGTTTCACCATCTAGAAATGTGTAGACTAGAAATTCTCGATCATTTCACCTATTCAGTTTATTGGCGGGCCTTATGCGCATAGCTCGGAAATCTATGTTTTCAATTTAAGGATTTAGAAAATGGCCGCTTATTCATTCTAGATGAAGGCGATGTATTTTTTTTCTCAGTGTAATATGACCAAACATTATTAAAAAATTTTACAAAAGTTTAAACTTTTTTTTTTTTTTTTCTCGGGTTCCGAATTTCGGAAATAATTATTTACTTATAATTCTCCTTACTAATTTGTTTTCAACCATCCACTTAAAAATTTGTATGCATGTTAATCTGTACATTTGTCACAAAATTGGGCATTCGTTTTGAAATGAAGTAGTTATTACATTTATTACGAACTGTTAAATTCAGTCGCATAACAAAAATTTATGAAGATTTCAAATTTTTAACTTTTTTTTTTTTTTTTTTTTTTTTATAACTGGTGCTGTAATTGAAATATAAAAAAAAAATCCAATGCATAGAAGCGTTCAGGCACATACAAAAGACATACAGTAAAAAAGTTGGAGCTTTAAAATAACTTAAAATTAGCATGAAGCATTTTTTAATGGGCATTATTTTGTATTGTTATTCTCGACTTTTTTATCCAAAAATGCAAAAAAATTACATTTTATCATTTAAAACAAGCTATATGCATAAAATGATAGATTTCATGGCACTTGATTTGAGAAGCAACAAAATAGGGAGAAAAAAAAAATTAATTTCACCGTCCTTTGCACTCTTAACGTCTACATTTGCTTAATTTTCTTTCTCAAAAATTATACAATGTACCGTATTTGAAATATATGAAATATCTTAAAATACGGCTAATAACACGTTAAAACAAATTATTTGAAAAATGAATAATTATTGAAATCGCTATCATATTAAATTTGTTTTTCTTTCATGTATACATAAGAACTGGATGCGTGAAAAATTTCGGCTTCCTGTTTCAGTAGTAGTCTCACGTTTTGAGATGTCCGTAACATGACATGATCATTTTTAGAAAATGTCTGTCCGCTTGTCTGTCTGGAATCTCATCCTTCTGTGTGTGTAAGTCCATGTGTGTGTATTACCAAAATCTCACAAAAACACGCACGGAATTCTGGAAAAAAAAATTATATTTGATTGGATCTTCATCTAAATTGGTGCCGAATAGAATTTGTTGTATATCGCTTTGCATATGGTGCTTCTATAAAGCGTTCTTTAAAATTTACGAGAAGGTTATATCTTAGCTTCTATAGTGCAATAGTGTTCTAAACTTGTTACATGGGATAGCTCTCGGGAAAAACATGCTGATTGAATTTAGGTTTATATCTATTGGCAGGTGGCATTACTGTGCTGCCATTTTACGAGAAAGTTGTATCTCAATTTCTATTGTCTATAAAAACACCAAATTTAATATGGGAGATAACTATTATGAAACATTACGCTGATTCAGTTTTGATGCATTTTGACCAACATGTGAAGATGTTATTTTGCAATTTCACCCATTTGCGAGAAAAATATATCTCAGCTTCTATAGTGTATAATTTCATCAATATATAACGTCAGATAAATATTATGAAAATCTGTGATGGTTCAATTTTCTTTAAATTGGCATATATAGGCCTATACGTTACGAGGTTATGCAGCCCTTTTCAGAATTTACGTAGACCTATATACATTATTTTTCAACCAGTTAAGATTCAATATTAAGCAGTTAATATTCTATTTTTCTATATTAGTTTAATTTATTAGACAATATCGAAGAAAGTTTTGTGATGGCCGCAACATACTAATAACCTATTGTTTCTATTCTAGATTTTTTGACGGATAATAGAAGATTGTGGATTATCTGATGGAGAATCGACTTAACTGTATACACACATGAATTTCATACACGAAATTACCCTTTTATTTCATTTCTACTTTGATTTGATTGTAATTTACAATAAACTTCACTTATTTGTATCTTTACGTATTTGTCGGATCAGTTAAATATGTATATTTGTTACTTTATTTTTTATATTTATCAAGCCAAAAAACTACAATTACGAATACGTGAAATGTAACTCTACAAATTGCATTCACGACATTCTGGCTGATTACGATAATAACACAGTAAAAACTGCCATACATTTTTGTAGCATGTGAAACACATTTTTTTTCCCTCGCATATTCGTGATGTAGAAGTCTCTTAAATGTAAAAAAGAAAAAAGGCTGTTACATTTTAGAAACGTGTAATTTAACTCTGTTTAAATAATAAGTTTGAAATAAGCTACTACTGAAATTTTCAGAGATAGCAAGAAAATATGTATTACAGAGATAACAAACGAAAACATACTGAGTAAATACAGTTATACCAAACTTCCAAAAATCCATTAAGATTTTTCTTTTCCCTTAGCATTTGGAAGTTTTCTATTTGATTTTTTCCCATCCAAAAAGTAAAAAAATGTTAGATATATATTTATTGATTTAATTATTATAGATTATTATTGTTAAAAGTTTATTGTACATATGTTTTCTGAAATATGTTCTAATTTAACTGTCAAATATGAACACAGGAATAGCTTTATGGTTTACCTTATTATGTAACAGCATTTGGTATATATTATGGATATTTTAAAGATCTTGATTTTAATATCAAAATTTCATATTGTCTAATTTCTAAAAGTTCCAAATAAAAAATTATTTCAAAAAGTAAACAACTACTGGGGAAATTTGGGATAACATTATTTTCGTTAACACCTTTTGTCAATTCTTAACATATATATGCACGCATTAACCTGACATTAACAAAGCGATTATCAGTAATTCATTGAAAGTATTTAACCTAATCTTTAGCATTTCCTTTTGTGCTAAGGCTCTAATAAGCATTTCGTACTCCACCCTGACATATAGCTGCATTGTTTGATCAAAGACAATAGAGAATAAAATTCACCCATTAAATACTTTATTTCCGATTGGAGTCCCGATTACACCCATTTCAAAATTGTAACCTAAAGACTATGCATTGCTTGTATTTAAGGTGCAAATTGCATTCGATTGTGTCAAGAACTTCTTGCAATCGTTTCCATTAATATGAAAATATCCGAGATACATTAGCGAAGATTGTTGTTTATAAAAAATATAGTTCTATATGATTTTGTTTGCAAATGATTTTCAAACAGAAATAATTCAATGGGATTAGCTAGAAACATTCATTGTCTAGACAGCAATCCTGTAACAGGAACAGGAGCATGTCTAGAAGTTTCCGAGTGTGAAATGAAAACAGAAATGTAGCAGTGGATAGTATAAATATTTTGAAAAAGAGTATAGATTCTAAAATTGGTTGTAAATTGGTCCTGATTATCAAATAGTCATGAGAAATATATACCGGGTGATCCAAAAGTCCCAGAAAAAAAAAAAAAAAAAAAAAAAATATATATATATATATATAATAGACGTAATAAAATTTAATCTTAAAATTTAGCAGTTAATAGAACTAAAACAATAACAACACACAAAAATATAGAACTGAATTTAACATAGAGGAAAGACTGACACAAAAATTGCGATATAGATTAAGAACCAATGAGTTACAATGATAACTTAAAATACATACGCCGACCTGAATGATGATAGAAAAGGACCATTAAACTAATGACAAAGAAAAAAAATAATTAACCACAGAATTAATTGGATATTAATTGCTTATAATTAGAAGTATACTTATCAAGGGGCGAGTACTTCATAAAGCTGTGAAAGCTGCATCGATTTCGTAAAACGATATTGCTAATTATAGCAATTTATATCATTTCACGCCCCGATCGAAGCTACAGAACCATATAGAATGAGAAATAAGTGAAATATTAAATTAAAACAAAGATTAAATAAAATCCTCAATGAAACCAAAAAGAAAACACGAAAGAATCATTGCAACCACATGTCAAACAGTTAACACAAACTGGAGAAAAGGATGCTTCCAAAACAGAAATTGAAATCAAAAATAAAAGCTCTACAGAAATCGATTAATCGAATGGACTTCAGAACATTTTCATTAAACATAAAATATACAGTAAATATTAAATGACTAGCGAGCTTCGCCCGCTAGCGGGTCAGTATTTTCAAATGAATCACTATAATTAATGAATCACTAACAGTAACTTTTAGTCCTAAGAAAATAAATTAAAAAAAAAAAAAATCATTTCTGATCGAGTAAAATGTCGTCCCGGGTCCCCACTGCCTTCGGCAGCGCAGTCCCGTGCGCACAAGTTAAGGGATACACGCGCTGCGCGCAAATATTCCTTCTCAAATCAAATTTTTATTCTTAAGAAAAGAAAAGAAAAAAAAATAATTTCTCATGGGGTACAAAGTCGGCCCGGGTCCCCACTGCCTTCAGCAGCGCAGTCCCGTGCACGCTGCGCGCGCACAAGTTAAAGAATACACGCGCTGCACGCCCGCATTCCTTCCCTGACACTTCGTGCCCCCTAAAAAAAAATCATTTCTGATCGGGTAAAAAATCACACCGGGTCCCCACTGCCTTCGGCAGCGCAGACCCATGCGCGCTGCGCGCGCACGTGTGAAGGTATTCAAATCAAATTTTTATTCTTAAGAAAAGAAAATTAAAAAAATTATTTCTCATCGGTTAAAAAGTCGGACCGGGTCCCCACTGCGCGCGCGCGGTGCACGCCTATTTCTTCCCCACCCTTTCAGCCCCTTCTAATTAACCTACGTATACCAATTTTGAACGGTCTTACTCAATTAGCTGAGATGCAAAAGAACACCTAATCAGGACGCCTCAAAACGTGTAAATCTGCTGAAAACTTTCGATAATATAAAAGAACTTTAAAATATCTTTCGAATGATGTATTAAAAATAATTTAATCATGATTAGAAATTGAAATATTGAAATTTGAAAATATTACAGCGCCATCTGGCGGTAGAAATTTCTGTATTCCACTGTTCGATCCCAAATCAACAAAGCTTTCTAATGATATATTACTTATGAAATTATTTTAATTAGTAGTTGAGATACAAAAGAAAACTGATTCAGGAGATCTGAAAACGTGTAAATCTGGTGAAATCTTGAATTCCATTTTCGATAATGTAAAAGTACTTTAAAATGTGTATCGAATGACGCATTAAAAAAAATTTAATCATGGTTAGGAATAGAAATATTGTAATTTAAAAATATGACAGCGCCATCTGGCGGTAAAAATTTCTGTAATCTACTGTTCGATTCCAACTCAACAAAGCTTTCAAATGATGTATTACTTATGAAATTCTTTTAATTAGTAACTGAGACAAAAGAGAAACCCATTCAGGAAACCTCAAAACGTTTAAATCAGGAGAAATGTCAAAATATCGAATTTCTGTAATCTACTATTCAATTCCAAATTAACAAAGCTTTCAAATGATCACAGACAGACAGACAAACAGATGTGCACAGATTTTAATAATATAAGGAGATAATGTTAAATTATATGTGGTGCCTGCTTTTTCGCACCTGGTTCTTTTCTTTCGGTAAATTCATTTCGAGACACATCAAGACACTGATCACACTTGGTTTACTTTTAAACGTATATTTACTTACGGCACAAACATAAAATACATAACGAATACAGAAATTAACATCAAGTAAAGTATTTTCTAAAAAACATGTAGAATGGAACGTTAGTCCATCTTGATTCACATACGCACACACACTGTTGCCACACTTTCGTACCAAACTTTTTAGTTCTTGTTTTTTAATACTCTCGAAATCAGAGGTGCGGCGTTCACACCTTCCCTCCAGTTTCACTTGAGGGACAATGGCCTTCACAGTGAAACTACTAACCAAAATTTGTGGATAATTTATATAACTGTTCATGAAAGTCTACTTGTCCTTTTAAATTGTTAATTATTGTTTCATCTTTAAATAAATGTTCATGAAAGTTTAATTGTCCTTTTAAATTCTTAATTATTGTCTCATCTTTGACCTAATATCCGATGTTCCATCAAGAGCAATAACATTTATATTTCACTTAATATTTAAATATTTTCTATGGTATAAAATAAGTAACATTTAAACACATAATAGAAATAAAATATATATATAATATATATGAATAAACATTTATCCTGACATGGATTTTCTTATGCACTTTAAATAATCTTAATGAATTAATATACTTGAATATAAGAAACAAAATAAACACACACACATATATATATATGTAATAACAAATACAATATTAAACTAACTTATGACTTTATTCATGAATGCGTGATAAAGCATCTGCAATAGTATTACTGCTTCCTGGCTTATGAGCAATAGTCACTTGATAGCGAGATAGAGCCAATGCCCATCTTTGTAATCTGGCGTTCTTAGGAACTGTTTCTGTCAAATATTTTAAAGGGTTATGGTCCGTGTGTAAGATAATAGTGGCTCCATAAGTCCACATTTCGAATTTACCTAATGCCCATATTACAGCATAAGCTTCCCTTTCAATAGTGCTCCACTTTGATTGAGCAGGGGTCAGTTTTTGGCTTGCAAAAGTTATTGGTTTCAGTTTATTCTGCTCATCTCTCTGCATTAGACAGGCTCCAATTCCGGTCACTGAAGCATCAGTATCGATTTCAAAAGGTTTCGACATATCAGGTGTATACAGAGAGGTTATAGAGCACAAACAATTCTTTAACGAATTAAATGCGCTTTCGGCTTCTTCTGACCATGGAAGGTCGTTTGGCACAGTTTTTCGAGTTAAGTCCGTTAAAGGTTTTGCTATATTGGCATACCGAGGCACATAGTCTCTGTAATAGTTAAATAATCCTAGGAGTGACTTCAAGGTTTTCTTAGTTTTAGGGGCTTTCAAATCTTTAATAACTGATATCTTGTCCGGATCTGGGCCGTGCTCTCCTGAGCCTACGACATGTCCCAAATATTTTACTTTCGACATCGCAAAAGAGCATTTCTTTAAATTTGCCGAAAAATTCAATTTTTTCAGAGTTTCTAAAATGGATTTAATATGATTAAGATGATCTTCCCAGTTTGAAGAAAATATGATAATATCATCAAGAAAACTTTCGGCGTAGTCACTATGAGGTCGCAATACTTGATTCATTATTCTTTGGAATGTTGCTGGTGCTCCGGATAACCCAAATGGCATCACCTTCCACTGATACTGACCCTTTGGAGATACAAAACTGGTTAATTCTCGGCTTTGCTCTGCTAAGGGTATTTCCCAATATCCCTTAAGGATATCTAAAGTTGTCAAGTAACGAGCTCCACCAGCTTTAAATCTAAGATTTTCTGAATTCTGCATAGGAAAAGGTGGAATTTTACTAACTGAGTTCAGCTCTCTGTAGTCCACGCAAAGTCGGACAGTTCCATCTTTCTTGGCTACACATACCAATAGATATGCTATTTCTGCTGAAGAGGGTTCTATCAGGTCTTTTTCCAATAATTCTGCTATCTGTTTTTCTATATTAGATCTTAATGTTTCTGGAACTTTATAAAGATGAGGTTGTTTCCTCTCTACTCCAGACTTTAACTGGATAACATGTGGAGGAACTTTGGCTTTCTTTAATTCCCCATCAAATATTGTTAGATATTCTTTAATCAGATTCAACAGCTGTTTATGTTGCTTTGCTGATATCGAATTTGATTTTATACCAGCTTTTAGTTCTTCATCTGTTACTTGCCGTGATTCTACGGGCGCATGTTGTATATCTCCAAACTCTTCATCGGTTTCGTAAATAGTTCCTACAGCTCTGACAGGTTGAATATATTTACGCAATTTATTTTGATGAAGATGTCGAACACTTCCATCAGGTAGTTTGACATAAAAAGAATGTGGAGACTTCTTTTCTACTATTTCTCCTGGTCCTTTCCATTTTGAACAAAGACGATTTGTTGAATCAGGGATTAACACTACAACTTCATCCCCAACAGAAAATTCGGTATCTTTTGACCGTAAATTATGATAATGTACATATTTCTGCTGCTGTTCTTCAGCTATGCTATTCGCATACTGTGCCGCGTCTTCTAAACGTTTCCGGAGTTTCAACAGGTAGTCAGCTACAGATTCTCCAATCCCTTGAGGAAGTACGACTTCATCTTCCCAACTTGATTTGAGGATGGCTAGAGGTCCTACAGGTGGTCGCCCATGAACTAGTAGGAATGGGGCAACACCCGTTGTAGCGTTAGGCACTTCTCTGTATGCCCATAACAAGAATGGCAACTGTTTATCCCAGCCTCGACCTTGTGAATTAATTGCATGATGTAGCATGGATTTCATAGTTCCTATCCATCTTTCAACCAAACCATTCGATTGTGGATAACCTGGAGTGGAAAACTTAGGAACACATCCTAATCGTTTTAAAAATTCTTTTGTCAGCTGTGCGGCAAAATTTCTTCCGTTATCCATTGCAATTACTCGAGGAATTCCAGTTCGTACAAATATTTCTATAAATGCATCACAGGCTGCCTTTGCTGTTAAAGACTTCAGAGGTATTGCTTCCGGCCAACGACTATGCTGGTCCATAACGCACAGTACATACTGATGGCCACGTGATGACTTTGGCTCTATTGGGCCTAAAATATCGGCATTAACCACTTGAAATGGGAGTTCTGGCCTTCCAACAGACTCGATAGGTGTTCTATCGTTTACTTTTCCTTTCCTGCGCATTTGACAATCATGACACGAAGCACATAATTGTTTAACTTCTTTTGGCATTCCTTCCCACCAGAAAGACATTGCAATTCTGTCTCTGGTCTTCTTAGCTGCCAGATGTCCACCAGTAGGAGTTTCATGAGCTAATTTCAAAATGTCCTTTCTTCTGCTTGCCGGTACGACCAACCCAAGTAGCACAGGAACGTTCTGTGAACGTCTAATAACGGTTTCAATAGTTCAAACACCGTGTTTCGTGTCAAAAGAACGTTCTAAAACACGTTCAGAAATAGTATTATTTAGAACGTTCTGAAAATGTTTGATTTGTACCATCTATAAAACGTACAATTCTAGTTCTATATAGAACGTTCAAGTGTGACACCGTCATAACACGTTCTGTAACAGTCTAATTATAACGAATATGACAAAATGACTTTTTAGTACTATTGGTTGGGAAACTAGGTTAATCATGAAAATTTTTTACTTCAGTTTTTGATTTTTTTACACGTTTTGTGGCGTGAGGAATCCGGAAGTCAAAAGGTTGGTATGGTATCTGTTAATGTGTATCGGCACCTATTAGTGTGATAGCCCGTTAGTTCATGTACACGATATCTCAAGAACAAATGAGAGATCGGACTAGAGAGATCGGACCAGTTTTAAAATATCACTTATGATGTTGATAAGAATCTTATTGAGAGATTTGCAACATTCTAATTTAAAAACATCGTAAGTTATTCGAAATTTATAATTTTTAGCATGATAGAGAATAGAGCATTTTTTACATTTTCAGTTTAACATTTTGTTAGCACGTCAGTAAAGACTGCTTCTCAATAATCAGTAGCGGTGAGGTGAAAAAAAATTACAAAATTTTAAACTCATGGAAAAATTTTGTGGATTTTGTATTTCAGGAATCAATGTATGGAATTCAACCAAACTTGTTACAATATTAGATCTTGCCCTAAATTGGAGTTTATTTGAATTTCATTTGGGATATATCGTCCGATAGATTGCGGTGCTATGCAATGAAACCCTCCATTTATGGGACGGCTATATCTCAGCTTCTATAGTGTACAAATGCATTAAACTTGATATATTGGCATATATCATCATAACCTCTGCTAATACAATTTGGATGTATACATTGTCCAACAGGTGGCGTTGCTAATCTGCAATTTAATCATTTTAACGGAAAGGCAATATTTTAACTCTTGTGATTTAACAATAAATTTTGTGATACACTGAAGTTATAAGTGAAATCGATTTTATGTAAAGCTTTACTGGTCCATTTTGGATGCACATCAGCCAACTGGTGGCGTGGCTATGTTGCAATTTAATCTCATAACGGAAACGAAAAATCTCAACTTCTGTGATTTATAAATATTGTAAATTTGGTAAGTGAAATTAATATTACGTAAAACTCTACAGATTGCCTTTGGTTTCATATCGGACGACAGGTGGCACTGCCACGTTCCAATATTTTCCATTCACAGAAAGGCTATCTATCAGCTTCTGTAATATATATACTCACCAAACCTTCTGCGTGACATACATTTGATATATATTATTGATTCAATTTGGCTGTGTAACGAGTAATAGTCAAACAGTTTTTTTTTATTATTATTATTCATAGGACATTTTTTTTCCCCTAGGAATAAGTATACATCATCCCTGGGGGATGGGAGAGGGGTGGATAAAAATTTTCACTATGATTATCTTTCAAAAGAATTCGATATCACCTTTAAAACGAATAATTGAAACATCGTTTTCTGATGATTTAAAACAAATTTACCGGTTTTTTTTTTTTTTCTCATTTGTAATAATAATAATAATAATAAACCCTTAGAAAAATACATTTTCTAAGATCTTCTATACAGCATAAAAATGATTGTCTTCTGTCATGAAAATCAATGCATTCCCCAGACCCAGAGTTTAGATACAAAAAGCTAATCACGGATGTTATTGAATAAGTAATATAGTGCTTTACGCGAGTTTCAAAGAAAATCACCGGAAAACTCCGAAAACCTAAGTCGACGAGCGTGACCAGGAATCGAAACCAACACTTCCCGTCTGTAAGGTTCGAGAGTAGAACCTCGCGGTCTCTAGTACTCATCGTTACTGAAATGAGTTTTTTTCTTCTTTTCTTTAAGCATAATTTTAAACTTTTATTATATTTTATTTATGATTCTATTTAAGTTTAAATTTTACTGATAAATTATCAATATTGATAATGTTGTTAAATCATTACTCTGTTTGATTGTTCTTATTTTATTTTATTTATTTTCATTGAATATTTTGTTCAATACTGAAATATACACTAAAACAAAATATGCTTTTCCGTTTAATTCGAGATTTTAAAATGGAAAAATAAAGTGACCTCATAAGTTTTTAAAATACTTTATAAAAATTTAAATAATTGTTTAACTCCACTCCATTTTTCCTTAAAATATTGACTATATGTTTTCTACAGCTATAAATGCTTAATAAATTTCTGTTTCAAATGTTGAACTTTGAAACATGATTATTGCGGATGCAGGAAGGAAGAGCAGATGATAACATCGACATCTGTGGATTGCATTTATTTAATTTTCGCTGACCGTGCAACTGCAAAGTCAAACGCCAGGTCTTGGGAAAGTCGTGTCGTTATGTGAGGCGGTAATTTTAAAACATGTAATCTGATTTGTTCAGTTTTAGCGTTATAATGACTAGGATAAGATTTAGAAAAGGTAAAAATGTAATATTTTTAACCTGTAATATTCTCTATGTTCTATTTATTAAAGTCTTATTTTAATATCAATTAAACAATCATTTTCATATCTGCGTAAGTTCTTAAGCCTAACTTTCGATACTTGAAAGCAGAGTTGAATCGCAGAAAAAACTGCTCCTGTTACAGAAAACCGCTTAGAAATTATGGATTAATTTTATTAATTTAGTTTTCTGAGATGGAATTTGTTAAAATAACTATTTTCGTTATTATGTTTCTGAATGAAGTATGAAGAAATCACAAAGACTTTACAAGATAAGAGCTAATTTTAAGTGAATGCCCTTCCGACTGGTCATTGTGTATTTTGAAATGCTAGTTGGAAGGGTATTTTCTCGAAGAAAATTCTTATCAAGAAAATTAACAAGGTTCGTAATTCTTTTTTTCTTTTCTTTTTAAATGCTGAAGTATTTCTTTAATGTTTATATGATAATATATACACAATCTAGGTTATGCAAATTGCATATTTTTAAAATAATATCCTAAGTTTCACCGACTTACAATTTAAAATATCTCTTTACTGTTATTTATTAAATAAAATATATGAAATTGTTTAACTGCATAATAAAACAAAGATTCAATTCAATTTTATTCCACATCTTTATAAAAAAAAAAAAAAAAGATATTCTGCTTAAAAAAAAAGGACGATTTACTATATTATTTATTAATACTAATAATATTTACATTTATCAATTATTTAATATGCCATGATAGCATAATTACATCAAATGAGGTGAAAATTGCGTTGATTCAATTTAAAGAAATTTAAATATTTAAAGAATGCGAATTACATTGCCATGTGGAATAAATTTAAATACCTGCAAACATCATTTTTGTAAACTGCTGCTGTAAACTGAAAATATGTATACACACATGTACTGAAATTTAAAAATATGAAGTATGTTAAATATTTTAGAAAAATATTTTGATTAAATATATATATATATGTATTTAAGTATTTGGAAATTTTTAAAATTTCCTCCTTCTAACTAATTTTTAATTTTTTGTTTCAATTTCTTATTATTATAAATTAACAATATATTCTAAACTCAATTATATATTATTTTAGCGGTGTATTGGTACATTCATTTTTGAAATTATATTTTATGTTGGAATATTAAAACTTTCTATGAACTTCAGCATTCAAATATATTTATAAACTATCCATGGACTTACAAAGTAGTACCCAGAAATGTTTAGAATATACAGGGTGCAAAGTCGAGAGCAGGCCTTTATTTGCGCAACAATTGGTCTCAGACGTCCTCCAATAAGAAAATGTATTTTAAAAAAAATGTAAGAATTCATTATATGACATGTTTAAATTAAAAAAATCAATTTATTAAAAATCACAAAAACTGATAATTTTTATACAATTTTCATGACACTAATAGTGAAAGTTGAGTTGCAACCTAAAAAATATAACACAAAAAGTTTCACTTTTGTGCACCCAAAATTGTCTGAGATAGTTAGTTTCAAAATTTAGGATTATTTCGCATTTTCTCGGGCTTTATTAAAAAGCAGTGGCGGATTTAAGGGGGGGGCTAGGGGGCTGAAGCCCCCCCCCCAAAAGTACTGACATTCCCAATTGAATAGTACATTTGCAAACTTTTCATTGATCTGGAATTACATCTTGAAAAATCTTAGCCCCCCCCAAAAGTTAAGTTCTGGATCCGCCACTGTTAAAAAGTCAATGAAAATTTCTTTAATAAACCCAGGGAAAATGCAAACAAAGTCCAATTAGGATTTTTAAACCGCTCTCTTATTGAAGGCCTAAATATGTTAATCCAAACTTTAAATATCTTGTTCCATTTTGGGAGAATAGAAATGAAACTTTTTGTTAGGATGAGTGTCAGTTTTTCTAAATATGACTATAGGGATCTGGGACTATGTAAAAAGCTAGTTTTTGCAATTTTGAAAAAATAGATATTTTAAATTAAAACATGTTATACCACAAATGCTCATATTCTTTAAAACATTTTGTAACTGAAACTATATAGCGACCAATAGTTGCGGAGATAAACGTATTCTCGTCACAATGCTTTGCACCCTGTATTTAAAAAAAAAATACTATATATATATATAAATGAATTTTTAATCTTAGTTAAAGCCAAGCAACAGATATAAGATCCCTGAAACCACATATGTCAATGAGAAGGAAATTACAACAAATTTAAATAACCTGGGGTGACTGATTGTGATTTATTGAAACATTTATTTTTTATTTATTGATTTTTATTTTATTTAACTTTAGTCTAATCATAAATTTATTCCTATATAGTTAGTTACAATTTTAATAATTTTGCCGGTGCGTAAAAACCACATGAAACTCAAATCAAAAGATACAAACAAGCAACGAGGAAATAAAAAATTAAGACAGCACTTTAAAATTTTTTTTTAGGAAAAGCTTAGAATGGTAGAAAAAAAAAAAAAAAAAAAAAAAACTCGTCAGGGGTGACCCTTTTCGTCGTTGAGCACCAATGTACGATTTGGTTCGTTAGCAGCTATAATAGCAAATTGCTAGCGGGCACCCTATCGTACAAGAAATTAATTGAAGTTAGAAATGAAGAATAAATTGGAATAAATTATTTACTTCAAGATATCAGAGAATCAAACAGAAATCAACCATGAAAAACAAACATTAATCATAGGATGACGCATTCGGAATCACAAGGATTAAAACAAACAAAATAAATCAAGAGTTTAGTTGTACATAGCAGATGAAGAATAATGATACAACACAGCAACAGGGATATAAATTACTTTTTTTAAAATTCAAATAATGTTTGAGAAATTTTAATATACTTACTATTCCTTTAATTTCAACGTATATGCATGAAAAATTCCATATTTTATGACAGTAATTCCCAAAAAGTGTCATAACGTGTCTATATCCCTTAAAAAATTCCTTAAATTTTTGCATTTTTAAAAAATTTCTTTTTTCCCCTAATCTAAAGATAATGAAGTTATAGTATTAATTACGAAACTTTGAATAATCACCATAAAATGCAAGAACTCGCAACTGCTACACACAAAGCACGGCTTCTACAAACAAAGCGGCAACGCATTCAACAAACTCAACGTGCTTGTTTGCAGCTCTCGTGCCTACAATGTTCGCCTGATGAAGGTTTGTGTCTTCTTTTGACCCGAAACAGTTGGTGCTAGTTCTTGCATTTTATGGTGTGTATTCAAAGTTTTGTAATTAATACTACAACTTCATTATCTTCAGATTAGGGGAAAAAAAGAAATTTTTAAAAAATGCAAAACTTTAAGAAATTTTTTAAGGTATAAAGAGACGTTATGACACTTTTTGGGGGAAAATTGTCATAGAATATAGAATTTTTGATGCATATACGTTGAAATTAAAGGAATAGTAAGTATGTTAAAATTTCTCAAACATTATTTGAATTGAAAAAAAAAGTAATTCATATCCCTGTTCATATGTTGTATCATTATTCGTCATCAGCTATGTAATTTTTACTTCTAAACGCTCGTACTGAGGTGATTTTTTATAATGACGTCATTTTTTTTTTTTTTTTTTTTTTTTTTTTTTTTTAACTACACTATTTTAGAACGTTTACAGTACGTTTTCTGGAACGTTCTGAAAATGTGTATAACGTTTTGAAAACGTTCTAAAACCGTTTAGAACGTTCTGAGACCGTATATATAGAACGTTCTCAGAACGCTTCTATAACACCGATGGTGATAGTTACACGTTCATTGGAACGTTCTCTGAACCGTATTAATGTACGTCTTCAAGATGGACAGATAGACGTCTATAACACGTTCAAAGTGAACGTTCTTAGAACGTGTTTGCAGAACAATTTTTGAACGTTCAGAGAACGTTTCGGTGCTGCTTGGGAATTGAATATATTTCTGTCCGCCTACTTTACCCATATGATATAATAAACCTCTTTCAATCCAGTAACCATTTTTATATTGTCTAGCTTCTTCGAAGCACCTTTTCAATGTAGGACAGGCTAACTGCTCATCCCTAAACACTTGTGCTTGTGGAACAGGGATATTTTCATTTCTTTCATCCTTACTATCGGTTTCGGTCAATGTCTGTTTAACTACTGAGTTATTAAAGACTTTGGTTTCTGGATGATGCGACTCGCTGTTGTTCAGCTTTGCCTTTCGAATAGTCTCGTGACTTTCTCCCTCCATACAGAACATACACTTTTCATTATCTTCTGTGAGTGGGGTACTAATTGCCTCATCCCCAAGATAATTGACGTTTGAATTATTCTCAGGTACACTGAACAAGGATTGTTCACCGACTTCATTTATTGTGATTACTTCAACCTCTTCTTCTGAAGAATAGTTTCCGGGAGACCTTCCCTCCACTTTGAACAAGGACGGTTCATTGTTTTCTTCCACTGGGGTGATATTAACCTCAACCCCTGAATTTCCAGGATTTCTTCCTTTCACATGGAACAAGGATTGTTCATCGACTTCTTTCTTCGGGATATTCACTTTATCCCCTAAAGAAATGTTTTCGGGAGACCTTCCCTCCACACTGAACAAGGATTGTTCATTAGCTTCTTTTACTGAAGTGATTCCTGTATCATCTCCCAAATAAGAACGCTTTTGTTCCTTCAACCATTCATATACCCTGGGAGTGATTAAAGCTTCCTCATGCAGCCCTTCTACTACTGCAGCATGCACTTGAACATATGGAATGATTTCTTCATCTGTATGAAGACTTAGCGGAACTGACACAAGTTGTGCTTCCACTGGATTACCTATAGCAGGTCTCAAAAGAATTTTCCCACTTGACTGTAAGTGTTCCTCAGGTACAACTGATTTTCGTAGTACGGTGATTTCTGCACCACTGTCCACGATGCCTTGAAATTTTTGACCTCCGATTCCTAAATCCACTTTCAGAAGCTCGCCATCTTTCTCGTTGACTGGAAATTCCCACTCGAAACAAGCGCTATTTAGATTAACACTGACCTTATTAAGGCCCTTACTTTCTTGACTCTTTTGTTTGTTTTCACGTAAGATGTACTTGCTGAATTCAATTTGGGGCAAGATTTTTTCATATGGCCTTCCTTTCCACACCAATAGCAGGAGAATTTCGGACGAATGTCTCTTTGTTCTTGCTGTGGCTTAGTAAAAACCCTTTTCTCATCTCTATTGTTATTTCCGAAATTCGCCCCTTTGGATGGAAGATTCCAATTTTCTTTATGAGAAATTTCTCTCGGTTTTTTATTGAAAGTCATTTTGACATTTTCATAATCATCTAATTTACTGGAAATAATATCAGATGACTTAAACAATGACCATTCATCGATGAAATGTTCTTTAATTTCTGGAGGTACTTTCCTTTTAATTTGATCTGTAATAATCAAATCATATAATTCTTCAAATGTGTTAACTTCTAATCCCCGAATCTATTCAGTAAAATAGTTTTTCAATTCGTAAGCAAAATCTCTCCATGTGATATCAGCTTTTTTAGTATGCTTATTGAAAAGTTGTCGAAATCTTTCAGGAGTAAGTTTATATCTCTTTAACAATAACTCTTTTACTTTTCCGTAATCATTCGTGATTTCTTCGTCTTCCCGAGCTATAACTTCCGCGATTTCGTATGGCAGTAGCCCAATGAGATGAGAAACCCAATCATCTCTTTTAATTTCGGCACGTTTTGCCTGCCGCTCAAAAAGAACTAAATACAGGCTAATTTCGCATGTTTTAGGATCAAATTTTTGTAAGATGTTATGTAATTTTACGCGCGTTTTCTCAGAAGTTTCATTTGTAATTCCTTTCTTCTCAAGTCCTATTCTTGCATTTTCCAACCGCATTTTTTCCAATTCTATTTCTTCTCTTCTTAGGCGTTCCTCCATCTCTTCTTTTCTCTTACGTTCCTCTATTTCTTCCCTTCTTATGCGTTCCTCCATCTCTTCTTTTCTCTTACGTTCCTCTATTTCTTCCCTTCTTATGCGTTCCTCCATCTCTTCTTTTCTCTTACGTTCCTCTATTTCTTCCCTTCTTATGCGTTCCTCCATCTCTTCTTTCCTCTTCCGTGCTTCAAGTACGTTCGCTAATGTTTCTTTAACAAATTCTTCATCGTAATTCTTTGAAGCCAAAATAGCATCTCTTAACTCATATAACTTTAAATGTTGAGTTCCTTCCACTCCAAGCTCAGTAGCAACTTCTTGCAAATCTTTTTTATTCCCTTTACCCAAAAATGCCATCTTCGGATGGATGAAATCAAATCAAGTTCAAATTTTCCTTAAGAACGCCAGATTTGACATCTTATTTCTTAAACAACATTTTCCCCCAAATTAAATAAAATAATCATTAAGTCGGAATGCATACATAAAAGGAGAAAAAAAAAATAATATGTATCGAAATAACAAATAAAAAAAAATGTTTACACAATCAACTCTTTCATTAAATAAATCAGAATATACTTTATTACATAACCAGCTTTCAATAAATTAGAAATAATGTTGCCATAGCAACACAATCAACTCTTTCATTAAATAAATCAGAATATACTTTATTGCATAACCAGCTTTCAATAAATTAGAAATAATGTTGCCATAGCAACCTTTAATCAAACTTACTTTTAAACAGAAAAAAAAAAAAAACTAGTATGTTGTGGCCACCACAAGACTTTCTTCTATATTTTCCTATATACATATTAAATCAGTAACAATATTAAAAAAAAAAAAAAAATACGATTTTTTTCTAATTTTTTTTTTGTAAAAGTAATACATATTCAAACAGAAACAATATTTAAAAAAAAAAAAAAACGATTTTTTTTTTCTAAGTTTTTTTTTTTTTTTTTTTTTTTTTTTTTTTGTTAAAAGTAAAAAAAATCGATAACTTTGTTTTAAATTATCACAGATTTGTAGTTCAACCATTCGTTTAAAAGGTATTGACGAGATCTTTCGAAAGATACCCATCTTGAAAATTTACCCCCCCCCCCCGGCCAGGGGGGGATCCGGTGCTCCCACATGCACAAAATTGTTTTCGTAGTTAACTACTGCTATTATCAATAATTCATATTAATTTTACAATCACAAGTTAAAAACAACTCTAATTATGCACATTTGTACGAATTTTTGTCCTATGCTGCCATGTTAAAAATTTAGATAAAATGCTATCACAGCGCCACCTGTTGAGCTATTGATCCCCAAACATAATCAGCACCAGTTTATGTCGGGGACCGACTAAATACCAAGTTTGGTTAAATTTCGTTAAAAAAAAAAAAAAAAAAAAAAAAAAAAATTGCGATATTTTTCTAAGTTTTTTTTTGTTAAAAGTAAAAAAAATCGATAACTTTGGTTTAAATTATCACAGATTTATCGTTCAACCATTCGTTTTAAAGGTATTGACGAGATCTTTCGAAAGATACCCATCTTGAAATTTTGCCCCCCCGGGTGGGAACTTCCCCCCCCCGGTGGGGGGGCAACCGATGCCCCCACATGCACAAAAATTTTTTCCTAGTTAACTACTACTATTATCAACCTGATCTTTCGAAAGATACCCAATGTGAAAATTTACCCCCCCTGGGGGGGTATTTTTCCCCTAGGGGGGGAAGCGATGCCCCCCCATGCAGAAATTTTTTTTCCTAGTTACATACTACTATTATCAATAATTCATATTAATTTTACAATCACAAGTTTAAAACAACTCTAATTATGCACATGTATACGAATTTTTGTCCTATGCTGCCATGTTAAAAATTTAGATAAAATGCTATCACAGCGCCACCTGTTGAGCTATTGATCCCCAAACATAATCAGCACCAGTTTATGTCGGGGACCAACTAAATACCAAGTTTGGTTAAATTTCGTTAAAAAAAAAAAAAAAAAAAAAAAATTGCGATATTTTTCTGTTTTTTTTTTGTTAAAAGTAAAAAAAATCGATAACTTTGGTTTAAATTATCACAGATTTATCGTTCAACCATTCGTTTTAAAGGTATTGACGAGATCTTTCGAAAGATACCCATCTTGAAATTTTGCCCCCCCGGGTGGGAACTTCCCCCCCCGGTGGGGGGGGAACCGATGCCCCCCCATGCACAAAATTTTTTTCCTAGCTAACTACTACTATTATCAATAACTCATATTAATTTTACAATCGCAAGTGTAAAATAACTCTCTTTATACCCATTTATACGGAAATTTGTCCTATGCTGCCATGTTAAAAATTTGCATAAAATGCGATCACAACGCCACCTATTGAGCGATTGATCCCAAAATCTAATCAGCACCAGTTTATGTCAGGGTCCAACTATACACCAAGTTTGGTTCAATTTCATTCATCGGTTCGTGAGATACGGTGTGACATACGAAATTTTGCGATCACAGCGCCACCTGCTGGACGATTGATCCCCAAATCTAATCAGCACCATGCCCCGTCAGGTTCCAACTATATACCAAGTTTGGTTGAATTTCATTCATTAGTTCGTGAGATACGGTGAAAAATACGAAAATTTGTCCTATACTGCCATGTTAAAAATTTACATAAAATGCGATCACAGCGCCACCTGATGGGCTATTGATCCCAAAATCTAATCAGCACAATGCCCCGCCAGGGTCCAACTATATATCAAGTTTGGTTGAATTTCATTCATTGGTTCGTGAGATACGGTGAAAACACTAAACCACAGACAGACAGACAGACAGACAGACAGACAGACAGACATTTTTTAAAAACTATCAATTCGTGTTCAGGACACCCCAAAACGTGTAGATCCGTCAAAAAACGGAGGTCGAAAATTTTCGCGAATCCAATACTTTCTCTATATTACATATAGAAGAAAGTAAAAAAACAATTTCCGATTCATTCCTCAAAGTAAAAAAAAATAAACAAAACCGGACGTTCACAAGAATAATTCACTAGTTTTTTTTTTTTTTTTTTTTTTTTTTTTACTGAGATATTTCATTAATATTCCAATAATAATAAAGATAAATAAATATAAATAATTATCAAGGTCTAACAAATACACAATCATTCAATAAAACAGAACAAATAAATCAAAACAGAGCTCTCTCTCTTTTTTTTTTTTTTTTTTTTTTTTTTTTTATCTGCTTTAATGAAATCTTATTTATTCTAAATCACGTGATGAATAAAAAGAACACACAGAAATTAATCACAATTATCTTGAATAGCATAAAAACATATTCTTTTCATCATTCTTTTTACTATTTTCCGGCTTTTTAAATACAAATAAACAAATATATTTCTATTTTTCATTTTTCAAACACTAGAATTATTATTATTTCAACATTACGAAATATTCAATTTTCATTTACATACTCTTTACCTTGTTGGAATACAAAATCGGAACAAAATATCTAAATGCTTAATCCGAATTATTTAATATGAAACTTATACAAAATATGACTCTTGATGGAACATAAAAAAAAAAACATACCCTTTTTTTTTTTTCATCACTATCATGACATAATCCATACGAGTACTAGCTATATCACATATCCTTGTCGACTGCGCCAATTGTGGTGCCTGCTTTTTCGCACCTGGTTCTTTTCTTTCGGTAAATTCATTTCGAGACACATCAAGACACTGATCACACTTGGTTTACTTTTAAACGTATATTTACTTACGGCACAAACATAAAATACATAACGAATACAGAAATTAACATCAAGTAAAGTATTTTCTAAAAAACATGTAGAATGGAACGTTAGTCCATCTTGATTCACATACGCACACACACTGTTGCCACACTTTCGTACCAAACTTTTTAGTTCTTGTTTTTTAGTACTCTCGAAATCAGAGGTGCGGCGTTCACATTATATATTAAAGTTAATTAAATTTTAAACTAGTAGAGTTAAATTAAATAGTACCTAAAACATTAATAATTATATCGTTTAAGTAAAGGACTAGAGTATATAAATCAAAAAGTATTGATCGTAGAACTATGCGGTTTTTCACTGAAATGCACTGAAAGACACCGGATTATTTTTAGTATAATTTTATTTTATTTTATTTTATTTATTTATTTGTTTATTTGGTCATATGGCGCTTTAATTGTAAAATTATTTTTCCACAGTGACAGTGGCGCAGCACATTCAATAACGCAATGGACCATATTCCCGCTTTGGGTTCGAGGCTACAAGAATATCAGCTGGGTAGATAAACAATTCTAAACTCTACCATAGCAAAGCATTGTGGCCTACAAATTTTTATCATGCAATATTATTTATAAGAGTTACAGATTATATGAAATTGAAGTAAGAGTGATATAGTGATACCTTTGTTTTATTTTTAATCCAGTTTTAGTAATATACTTTAATATTAATCAACATATGTAATATTAAAAGTTGCCATGTGAACTGTGGCGATGTTAACAAATGTAAATGGATGTTCCATTTAATAAATTCCTTTATTAAAGTGATTGAAATTCTAATTATTTAAGGTTTGATGTCTATAGATATGTGTGCGTGTATAAAATGTTCTTATTAATCTTTAATTCATTATATATGTATATGTGTGTGTGTGTATACATAAAATGTTCTGCAATTCTACGATATGGAATAGTCTTAACTTTATCATTCGATTCAATTGTTTATATTTCACTTTTGTTCTTGTTTGAACATTATTATTAAGTTTCACTGCAGAAATATTTAGGAAAATGTTATACGTAACAATAAAATGGCATCTTGAATCTAATTTGTTTACAAAATATCGGCCACGTGTTCGACGATTTTACCTACGGTGACGTCACAGGAATATTGTCCATTAAGATTATGAATGTTGAATGTGACGGCGTCATTCATGATTCATGAGAATAGCCGTCAGATGTTGCACCGCATTAGGAATTCTCATAATAGAAAGCTTAACTAGGAATGATTTATCTCTTAACAATATCATGATTTTATTTTTAGAACTTTAGATGCAATAATAAGCAATAAAGGTCTAATTTAAACATTCGCTAATATTTAAAATCATATGCAGTACGCTAAAGTCAAATTAATGAAGTTATTCGAGAAGGCGGATCTGTTTAAAATGCGAGAGGATACTATGAATACAGTGCCATCTGAAGAAAAATGTTACTAACAATCTTTTCTCATATATAAAACAAAATCCAATGTTTTTCTGCGCATTTTAGTGAAAACTGCATAGTGATAGAATCAGTTTTTTTGAATAACACTTTTTTTTTTTTTTTTTTTCCCTGTGACATTTGGATCACCCAGTATTTTCCTTTTTAAAATTTGAAAAGTGCACAAAATTCTGTAAAATAGCAAACCTTTTTGCCTGACTACATTGTTTGATTATAAAGAATCACAATAGATTATACAACAATCACTTCTAGATTATACAAGATATAATCAGAAAGTTTTTGCCCCTATTGTTTATTAGCCAAAATAATGTACATACAGGTAATTATAAATACATATACTGCACTACGTACTTTACACTAGTTTTTCACATAGTTCCAGCAACAATTCAAACATTTGTCCCGTTGCAGCACTAAATTTGACATGCTTGTATCGTAGAATTTGCTCAGCTGATTGTGGAACCACCGTCGAATTGCTCACTTGGTTTTATTGTTGCACGTGAATTGCTGTCTTGCCATGAACTTATTCAGCGAGCCGAAAACGTGGAAATCACTAGGGGTGAATTCTGGACTGTATGGCGTGTAGTCCAGACTTACCCACTGAAATGACCGGAGTTTGTCGGTAGTTCTAATTGTCACATGGGGTTTCACAATGTCGTGGAGGATAACTATGTTGTCCACATGAAGAATCCCTCGGCGCTTTCACCTGATCGCAGCACGCAGATGTGACAGTGAGGAACAATAACTGTTGGCATTGATGGTTGCATCTTTGTGCGTCTTTGTATGCTGTGGACGTGTGGAACATAACCTTATCTTCAACAACTGACACCATCTCTCTGCAGCGAAGCAGGAGAGCTATCCACGTGCAAATATAAAGTCAAGACAGCAGTTCGACAGTTGTTCCACAATCAGCCGAACAAATTCTACGATACAGGCATGTCAAATTTAGTGCTGCGACGGGACAAATGTCTGAATTGTCGTTGGAACTATGTGAAAAACTAGTGTAAAGTACGTAGTCGTAGTACAGTACATATATTTATAATTAACTGTATGTACATTATTTTGGCTAATAAAAATCAGGGGCAAGGACTTTCTGATTATACCATGTATAATCTAGAAGTGATTGTTGTGTATTGTGATTCTTTATAATCAAACAATGTAGTCAGACAAAAGGGTTTGCTGTTTTACAGAATTTTGTGGACTTTTCAAATTTTTAAAAGAAATTCTACAACAGAGGCATCTCAGATTTAGCATGCGATGGGACAAATGTCTGAACTGGTGTGGGGACTATATGGAAAAATAGTGTAAGGTATGAAGAATAGTACGTATATTTGTAAATACCTATATGTACCTTATTTTTGCAAATAAAAAATAGAATCAAAGCTTTCTGATTTGCCCTCGTAAGATGTTAGTTAATGTTCAGATACATTTAAAATGGTATCATTTCACATAACATGCAGTATTCAACCGTTTAGCCAGTTTCAAATTTCGTGTCTATTCTATGCAAATTTACTTGTGTGTATTTTTCCCAATTCCAACTAATTACGTTTTGTTTTAAATACCAAATTTGTAAATTATCCGAGGTGTTTGTTTCTGCTTTTAGACCAAGCAGTCTGTGGGAGCCCTTCTTAAACAGGCTTGTTTTTTCCCGCAGTCGGAAGGTTCATCAGGGTCTCGTTGTAAATGCTAAAATAAACACTATTTGTATAGAAAAGGGAGGTTATCAATCTATTTTTTCAGTGCGAAATACAGAATGTCTTTAAAATAGAAGTTAAATTGCACCGCTGATTAAATCTTTTTTAATGATCGTCATTCTTCAATTGATTTTTCAAAGGTAATTTTTTTAATCTTATACTTTTAAAATTAATCTACTTTGTCCATTTTTCTAAAAAAAAAAAAAAAAAAAAAAAAAAATACTGACATAATTATTATAGTTGTGGAAACTGAGTTCCTAAACAAAAACAAGTTGTTAAATTTATCCATTTAAAAATACTTCAATTAAATTCGCGATATTAAGAAACGATGCTTTAGATGCTGGTAGAAATTGTTACTGATAAAATAATTAGATAGCATTCGTAAGTCCATCAACTGAGTCACCCTAAACTTTGATAGCAAATACAATAAAGTTTTGTATCCGTGATACAAACAAGAACAAAGAGAAGGAGAGTGTAAACACTAGCACAAAATGAGATGAACTTTCTTTTGCACCTTAACGAAACTTAATGGAATCAATTAAAAACCAAATTATTCTCAACATAAAAAAAATAATTAAAATGCATTCATTAAGAAATTTTACCCGAATAAGTATTCCTTTAACTCACTTTAAATATAAACGAATAAATAATATTCATTTGTTACCTTTTTAACTTTTAACTCTTTTTTTTTTTTCTGTGAAATACGAGTTGAATTGTTTCTTAAATCCCGTGTATACAACCCCGCGTACCCAAAATAAAGAACTGAGATCAACCGAAACCATCTTTTAAATCCTCAGCAGATATATTTAGTGAGAATATTGACGAATCAGTCTGACGTTGCTAGTATAAAAGAAGCAATACATATCGCAGAATTCTCAGGGGAAAAATAATCATAAAAATTCAATAACATTTCAATAAAGTTATCATATTATTTAATTATAAATTGAGCATACTAATTAGTTATTGAAGAAAAAAAAATAAGAAGTAGTTAAATTAGAAGAATTCCCATTTTTTAAGTCTGAGCAGTTCTGAAATTCGAAATTTGCTTCGAAATCATAGTGGCACCTGCATTGCATAGACTACAAAAATTGCATAAAAATAAAAACTGTTTAAAGAAGATACTAGTTTATGTGCATTTATGCAAAGCAAAACTTTATACGTGTAACTGCAGGGGGAAAAAAAAAAAAAAAAAAAAAAAAAAAAAACATTAATTATTTGTATTTTATGAAGGAAGCATAAACCATGTGTATGTTTTAAAGTTATGTTTTAATTTTATTTAAATAACATAAATGCAACTTGGATATTGCAAATTTATTTGATTTGGTAACGTATGGAATAAATTTTGTGTAATTATTTAAGTTTACAATTAAATAACAAGTGGATTTTAACATTCTTTTGAAAAAACACGCAACTATATAAACTAGTATCGCCCAGTGGTCGAAACTCGATCAATTTCTTACTTATTATTATTATTAAGTAAGGTAAAGACACCCGTGTTCGCCACCCATAAAATTTGCACAAGTGTTCGCAACCCTTACAAAAGACATGTTAAAATAACTGTTAATTAACATCTATGAATTTAAATCCGCCCTCGCTAGATTCTCTAGTACCAGAGAATGTAACTCGAGCAGATTCAGATTCATAGATATTAACTAACAGTTATTTTAACATATCTTTCGTGAGGGTGGCGAACATTGATACAGATTTTAGGAGTGGCGAACACTGGTGTATCACACTTTAACGGCCCTCTTCACTTAAAAAAAATTCCGATGCCGGCTAAAACCAGATAAAAAGTGTCCCACGTGGTTTTGACAGCTGGTGTTAACTAATTGAGAAGATTGACAGATTCACTGACGAATCGTTGACTTTTTGGAAGAATAAATCAAAAATCAGCTACTTACGTATTTGCGGTTTTCCTGAAGCTTTGTTTTGTTTTAATTCTTTCTTTCTTTTTTTATTTTTGCGTCTCCTATTTTTTTTATTTATGTTTTCTTTTCCATTTTCAAATGACAACAAATAAATTTCTTCATTTATTCTTATCTATTTATTGTGTAATTTAATAGCGTAGCCTGATACGACCAAGTGTTTTATGCTATTTTTAGTCCGCTTCAGGCTTTCAGTACTTTATATCGGCGAATTATGTAACAGTGAAATTTAATAAAAGAAAATATTCTTTATAATTAAACTTGTAGTTTGGTATAATTAATTTAACCAAAAAAATAACTAAGATGTATAATGTTACTGAAATATAGAGAAGGGTCTGTATGTTTCTCTGCGGCTTGTAGCTCAGAATACTGACCGCAGAGTTACAAAACCTGGCAGAGGAGTAATTTGGACACGACTTTGGATGCAGGAGTGCACTTTAGCGACATATGTATATATATATATATATATAAAATATGTATTTCGATTTTATCCATTATTAAATTTATTCTTTTATTTCAATCGCTTGCGTCCCATAGCAACGGCTGTTACACTATTGAATCTTGGTTTATTAAATTAACTCATATTGGTAATATAGCAGAAAAAATTACTTGAGTTTAACTAAAATATATTTATTTAATTCCATTAAAAATTTTTTACTTTTTTATATTATTAATTATATGGTAATATAGTAAACAGTGCAAGGGCTATGAATTACATGGTGCCAAAACTAAAATGTTCAATGGATGCTGAGATAAAGCCATTTTTAAAATTGTAATAGCAACTCAACTTGTAAACCGATAAATATCCATATTCAAGTGTCCAGGAAAGACGTTTCTGCATGCAGTGCAAATTTGGATCCGATACAACGCGGGTGGGAGTAACGATGCCATTGTTAGCGGTTACCCGAAACGAAGTTCGGGGTGATTTCAATGAAATTTTTTTTTCGCTATTTCTTTTTTATAATGTAATATATATGTATATATATATATATATATATATATTATTTTTTAAGTGATTCATAAAAAAATAAATTCATTTACATATAGCTAATAGCACCGAAGCCCTGCTATTATAGTTATATCGAAAAAATTCATATATATTTATTTTTTGTATTGCTATATCATCTAATATATCTCAAAAAATCATAAATATATATCTACAATCGAATCTCATTAAAAAGCGAGCTCTACAGAATTTTAAAAATCCTATCTGGTAATGAATTTTTACTTCCATCACTCGACTATTGTATGTAATAGAAATATTGTATTCAGCCAAAAACTTAGTTTTGGCACGCCATATGCCACCTAAACCATATTTCAATACATTTATTTTGCACAAATCGTATTGAAATAGACATTTATTATTCCTATGCACAAAAATTGTTTTCTATAAAATATAGTATGATTAACATTAGAAAAAAAAAAACTAGTTGGCATAGGTGGACTCTGCTCAGTTCCCCATTCTCATAAATTTCTAGTGCGAGACATATTATAATCATGTTAAAAGAAATGAATTTGACCAAAGCTTGATACAGTGACAGAATGAAATCCCCGCCTAATAGGCTATCCACCGTTCACTTCGATATATTTATCTTATTCTAATCTGTTAATTTATATTATCAGGGTCAATTCCACTGTTTAGTTTTCATGCTACTATTTCCAATGCAATAATTCTCAAAATTCCTATTTATATGAAAAATTTATAATTTCGCTATGTTGATAAAATCGTAAATTACGAATAATTTACGAAATTTTCCTTTAGAATATTTGTATTCAATCATATTCAAACAAATTTAATAAATGTAATTTTGAAGTTATCTAATGTATTTATGATGCTCAAAATGGAAGTTTATACTCAGTTTTGCCTTATTCTAACATGTTAAGTAAATCGTAAATTCCAAATAACTTACGAATTTTTTAAATTGGAAAAATCAGTCTATGATATTGATATTCATGCCAGTATCAAAAATAATATTTAAAAAGTGGTTTGATATCTTTACGATGAAAATATCCCTCAAGATAGACGTTTCTGTGAAATTTTGCTCTATTCTACCATGTTAAGAAATTCGTAATTTTCCAATAACTTACGAAATTTGTATATTGGAAAACTCATAGTCATTGATATTCATGCCAGTGTTCTAAATAATATTTCAAAAGTAGTCTGACATCTTTACGATGAAAATATCTCTCATAACTACGTTTATGTGAAATTTTGCTCTATACTGCCATGTTAAGAAAATCGTAAATTTCCAATAACTTGCGAAATTTTCAAAGTAGCATATTTATAGTTACTGATGTTCATTCCGGCATCAAAACTGATATTTTAAAACTGATCTGACCTCTCTGCGATCATTTGTTCGTCAGATATCGTGTTAACAGACTAAAAAACTAACGGACTGACACACTAACAGACACCCTACAGACAGACACCATACAAATTTTGTCATTTTCGGATTCCTCACACCTGAAAACGTATAAAAAAGTCAAAAAACCGAGGTCAAAATTTTTCACGATTACCTAAGTTCTCCATACTTATAGTATGATGGGGAACTAATAACTCTCATTGTGTACATTTATACGAAATTTTGTCCTATACTGCAATGTTAAAAATTTAGAAAAAAAAATGAGATCACAGCACCACTTGTTGAGCGATTGATCCCCAAATGTAATCAGCACCAGTTTATGTCGGGGACCAACTAAATACCAAGTTTGGTTAAATTTCGTAAAAAAAAAAAAAAGTTTTTTTTCGTTAAAAGTAAAAAAAATCGATAACTTTGTTTTAAATTATCACAGATTTATAGTTCAACCATTCGTTTTAAAGGTATTTCCGAGACCTTTCGAAAGATACCCATCTTGAAACTTTACCCCCCAGGGGGGCAACCGATGTCCCCACATGCACAATTTTTTTTCCTAGTTAACTACTACTGTTATCAATAATTCATATTAATTTTACAAGTTCAAAATAACTCTCATTATGCACATTCATACGAAATTTTGTCCTATACTGCCATGTTAAAAGTTTACATAAAATGCGATCACAGCGTCACCTGTTGAACGATTGATCCCCAAATGTAATCAGCCCCAGTTTATGTCGGGGACGAACTAAATACCAAGTTTCGTTAAATTTCGTCAAAAAAAAAAAAAAAAAAAAAGGTCTTGACGACACCTTTCGAAAGATACCCATCTTGAAACTTTACCCCCCAGGGGGGGGAACCGATGCCCCCACATGCACAAAATGTTTTTCCTAGTTAACTATATGCGATCACAGCGACACCTGTTGAGCGATTGATCCCCAAATCTAATCAGCACCATTCCATGTCAGGGTTAAATTTCATTCATTGGTTCGTGAGATACAGCGTGATACAGACAGACAGACATTTTCAAAAAACTATCATTTCGTGTTCTGGACATCCCAAAACGTGTAAATACATCAGAAAACGGAGGTCAAAAATTTTCACGATTCCAATACTTTCTCTATATTACATATAGAAGAAAGTAAAAAGTATTGGATTCGTAAAAATTTTCGAAGCCTTTATGATTGGTAGAAATATCCTCCTATTTACTACAAGATGTAATAAAATATTGGGCTCATGAAACATTTCAACTTCTAGCTTTCAGTATATTTACACATTTTCAAGTGTTCTGAACATATTTTGACCATTTAAAAAAATTATCTATCCTTAAATCTGTGACAAAAAAAAAAAAAAAAAAAATTGGTGTGAAGCACGACTTTTATTACCCACTATTTCACGTATTATATACAATTTTTTAAAAATGTAAACAGAAGACAACAAATTGACCTAACGAAATAGACGCCTGACAAACTGATATATAGACGTAAAACAGAGTTTACATAGCGAGTTAAGAAATAAGGAAAAAAAAAAAAAAAGACTGTTAATTTTCCTGTAATAACCACGTATTATACGAGGTAGGATATCTAAAATGGATTTATGCAACAATTTTCAAGAAAATCGTTAGAGCCGTTTTTGAGATACAAACTTTTACCAAAACTAGGCATACTCAATTATTGATCGGAAAAGAATTACATACAAAAGGATGTTTAAAAGGCAGTTAATATGTTGAGTTTGAAAAAAATCGGTGCAGCCGTTAAAAAAAAAGAAAAGAAAAGAAAAGAAAAAGAAAACGCACTTGCAAGACCTGAAATTCAGCTATTTATACAGGGAGCCTATCAATTTTCCTGAACTAACCAACTATATCATTCGAAAAGACATCTAATAGAGTATTTATGCAGCAAATTGGAAGAAAATCGTTAGAGCCGTTTTTGAGATACGGACTTCCATTTTTCCAATTTTCACCAATATTTGTAAAATCCATCTGTACACCAGTTCTGTCTTAAATCTGAAGTTTCGTAGCTCTATCTTTATTAGTTCCGAAGGGGTCGGCAGCCCCCCTCAGGAACGTATCTGTTTATGTAGCAAGTCAATCGAATCAATATATGCGCATGTATTATATAGTGAGAAATAAATAAAAATGACCTGTTCAATAATGTGTGATGCAAATAGGATATTGGGGCTCCTGATCTTCAGATCCACTAGTTTATTGTCGAAACGTCAGTGGAAGCTTCCCTGTGGAGACTCAAAAAGATTTTGGGTTTCGTCTGTGTGTATATTTTGTTTGTCTGTGTGTCTGTCGCAGCGACCGCAAAAATCATGCTATTGATTTGCAATTTCGTACACATGTTTTCGAGCCGCATGGGATTAGCTGTATTGTGTTTGGCGTCTGTTCTATCTGGAATTCGTGTACGCGGACACACCAAATTTTTCTTTGTCACTATGGCCTATGGACAGAATGTACATGTACCGCAGTAACGGCTGCAAAAATTCTTCAAATAACTTGCAAATTGGTAGACACTTTCAAGCTCTGTATAGAAATAGCTGTATAATTTTTTATGTGTATATTTTTCATGTTCTATGTACAGGGACACTCCAAAGTTTTTCTTATCATTAAGGCCTACGGGGTGAATTTTGTTTAAACAAATTTTAACGTCGTTACTCTGCATTCAACAAAGTGAAATTACAGTAAAAAAAAAAAAAAAAAACGCATTTTAAAACGTTTATGCTGCATTCAACACAGTGGAATTAACATATACATTATAAAGATATATAAAAACATGTTTACTCTAATAAAAGGGATATGTATGGACTATATGATTTATTTGCGGGATCACACAATTGAATTCGGATGGCATCCTGTAATCATCCAAATGATTCAAATTACATTGAAATATTCATGAGTTACAATTAATTAAATAGGTGTATTCTAATTTTTTTAGTGTATATAATTACTGTGGCTGCTTTTCCGAGTTACATAAAAGAATTTCGTTCTATTACGCACTATAGTTCATATTTCAACACTGGTATTGAATTTTAACATGGTTACACCCCACAAAATATGATGAAATTTTATTAGAATTTTAAAAGTATATTTTTTTTGTGGGAAAATGTGGCCATAGAATCAGTATTTAATTTACAGGGTTGCACAAAATAATTCTAGTATGTTATGTAATCAATTTGCAGGAATTTTGGTAGAAGTACTTATGAATTACAGGGAATTAGTGCAAGTACAAGATAGTCAGTTATTAGGAATACATACATACAGAGATAGTTATAGAAAGAGAAAAGCAGAGGGGGTTGAGGGGGGCTGCAACCCCCCTCAGAAACGTTTCTGTTTATACAAAAAGTCAATCGAATCAATATATATATATTATATATAATAAGGAACAAGTAACAATAATCTGTTGAATAATGCGTGATGCAAATAGGACGGTGAGGTTCCTGATCTGCATATCCACTAGCTATATATAGAACTTGTTATCTTACTCGTCAATCTGCAATCTATCTTAATAGAATTTCAATTTTATGTAAGAGAAAGTCGTATGTGTGCCATACCAGATTATTTACTTTGAATTATATTATTGAAATTCTGTTTAATTCAATAAAATATTTTTTACGAATCGCTAAAATAGATGTTCGTATATTGCCACTCATTGCTTTATGAGTAAAATATCAGATTTATTGTGCAAACAGTATTATGTGCAAAGAAAAATATTTAAAATGAAATGCGATCATATATTTCGCAAATTCTTTGAACGATTGTCTTCTAAATTTATATGTTACTCAGACTCACATCCGTAATACAAAAAGAAAAAAAAAATCCACAATAATAAAAGTAATAAAGAAATAAAAACCACGACGATGTTTCTTCACCACAAAAATATAAACATTTGGCTCGTCGAAAAGCAAAAACATCTGTCTGAGAGGTGGAGCCGGATAAAGGGTGTGTCAAAGAGGAAAATCGGCACAAATTTGTAAAATTTTTGGACTTTCTTTACAAATTTAATTGATTTAAAATTTTATTAAAATACAGGATTTTTTTCCGCATTGAATTAAACTCTTTGAGATTGACGCAGCTTTTTAAATTCTGTTTTAAAAAATTGAAAGAGTTTTTTATAAGCCATTTAATGCATCAATCCAAATATTGCAATAAAACAGGTTTTTTAAAAAACAACTGTTATTCTTTCATAAAATCTAAAAAAGCTGCGTCAGTTTACGAAATGAGAGTAATCCAATAAAAAAAACCGCGTCTCAATCAATTAATATGTCACTGTTTTAAGTGCAAAGAAAGTTTTCCATAGGATAACATTGGCTTTTAGAAAAGGAAATGATGAGTGAAGAGGGCCCTTAAGCATCCAAATAATAAGTATAATAATTAAAGATTTCCGTGTAAACAATGCTCTTGGTAACCTATTCTTAAAAAATTAATAAAATAAATAAATAAATAAAATCACTAACAGCATCTTTATTTCCATGGCAATTTTATGAAATGGACCTATAAAATTCTGTATCTATATGCCTCTTAATCCGACCGATCAAACTTCTTCCGGACATTTCAATGGGAAAGAACACTGTATACATTGAAACAAAAATATGTCAACAATATTATTCTTTTTTTAAATAAAATTATTTCCTTTAGAGAACTTAATTTAGGACCCGATTCAGGGCTGTTTTTAAGGTAATGTTTTCGAGGCTTTTTCGTACTCGAGCTATTTTGTTCCGGATGTTTTTTCGGGGCTATTTTGCCTTCGAACTATTTTGTTGGACTAATTTTAAGGCTAGATTAATCGGAGCTATTTTGTTCTCTCTCTCTCTCTCTCTCTTTTTTTTTTTTTTTTTAATACTTTTTTAAATGTCTTGGGGCTATATTGTCGGGGCCGTTTTGTCAGGGCTATTTCATCCTGAGTCTATTTTATCCTAGGGCTATTTCGTCGTGGCTGTTTTATTGGGACTAATTTTTCTCTGGCTATTTCATCGGGGCAGTTGTGTCCGGGTTATTTTGTCCTGGGATTATTTTCTCGGAACTATTTTTTCTCGGGCAATTTTGCTGGGATAGTTTGACCTCGAGCTAATTTGTCCCGAGGCTGTTTTGTTGAGCAGATTTCTTGAGAGTATTTTGTCTAGACTAATTTGTTCTGTGGCTATTTTGTTGGAGTTGTTTTATTGGGACTATTTTGTCCACGAACTCCTTCGTTGGGGCTATTTTTTCATGTGTTTTGTCCATGGGCTAATTTGTCGGATCATTTTGTTGTGCTATAGAAAAAAATAAATTCATAAAATAAGCTAAATCTTGGGCCATTGTATTGAATTAAAATAAAATTTGCACCTGCATATTTAATGATTTTTTTCTATAGGTATTCTAAATACGAAAGATTACGTGTATAAAATTAAAAAGCTTGTGCATTTTTATCTGCCTTCTTGGCTTCATATGATTTTTTTTTTCTCCCCTGCAATCCACATTAATTATACTCTTTGAACGATACTACTTTTAAGCCCCTCCTCCTGTTAAAAATAGGTTAAAAATGAACGACAAATTTTATATTTGCTCGTTAATATATAGATATTTTTTTATTTTAGCCAAAGAAATTTTCGATAGAAAGTTTTTGTAAGTATACCTCGATTTAATTAGCATGATATACGTTACTGTGAGATATCATTCGTGGACAACGGTACATTTAACGATCACAGAAATGGTAGTTATATAAATTTTAGTCTTATTCAAATTCATGTGTGTGCTTGGTTGGTTGATTTTCATATAATAGAGAAAAAAATATATATTGAAATGTTAGAGAAAACAAATGTCTTTGAAAGATATTCGCATTCATTTATTCATGTTCAGATTATGCTAAGACAAATATATGCTCAATTTTTTAGTATAAAAGTAATTTCATACCAGTATTGATTTTATAAAATGAAATTAATGAAAAATTAAGTAATATTCAGATAAATGTGTTTTGATTGGTTCTTTAAAATATTTACCTTTTGTAAAAACCTCTAAAAAAAAAAAAAAAAAAAAACGAATGCCTGTCAAACTGACCAATTTGAATTCAAGGAGAAAATAAAAATCATATTTTGTTTTTCTGAATCATCAACCCATCCAGAAAGTCATTTAACCGAAACAGAAAAATACTCAGAGTGAGCAATTGACAGCGTACAATCAATTGCATGGAAAAAAAAAAAGAAAAGAAAAGGAGTATGACAATCAGCACGTTTTTTCCATTTCTGAAAACATGTCTTTCATTTTTGTTACCTGTAATTTAAAAAGTGAAAAAAATATATATATTGTATATAAAAAGCTTCTTGTTGAGCGAGAGAAGAGTTGTTCCGCTTGTAGAAATAAGCATCTCTTGAAAGCTAAATTGGTTGTTTTCTTCGGTAACCATCTTGTTGAAAACGATTATTATCTTTCTAAACATTTTTGGTAAAATGGATTGGTAAAGGATAATAATAATCAATTATGAAAAAAGAGTATATTAAGATGCTTCTTTCTCACAATTTAATGTTGCTCATCGCGAAACAAGGAACTAGAGTACATCATTAGTAGATAACAGCGTTATGCGAAATTCTTTCATTTAACTTTTAACACATTGCTGATTTAAACAGTATATTTAACTGTTTTTAAGCTTATTTTTCAATATAAATTTCTTCTTGAATTTGGGAAGAAAAATGTTTGAGTAAAGGGCAGTACTGATTAAAGTTCTGTGTTTGTCATGTCATACTAATCGTACATGAAACTTTCATTCATGTTAACTCATACCCTGATCTGTTCCTATAAAAGTAACCACAAATACATCAGGCATATGTATTTTTTTCCCTTAGCTTTATTTAAAATTATATCGAGTAAATTTATTTTTATTTATTTATTTTCTTTTATTTATTTCTTTTATTTTCTTTTATTTATTTATTTTTTTTTTTTTGCAGGCCAACAATACAATAAATTATATATAAAAAGTAACAACCACTTTAAAACACGTAGATAAACTATTTTTATTAAAAACGACACAAAGCTTTTCGCCATTATAACAATAGCATCATCAAGTGTAATTGCGTTACATAGAACCAGCAATATATAAACAAGAGAAGTTCAAACGGTTTAAAGTTATGGTTACAATAAAAAATTTTTTAAAGTTACGGTTACAATATTTTTTTTTTTTTTTTTTTTTTTTTTTTTCAATATCATTTTCAGTATTTTTTTTTTTTTTTTTTCTCTCTTCCATGAGCACAACGTGTGCCATATTTTATGAAGTGATGCAGCATCCTTGAAGTTAATAACTTTGTTGTACTTGATAATATTCACTGCTTCTGTCATTAGCAGGTCTTGAAAGTTGCGAGGGGCTGAAATAACTTCGGACTGGGACCACAGAGGAATCCGCGATTGTAATGAAATGCTCGCCCTCTGGTGGGCTAAGGTGAAATTATCACACCACTGCATATCATCATATTATGCAATCGATTTTCCATGATGTAATGGCGGAGAAAGAACAATAATAAAACACGTGGCTATTATATTTACTAACAACTGCAGTTCAGAGAGCGCCATCTATCGATCATTACAAACGCGGATAGCTTCAGGGTGCTCGTAAAGAAAGTCTACTAGAACTGAACTTTTTTTCTCTTTAACATTACGAATGTGTTCAGTAATTCTTGCTTTAAGAGCGCGACGTGTTTGCCCAATGTAGTACAACAGTTCATCATTATATTTGATAATTTGATAGGGATTTTATAAACCCCTCCAGTAGGTCTGTTGATATCTCTGTCATTAACAACTAAGTTTTTAATAGTACAGAGGGAGGAGAAAGGAATGCATAGATTAAATTTACGTAAAATAAAATGCTTAAAATTTTTAAATTCATTACAGAAAGGTAGACTATTGGTATATTTAATTTTAGGATTATGGTTAATACTAGTATTATTATAGATTTTATTTTTCACCCCATTGATTATTTTTAAAACAGTGTTTTTACTATACCCAGCGTTAATACCTAAGTGAATAATTTTATTAATTTCTTTATTTTCGTTAAACTGAAAGGAAGTATAATTAATGGCACGAAAAATATAAGAGCGAAAAAAACCTATTTTAAATTCAATAGGATGAGCGGAAGAAACAGGTATGGGGGAAGGGATAAAAGAGTCTTTGTAATAAACGTCAAACCAAATAGTTGAGTTATCTTCATTACGGTGAATAGTTAAGACCAAAAAGGAAAGAGTACGGTTAACTTCAGATTCAAATGTAAATTTAATAGAGGGGAATTGTTTATTGAGAATATTAATAAAGTCAAGGAGAGAATTTTGAGAAAAAGGCCAAGAAATAAAAATGTCATCCACATAACGTAAAAATATTTCTAAATTTTAAACTTTTAATAGTTTTTAATCTTAAATACAATAAATTGTTTAAAAGATAATTAATAATTATTATTAAGAAAGTAAAATTACATTAATTTTTCAAAAGTTGAGGTTAAGATAGGGGGGGGGGGGATTTACGTCGCACCAGAGCTGCGCAATGAACAATTAGCGACGATCATGCACTCAAAATTTGGGATGTTCCAGATACATACCTTCTCAATTTTGATTTTTCGCGGAGGGAACTTACCCCGCTTCAGTAATATCCAGAAGTATTAATTTTACGGAGCATGTAAGGCATTTCAGCCACAGCAGATTTCACGTGCACCAGCCACCATTAATTCATTTGAGGTTCTTTGGCCAGCTCGAGTATCGAACCTGAAATCTCCCAATTTCGACCGCAATACTCTGCAGACCGGAGTATATTTCCAAGCTTGAATTTCCGTTCAAATAGTATGAGCATTCAGAAAAATAAAATCTTATCACTCGCTTCTTTTTTTATATACACACTATTATTATCGCACTTATGGAGGTTAATTTCTGTAATATGAAGGACAGTACTCAGTTCAAACCTAAAAATAAGAACAAAATACATAAAAAAAAAAAAAATATATATATATATATATATTTTTTTTCGCAAAGTGCAACTCTGTTAGAGAGGTACATAACTGCATATGAACTTTTAATAGTTGATTGGTTGGATTGTCCGTCGATCTAGTGTTGCTCTGTAGGCAACTGGCGACGATCAGGTACTCATCCTTAAGCATGGTCTGGAGACATGTCATCTTAATTTCGATCCTACACGGAGGGGATAGCTCCCCTGCTTCAGTGAAACCACAGAGAGATGGGAAATTGGAATAGGAGCATGGAGAATATTTCGTCCACGACGGATTTTACGTGCACCTACAGTCGGTAATAAAAGTGTCCGAACACTAGCAAAAGTTCCTGTGTAAAAAAAGTGCACTTCATACGGTTTTGTTAAATAAATCTTCATCGAATCATATTCTTACACTGACTAAGAACAGGATTCGACAAGGCGATTTATTTAACAAAACCGTATGAAGTGTACTTTTTTTACATAGGAATTTTTGCAAGTGTTCGGACACTTTTGTTACCGACTGTACCACCATTATTGTACACTACGGTCTTCAGCCGGCTCGACCATCGAATCTGCAATTTTCTAATTACGAGCGACCCCACTAGCGGCCGAGCGGTTCTGCGCTGAAAGCTAGTAGAGGAGAAGTACCAGGTTCGATCCCAGATCGTTCTCACGGGCCTAGACGTTCAGAGTTTTCCGTGGTTTTCTCCGAAACTTGCGTCAATATGGGCTAGGACTCCTTGGAAAGACTCTCCCAGAGTGCTTTTCAACTATAGGCCTAGGACCCTAGCGTAGTCAATCGGCCTTAAACCCTACAACCCCAACCCAATCCAATTACGCACTCGGCACTTTATCGACCAGTCTACCACAGGCCCGAACCTCTAATGGGGGAATATTAGTATTAAATCCTACGGAAAATATTTTGGAACTGGTAATATTGGCCCTACAAGGAGGTAGCCCTTGAACAGATGTGGACATTGAGAAAGGTTTCACTATATTTCGTTACAGGGAAGGGGAAAAAAATAATTTTTATTTTATTTATTTATTTATTTTTATTTTCCAAACATTCATATGTATAGGAAGTATTGTAATTATGTCAAAAATCCGACTTTGAGATTTTGATGTTTCTATACGTTTTGGAGTCTCACGAGTTCATTTCTCCTATTTTTACGATGATGTATGTGTGTGTGTGTGTGTATTTGAGTGAACACAACAGCACCTAAACACTTTTTAGAATGAGCTGAAATTTGGTACGTATATTATAGGTCACCATAGCACGAACGCTATTGATTTTGGTAAATCTAGGACATACAGTTTTTTTTTTTTTTTTTTTTAGGGACACAAAGAAAAATTCTTTATCATTATGGCCTATGGGTCCAAACTCTTTAATTGAGATAGCGTCTAAACACCTCATTCGATTGAGCTGAAAATTTATAAACATGCTATAAATCATCATCGCACGAATTGTATAGATTTTGGTGAATCTAGCCTTTATAGATTTTTACAGGGACACAACAAAAGTTCTTTATCATTATGATCTATGGACTCAAATTATTTGAAGTGCGTTAGCGTCTGAACGCCTGATTCTATTGAACTGAAAATTTATACACATGATATAGATCGCCGTATTACAAATTATGTAGGTTTTGGAAAATCTAGCACTTATAGTTTTATTACAGGGATACAAAGAAATATTCTTTATCATTATGGCTTATGGGCCTAAATTTTTTTAAGTTGCGATAATGTCTAAACACCTTATTATTCATTTGAGCTGAAAATTTATACACATGCTATAGGTCATCGTCGCATGAATTGTACTGATTTCGGTGAATCTAGCCTTTTTAGAAGCTTTTTATTGAAATTGAATTTTATCCTCGCGTCTTCGTGTCACGCTAAAAAATAAGTCGCCTCTACTTTAAAGAATATGTAGGTCTCGAAAGCTTTTGAAAATATTTAAAATATTTACAAATTTTCGTCTCTTGTAAAATTAAAATATCTATATTTTTCGCTAAAATTTCCTTAATGTTGAAACTTCCATTTCTTTATAGCATGTCTTTGCCAGAAAAAATAAACAAATAAATAAATATATCATGAAAAAAGGCAGTTTTTCGAGTGACGCAAGCGGAAGGACAAACGGACGGAACGCTGCGAACTCATATATACGCCTACAGTGCGTGTCGAAATGATAGGTCCACCAGTAAAAACGAAAGTTATGTTGATAAAAAAGGTTTTATTGTGTACAAAGTACTATTTTATAAACTACATTACTTCATTCAATGTAAAATAATACATGAATAATATATAAATAATATGAATAATAAGGAAAACAAAAATTACATGAAAAATCTGTTTCAAAAAGATAGGTCCACTGAACCAAGCATCAAATTAATGTTGAATTAATAAGAAATTTCTCCACATTGTTTCCGAATAAGCTAATATATACTATTCGGCATGGTTTCTACAAGTTTTTGCAAACACGTTTTTTCGATTTTTGACCATTTGGAGGAAATAGCCTTTTTAAAGTCTGCAGTACTGTTGTACTGCCTTCTGGCTGCATACCCCGCTCTTGCGAGTATACCCCACATATTTTCTACCGGATTCAGGTTGGGGCTGCAAGGTGGCCAATCGATAACATGTACACCATTATCCAGAAACCATTCGAAAGTGGACTTTGCAGTGTGCACAGGAGCATTGTCCTGTTGGAACATGAAGAATGGGGCCCCAATGTGCTCTGCTTGTGGAAGAAAATATTGTTCAAGTAGCTGTTGATAGCCTGCAGCATTCAAACGATTGTCTACAAATGCTATATCGGTTTTTCCTGCACCTCTGAATCTGGCCCATACCATAACGGAACCACCACCAGCTTGCCTCTTCGAGAATATCTGTATATCTTTACGCAGATCGTGCCAGTAGTACTGCCAGCCATTTGGACCATCCAGGTTGAATTTCTTTTCATCACTGAATATCACACGATGCCAATCTTGTTTCCAGGACATAACTTCATGTGCGAATTTCAATCTCTTTTCTTTGTGCTTTTTAGTCAATTTCGGAGCCGCTTTCGTCTTCACGTAAATTATATTGCCGAACTTCTTTACCACTCTGTGAACTGTAAATTTTGATATTGGAGGGTTTTGTTGTCTGGCCACAGTGGATAAGCTCATATTTCCAGATTTTAACTCCTTTACGATAGTCCTTCTTTGTCGTGGTGTCACTTTTGATGGACGGCCAGATGATTTTTTACTGCCATAAGCATTTCTAAGTCGCAAATAATTGTTTACAACATTATCTGACCTGCTTAAAAGTTTACCTATTTTTCTATTCGAATTTCCACACGTTTTAAATGCATCAATTTTCCCCTCCTCAACCAGCGAAAGACTGCAACGACGACCCATTTCGTTTGATTACAACGTGATGTTCAAATCTGTTTAAATACCTCCGCAGCAGCCAGCATTATCCCGCAGTAAAACTAAGAAACGATATTTATGCAAATTTTTTGGAAATAAACGTGATTGGTGCAAAATTTCTGAAGGCGGACCTATCTTTTCGAAACGGTCTGAAAATGAAAATTTGCATAAAATAAAAAGGAATTATTTATTTTAAAGAAATTTCGTCATAAATAGTTATAACAATTACTGATTAATTATCTCTACCAAAAAAGTGATTTTTATTCTCAATTAAGAGTCGAAATTTTGAAAAATGCGGGTGGACCTATCATTTCGATACGCACTGTAGTTCGACATCAAAGAGATTTGTAAAAGCCGACACTTAATATCTCAGCAAATATACCATATTTTGTTCTGATATTTTCAAAATAATCTTTTATTGTCGGTCTTAATCCATCCTGAAAATTTTACGTTCCTACATGCAGTATGTTTTGAGATCTGAATCTCAATTTAAAGCCAGAAAGGGAAAATGTGTGGTGTCCACTGTAAGGATGTAAGGATGTAAATCTCTAAAACCGCACGAACGATTTTAATATAATTAATATATGTTGTTAATGGGATCTTTCTGAATCGAGTAACGTTTTTGTTTTTTTCAGGAAAACTCTTGTTTTTTGTAAAAGTTGATTTGAAAATAGAACTATATTACTCCGCCAAAATGTATGCTTTTATTCGGCGAAAATGTCGTAATTCGGTTCTTACTTACAAGACACGTTGGTTGGCTGACCAACGTGAATGCAGTCAATAAATTTTTGTTATGAAGAATATAATTTTAATTTTAAGATTTCCCATTTCGTCAAAAAAGTATTTAGATAATATTTAAAATAAATTAAGAATTCTTTAATTATAGATAGTCTATTTCATCATTATTCATAATGAATTAAAATTTTTTTTAAAGCGAAAACATTTAATAAATCCCTCATGCACACAAATTTATACCATGGTCCATGGTCTTTGGAGCGCATGCGTACATCATACGGATGCGTACATCCTGTAGACGCTAAGCTAATTGTTTTCCCTGTATCCGTCCGCGGTGTTTGTTTAATTTGTTGATTAGAAATTGGAATTAATACGAAATTTTGCATGATTTAGACAAATATTGCTAGTGCTCGGATACTTTTTCTGTGACCCACCAGTGTACCACGCCTGCGTGAACGCGTTAATTATAATTTTTATTAAAGAAATTAAGAGTGTGACAGTGTTTTTTACATTTTTATTTTCAATCGGTTTTCAATCGGGAATTAAAATATTTATTCAAAAATTCCACCTTCTTGCATGATTTAGTGGTAAGTGTTTTACAATTTTATATTCTTAAAACTTGCTTAATTTTACGTATATGTAATTATAGTCTTCGTCTGATTGCACGAAGGTATTGTTATTTGTAAACAAACCATTGTTTACTTTTTTTATAGTCGCTTTTTCCGCAAAATGTTACTCAGTTTTCTGTAATATGATAATTAAACAAGTTTTCGAATTCTTTATTAGGTTTATTATTACTTTAATTATGTTGTTATTATTGGTAATATGTCACCTTTTAGCTTAGCAATTTTTGGAAAAATAAATTTAAATGTTTTGATTAGAGATCCTAACTAATCGAGATACTAAGAGATACTTCGATTACAGTCCAAAATTTATTTATTGGAATAAAATAGCTGTATTATTCTTTTCAAAAAACAGATTACGAAAAACTTTATTTTTGAATGATACAGCCTTGTAAAACGAAACAACAAAAATCCTATATATGATAACATGGAAAGGGAGAAAGGGAGCTATCTGACTGATGTACAGCCTTAATTAGATACATCACAAGTCTAATGTAATGGGTAATTGGGAAATGTTGTGTGTACTGTATTAATACATTATAACTGAATATTGTTAAATTTTAAATGAATCTGAATGTCTTAGTTGTGTATCATAATAATCATTTATAATGTTTTTGACGGATATAGCTAAGGTAGTATGAAAACTACTTTATATCAACAGGGTTGCCACGCTACCTGGAGAACCTGGAATAGTGAGGGAATTTGAAAACTGACTGTAAAAGTCAGTGAAAAGAAAAATCTGCCAATGCACGGTCATTTCCCCCCCCCTTTTTTCCCCCCATTAGCTTCTGCTATTTTTTTTAAACATCCCCACACTTCTTTTTTGCTCATGTAAGGAATTTCTTATTTCGCTTATAAGCGACAAATGCTATCATTATATGCAACTTTTGTCATATGTAAATTTTGTGTTTACAAGTGGGACCTTAATTATTTTGCCCTCAACACAGTCAGTGCTCAATATACGGTTAGACTGGAATCTTTAGAATATACCTGGAAAACCTTTTAAAAGTCAGGGAATTTCATTCTCCTGTTTGAGTGGCAACCCTGTATCAAGTTTATACTGTACTCTACTCTAAATATAATAATGCAGCACAAGCAGTATAAAGAAAATAAGGCTAAGCTTTACTATAGGGTACCTGTTGGCGATTCATGATGCTGTGATGAGATTCAGTGTATCGACACTTTTTAATAGTAACTTTTTTGTATCGGTACTTCATTTAACTGTCTTGGAACTTTGTTTTTCTTTTTGTGCCAGCCGCGCGCGTGCGTTTATCGTAATGCGGCCCAGCTGAATGATTTTACCATGTTTTTATTAACTTCGATTCTTGTTCGTTTGTGGGTTTGTTTATGGGTTTATTTGTGTGTTTGTCAGGGACAAATCTTGCAGTCGATTTTTAACTAACTTCCCGACTAGCTAGATATTTGAAATTTTCAGGACAGCTCACAACACGGTGACAATACATTTTTCTAATAATTTTAGTCAGCTATTTCAAGTCCCACTGCCTTCGGCAGCGCTTATATGGTTCGACAGAAAATTTATTTAACTAACTTCCCGACTAATTAGACATTTGAAACTTTCAGAATAGTTCAGAACACGGTGAAAACGCATTTTCTTAATACCTTTAGCCAACTGTTTCGGGTTCCTGCTGCCTTCGGCAGCGTTATCAGTACAAAGCTTGCAATCGAATTTTCACTAACTTTCCGACTAGCTAGACATTTGAAACTTTCAGGACAGCTCACAACACGGTGACAATACATTTTTCTAATAATTTTAGTCAACTGTTTCAGGTCCCGCTGCCTTCGGCAGCGCTTATATAATGCGACAGAACATTTATTTAACTAACTTCCCAACTAGCTAGACATTTGAAGCTTTCAGAATAGTTCAGAACACGGCTAAAATGCAATTTTTAAATATTTTTAACCAACTGTTTGGGGTTTCTGCTACCTTCGGCAGCGTTATCAGTACAAAGCTTGCAATCGATTTTTCACTAACTTCCAGACTAGCTAGACATTTGAAACTTTCAGGATAGTTCAGAACACGGTGAAAATAGATTTTTTTAATACCTTTAGCCAACTGTTTCGGGTTCCTGCTGCTTTCGGCAGCGTTATCAGTACAAAGCTTGCAATCGATTTTTCACTAACTTCCCGACTAGCTAGCCATTTGAAACTTTCAGGATAGTTCAGAACACGGTGAAAATACATTTTTTTAATACCTTTAGCCAACTGCTTCGGGTTCCTGCTGCCTTCGGCAGCGTTATCAGTACAAAGCTTGCATTCGATTTTTCACTAACTTCCCGACTAGCTAGACATTTGAAACTTTCAGGATAGCTCAGATCACGGGGGCAATACATTTTTTTTTAAAATACTTTTAGTCAACTTTTTCAGGTCCCTACTGCCTTCGGCAGCGTTTATATGATTCAACAGAAATTTTATTTAACTAACTTCCTGACTAGCTAGACATTTGAAACTTTCACAATAGTTCAGAACACGGTGAAAATGCATTTTTTAATACTTTTAGCCAACTGTTTCGGGTTCTTGCTGCCTTCGGCAGCGTTACCAGTACAAAGCTTGCAATCGATTTTTCACTAACTTCCCGACTAGCTAGATATTTGAAACTTTCAGGATAGCTCAGATCACGGGGGCAATACATTTTTTTTTTTTAATACTTTTAGTCAACTTTTTCAGGTCCCTACTGTATTCGGCAGCGTTCATATGATTCAACAGAAAATTTATTTAACTAACTTCCCGAGTAGCTTGACATTTGAAACTTTCGGAATAGTCCAGAATACGGTAAAAATGCTTTTTTTTTAAATATTTTTATCCAATTGCTTCGGGACCCTGCTGCCTTCGGCAGCGTTTCCAGTACAAAGCTTGCAATCAACTTTTAACTAACTTCCCGGCTAGATAGCCATTTGAAACTTTTATAATAGCTCAAAAGACGATAGCAAGGAATTTTTTTAATACTTTTATCCAATTGCTGGGGTTCCGGCTGCCTTCAGTAGCGTTTATATGATTCAACAGAAAATTTAAAACATGGTTTATAAAAATTTTTTTATCTTATAATTATTTCTTTTTAATGCGTTTTTGAGGTATAAAAATTAATTTTTTGAGTGTATTTTATTATTTTATTTTACTTTTTAATAAATGGAATTATTTAGGGGAAAAAAGTGTATTCTAGTAATTGATGCAGTATAGATTTTCATGCATTTTTTTATTCATGTGCCATGAATTAGGAGTATCCAGTGATGTTTTTTTTTTTTTTTTTTTTTTTTAATATCGGGATAGTGACCACTGTAGTACAGATTTTTTATGTATTTTCTGATTCATGTGCTATGACTTAGGGGTATCCAGTGATATTGTTTTAGTCTTAATATTGGGATACTGACCGCTGTAGCATGAATTTTCAGATTCGTGCATGACAAATTAGCTGCATCCAGTGATTTTATTTATTTTTTGTTCGTTTTGTGATTGCTTCTGTACAGATTTTCATGCATTTTCAGATTCATGCAAGGCTGTAATTTTGAAATTTTGGGGCAAATCTTCAAGTTATTTTAGATTATACATCATTTATAATGCTGAATTTTATGTGTTAAAGCTTGAAAGCTCTCTGATTTTTTTTTTTTTTTGTGGTGAAGTAGCTCAAATTTATATTACTGTTTTAAATATTTTATTAATCTTTAAAATATGCTTAATTTATTTCAGTGAATTTCAAAACAAGCACCAGAGTGAAACAGTAATTTATTTTCTTAAAATGTATTTTTGATGTTTTGTAATGATTCAGAATATCGATTTGCAGTAATCGACTCATTCAGTGAGATGTACAGTCACCCAAAAAAAAAACGCCACCCCCCCCCCACCTAATTTCGCCGTAAATTATCGTAGAAACATTTGACTGGTACCGATCGATTTGTAATAACGTCTAGTTAATAACGGTATAGTTAAATTTTGCCTAATGGGTCGTCTACATATTAAAACTGGCATTAACTTCATTTTTTTCAATGGCAACCCCTATTTTTGACTTCATATTCAGATTTCTGAGATCAAGGCGGTTCGAAAAACATACCTATTTATATACCTTAAATCAATTTTAAATAGAGTTACACGTGAAAATGTATTAGGGGTCCGTCTATACATTTAAAAAATATAAATCACGATCTACCACCCAGTATACATTATTTATTAAGTTTCACACCGGAAAAAAATTTCAGAATTGTTAATTATAAAATAAAAAAAAATGACTAATTCACAGAACTTTCTGAGTTACTTTATGAATTAAAAGATTTTTATTGGTTTCTATTGATTAAACATCAGATAGTTCACTTCATACGAAGAAAATTAAATAGCTTGAATAGATATTAAAATATCTATCAAAAGAAAAAAAAAATAAAAGATGAATGGTTTTAAATTTGTTTGAAAATTCAAAATTATTTTAACTCAAGCTGCCGTATAATTGTCTGAAACGGCGGCACTCAACCTGGTTCCCACGGCCGTTTCACAGTGACAATGGGAGTTTGTTCTGATACTGCAGTACTTTCATTTTCTTTAATTGACTTTTTTTAAATATTAAAACAGATTTTTTTATTTTTATTTATTTATTTTTTTAATTAATTATTATTATTATTTTTTTTTTTTCATGACATTATTAAAAACTTTTACATAAATCTCCACGATATTCTTTTGCTTTTATATTTTATAATGTGTAACAAATTAATATGTAAAATAATAAATCCTACTACTGAATGGGGTGTTATAAAATTCTACACTTTAACACAGATACCGAAGTGGACGGTGGGTGTAGAAAGGCTGACTACCCTTAATCTAAATCTTCACTTGAAAAGGTCAAAATGTTACATAACTCTTTTTTTTTAAGGAAAAAAGAAGAAGATAAGGAGGAGAAAGACGGATCAAAACGAATATAAAGCATATTAAACGTTAATACCCTTTAAACACTGGAAAAAGGCGGGGTTTTGTATTGTGTGTCATTTGGGAGCTGTAGAGTGCCAGAAAATTACTTTATGTAATAAAACTTTTCATTTAAAGGGTATTTAAGGCAGCATTATATTTAATACATAGACTATTCAGAAAAAAAATACCATTCATCTGGTTCATGAAAAATAAAGAACATTTTCTGGCATTGCTCTATGTATATACATTCTTGTCAACCTATCCCGGAAGATTACTGGTCCCGCCCCTTTCCGTACATTTTTTTCACATCAGTCTTTTTAGAGCCGTGTCAGCCATCGGTGGCTGACACTGATCTTTCCATTTAGGCTAAGTCAGCCGGCAGTGAAAATATGATATAAAACTACAGAACTTACATAGTTTTAAGTAATTACTGACAATTTATTTAAAATTTACTTCATGTTTTTTTTTTTTTTTTTTTAAATAGGATTTTTATAGGATTATATCGTTAAGGCCTAATGGGGTTTATTGAAACTCGATAAACATAACACGCTTCTAAGCAGCACGTGTGGTCTGAATGGGATTTCCATAAGAATTCGCGTGGCGCTCAATGAGTTAATCGTAAATGTATTTGAAGTTAATTACTCTAAAAATTAAATTGTGTACACACAGGGGCGGGAACTAACAATGTTACGGGTTAGGTTGGCAAGTATGCATATATATTTTGCTTGATTTATAAAAATTTATAACACATTTTCTTCTTTTTTTTTTAGTATTTTGTGTTTATACCTCTCATTAAAAATAAATACAATATTCATATATAAACATTTCCATACAGTAATGTATATAAACATATTGATTAAAGAAGATTTGTTGATATTATATAATTATTCTTCTATCTGTATAGTATATTAACACAAATATATTTTGTAAATTTCGCAGCATCGAAAAACAGCAACATAGCTTCCATATCAAGGCTTAATGTAAATAGCCACGCCTTTTCACAAATTTTCTAAAACTTTATAATATAAAGCAAAATAATTTTGCATATTTGTAATTAAATCATTTAAGTTTTGTCTTCAATAATCGATGTAGTAAATACCATTGTGATTTATGCATACCAGCGTCACATACAGAGTCAAATAGGAATATGCAAATTTGTCTTTTTTTTAAAATAGTGTTTCAGCGAATCAGAGGCGGGGCTTCTTTTCTTTTGAAATTCTTTCACAATCCCTCGCCTACATTGTGATAACTTTACAAAAATATGCCAATTTGTATAATAAACATCGAAATATTGCTTAGGAAACAATAAAAATAACATAAAGGTAAATTAAAACAGTTTTCCGTCAAATTATATACAAACATTTACTTATAGAGAATACAGATTATAACAAGTGACGGCCCCCTAACAGGAATAAAAAGTGAAATATCACTGTAACTCAAAAAATAATGTTAGGAACGACCTGTAAATTTGGAAACCCATGTTTTTGATGATGCCCGTTCTATTCGTGCAAAAATTAACATAGGTCATAATTCATAATTTTTTCAAATATGAATTTATTAATAATTTTCATAATTCAAAAAATGTTTTTTTAGCAAAAATTTGCATGGAATATGTTTGGGTCACTTCATTCTAACGAATAAAAAAAACAGAATTTAAATATCATAATTATTTCGGAAGATATGATTTAATGTTTGTCACATTCATTTAGCATTAGCACCCCCAAACTTTGACAGCTTATAACTCTATGAAAAATTGAGCGAAATATATAAACTATACCATTTTCCGTGATGATTTGATCCAAAGAATTCAAATAAATTATAAAAAATGGGGGTTACCATTGAAAAAAATGAAGTTGATGTCAGTTTTAATATGTAGACGCCCCCCTAAGTAAAATATAACTATAACATTATAAACTAGACGTTATTACAAACTGATTGGTACCAGTCGCATGTTTCTACGATAATTTACGGCAAAATTAGGTGGGGGGGTGGCGTTTTTTTTTTGGGTGACTGTACATCAGCAACAGCGATGGGTGCCTTATAGTAAAGCTATTCCAAAAATAAGCTAAATAAAACTTATCAAAAGCTTTCTTACTTAGATTTCTTTTTCTTCTTCTTTTTTTCCCCCATAGCAGTTAATTGTACAAATGCATCTTAAAAATTAAACCCACTTTCAAGGCCTGCATTATTTATCATTAATAGATTGCTCACACTGTTTAGTGACAGTTTGTTTATAATTTCATTTCTTACCAAATTTATGCAACTGAAAACTATTTTCACAATTTGTCCGAAATCACAATATTTTTGAAAAAAGTTCATTCTGAATGAGGAATTTGCACACATGGGGGATTTGAACAAAATCCTATTCTTCTGGTAGTTTTAGGCCCATAAATTTCAAAAAGTTTATTAAAAATGCAAAAAAAATTCTCATTAATTTAAAAAATAACTTTAAAATTAACCAAAAGTCACGTGACTTCAAAACGCTGCCTGACGTCACACTTTATGATACTTCAATGTTTACATTCTGTTAGCCTGGTTAGTAAGCAGCAATTTGTTTTAACTTTCGTAATTATTAATCGTTTATGTGATTTCTGAGCATTTCTTTTTCATCTTAGAATCATTCAATATCATTATCACCATTTTCCATTATCATCATTTTCAAATGTTTTCTTTTCATGGCGGTTGTCCAATGTTTTCGTTTCATAGGATCCTGTGGAACGCTAAAGAATAACTTTTGAGAAGCGTTAGCTGTTGTATTAGTGCAAAATGGTACAATACAAATAATACAATATTTATACTACAATTTTTTAATATCAGTCATTATTATATCATAGAAAACCTATTTCACTGATTCAAGAAGCAAAGTAAAGCAGGAAATCAAATGTAAACAACGATTACTTTAGTTTGTTGTCATAAAGAGTGATAATATATTATACTGCGTTTTCTCTATACAGTAAATAGTGCGATGTTAAAATTGTTATAAATCAGTCATTAGATTTCAAATAAAGAAAATGTATGTATTTATTGTGTATTTATTATTATTCATGTAATGAATATGTATGTATTTATTTTCTTACCTTTTCATTTTCTATTAGAATAAAATCAGAAAACGTGCAAATTGTCTATTGTGACTTTTTTGTGAAAGATTTTTATTATTATTATTATTATTATAGAATTTAATGTAATTTTTTAGTATAAATGTGTGATCATGTTCTTTAATTATCGTATTTTGGATAACTGTCTAGCATTTTGCATAAAAAGCGACTGTAGTGGAAACACTGGTTTGTTTATATTTGACAAAATTTTTGTTCTTCATAACAGACGAAACATGTAATTTAGTAATTACATTTTATGAAAAACTAATTGTAAGTTTTAAGAAAATAAAACTATATAGATATATCTTACCGCTAAGTCATGGAAGGAGGTGGAATATCCGTAGACATTAAATATAAACAACTCCTGCTCCGAGGGATCACTCTAGAGCATTTTAGCGGTACGAGTTGCCACAGGGTTGGCATAATACTTACTGTGCAATGGTGTAACGGGTTTTATCAGTTTTTACCGCCTTCATTTATCTCAAACACTTTAAGGATATATTTTAAAGTTTTTAGTTCTCAATTTCCCAATGTATTATTTAATATTTACTATGAAATTCCTACTTCTGCAATTTCTAAAAACATTTAAAAAAGAAAATATTTCCTTATTTATTTAGCTCTTATACCAGTTTATGTCATTTAGCATTGGCTCATATGATATTTAAAAAATAATAGCATTGTTTACATTGTACTGTTTAAAAAGCCCTGCAGGCTCCAAAAAGTTTTAAAAAAATAATAACATTTTAATTTAACTACATATAATCAGTTAAATACAATTCGAGGCTGCTGTCACTGCTTGTTTTAATGAATTGTACCCACTAAATGTAAAAAAAAAAGATTTAAAAAAAAAAGTGAAAGTATTAAAATGGTAATGAAAATATGAATATTGTTAATGGGTAAAGTGTGAAAAAATTTTCTTGATTCAAATGATATTTGTTAAACCTAAGTAAAAATATTTTAGGATATCTTTTTTTTTTTTTTTATCTTCCCTAATTCCTTATTTTTTTTAAAATTTTGATTAGAAACTATGAGTAAAGATTTTTTTCTCTTAATACATTGCTTTAGTTATATGTCATATTTCCTATTAAATTATCCTTTTCCAAAATTATTTTATGTGTTCAATAGTGTGAGTAAAATTTTGCTTTATTTCAATACATTATTGTAGCTACAAAGTCAAAGTCTGAAGTTGAGTGGCTCATACTACCGCATTTATGATTGTTATACAATTACTTCTTATTATGAAGATATTATGTTGAATAAAAATGTTGGTAATAAATGCCTACATGGATTTTTTCTATAGAAATAGAATATTATTTATATTTTTATAATTTAAGTAAAAAGATTGATAGTGTGGATATTGTGCATATATATACACATAATAAAAAACAAATGTTGTACAATAATGTATGAATACATAATAAAAATCAATTAAATCTTGATTTAAATAAAAAAAATCGATTTTTTTAAAAAAAAAATAAAAAAATCAACAACCCTGTTTGGAAGTCAGATTTTCGAATAGTGTGCAACGATGTTAAAATTTATATTTCCAACGAATACACAATTTTGACTTTTAGATCCTGGAGAAAATTTTACAACTGGATACTAAATTTGAAGTAATTTAGTCAATATGCTTAGCAATTATACTTATTGGGACTTTTGAGTTTTTTAATGTTTTTTTTTTTTTTTTTTTTTTTTTCAATCTTAAATCTCTTGGTGATATTAGTTTTTTAGTGTAGCTCAAAATCTACTGACCAAAAGAACTGAAATTTCATAAAAGTACAATTAAAATAATTAGGAGCCAGTGAAATATTTGTTGCAAAATACTTCTAATTTGCAATTTAAGAATTTTTACTTAAATAATTTCTAAATATTTATTTTTTAGATAATTTTATTTAAAAATTTTTAAATTGTAATCTACAATAATATTTTTAAGTTGTTGCAGGCTTTAAATATGTAGATTCCCTAAGAATTTTCCCCCATAAATAATTAAATTACACATTCTATAAGGAATGGTAGGTATCTATTTTTCTCTCTCGATATTTGTTCAATCTGGTACATATAGGTATCATCTTTTTTTTTTTTTTTTTTTTTTTTTTAAAGGTCTATACATTATTATTAAAAAAAAAAAAAACTGCACAGCATGTGCAAAAATAAATGTGAAATTAACAATATTTATACATATAGTCACAACCACTTGTTAAAATATGCTATAATTTCACCAGTTATCGATAAAATTCACATATTTCAAGACTGATTTCCAAAATTCGCGATAATTTTACAATTGATCGCTAAAATGCATAATTTTTTTCATCGCTAATTAATAAAGTTTCTGCGTTTTTTAAGTTAAATGTCCCAAATACTCAATTATTTCGTCGATAATAGACGTAATTTGCACTTTGTTCTCAAAGCTGAATGCTGAAATACACAATAATTTTGCAGCTGATTTCGAAAATACGGGATTATTTTCACCGCTAACTATGGTGTCAATTTTCATAGTTAAAATTTACATTTAATTCCCAAATACCGCTATTATATCTCTGCTAACTAATAAAATTCACTGTATTATTTTGCGCCTAATCGATGAAATTCGTATTCTTTATAAAGTTTAATCTCCAAATACTCAATTATTTCGCCGCTAATCTATGAAATTTATGCTTTTCTCAAAGCTGAATCCCGAAATATGCAATAATTTTGCAGCCTAATTCGGAAATACGGGATCATTTTACTATTAACTGTCAAAAATTTATGCTTAAGTGCAACTAATTGCTAAAATACGATATTAATTCGGCGTTAATCGATAAAATTTGAAATCTTTTCAAAGGTGATTTCTGAAATTCACGATGTTTTGTGGCTGATTATTGAAACACGCAATCATTTCGCCGTTGCTTAATAAGGTTATTTTAATCCTAATTGTTTGCTGAAATAGGCTTTATCTCTATGTTAATCAATGAAATTCGCCCTTTTTTGCAAAGACAATATCCGATGTATGCAATAAATTTGCTGAAATATGGAATCAATCATTTTACCGCTTATTTTTTAAAATTATGCAAGAGCAACTAATTGCTAATATAGACTATTATTTCACCCCAGTGGCAGAAACACCGTGACACGGTGACATAGTCGCGGACACAGAATAAATGCTTGCAGACAGTTTTTGTCTGCACTAATAAAACAATTAGTCCGTAACTTTCGAACACTCTTTGTCTGTCTCTGTACTAATAAAAAAAATTGCCCACAACTTTCAGACAGTCTTTGTCTGCAATTTACGGACATTTTTCGCCTGCGACAATGCGCTACCCATGTATGACGTCTTAGATGCTCTTTGGTAGGAACTCATAGGTGCCTTGGTAGGAACACACAAAACAGTACTTAACAACGGCGACCTAAGCAGCCTATATCTCCCTTGATAGACAGCATATGCGTATTCTTTTCCCCTGTTACTAAGATTCTACGGGGACATAGAAAAGTGCTAATTTCTTTTAAAACTGCTCCAAAACTTCTCCTCCACTTCATAATTCACTTATAAAAATTTCTGTATCAAAACTAAAACTAATACTTTTGTTATTTATACCATGTTGTGTCAAACATTGCTATAAATATTTAATTGAATGAGTTCAACTTATTATTTTATAATTGTTTATTACTATAGTTCTGTAGTAAAATTGTATTTGTGTATTGTTGCACGAGATCACCACTATTGTTAAGCTCTCTCCCCCAAAGATTGCTGCTATCAGCTTCAGGCTTTTTGAGTGTAAGCCGTTCTCATCCCTGATTACAGGCAAATTTCGCAGACAGATTTTGAAATTTTAAAAGCCTGTCGCACACAGCTACAAAACTTTCTGCCACTGGAATTTCACTGCTAATTATTAAATTTTGTATGTTTTTAAAAAATGATTGCTGAGATATGAGATTATTTCACAAAACAATAATAAAATTACTTTTTTTATTATTTATACATTGCAGAAATACGCAATACAAAAGTCTATCTACAATACGGGATTGTTTAACCGATAACATTTACTTTTAATCTTTCAAAGTACGAAATAAGCTGTTAATTCATTACAAAATAACATAATATTTTTGCAGTGAATTATCGAAATCCCCAGTGGCAGAAAGTTTCGTAGCTGTCTGTAACCGGGTTTTAAAATTTCATAATCTGTCTGCAAAATTTGTGTTAATCAGTGGTGAAAATGGCTTACACTCAAAAAGCCTGAAAGGTGATTGGGGGGGGGGGGGGGTAACATCAGGTGATATCGTGCAACAATACACGAATACAATTTTACTGCAGGACAATATAGTATAAACAATTGTGTGTACTCATTCAATTCATCTCATTCAATTAAATATTTTATAGCAATGTTTGACACAACACAATATAGATAATTATAAATAATAAAAGTATTAGTTTTAGTTTTTATACAGAAGTTTTTTTTAAGTGAATTGTTATTCGAAAGTTGCGGACAAAAACTGTCCGCAAGCCGCTTTTCTGTGTCCGTAACTATGTCGCGGTGTTTCTGCCCACTGGGTCGAAATCCATCGTTTCATGTCTTATTAACAAAATTTACCTTTATCATGGCTAATTGCTCAAATAGCGATTGTTTCTCTTTTTCACTAAATAAAGATAGGCAAATATTTTCGCTGCTATAATGGACGAAATTCGTGCTATTTCTGAAAAGTGATATCACAGATGTTAAATACATATATTGAGTCAAAAATCACCGAGATTTCTGCCTTTTTTTGGCGTATGTTTTCTGATTACATAATTTTTGCATCTGATTACCGAAATATATGCAATTTTCTCATCTTTTGAAATACTGAATCAATTTAAGTTGGACATTGAACTTATCACACAAATATCTTGGATGAATTTTGTTCCAACATTTATCTAGTTTCCAAGTTGCAGCCACTTGAAATCAGGCTGCTACTTGAAAATATGCCACAACGATAACTTTTAGAATACTAAACTGGTTCCGTTCAGATCAAAGTTGGGGAGTGAATTTAATACAGTTTAAATATCTTGGAAAAGTTTGCTAGGCAACTTGCTCCACCATTTTGTTTCCAAGTGGCGGCCACTTAAAAATTTTTTATTACAATAACTTTTGTAATATGGAATCAGTTTGAATCGCATTTGCACAGTTGACATATCATTCAAATATCTTTGATAAGTTCACTGGGCATCTCAGTGACTCTGTCCTTTGTTTCTAAATGGTGGCCACTTGAAAATTATCACAATAACTTTTGAACCGATTTGCTTAAAACTCCATATGTAAATAGACCTCTTTAATAAATCTACCAAGTTCATTAATAAATTGTAGCTGTCGTTTTGAAAAAAGATGGTGGCATCTTCATAAGAAAAGATAAATCAACCTAACCTTCCTATGAGCCGGAACGACTTGTTTTAATTTTTTGATCAATAACCTCTAAAAAGTAATGATATCAGTACAAAAACCCTTAACGGGTTAAAAGTTTGTGACGCAGCTACTTTATCACTATAAGAATTTGAAATATGGGTCTTAAAAATAATGATATCAAGTTTTAAGTGACGCTCTTCTATTAGTTAAAATATACATAGATTTTCTTATTTGATCATTCGCTTTTTTCTTTTATTTATATTTACAATGCAAACATAATATTTTTAACTTCAAGATAAGACAAATATATAAAATATACTCACTGATGCTTTTTCATTTTCATTTCAATTTCAAAATAACAGTTTTAAAAGGAATGATATAAAAATTCCAGTCACGCCTCGGTGTCATTTTAAAAGATTTGTTTTTAGATTCCATTAAAATTACCTTTGTTTTGTCTGATAAAGTATATTTACACATTCAAACAGTGCTTTTAATTTTTAAATATACTGTCAAATAATCACACTTTCACTGAGTTTGCATTATAAATAAAAATTATTTATTTCAATAAATCGATTTGTCTTTTGCGTCACGCTATCCAAAACTGCAAGTAAAATTTGGTCAAATGTTTTCTTTGCATCACACTGTCTCTTTGCAGAAATTCTCACTTAGTTGGATACTATGATACAAAATAACATTTACATATATTTTACTCACAGTTTTGGATAGCGTGACGCAAAAGACAAATCGATTTATTGAAATAAATAATTTTTATTTATAATGCAAACTCAGTGAAAGTGTGATTATTTGACAGTATATTTAAAAATTAAAAGCACTGTTTGAATGTGTAAATATACTTTATCAGACAAAACAAAGGTAATTTTAATGGAATCTAAAAACAAATCTTTTAAAATGACACCGAGGCGTGACTGGAATTTTTATATCATTCCTTTTAAAACTGTTATTTTGAAATTGAAATGAAAATGAAAAAGCATCAGTGAGTATATTTTATATATTTGTCTTATCTTGAAGTTAAAAATATTATGTTTGCATTGTAAATATAAATAAAAGAAAAAAAGCGAATGATCAAATAAGAAAATCTATGTATATTTTAACTAATAGAAGAGCGTCACTTAAAACTTGATATCATTATTTTTAAGACCCATATTTCAAATTCTTATAGTGATAAAGTAGCTGCGTCACAAACTTTTAACCCGTTAAGGGTTTTTGTACTGATATATATATATATATACAGTTCCCGCCGCTTATTAAAATCACATTCGTTCTGAGCCAAAGTGATTTTATTAAGCGGCTGTTTTTTATATCCGGCGAACATTCCTGCCCTTAAGGAAAAGGTATTACTTCCCTGAATTTCGAAAGAAACTTCAAAAGGTAACGAATAATATAATTAGTAAACAATATTAATTAATTTTTGGTAGATAATTAACTAATTGTTTCTTCGATATAAGTAAATTGAACGCATTGTAAGTTCCCGCGCACTTTCGTTAGAGGAAAATCATTACTTTACCAAAAGGTCACGCTGTTCTTATAAATTTAAAATCTTTCCGTTTAAACCTCATGAATTATAGTAATTTCAAAATAAGAACTAGAAATTGCCTTCTAATAATTCGAAAAAAAAAGCAGCGGTTACTAGTATATATGTATATATATTATGTTTTTTAGGGCTTTGCAATAGAAAGCTTCTAATGTTAAAAAAATTTTTTTTTACTTAAATTTGTATAAAATTTTTTACAGGAAAACAAAGAAAAATTCTTTATCATTATGATCTATTGGTTCAAATTATTTGAAGTGCAAAAGTGTAAAACTAAACAATGGAGAAAAATACTCAAACACTCTGTTATAATTTTCACTTTTGTTTATTTAATAACTTGTCATACGTCATACTTTAATTTATTTATACAACCGTTAATTTTTTAATGTTCGGAAAGTCGAGTGGAGTCATTTCAGATTTTTTACTATTGTTATTTTTTTTAAAAAAATACTTTAGGATGAATGAGGAATATCGAAATAATCTGTTCATAATTTGAAGAAAGCAGTATAGTTTTCGACGTAGTGGCATTCCAAAAATTATGGGTATTATAGTCAGAAATTTGGAATGGGAATTCTAAATCATGCATGACCTAGTCTTGTAATTATTATTTACTATTTTCTCGCTGTAAATCACGTATAACTACCGCGTGAATCATAAAAACAACTATACAAGTTTTCTGCTCTTCTTTTCTCAATATGTGAATAATATGATGCAGCACGTTTCAGTAATAAAAGATACGCTAAATATGCATTTCGACTTTTTTCCGGAGATATTATCTATCAGAATTCAGTAATATGTTTGTCATTATATGGGAACATAAATATACTGAATACTGATAACACTGTGAGTAAGTGTGAATATTTTTTGTATTTCTAAAAAAAATTATATTGCAAAGTTTTGTGAGTAACCAGTGTTATATAGTCAGACAATATATTAAAGAGAGTGGGGGGGGGGGAGGGGGGGGGAATGTCTGTGTGCGCACGGGAAGGAGGAGAGGAGGGGGGGGGGAGTTGGGGCAAATTTTAAAGTTACATATTCAGAGTTATTTAATTTGTTACATATCAATAATTTTATAGTTAAACAAGCATGAAAATTCAGGCGATTTGCAAAATTTAAAAATACTTTCTAACTGTATATATGTATCCAAAGGTACATACATACCTTTGGATCGTTTTCTCAGTATATTTACTTTCATGATGTAACTTAAAAAAAAAAAAATAAATAAAAAAGGTATTTAGATAGGAAGGAAACTCTCAAAAATTAAATTTATATGTATATATATATATATAATAAAACCACATGAGAACTTCTTTTGTGTAGCTCTCACGTAGCAATTCCTTTGTAATAGTTTGTCTAGAAACAGAAATCTTAAAAAGTGTATTTAGTTTTAACTCTGCAGTAAAGAGTCTCATAAAAGCATCTTAATTAAAAATAAATAAATAAATAATTGATTTTATGTAGCCCTGTAAGTTTTTCATACGCGTCATAGATTGTACTGTGATGTATCGTAGGCTTGAACTCATCAAGAGAAGATTGCTTTTCTTTAGAGAAATATTTTTTTATTTCTCATTTACAAACACTATACGACACAAACACACATACATAAAAGGTAAACGAAAACACGTTAGCACATATTGCATAAAATGATCGCTAATCTTTGGACCAAAATAAATAATCATGAACGGCAATCAAGCCAGGCACCCGCTATTCTCGGCGTTGCCTCATTCCCTTCTCAAAACAATCTCAAAACTAAAGTCTCTCTTCAATTCGAAAGTCTTTTCACCGTGCTGAACAAACAGCGCCCTCTCGTGAGTCTTAAAGTCATTAGTCTGAAGTCATTACAGACCTCCTCCCTTCAGGGGAGAAACTTTTCACTATTGTAGAGGGAAAAGTTTGGTTAAATGATACTTCATTAGGATAAGTCTATATTCAAAATCAATAGTCACAATGTTCAACATATTGGTCCATTTTCTTAATATCGTAATTAATTTAAAACAAGTAATAAATTAGAAAAAAATTATGAGCAAGCACCAATTCTATGCAGAAACAGTACCTGGTTATATTTAAATGCACCAGACTTATCCCTATTTCAGATTAAATACACTATTTAACTATTTTTGAAATATACAAAAATATATATACCAAATAGAAAATTAAATATTATTACACAATATACCTGTGACACTAAATAGATATGCAAAGTAAAATATAGATAGTGAAAACAAATATATACCATATATATATATATATATATATATAGCAATTAAACAAATACGATATATATAGCAATAATTAAACAAATACGATTTATAGCAATAATTAAACAAATACAGAAACTTTTTTAAACTAAGGGATAAGACTTAATCTATCAGCATTCAGAGATTGTAATTCTATACACTCAACAACCTCCTAATTAAATAATCTGCATAGAGTTCCCAAAGTAAAAGTCTGGGATTTGGTCTTTTTTTTTCTTTTTCTCAGGAACATGAATAGCTTTATACAATTAGGACTAAGTAAAATAGGATTTTGAGATAAATTCTCCTTTAGTTCTTCAAATGACCTTTGGCAAGAGCTATTCCAGTCAATGGATTTTAGAGTCCAATCCTTTAGTAAGTCTGACAAAGTTGCATTTTCAGAAAATTCAGGAATGCATTTTCGATAGTATTCAGCTAATTCCAAAAAGTTTGTCACATGAGTCATGGTAGTATGAGACGAGGAATCTTTCCTGTCTCGAACCTTCATTTCATTTGGAGTTCTCAATCTCTGGCCCACTAAATGTCCAGAAATTTTCACATGAGCTCGAGTAGGTTGACATGTAGGTTTAATGTGCAACTTAGTAGTACTTATCTTGAAGGAAATGTCTTTTAGTTGTTTTACATGATTTTCCCTTGTTTTAGGAAAATTGGCGACTTTCTCACTATATGGCACTGGACACTTTTCACGGTCTTTCAATAAATTTGCCATTAATTGACTAGAATCTTTTGGTACATTGTTCATGGGCTTGAATGTACTCAAGGTAGTCGAAGAAAGCTTTTCTTTCAAATAATTTTGTTCCTTCAATTGCTTCTCATAAGTTAAGCATTTTTCAGATAATTGCATAAGGTCTAATTTATTTTTTTGTAATTCAGCTGTCAACTGATCCAATTTAGCATTAGACATTTTTTTTTTTTCTCCTCAAGAATATTAAACAGGTAATCTAGTTTGGAATTAATTGTACTAATTTCATTTCTTTCTTCAACAAGCTTTTCATTTTTAAGACAAATTTCATTTTCTTTACCTTTCATTCTTAAGAGCTCTTCTTTAATTATGTTGATTTCATTAGACAGCTTAAGATTTTCAGTTTTCGTATTTTCCAGTTCTTGTTTGCAATTATTCTTTTCAACATTCAGAATTTCCAATTGATTTAGATAATTCTTTTTTTCACATTGTGAATCAAGGCGAAGAGTTTTTAACTGATTTTCAAACTTTTCTTTCTCTCGAATTTCTTCATTTATCTGCTTTTGATATTCTAAGCATTTTTTATTCAGATAAGCATCTATTTCAGCTTTTAGTTCGTCCATCACAAAATTAGAGTCTTCATTTTTCTGTTTAAGGTCTTTTAAGGCATTATTTAGTTCCGAAATATTTTTCGTAGTATGTTCCAACTCTTCAGTAAGTTTTTTATTTTCAAGAGATAGTTTTTGTTCTTTAATTTTCTTTTCCTCCATCTCCCCTTTTAAACATATAATTGCATTTAACAATCTGAAATTTTCAGTTTTGAGATGGTCAAAATTTATTTTATCTTTAAGAACAACTTCATTTTCTATTTTATTTTGATTTTCTTTGATATTCTGCAGTTCTTCAACAACCACTTTTGGAGAGGTTTTATTGAGTTCTGGCCATGAAAATTCTGACAGGATTTCTTCTACCTCTTCAGTTTTCTTTTCATCTTCAGATTTGCTGTCAATCAAATTTTGGTCAAAATGAGCAACATCTTTATTTTGAATATTTTTATTCATCTTTAAAAATTTCTTAGCATTTCTTGTTTGTACTGATTTTAGCTTATGCTCTTGTACATTTTCTTTTGATTTGCAATTTTTGAACATTGCAGCAGTTTTATTTCCTAACAAATACTTGTTACTATAAAAGGAATTTTGTAGGACAGCTGCTTTAGTTTTTATGTGTCCCATTTTACAATCTAATTCAATTTCTGCAAGTGGTAGACAAACAGGATCCACTTCTAATGGATTTCTAATGTACACTTTCTCATTTGTGTACATATGTGGTTTCACATACTTGCTGCTGATCAAATCACATGAAGCACCAGTATCTTGAATTATCTTCATCTCAACACCATTCACTTTACCTAAACTAGTATAAGGTGTCATTGATTTATCAGAACCTGCCTCAGCTATAATATGTGAGATAAATTCTTGAGTTTTCTTTAATTTGTCACACTGAGGTCTAAGATGATTAGTAGATCCACATTCATAGCAACGAGCAATTTTTCTTTTATCAAATTCTTTATTTATCTGATTTTCCTGGGATGTTTCGGGTTTTGAATGAAATTTCGGCTTAACATCTTTATTAGTATCCTTAGACTTATCATTACATAAGTTTTCACTTTGGTTACGAAAGCTGGAAAATTTCTTTTTGGGCAATTCCCTCCTTTTAAAACTTTCCCTAATACTCTCAAACTCATCTAGTTTTTCAGCTAAGTCCATAGGTGTCATGAATGTAAGCCAGTTTTCTAAAAAATGTTCTCTCACATCAGCAGGCACTCGAAACTTCAACTGCTCAGTCACTATTAGGTCTTTCAGCTGTTGAAAATTCTCTATCTTTAATTCTGTGAGCCACTCCGTAAAATAACTAGAAAGCTCTTGAGCATAATTTCTCCAAGATTTTTCAGACGATTTGTGGTGCTTATAAAAACATTGTTTCAATTTTTCACTATTTAATTTATATCTTTTCATAATGATATTTTTAACAAAATCATAATTTGTCGCATCGGTTGGCGACTCTCTGGCCAGCATATTGGAAAGTTCTGGCTGTAAAACTGCTAACAGGTAGGCCACCCAATCCTTTTTTGGAACTCGTGCCACCTCCGCTCTTCTTTCGAAATTTATTAAATATAAACCCATTTCATCATGTTTTTCATCAAATCTTGGGGTAATTTGCGTTAACTGAATTCTTGGAACCGATTCAACCAATGTTTCTGGTTCTAATATTCTTTCAGGATTTTCTTTTGAAATTTCCAATTTCTTTAGTTCAAGTTCATATTGTTGAGTTTCTCGGGTCCTTCTTTCCTCTCTTTCTTCTTGTCTTATTCTCTCTTCTTCTTGTAGTTTTTTATCTTCAAGAAGCCTTTCCAATATTAATTTTACTTCTTCCTCATTATAGGACTTGCTAGATAAAATTAATTTCTTGATGTCAATAACTCTACTGGAAGTATCTACTTCGACACCGATTTCCTCACAAATCTGAATCAATTCATGTTTTCGAGCTTTAGCTAAAAATGCTATGTTTGTAAACCCCAAACAAAACCAGAATGCTCTCAAAACGATAATAAAATATAAACAAATAAAATAATCAGAATTTTTTTTTTGCCAAAAATCAATCAAACACACACACACACAAAAAAAAAAAATAAGATAATAAGGACAATCTTTGCAATCAATTAAAAAATAATATCTAATATCGTTAATGGTATCTACCTATGAAAAATACCTTATTTTTCTCTATTTAAGAGAACACTTTTTTTTTTTTAATATATATATTTTTTTTTCATAAAAAGAAACACTTTTCTTCTTAAAGAACAGAATACGTGAACATTTTTAATCACCCAAATTTCTTTTATTAAATAAATCATATATTCAAAAATAATATTCAAAATAATATTTTAAACCAAGTATGTTCTCATACTAAGTACTACTTGTTTCATACACAATCATTATTTCAATTCAAAACAGAAATAAATTAATTTATTTGCAAAACTATTTGATTCTTTTTGCACACATATTTCTCAGGAAACAGAATAATTAATATTTTTCTTCAAACCCCCCCCAAAAAAAACAATAGTTTCGTTTCGAAACCGAAACTCTTTTCTTTATAAAAAAAAAAGGTAAGTTCCACAAAATTATATTTAAGTAACATAAATTAGCATAGTAATTAATATTAAGAAATAAAATGAACATCTAATCGTTAAACACTTCATTTGAAACAGAAACTACTATTTTACTTCAAATCGAAACGAAAATATTTTGTTCCAAACACGAACAAATTCATTTTACATGAAATCGAAACTAATTTCTTTTTTATTTTTTCCTTCATTCACTCTTTATTTACCCATTTATTTTTGTATTATTAAGCAAAGAAATACCAAATCAGTAAAAAGAGACAGAAAGAAAAATAAATCCAATAAAATATCAGAAATAAAAATGACCTGAAATGCACATTAATATGAATCATTCAACATTTTTCTTTTTAATTCGATAATAAATACATTCTTTTTTATTTCTCAAAGCCCTAAAAAAGAATATCTATTCTTTATTTAGCTTTAATTACAGAACAGATACTTTATTTCAACTTGTTCTCAAATTTTGCAATTCCGTTTAAAACCGAAATTCTTTTCAAAATGTACTTATTCTACAGTAAGTTTTTATTATTATTATACCATTAAACAAAAGAAAAAACATATATATTCATTTATTTCTCACTGATTCATCAACTTTATTTTTTTCGAAATACATCGACAAAAAAAAAAAAAAAAAAATTGAAAGATTTTCTTCTTTTTTTTTTTTATTTCTTTTAACCAACGGATAAATCAGTTTAATATATATATATTTTCTCTACAAATAATAATTTCAAATAATCTTTTTATCAAATAGATAGGGACAAGTGAGGTACCTCTGTGATATACTTACTTCTCTATTAAATACATAATGCGAATTTAAGTACTTTTAAAAAAATATTTTCTCACGTCCTAATACAAGGACTGAGCTGATTTATTATATTATTTTTAAATCAAGACACTGTTTCATACATAAAGGCACTTACCCCTTTAGTAGCGTGAATTCTTTGTAGCGTCGGACGTATGCCTTTAGCTGCCACCATAACAGTCGTCTGTGATGTATCGTAGGCTTGAACTCATCAAGAGAAGATTGCTTTTCTTTAGAGAAATATTTTTTTATTTCTCATTTACAAACACTATACGACACAAACACACATACATAAAAGGTAAACGAAAACACGTTAGCACATATTGCATAAAATGATCGCTAATCTTTGGACCAAAATAAATAATCATGAACGGCAATCAAGCCAGGCACCCGCTATTCTCGGCGTTGCCTCATTCCCTTCTCAAAACAAACTCAAAACTAAAGTCTCTCTTCAATTCGAAAGTCTTTTCACCGTACTGAACAAACAGCGCCCTCTCGTGAGTCTTAAAGTCATTAGTCTGAAGTCATTACAGTACTAAGAAAATCCTGATTCTAAAAATTTATATTGAACAGTTTCTTGTTATATCTCATAATGAATCAGTATAACTTTGTGCGGCCCTTTATATTAATCAATTCAGCTAATCACACCTTTTTTTTACAGGAAAAAAGATTTTTCTGTATATTTTAAGCATATAACAATTTCATTACGTTGTATATGGGAGATAATAAAGATAATAAATTATGCTTTAAAAATATACCTTCCACAGACCACAATTCATGGGAAATCTTTTGTGAATCACTGTACTTAAAACAGCTGCGCTATTTATTCCACTTATATTAGAGAACATACAATGGTGAATACGAATGGTATAAATTAATTTCAAAACGTTCTATTGATATTAACAGAAATTATAGCGCAGACAGACAAATAGACTATATAAGGTCATAATCCCTTTTAAGCATTTTTTGAAAGAGTTAAAATTGCTTAAAACAAACGAACATGCTGCTGCAGAAATTTCTAATTATGGCTTTTAATATATCTGAATATTTCTGGGTAGCTCTGTAAAGTTTTCCATATTATATAGAAAACTTCTTTTTTTTTTTGTGTGTGTGTGTGTATAAATAAAAAATGTCTACTTAATTATGTTACAAAAGATATTTTAATATGTTTTATAAAAAATGTGCCTTTCATAGAGCGCAATGCATTGACATTCTAACGGGTGTCACTGTACACAAACCACTCGTACTGATTATACCATTTTTAATAGGGAACATACCATAGTGAACTTGAATAACGTATATCAGTTTGATGATATTTGGAAAATATGTATGCACGTTGGAGCACGGACAGACAAACAAACCGAAGTCGTAAACATTTTTCTAACTTTGTTGGAAACTGCTAAAAAAGAAAGAGAAATTGCGCTTCAATCAATACATCTAAAATCCGTACATATTATTTACAAATTTTAGACTAACAGCTCTGTACTGTTAACAATTATTGACATACTTGATTAAAATGCATTGGAAAACTGTTATTGTGAGATGAAGAATATATATAAGATCTTTGAAATCGAACATAATACTGTTATAACGGATTGTCTTTTCCTCTGCACCAATTGTTCTGCTGCAGTGAAAGTAGTTTTACAGGCAAAGAGAAAATAAAACGGCAGTTCATCATTCGCTTTCAGTGAGATCAGCCTGGGCGACAAACTTGGCGACTTTGTGACCAAATTTAGTAAAAATAGTAGATTAAAATAGTAGATTATGGTCAATAGTAGATTATGGAGACCAAAAATAGTAGATTATGGTCCCCGAAGTTTCGAAGCTGTCTGACGCATAGCAGCCGAGATATAGAATTTTCCATGGGATTCTCAATAGAAACTCCGCCAAGCCCCATCGCCAAAGTTAATAGGGGTAAATTGACATTTGTGGGAGAGCGTGTAGTCACTGCGATTCAGAGCTGTTCAGAGACTTATTCTGAGATTGTGTTCTAAGTGACTGAACTTTGTTCGTGAACTAGCGAAGATTTTTTCTCTGGAGTATTTGATGCTGTTTGCTTTACTCCTGTACAACAAGTGACTGTTTTCTGGAACTATTTCAGAAGTTTCGTCGAATAATAACTTTTGCAGTACGAGTGACAGCTTCATCAGACTGCTACCAGAATATTTGATAAATTAGCAGTGCTATTGGACTGTTTCGAGAATATTCATTGTAATTACAATTTTGTTGTACTGACTCGGGAAGTTACGCTGAACAAAGAACATTCATCGACTAGAACCTGCCTGTTTCTTTAAAAACTACTTTCTCATACAATAAAGTTGACAAGTGTTTCGTAACAATACAATGGAAAAAACACGTAATAATTGTTTAAAGTAGAAATAATCAAGAACGAAATTTTCTGCCTTCATGCTGCACTCACGCCTACAGGTTTTTTGGCTGATGAAGGTTCATGCTTAATTATTTCAACCCGAAATAAATGATGCGTGTTCTGGCATTGCATGATGTTTACTAACAAAATTCGTATACTTCATTAGAAAATTAACATAGCATTTCTTGTATACTCTCAAAAGAAATTTGAAAAACATTCAGTTAAAGATGAACATGCGCTTCATAAATACTCAAAATTAGTAGGCTTTTGTCTGCTTCTGTTTTCACTATATTTACGTGAATCACTTAATCACTTTATTAAAGAAGGCAATTTTGCAGTATTCATACAAACATAATAGTAAAAAAAAAAAAGTGGAATTATTTTTTTATGTATAACTAAGTTATATAATTATATTAAAAACACTTTAAACACACGTAAAATTAAATTTTATTTAAATGATGTTAAAAAAATGTATCCGAAGCTTTTCGCTTTAATAGTAAAGCATCATCAGGGATTTTTATTATTTGTTTCTAATGAGCAGTTTTTAAATAATTTTTCTTTTCACAGTGAACAGTTAAGTCTTTCAATAACATGAATATCAGCAAAGTCAATTTGAAGTCCGGTAAAGGTTCGATCAACGAGCTTAATGAACACCATTATACGCAAGCAAACCTTGAAGAAACCACTAAGACATTATCCTCCTTGATCGAACCTTTACCGGACTTCACATTGACTTTGCTGATATTCACGTTATTGACTGTGAAAAGAAAAATTATTTAAAAACTGCTCATTAGAAACAAATAGGGCCCTCCGTGGCCGAGTGGATATATCACCACACTGCTAATCGCCTTCGAACGTAGGAGAGCGGGTTCGATTGCCGCGCTGGCCCTGGGTGTTTTCTCCAATTCTTCGTATTGTAATTCTGTCATGTGCTATCTGTCGTTATCTGACGAAGATTTACAAGCGGACTATATGTCAAGCATACAAATCTGATGTATATGTTATCTATAAAACAAGAAACAAATAATAAAAATCCCTTTTTTTTAACATCATTTAAATAAAATTTAATTTTACGTGTGTTTAAAGTGTTTTTAATATAATTAACAAATGGCACGTGTTCAATTTAACTCTTTTTTTAGAGATTATTTATAAGTTATATAATATAATCCATTTTGTGACTTTCATGCTCGATTCATCTCACAGAATGTTATTTGTATGTAATGGATAAATAAAAATTATTTTTTAAAATAATTTTTATTTCCCGAACATACATTATATAAAGGTGTATTGTAATCATGAAAAAATTCGACTTTGAGATTTTACTGTATTTATACGTTTTGAGGTCGCCTGAGTTCATTTTCGCTATTCTTATGTTAAAGTATATGTGTGTGAATGTATGTACGTATGTACGTGAGTGAACAAGATAACATCTAAACGCTTTGATCGATTGAGCTAAAAGATGGTACATATGTTATAGGTCACTGTCACACAAATCTACACATCTGTGTAGTTTTTTGAGGAGTCCAGTTTACTTATAGTTCACCTATAGTCTGGTCAATTATAGTTTTCATTTATTTTTTATTTATTTATTTAATTTTACCGGTACACAAAAAAATATTCTTTATCATTATGGCTTACGGGCTACAATTCTTTTAAGTGTGATAGCGTCTAAATGCCTCATTCGATTGAGCTGGAAATTTATATACATGTTATATGACACTGCCACGGAAGCTGTATAGATTTTGGCGAATCTAGCACTTATAGTTTTTTTTTTTTTTTTTTTAAGAGCTGCATTCGAATGAACTGAAATATGTATGCATGTATGTGTGTGCTTACATGTGTTTGTGAACACGATAGTGTCTAAACGCTTTATTCGAATGAGCTGAAAGTTGGTATGTATGTTATAGGTCACCGTAGCACGAACTGCACTGAGAAAAAATTCTGTAACTGACATCTAGAATCTAAATTGGGGCTCTAGAAAAAATAGTTCCATGTTATTCTTATAAATTCTAGTCCCCTTTGAAAGCGAGTTCTAGAAATCCCTATTAGAATTCTAGAGCGTTTGCCTATATTCTCGAGGGCACAGTTATTTAAAAATCTCAGCAAATAAATGTGAATTCAAGAGGCAGGTTTCAGTAACTATAATCTTGATTTATTACCCAATTCTAGAAAATCAAGCAAGAATTTCGCACAATACAAAAGATTCAGAGTATTCAGAATATTGTTTCATCATCTAGAAATGTGTAGACTAGAAATTCTCGATCATTTTGTCTATTCAGTTTATTGGCGTATCTTATGCGCATAGCTCGGAAATCTATACTTCTAGTTAAGGGATTTAGAAAAGGACCACTTATTCATTCTAGATGAAGGCGGTATATTTTTTTCTCAGTATGTCTAGATTTTGGTAAATCTAGCAGTTATGATTTTCGTGCAAGAACACAAAGAAAAATTATTTATCATTACGATTTATGAGTTCAAATTATTTAAATTGCGATAGCGCCTAAATGCCTTATTCTATTGAGCTTTAAATTTATATACATGTCATAGGTCACCGTCGCATGAACTATATAGATTTTGTAAATCTAGCACACACACACACACATACACACACACATATATAGATAGATAGATGGATAGATAGATAGATAGATATAGATATATATTTTTTTACAGGATACAACGAAACATTCTTTATCATTATGACATATTGACTCAAATTATGTAAAGTGCAATGGCGTCTGAATGCGTAATTTGATTGAGCTGAAAATGTACGTACATGTTCTAGGTCACTGTCGGACGACTATGGATTTTGATGAGTCTAGTATTATTATTATTATTATTATTATTATTTTTTTTTTTTTTTTTACAGAGACACAAAGAAAAATTCTTTATCATTATGGATGGCCTATGGGTTGAAAATATTTAAAGTGCAATAACGTCTAAATGTCTTATTCGATTGAGCTTTAAATTTATAAAGATATTATAGATCATTGTCATACGAACTATATAGATTTTGGTAAATTTAGCCCTTACAGATTTTCACGAGGACACAATGAAAAATTCTGTATCATTATAACCTATGGTCTCAAATTGTTTGAAGTGCATTAACATTAAACGCCTTATTCGATTGAACTGAAAGTTGCTAAATGTGTTATAGGTCACCATCGCATTCATTGTAGGAATTTTGATGAGTGTGGGACTAATAGTTATTTTACAGGGACATAAAGAAATATTCTTTACCATTATGGCCAATGGACTCAAATTATTGGAAGTGCGCGAGCATCTAAAATCTATTTTCAATTAAGATAGCATGTTATAGGTTATCATCGCAAGAACCATACAAGTTCACATAAGTGAAGTACTTAAGTTTTTTTTTTCTTTATTTTTTATAATTGTTATATGAAATAGAATTTTTATACTTTATGATCTATGGGTTCAAACTTTTTAAAATAAGCTTTAGTAATGTTAAATTATTTAAAACATAAGAAAAAAATAGATGAGTATTTGATATTGTGAAATCACCATTTATAATTCTTTTTACATGGACGCACAAAATAATTTGGGTACATTAAGTTCTACTGAAAACATGCTATTTGGGGTTAAATATTCAAAAACCTTATTATAATTTTCTCTTTTGTTTATTTAACGACTTCTCTTCATTTAATTTATTTAAACAACTGTTAATTACTTAATGATCGGAAAGTCGAGTGAAGTCACTCAAGAATTTTTTTCTACATTTTCAAGGGCAACTTTCAACCTTTTTCTTCTGTTTCGAAAATAGAGGCTAACTTTCTTAGAAAAAATATTTTTTCCCCTTTTTTTCCAGTTTTGAGATAAAACTGAACCATTTATTTCCTAATTGGGTCACTTACAGCCAATTTCTTGATTCAAGATAAAATCCAACCGTGAAATATATCTTCTTCAAGACACTTTTACAAATGCTCTGCCACTTAAAAGTTGCAATAAATAGAAAATAACCATTGATGTTGCCACAAGGATATTTGCTATATAGGGCGCCTCGGACCCAGGAGGCATTCCATCTCTCGGTCAACATTCCATCCGAATCTGAAATCGTCTGCTTACTTGCGTCTATGACCTGTATTTTCTAAAACGAACGTGAGAGAACTTACATTTGTCTGAGTCTGAGATAGCAAATAAGTAAGCAATTATGTTTGTAAAACATACTGCTTTCAAAGAAATTGTGTAAGAATGTGAAATCCCGGAATTTATAGTAGAATAATGGGAATTTAGGGCGAAATAACACGAATTTAGAAAACAAACAAACAATGTAAGGAATTACAAATTGCATAGGGATTTGAATTTTTCACAAATTTCTTCCATCAGACATACTTTAGATTATAAGAAAGATTTATAAATCAATAGTTCGAGAGAATTTAAATGTACGCTTTATATAAATCGATATAAATAAAGCAAAACCATTATTATTATTTAAACGAAAGCGATTTTTTTCCCCTTTCTAATCACTTGAAGACCATGTGTATATGAAAATGTTGCATATATATATATATATATATATATATATATATATATAATTTGAATAATTTAATTTCTTTGCAACATTCAGCAAATGAAAGATAGAGGAAAATACCAACATATGAAATGAAATTTTAAATGAGATGTATTTCGAATAAAATTATTGTCACGATGATAATTTAATTTGATTGCACTGATTAGTAAAAACATGTTAAAGTACTTACGCAGAAGAGAAATGACACAAACATAACACATAAGCCTAACGATGAGATAATTTGCAAAAACCATTAAACCAATACAAACATTCATCAAACAACAGAAATGGAAAGAGATAAATTAACCAAAAGGATCCGATAAAAGAAAAGAGAATTCATGAAATGAAAAATAGAATTTTAAATGCTGAAAACCAGAAATGTTCACACTTCAGGAAACTTGCACCTCTGTCAGCATAATGCAAGATTTCGGAAAGCTGTATAGCTAATACATATATATATGTGTGTGTGTGTGTGTGGAAAGTTAAAATAAATTAAAAGAAAAAATGTATATATTACTTTAAACACACATGGATCCAAAAATATACAAATGCTATAAACATGAATGTTCGAAAATGTTAAAGTAAAAATTCCTGATAAAAATTGTATCTCGGAATATGCATTGGCAGGTTTTTCCAAACAATAAATATGAACAATAGCATAATAATAATATGACACATTACAGAAAGCCATAATGTAGTTTTATGGCTGAGAACTGCAATAGTTTTTAAAGGTTTTTTTTCGAAAATACTCGTCTAAAAAATACAACTTTTTTCTTTTTTTAAATCAATTAACTAATCAATTTATTAATTCTAATTTTATTTTTAAATTTCTGAGTTCATTTCACAAAAAATATCAAGAGAGATAGTTAACCTTAACTGATTAATGTTTCTTTTAATTTTAACATTTACTTATGCAGTGCCTGCGTCTAGAATTTTGTTCTGGCCGTCTCTCATTGAAAGTGCAAAATGTCTGTAGATAAAATTTATGCTAATAATACTATTGAACAAAAACAAGTTTCTTTTAAAGTGTAATTATATTAAACAAACAAAAAAAAAAAAAAAAAAAAAAGAAAGAAAGAAAGAAAGAAAGAAATCTTTGTAAACCTGTCAGCAACTGTGAATCTTGAAGAAACTCTTCAAAACACAATTGTTTCGAAGAGGGAATAATAATAAAAAAAGAATTTGACAACAAGGAATTTTCTGTCTCGGAGTCAGTTTTAAATAGAAATACAGTTGCCGCCGCTTAATAAATTCATTGGTTAATAAAATCAGCCGCTTGATCTGATCAAATTGTCAGGACGGGAATCAAATCAATACAAACTACTTTTAAAACTGCCGTTTAATAAAATCAGTATCGCCAGTTAATAATAATAATAAAAAAAAATCTCTTCATCAGTAAAAATGTGTATTTATGCACTTTAAAAAAATTTTTACGTACATTTTTTTTTTTCAATAAAAATAAAATAAAGCACAATTATCTCCCTCGTTATCTCTTTTTGTCGAAAATTTTACGCCTGCAGCATAATAACAAAATAAACTCGCTTCAACACTTGTCTAAGTAATAAATTCCATGAATGTTTTCTAAAAATCGAAATAATAAGTTACAGCTTTGATTCCCAAGTGATTTTTTTTCCCCATTTTTAATTATTAAAAGAAAATTCTTAGTTCTCATTCTGAAATAACTAAGAAGAAAAAAAAATTGAAAATGTCTAACATTTAATTAATGTATAAATATTGACTAATTTTGTATGCACTATGTATTTATTAGTTTTGTATGGAGTATGTGTTTAATTTACTTATTTTGAATGAAAAATTAATTAATTGCCGGTCGAAAATTAATTAATACTGTTTATTACTCTCATCAATCGTTCACTTTTGAAATTTCTTTTTAAATTCGAGGAAGTAATAACCCTTTTCTTGGGTGCAAGAACCTTCGCCAAATATAAGAATCAGCGGCTTATAAAATCACTTTGCCTTAGAACGAATGTGATTTTAATAAGCGGCGGGTACTGTATTCGAAACTCACAAGAATTATTATTTAAAATATTGCAATTTTTTTTATTTACTGGTTAATTTTATGTCGCACTCAGAAGACAAAGAAAATAATCCCTGACTGCAACTTGCCATATTAATGTGCTGTATAAAATAAATTTAAGATGTCTTCTTTGATACAATATTCGTGAAGATTATGAGGGGGAAAGAAACATAAAATATTCTAGTTTTTGAATAATAATTTCCAAACTTAATGCCTTTGTAAAAAAAAAAAAAAAAAAAAAAAAGCATTTATGAAAAAGTAACTGTACTCAACAGTATGTTTTGATTTAAAAATTGTTAACAATGTTAACACTAAGAAAAGTAATAAAATTTCCAGCTTTTTTGCACCAAAATTGACTAAATTAATTAGTTCATTTGCGCAAAAGATAATTTTAAATTAAAAAGTCTAAAGTTAAAGGAAAATAATTAAAAAATTGAATTTTATAAATTTCAAGAATTATTGCAAGAAACTTTATCAGTAATTGAAAATTCAAAAGATAAAGTTCAAAAGAAAAGGTTCAAATTCTATCAAATTTAAAGGAATAATTTTATTATTATTACTATTATTATTTTAAACCTTTGATTCTTTTCCTCGTATTTATATAAAATATCGACAACTTTAATCCAATAACTGATCATCTTTTACTTTAAATTCTTGTAACATTTTTTATATTTTTTATGCATTTGTTCTCTTTGTCATACATAATACGTATAACTGTTAATAAGTTCAAGATTATTAAGTATTTTAAAAAAAACAAGCATTAAGTCATTTTATATCTATTTAAGAAACAGAAAATAAGATTTTAAAAGTAATAATCTCTCTACTATTTATTTTATTTTGTTTATTTCATTATGGTTTTAAAAGTTCTCGATTCAGGTTTGCGGATGATAAAAACCGACTAAATCAAAAGAAACAGATATTTCTTAACTCTTTTCAAAAAGGAAAAAAGAAAGAAAATAGATCTGCACTTAAGAAAGCATGAATATACTCATAAATTCATCTTCTTTTAACACTGTCAAATCATGTGATCCTCTGAGAATCATAGTATGTTAATCAACTTAATCCGCTTTGCTCAAACTTTATCTCATCGAAAAAAAGATGAATTTAATAGCTAAGACGGCATCTAATACCTACAGTTTTTTTTCACATCTGGTATTTTCATTTCATAAAAAAATAATGTTCCGCAGAATAATTTTCAAACTTGAGTAAATCTGCTCTCGTGCTGCCATGCAAATCTTTTTAATCTCACTGATTTTCTTCTCCTTTTCTGAGGGTTATAACAAAAGAAATAAGGCAGTGTGGCTTTATGCTGGTGAATAACGATCTTACAAGTTTTTAGTTAATCACAAAGAAACCTTATTTTCAATGTCGTTTTACTTAGCAGACGATATTCTACGGGATGTAAGTCAGTTACAACCGTGCTTTTATAAAACTAAAAAAAGAAATGGAAAAGTTAAATGGATAAAAATTTCGATTCTAAGAGTATTTTTAATAATATTGAAATTCTGATATAGTATTAAAATTCTGATACAATCGCAAAAAATATTCAGATTAGAGGCTGTGACTGAAAATTGCATGGAATACATTTTTTAGTTCTATTTAGCATTTTTAAGCCTTTCCAACAATGTTTAAGAGCGATATGACTTCTGTTAATCTATCTGTCGGACCGTCTGACCTCGTTGTAGTTTTCGTTAATATTTGTATAGAATGCTTTGAAATTAACACATATTATTTAAGCTCACAGAGACATATTAGTGCAACCAAATAGATAAATAAAATAACAAAATTTTGATTCACTCATATTACAGGTATTATCTTTGTTAGCAATGTCTATATTCTAGATTTAATTCTATAGCATCAAAATAAAATAAATTCTATTCAAATATAAAATAATAATTTTTTGGTACACATTCACTACACAAATATATACAAAGCCTATCTCAATTAAGAATAAATATATAATCTCTCTTTTTGTGATTTATAGCTCTTACTAAGTTATATACTTACACTATACAATATACTTACATTTTACATGTTTAAAAAAGCTTTCAGATCTTTTTCTTTCTAAATTATGACATATACATGAGCACGGATTTCTTGGAATATTTTTATCTTCTTCTTCTTCTTCTTATATATATATATTGTATTAAATGTAAAATTTTCATGCGATATTTTACTTATAGATGCCCTTGTTGGCTGTTACTTGCACATATACATATACATGATTTCATTTGTTACTTACGCTTACGCATAACTTGTTTAGCGGCTGATGCACAGTTTGTCTTGTATTTTTGTTTGTAAAGTAAATTATAAATTTACCATTAACCTGAATTTCCTTTCGTATATGTTTTATTTAACATCATTCTCACAGTTATTTACCTGCTTCATGTTTTTTTTTTTTTTCTTTGCTACTATTATATTTAGTTTTTTGTCAGCATTGGATAAGTTATTTGGCGTACTAGATGTTTAACCCTTTGTGGCCCGCTGTCCTCGCTGTGAGGACGCAGTTATCCAGCTGCAAAAACTCATCCCGGAAATTTTTTAGCGAAAATTATCTCTTTCTTCTTTATCTTCTTAAATTTTTTAGCAAAAATTTACGTTTATAACGTAGCAGAAAAGGCCATTTTCTTTAAAACTTAAAATTTCATTCATTTTAATTTTGTTTGTGAATTCCGGTGGCAGTGTAATTTAAATGATCCGAATTACCTTGCACCGCAAAGGGTTAACCTATCCCCCTTTGCTGATAAATCACAAATAAACAAGTTTTCTAATTTGGTTGTAAAGCGTTTATTTATCCGTTGATGTAGCGTGAAATACATTGGATAGGCTTTCTCACTTGATATTCTTTTAATTTCTTGAGATATTTAAGGATAAGTGGAGAATGTGATACGTTTGAAAGGTTTTCAAAAATCGCAGTGGCCTCTGCTCCTTCTTCTTTTAGTCATTATTTAAAATATATATTTATATGTTATACTTATTTGTTCATATTTGTTACATATGATCTTATCTATCAATGTCTCAGGTCTCAGAAACAATTCATATTAACTTTTCCAATATATTTTGCCTTGTATAAAGCTTCCCTCCCCTATGCCGTTGTTAATCAAGTCTTCCTTCTTGGTGTTTGTGCTGAGATAAATTTAGCAATTTTTATAAAAAAAAAATTCACTGTAAAACACGCATAAAACGATACATTTAATTAAAATCATTAAATTTACACCGTGTCAAGACCTTTCACCCAGAACATCAGGGCATCATCAGGACAGAGCACTTTTAACTAGAAGTACAGTAACATTTGATTTATATATACAAAAGAACTATATTACGGTTACAGTTATTATACATGAAACAGTTGAACACAGATCAATTACAAATGAAACAGTCCGAAAGCGTAGAGTCGAGCTTCACTTGGTTTACTATGGAGACACGTTTTTTGTGCAACAGTTGAGGCCTTCTTTAATATAGTTAAAACGTGTCTCCATAGTAAACCAACTGACTCTACGCTTTCGGACTGTTTCATTTGTGATTGATCTGTGTTCAACTGTTTCATTTGTTTCATGTATAATAACTGTAACCGTAATATAGTTCTTTTGTATATACAAATCAAATGTTACTGTACTTCTAATTAAAAGGGCTCTGTCCTGATGATGCCCTGATGTTCAGGGTGAAAGGCCTTGACACGATGTAATTTTAATGATTTTAATTAAAAGTATCGTTTTATACGTATTTTACAGTGATTTTTTTTTTTTTTTTTAATAAAAATTGTGGTTTTCTAGAAAGACGCGTGTGATTATGATGTCTCTATATGAGATGTAATTTCATAAATTTAGCAATTTTCAAACTTCGTTAGGAGAAGATTCGGGGCTCTAGAATTTCACTCATTAGCATAACAATAGTATTATAGCTTAATAAATGCCATTTTTATTTAAATGATTACCTGGGTTCTTGTTTATAAACTCATGTTTTACAAGACTGGATGTTTGGTTATAATTATGTGAGGATCACCTAGCATTTGATCATTGTAATAAATTATTACTAATATTATATATTGAATACTTTGCGATAGTATTATATTTACATGCACAGTAGTCTAATTGCATGCATTGCAGGTCATGGCTATCGAGTTTTATGATAAAATGCATTTTTTTCTGCATGGTTGACTACATTTTAATTTTTTATGTACTTTAATATATATCATTATTAAGTATACTATATGCTTCAATACATTTTGATTATTGAGTATTTCTTGATTATTTACATAAGTATGCTATAAAAATAAATGAGTCGAGTTAAACAAACATCACAGTCACTATTTAACAGTTTAAAAATATCATATCTTCTTTTAGATTTCGTTTTTGTTATTTTTTAATGCGATATATTCTTGTTAAACTTTTATATTTTACAGAAAAAAAAAAAAAAACTTGTGTTTCACAGAAGAAAATTAAATTATTTCCTTCCCTCAATTATTTTTTTTACCATCTAAATTCTATTCTTTCTCAAAACATTTAAAATGATTTATTTATTTTTTTAAAACGAAGGCCAAAATAAAAGAAAAAAATACTAAACTGATTGAACCGCTTTTTTCTCGCGCCTGCGTATAGGTGAATCGTTTTTTACGAGTGCAGTGACACGTTGAATGATGATAGCTGATGCTAACTCACCTGTTTTATCGCACGGTTTGGCGAATATTTCTGGTTTCGGTTTTAAATTGTATCAACATTTCCACAAATAAATGAACGAGTGGGCAAATTTTAAAGTATTTCGATATAGTACCATTAAACCTATTTTTAGTCTGCCGGAAAAAGAGATTTCAACACTGTCATATTTTTTTTTATTTTGTTTCTTTCTTGTACGTTTCTAAATTTTCTTAGAAGCTTTTTTTTTTTTTCGGTCATATTAATGAAAAAAAAATATGTAATTCGATTCATATTGCTGCATTTATGCTTACAAAGAATCAGAACTTTAGATGATTATTCAAATATTAAAGATTGTTTGCAATTAAATTTTCTACTTGCATGAACGTAAATTTCATGTTTAAGGGCCCGCTTCACTCACCGCCTCCGGAAGCCGAAGCTAATGTTATTCTATGGGAAAATTTTCTTTACAAATAACTCATTAACTAATACATATTTTTTAATTCTGTTTCCACGTTCTGAAAATTCCCAGCTGTTGAATTGACGAACCTTTTTCAAAAAATTATTTTTTTAAATATTTTATATTTTATTTTGAAGCTGCAAAATACAAATTTTCAATATATGAATTTTTTTCATTTTGCAATTTCAAAATGAAATATTAAACATTTGAAAATATACATTTTTAAAAAAGGTCCGTCAATTTAACAGTTGGGAATTTTCTGAATGTGAAAACAGAATTTAAAAATATGTATTAGTTAATAAATTATTTGTAAAGAAAATTTCCCCATAGAATAACATTGGCTCGGGCTTCCGGCGACGGTAAGTGAAGAGGGCCGTTAAGAGCACATTATATACGCAGTGTATGTATGTTGCAGTAAAACATCGTTCACACGTCTCTCGTTTACACTTACTTTGCATTCACACGTCATTTCAGTAAAACCCCGATTCATTCCTATTCATTTTAAACCAAAAATTATTTCATTTATCGCCGCTCAGTATCAATTATACGTCTTTTCCATTTTTCTAATAAATTCACAAAATTTCTCAATCGTACATTATTTTTCCGTTCTAAATAAGGTCTGTGAACTGTGATACCAATATCATGACTTCGGAATTATTCATTATCGATGAAGTAATTAGAGAGAAATTGATGTTAATTTAAGCGATTATGATGTAGAATGCTAAAAATTATTCCACCTTCCTAAGACTCAATGGATTGCATTGAAAAATTCCGAACAAGCTTCTTCTTTCGATTTTGCTTGTCAAAACGTAAGTGAAAAACATTTTATAAATTCAATTCATAATGCAGTTCTTAATACTCACAGAAAGTCAGGCAAGTATTAAAGAGTTTTTAATGTAATTAAGTAAGTACTTGTATGGACTTAAATCGTATACTACTTATTATTAAATATACGCAATATATATATCAATAAACTTTTTATTATTATTATTATTATTTAAATATCATATTCAAATAAAAATTCTGCTATAAACTAATATATTAGTTACTAACTTATAAAGCTTTATTAATTAGTATTTCACAGTTTTTCTCAAATGTGATTAAATTTGTAGTAATCAAAGTTTTATATATATGTTTTTAATTTCGATTATACGTTTTTCCATTTATACATTTTTTTAGGACAGTACCTTGAAAGACGTATAAACGGTGCTTTACTGTATAAGAATAGATATATATATAGTTTAAATTTTTAATATTTTATTTTTGAGTTAAAAATTCTAATTATATATATAAAGGCATTTTCATTTTCATTTTCATTTTCATTTTTTTTTTTTTTTTTTTCGCGAGAAAGTAAAACATTAAAATTACGAAAAATCTATTTTTGGAAAATGAATACTTATTAAACAATTCTGAATTTTCTGAATGTGAAAACTGATTTTAAAAAATACGATAGGTCATGAGTAATTGTGGAAACAGATCTCCTTGCAGAATATCATAGCCTTTTAGCCGCCGGCAAGATTAGATATTAATGCTTTTAAGATATTTGTAAATATTTATTCGTATTCAAGCTGGGCAATCATAATTAATATTTAAGGTTCACGACCAAGATGTGTTTTTCTCACTTTTCTGATAATTTTTTTATTCCAAAATTATTATTATTATTTTATATATATATGTATGAATATTAAACCCACACTATCTTAAAAGACTTTGTTATTTCTGCATAAAACAGTGTTAAATTTGTAAGAATCAAAGTTCTTTGAAATTTAGATTATACATCTTCTTATTCATACATTGTTTTGCGACAGTTTCTTGTAACACGTATAAACACATTTTACTGTATTTTATATTCGAAATTATAAAATTAGAAGTATACGCCGAATTTCTTTTCTTTTCTTCTTTTCTTTCTTTCCTTTTCTTTTCTTTTCTTTTTTTTTTTTTTTTTTTTTTTTTGTTAATCTGAGATTAATTTAAGAAACAAGATCTATGCTTCATAAAATGATTTTATACAGAAATAAGAAAAAGAAAAGAAAAGAAGCCGTTTTGATAAATGTCTTATAAAAAAAACTTTTCATGAGTACGTAAAAAAAAATAATAATAATTATAAATAAATAAATAAATAAAAAGTATTCATAAAAGTTTAACCGTAAATGAGAAAAAATTCTTAGAATCTTCACATATTTAATCTATTATTTTTATTTACTTATTTACTTTATTTTATTTAATCTATTATTTATATTTATTTGTTTATTATTTCAAATTTATATCTACTGTAAGTGTTTTCTTTGTTTTTCTTAAGTAACTCTAAACTATAATAAACATTTATCATTCCCGTTAAAACGGAATATCTAATTTGTAAAATCAATTTAAAAAATAATAATATACCATCAATTTAAAATACATTCGTATTTCTTTTCATGCTTAGTTTTCTTACGTTTCTTAGAAAACAGTAATTTGTCTGTTGGCGAAAAAATGTTTGTGTGCTTGGCGTAATACCTTCTTAGCCGTCCGTCTGTGTAACCTCACAGACAGTGCAAACACGGAGTTGTGAAAAATCCGTTCGCGGTGTTTACCTTTCTGTTTACCATATTTTATATAGGCACGTGATATATGAAGAACCCCATGGATTTATTTTTTGTGGCTCTTCTCTTGGATTAATATAATAATTTGCTTGCTCTTTGGACTTTTCCGAGTTTTTCATCGTGATATAACAATCATGCCTGTAGGACTTGGCTCTGAAAAATTGTCTGCTGCATAGAGGTAAAGTGAATTTTTTTTTAATTTTGTGTATTTTAATGTTTATGCATTTTAATGTTTAAAAAGTTAGTACGGAAGAATTTTATACTTCTAAAATATAGGCTAGCTATTGAAAAGCCATTTTGTGGAAAATATTTGCTGTACATTTCTATGCATATCTGGAACAAATTCCTATTAAGAACTTATAAAATTTAAGAGAAAGAAAAAAAAAAAATCTAAATGCAAAATTTTCTTAAATAAATGAATAAATAAAAAATCGTTACAAATTTATCTTTATTTATTTCAAGACTGAAATAAAGTTTGGCTGGTAAGGGGATACTTCATCTAATTTGACCGGCATTCTAAACCCATGTTATTCTATGGAAAATTTTGTCTTTTTATTTACTCATTAGGTACTAATTTTTTTTTTCCCTTAATAATTCCGTTTTCATATTTAGATAATTCACCACCGTTAAAATATTTTCTCATTTCTTAAAATTATTATTATTATTATTATTATTATTATTATTATTATTATTATTATTATTTAACATTTCGTTTTAAAGCTGTAAAGTGCATAAAATTAACTAAGAGCAATTTTTGTACTTTATAGCTTCAAAATGAAATTTTAAACAATTTAATAAATTTTTAATTTAATTCAACATAAAATTCAAAAATTCAAAAAAAAAAAAATTTTTTTTAAACGAAAAACATTCTGATGGTTGTGAATTTTCCAAATATGAAAATAGAATTAAAAAAAACAAAAAAAAAAAAAACACTTATATGAAATGAGAAAATATAAAAAAAAATTCTCTATAGAATAACAGTTAAACTGCCGGTCAAATTAGGTGAAATATCTCCTTAGGTGTCTATTTTTCATTTTTAAATAATTAATTTTTTCGTCTCTGTTCAATATAATATTTTGGTAGTTTTTCTATGAACATTTTGTTTCTAAATGCATGCTAAAACTATCATATACTCCCTTTGGTCTGCAATGACTTTCTGTAAAATATTATTAATATTTTCGATCTAATTCTACTAATGCTAGTAAAATTTAATACAGACTGCTATAATATCAGTATAAAATAAATAACTTCAGACTAACATTAAAAAAAAAAAGAAAAAACAATGTGAAACAAGGTTGTCTTGAAAATGTTATTAATTAGCAAATAATATGTTTTACTAATTTTTTGCTTATTAAAATTTATTATACAAACAGTACATTTATTTTTAAACAGTGAGACATTATATAGTTAACCCAATACTGTAATGAAATTTTGTATTAATATATACATATATATATATATATATTTAGATGTAATACATATATTTGTTACTTTTTTTTTACAAACATGTAACATAAAATAAAACAAAAATAATTCATTAAGTCATTAAAATAATCTATTAGAATGCATACTGACAGCAAATATTTCCTAAAAACACAAACAATTTTGTAAATTTTTGTGTTGTGTTTTGTCAAAATATTTAATTTTGCTTCGCTTTATTTCTTTTCTTTGTGTGTGTGTGTGTGTGTGTGTGTTTGTTTGTTTAAGAATATTTTACTCCTTCTACAGATATTTTTGCCTGGTAACTTTCTCAATAGCTAACAAAACAGGTGGGCCATCGGAAACTAAATGTTTGGATTATCAGACACTTTAATTTTAAAATTTAAACAAATATAATATATATATATATATTGAATTAATCAATACATATTAAATATATTTTTCCATTTTTCTCTCTGGATTCATTGAAGGTTTGTTTTAATACATATTTTATTTCATTCCTCTTTCAAAATGGTTGTCTTGCAAGATCGAAACATGAGCTGTATTTTTGGCCAGAATTAGCTAAACAGTTTTACGAAATCTTGCAGCTTATTCTGCTTATGAAAGTACATGTTTCCTGATGAGCTAATACTTCTATGTTTTAGCATTTATTAATCCAATTCTTATTTCCTGTAGTCTTTTTATCATATTATTTTTAATTCAGTTCTAATTTCTAGATACATTTTTAATAAATTTATTGAGAACTTTCATCAATTTTTCTCCGTCAAAGTTTAATGGTCTTTTATACTCATGTTGGCGTAAGTAATTTAAATTGGTTTTGGCTTTTAATTGTACTAAAAATGAATCGTAAAATTTCTGTGTTAGTTTTTGAACTGTGTTACAATCAGTTTTATTTTTTTGGTGTAGGTATTATCATGTATCTATTAAACGCTATATTTTATTACGTTACTGTATTTTTAAATTTATATATATTACACAAACACACACATATATATATATATATGTGTGTGTGTGTGTGTATGTGATATTAAAATGGACTGCCACATATGGAAGGAATTAAAATGCAGTCATTGGCTTAAATGGTTCTTTAATGAATTCAAAGCTTATATCCATAACGTGAAGGCGATCCTTCCTCTTAAAACTTACATCATATGATGTTTATTCAAAGTTTTGAACCAATTACTTTTAAACGCCAGTTTTGTGGTGCTTTCTTATTGTGCGTTGCCACTTTGCAGCAGCACTCTTACCTACTTTATTCGCCTGACGGAGGGTCGTGTTTTCTTTAGACCTGGAACAATTGCTGCGTGTTCTTATATTTATCGAGTCTATTCAAAATTTTGTACCAATTAGTCCCCTTAATGTTTATTTTGAGGTACATATCAATATAAAGTTTTAAGGTAGAAATGTAAACAAATTCATGAAAAATCGCACCACAAAACGGATTCTCATAGTTGTAAAAAATCAATTAATAAATATAAATGGATGTGCCAGTAAGCCCCTAAAAGTATTGATAAGAAGTATGACTTAACGTGTCTTAACATTTTGAAATGAGAGTCATTACTAAATAATCTCAAAATAATATGACTACTAAATAATATATACTAAATTACTATAAACTATGACTTAACGTCTCTGAACATTTTGAAATGAGCGTCATTACTAAATAATGTCAAAATAAAAAATAATATTACTACTAAATAATATATACTAAATTACTATAAGCTATATACTAAATAATATTAATGTCATTACTAAATAATATCATTAAAATGAATAAGAGGGAACCGCGTACTTGTTAGATTTAACCAGAATCGCATCACAATTAGAGATTCAGATATAACTGAATATTCTATGGAAATTTTTATATGCTCCACAGGTACAGTGATGCATTAGATAAAACATTTTTTTTTTTTTTTTTTTAATGATATTATTATATAAAGTTTATTCCTCCAGAAAGGAAAATACTCCACAAGTTCTTGAATTAAATCGTGTTTCGCTGTATAAAAGAATCCTGAAAACATCTCATTGTTATTTTCATTATGATTGAATAGATTCTGGTTAAAATTTATTTTGTAATCGCTGGACAAAAATATAGAATTGTAACACAGAACTCATTTTGTGTGGCAGTAACTATGAATCCTTCCAAATTATCCATGCAATAAATATAGTGAAATATAATTATGAAAGTAATAACAGTAATTAAAATGATAAATAAATAAAGTAATAAAGCGATTTTAGAAATTAATAATCTTCTCCTAATAACTTTATATTTTACAACGATCTGTGCATTTAATACAAATAATGATCTATCACTTTCTAGAGATTCTGCTCTACAAGATCGTAGATGGAAGATGCCGGGTTCGAATTCATGTCATGCTTGCTAACCTAGCCTTTTTCGAAACTAGCGTGAATACGGGCTAGGACTTCTTAGAAAGACTTCCCCCATACACTGATGGCTTTCTACTTAGGCCTAGGCCAAATAATCTCCATTGCTATTCATTTCATAATTCATATTTTTAAATTTCGTTTCACATTAAAAAAATTCATGACAGTTAAAAGAGCTCTGTGTTTTTCGAAAATCGATTTCTTATTAATTTTTCAAATTAACTTTGAAAAATAATTAAAATAATTAAATTTAAAAATTTAAATTTAAAAATTAAATTCAAAATTAAATTTTAAAATAATTAAATTAAATTTCAAATTGTTAAATTTCAAAAGTAGTTAAAATGCAAAATTTCACTTACAGAAACTTCTCATTTTAGAAATCAAAAATAAATTATATTAAAAATTTTAAAAATCTACGGTAAAGTTTCGTACAACACGGATGCAAGTTTGCCTCATGAACATTACAATTTTATTTTTTAACATCACTAATTTTATATCAAAGCAACTGCTTTATTTAAAACTAAATCGAGTGTATGAACCAATAGATTGGTGCTCTAAAAATTTTGCGGTGTTAAAAAATAAAACTGTTTTATTTATTTGTCATGTCTGTTGTACGAAAATTTATTATATTTTCGTAAAACAATTTTCTGAATGTGAAAACAACGATATTTAAGATTTTGATAGATTAAAATTTGTAAATTTAATATCAGAGATAAGATCTCATTATTTTCGTTAGATGTATTTATTTTTGCCCAAAGCAGTTATTATTTTAATTCTTCCCATGCATTATTTTAATAAGGTATAGGAATGGTTCAACATCCGCTTTTATCTTCTAGTTCCGACATTTTGTTTGACTGTAAACATTACCGCCCAAACCTTGAAACCTTTAAAGTAGATGATTTAAAAGATTAATATCAATTCATTTAAAAATATTGCTTACCCACACATATTGAATGACTCTCTGAGTAGAAAAATCGTTCAAATCTACAACACATGTGGATGACATAAATAGTTAATTTTAAGATTAAAACACCAATAATATTTTCCATAGAACAAATGTTTTTATTTTATCTGTTTGCATGTTTGAATTAATGATGATAAATTAATCAACTTAAGTAGATTTCAGGTAAGGCATATTTTAATCAAAAGTAGAAAAAAGTATTATTTTAAGAATATACTATTTGCATCTTATCCAGCTCTTATTTAATAGATACTGAGCTGTATTAAAATAAAGATTTTTAATGTTTTCATTATTGTCGGTTTTATAAAATTAAATAATAATAATAAAATTAATAGAAAGAGAATAGAAAAAAAAAAAAAAAAAAAAAAAAAGAAGAAAGAAATAAAGGAAATACCAAAGCATATGATAAGACTGTTATACGGTATTAACAATATATGCACGGAATACCTATTTTATTTCTACCAGTTTTTTTTTTTTTTTTTTTTTTTTTTTTCAATTAGTTTCCAATTTTTTTGAAAAAATGAATTTTTCAAAATATAAATGTATATTACAATAAGTATTTCCAACTTTTGCATGCAAAAAAGTTTGAAATGTAATTTATACTTGATATAATTTATATCAATATAATGTAAGGTATTAAGAAAATTTAAAAAAAAAAAAAAAAAAAAAAGGTGTTGTATGTGTTATATGAATAAGTCATTTTTAGATGAGGAATTTGTTTTTAAAGCTTATTCAAAGTGAATTTTATAAAATTCGGAAGAGAAAATTCATTTTCACTCATATTAAATAATAATTAAAAAAATTTAAACAAAAACTGCTTCATAAATTAAACAAATATTAAAAATAGATTGTAATATTAACAGTCAAAAATTAACATTAATTACATACAATTTTTGAGACTAAAATTAAGATTAGAAATTCAGTTCTTTCTTTCTTTCTTTTCTTTTAATTTATTTTGTAAAACATCAATTCTCAATTATTTTATTAAATAAATGGTAACTTTTAATTGTAGATGATGGCTGACATGTAGAGCTCTTGAAAATGAATCGTATTCAGTCTAAAAATTTTCTTAAAATAATAATAATAATAATAATAAAACAATAAACAACAAAGGTTTATAAATTATGAGAATCTGACAAAAATTGTCATTGTTGTACCTAGATGCTGAACATTTTACACATTATTGGTACAGGTCTAATTTTACAGTTAAAATTATGAGAACTGCTTTTTTATTTCATTTCATTTCATTTCATTTATTTATTCATATTTTATTTATTTATTGAGGAGAGGAGGGGGGGGGGGGGGAGACGTCGAACAATTATGAAACGAAATTGACCAATAGAATACTACACGAATGACCATATTTTTATTTTTAAAGGATTCTTAAACAAATAAAACATAGAATTTGGAATACATTAATTTAATAATATTCAGATGCTCAATTTGATTTGAATAGGTAATTAACTATTATTTTTTTAATACCTCACCTATTGTATTGTAAAATACTGTCATTTATCAGAAATGCCTTAATAAAAGAGCATTATTATAACCATTAAAATACATCCCCATTTTCCCAAGCATATAAGCAATGAAAAAACAAATTACTGCATCGTAAAGCTATGAATAGAAAAATTATATTGATAAGTATTTTTAATATCATAAACTTTTATGACTTTTACCTTTATAAACTTTTGCACAAACTATTTTCTTTTTGAGTTAATAAGCAAAATATCTACCTTACAAACAAATTAGCATAAAAAATAGTTTAACTTTTCAGCTTTTTTCTTTCTATATTTGTAAGTGTGACGAATCTACGACCTATGCGGTTTCTAATCATTTCTTTTATTTGCCCTACCATCAGACGTCCATTGATTGTTCTTGCGTGCCACTTCCATCTGGGCCGAGTTGTTCTCTTCCTGGTCATTGTTTTGGCCGATCGTTGACAGTCTAATTTTTTGGTTGAATTATTTTTTATTTAAGGTTTACTTATCGTATCAGTGATGGTGGTCTGGTTTGTGCTGGTTAAGTACAATGAATAAGTTCGTTGGAGGTTTCCTTAGATGCCTGTAATTGATATCTTTTTATTGTTATCTGACCAGCCACTTTGTTGAGTAATGTATCTCGATAGTGGTTACTGGTGTTTTTTCATGCTGCCAAAATATATAGATAAATCTTCGATAACTATTATTTTAAAACTACGAACGACTAACAAGTTCGGAGTTTATATTATTAGAGGCTACCGATTATTTTCGTTCCGAGTATTCTTTTCTATAATAGAAATAATAAGACGGTACTGGTTTTTATAAAGGTATAAGTGATTTTTTTTTCCTACCCGCACTTGTGTGTGCTTTAAATTTTCGTATTTTTTTCTGGATAGATTAACTCACTGAAAATCTTTAGCTTGTCTGATCTATGAGTGTCTTCTGTCTCTTTCCCTTTAATTATCTTTCCCCCGTCTTTTTCTGCCATGCATAGTCAAAATAAAAGGCTGGTGTAGCTAAATTTTGAAATATATGTTGCTTTTTTATATATGTAGTGTACAGTATTAAATTCTCATATTTGTACTGTGCATAGTATTAATTTTATGAAGCATTAAACAGGTATACCGAAAAACGGCTAACGTTGAAAGGGTTAATATTTTCAGTTACATTGTCAAAAATTTCAGCTCAAACTTGAACCACTATGTGGAGTAAAGTTATAAGCAATACCATAATATGGTTCAATCTCACTTTTAAGTTTTCTACTACTTGCGACTGAATTTCAGTCGCACCAAAATTTGATGATACCATACATCCACTTACAAGGGAAGTTGAACCAGTAAAATTCCTATTGAAACCAAACCAAGCTTAAGTTAAACAGCGTGGTCGAAAACATAAGAAAAAGTGGAAATTTTGTGCAAAAACTCTCCCATAGGCCAAGATAAGACTCTACACTGTAAAAGATATCTCCTATTTGCTGCCAGAAATTCTCTGTAACTTGAGAAAATACGCGTAATTTACGAAACAATTACATTGTCAGAACGTGTTTTCTCAAATTACAGAGAATTTCTGGCAGCAAATAGGACATATTTTTTACAGTGTAGAAAATTTAGCCCCTTTTATCGAAATCAACGGAATATAATTAACTGGCAAGAATGCCAGAGTGTTGGACTTGAGACAAGAAAGTCTTCAGTTCGATCCCCTTCTCAGTCGAATTTTGAATTTTTATTTATTTATTTATTTAAAACATAATACCAATATTTGGTTCAACATAAAATTATCAAATCATGGTAAAAGGTTAAACAATCGGGTAGTTGCAGCTACTTCAGTAAATTTTGCTTCAGACTAACACCAAATTTTTAAAAGTGTAGATAAAAATCAAGGAAAGAAATGCTTTCGCATGTATTATATGAATTTATTATACTATGTAATATTAACCCTTTCCGACCCGAAACATTTTTACCTTAAAACATTACATTCTTCTGTTTTTGCAAACTGGAAGAAAAATATGGACTATAACCGACATTTGTTGATTGAAACTTGTACTTTACACTTTCTGCTAATTAGCTCGATCGTTTATTTCCTGATTTCATTACATATGACTGTTCCAAATGCAAAAGTGTAAGTGGATGTCGTGGATGTCTAACCCGCATGATCGTACGGCCTGGGTTGGAAAGGGTTAAGGGTAGATTGAGTGGTAAATGTTATAATTCCTAAGCTGAAGCGCCCGAGTTTTGGAAATTATTATTTATTATCTTTAGTATGGTTTGAATTTATGATACATTCCTCACAGAAAATACACTGTTAAAAATTTTCTCCTAGGTTGAACCAAAACATGGTACATTTTTGCTGCCACCATGCGATGGTGAAACCTTTTACCATTATTTGGTGCTTTACTAAACCAAGGCTTGGTACTTCAATAGCTACATCCATAAGACGGAGAAATTTTTTACCATAATTTGGTGCTTTTTTTAAACAAGAAACGCCAAATCATAGTAGAAGGTTTCACCATCGCATGGTGGCAGCAAAAATGTACCATGTTTTGGTTTCTGAAGCTACTGTAGTACCAACATTTGGTTCAACCTTGAACTGAAATTTTTAACAGTGTAGAATGGAAAATGTTAGAAATAAAACTTAAATATATCTTGCTTCTTTATATCTTATATATAAACTTATTCTCCCTGCTTTAGATAACGTCTATGTTTCTTTCCAGCACCTGCCTTACTATATATATGTATATATATAAATAATAATAATAATAATAATAATCTTGATCAACGGGAAAAATGGATGATGAAATTTTTATCATTCTTCTGGATCTGAATTGCAAAGTTTTAGATCCTACATGGTATGCAATAATAAAATAGATTTTAAAAAGTGTATTCTAAGTTTAAGAGGTTCATTCATTATTATAAATATTTTTAATGGTTTTCACATTTATCCAATTTGTAAATAAACACAATATCATAAAGTAACACCGATTTTTTTTTTTTTTTTTTTTTTTTTTTTTTTAAGTAGATTCAGTAACTCACAACTTTATGACATTGGAGGTCTGGGTCAAAATTATGCTCTACCATTCTTATTTAAAGTTAATTTATTTCTCACATCAAATACGTTGCAGATTTAACCGTATTATTAAAAAGACTCCGCCATAGTTAGCGTTATTTCTGTTAGCCCAGCCCATACTGACAAAATCGATCTGTAGCATTTCCCTATGAACTTCATGACGCTGGCTGTTATGTAAGTTCTGTTCTTTATAGAAAAAACAAAAGAGTACCATCCGAATTTTAATAAGGTTTTTAAATATGTCGGGTTGGCCTAAGTATTTATGCCATTTTCTTTCATGGCGCACCCTTTACTTGTCATATGATTCCGATTCATTGCTGGGGAACTATGTTTCTATGACAAGCTATTCATCAAAATGCGGAAATATGGGAGACGCAAGATATTTCTGCAACGTCATTCGTATTGAAAAAACACACCCTACATCGCATGTATTATTCAACAAAAGACTTTTTTTTTTCCAAATTTCGTAGACGTTTTTGTAACTATAGATGACATTTTGTACTCTTTGAACAGCTTTATCTATACTGGCTTTTGAAAATTAATTTCAATAACTTTTGAAAACAAGTTCTGTCATATGATTGCTTATTATTTATTTCATGAAAAGGAGTAGTTCTCAGGCAATGCGGAACGTAGATAACTTAGTGCCATTTTCCTGCAATTAACTTTATTATAAAATTTTGTTTTAGAATTTTCTTTATATATATATATATATATATATATTCCTGATATTTTAACATATTAACGTTAGTAATTAAATTGCTCATACTTATCATAAAAAAATAAATCAAAGTATAAGATTAATGAAGTCAAACAAAATACAAAATAGATTCGGGTATATTATATTATTTTATTTATTTATTTTTAAAAAGGGGGAGCAATGTTAATATTGCTTTTAGAATTATTAATTCATAAAAAAAAACTCATAATTTTAAATTTCTATCGTTAACATTTTTTATGTATTTCCGAGATACTCTTACATCTAAACTTATATTAAACAACATTATATTTTTGCTATCGTTTAAATTTCGTATAATTTGTAGGCTATTGTACTTAAATAATTTGATATAGACATTTATGCATTTATTATAAATATTTTTCTTTCTCCTTCTTACTTTTGAATAAGTTCTTCATTTGTTTTGCATTTAATAATTTTGAGACATTTTAAAAACAACTCACTGATCTGTGATATTTTTTTTAAGTGTACTGAATAATGAAAAGAAACTGATACTTAAATATTGTAATGTAGCATGTATTGTGCATCAATAAAAAATAAGAAAAATACAGAGAGTAAATACAATCGTGGAAACGAGATATATTGCACCCCAGCAAGAAAAGTGAAACAAGAAAAAGAGAGAAAAAAAGGAAGTTTTGAGTTTGAGTTTATATAATTTAAAATGTGTGTGTCCCAACAAGTACAAAAAGCATCAGATCTCGATCTCGGAAAATATCCAAGTCAAAGCTTTATTATTAAGTTGATACACTTCTCAAATATTGCATTTTTTTAAAACTGTGCTACTTTTTTTTTATGGTGTGTGGAATGTGTTGAAGACGGTATTTTTCTCCGTGAAGTTTCATTTTGGATAATTTTTATGTTAACAAATTTTATCTACTTTACATAATAATTTATTTAAGTAATCGATACACCTAAACAAGAATTGAAAAAAAAAAAAAAAAAAAATCACACGCAATTTACTTATTTGACACAATATCGCAGAAAATTAATAAACACACAAAATAGAGAAACAATTGCGCGGAAAATGAATTTAAAAGGAAATTAAAAGAACAATATCTAACTCATCTCAAAATTATATCCTCCAGTCAGGAGAAATTTCTATCCGGAGAAAATGGGTGCAAACAAATTTCTGGTGTTGCCTTAGATATATAACCTAAAAATAATTATAAACTCCCGACAATTTGAAATGGAGAAATTAATAAAATTAAAATATATATGATTTTAAACATTAGCTTTTATAAAATTTAGGGGGAAAAGATTGAATTTTTATTTTATTTAGGATTTATTTTGATTTCAGCGATTGAAAATGTCGGTGCAGTTTTTTTTATTTTGATTTTTATGTGCTTCAGAAAATAAATCCGATCATGAACTTTAAATACGAAATGAAAATATTTACTAATGCAACATGCAAATCCTCTATAAAACGTTAATTCCGATAGAATTTTTGCCGTTTCAAGCCACTGCCTCCATTTCCATCTTTAAATTCCATAGAAAAATATCTCATTATTTAGTCATTCGACTAAATGAAGGTAAATAATTTCGAACATCCACTACCATTGCGGAAGTAGATTCAAATAGTTTAGAAGAAAAAAAAAAAAAAAAAAAGAGAGAAAGGAAAAGAAAAGGAAAGACTGTATCAAACATGATTTTTTTTTTTTTTTTTTTTTTTTTTTTTTTCATTCGAAATCGTCGCCAGCCTAAAAACTTAATCTTCTTTCCGCCTTGCGTTACTTTCTTCCTTATTCTGGATAGATTAAAGAAATGATCAGACTTTTTTTTTTTTTCTTGCGTACCTTTTTCATCGTCATTGAATAATTCTAATAATGACATTTGCGTTCGTTTCTGTAAGGCTGCTGGAACTGAGTGGATATGCCGGCCAGGACATCCCTAGCACCAAAAATAAAAGCACGTGATCTGTGACAAACACACGGTGGTCAATAGTTATCTCCCAGATTTTTTTTTGTAGTTGTTGTTGTTATTATCTCATCAAATTTCACGAGTCAGTGCCAATGAGATGGTCTATTTTTGGCTATTAAAATTATTTATGTTAGTGCATAAGGTCTGTAGCATCCATGCGCTCACAAAAATAAAATAAAAGAAAAGAAAAGAAAAGAAAAGAAAAGAAAAGAAAAGAATCTGGTGTGGCATTCACTCACACGACTTTCTTTTACCCTAAATACTATAAATACAGATTGGAGATTAAAGGATAAGATAACGAGTACTGTTATATAAACCTATGTTTAAACAATTAAATTTTGGCTTTGGAAGAACTACTTGATAAATAATTCTGTGTAAGGGGGGGGGGGGGGGAAGGGGCGTTTCAGACGATTTTCACACGCTTCATTCCTTGAAACTAATTAATCTTTATCAAACTTTTCAAGTAACAAACGCATATTAACTTCAAAATACAACATTTGGATCACCTGAATTTATTTGTTTTTATGTTACTCTGATAAAAGACAAAGACCAAACGTTAAAAACTTGACTTTTGTATTCAGGAAACCTCAAAATGTGTAAATATACAAAAACAGGCGATGAATGTTTAGCTTAAAAAGTACATTATTTAGCGTATATGTATGAGGAATTCATTTCAATTCTTGAGCAGTTTTCCTGGACATAGTGAAATATTATTATAAAGCATGTACGCTAATTTCATTCAACAAAAAAGAATGTTTTCGCTTAATTATTGGCGACCCTGTATATTTTCTAAAATTCATGTACACGCCACATGGTGCACATAAATAGATTTCTATATTAATATCACATAGTACAAAGTGGAATACACTTCCACCAATTTTCAAGTATTGTCCCACTACATTCTAGTTTTTTGTGTAGTCCTGTAAACGAACGGTGAACGATTTTCATACGTTATTCTACATAAAACTTGCTTTTACGGATATAAAAAATATATATTTATTACATTTTAGTGGAACTAATACATGTTAAACTCTACTTACTTGCAATTTTCCCCATAGATGTAATGTATATAAATTCTTTTGAATATCCCTGTACACGAACCATTTGCGTGATCTCAACGGAAATGTTAGTGTAGCATCTCTATGTGCTACAGATTAGGATACCGAATTTTAACTTCCTGCTGGCGTTTGTTCTTAATATAAACTGATAAAACACACAAACACACACAGAGAGAGAGAGACCAATCGCTAAAAACATGTTTTTTCGGATTCAGGTTACCTCCAATGTGTAAATATAACAAAAACTCAATAAAAATAATGTTTTCCTTAGCACATATATGGGTAAGAGAAAGTAAAAATCGCCGTTTTTTGTTGTTTAATTTTTCTTTAATCGTTAATAGTAACGATTTTCTATTTTTATTTTTAAAAACGCTGTAAAATTTGAAAACAAAATGAGACTGTAATATAACAATATCGGGAGAAGGAGAATGTGTCAAAAAACAAAATTTTATGTTTTAAAAATTTTTGTGGGGGAAAATGTATATATATATATATATATATATATTTTTTTTTTTTTTTTTTTTTTTTTTTTAAGATAAAGTTGGCAGTAATCTGCAAAAATAGTCAGTTTAAATTTTCATTTGAATTAATGAAGATAGAAATTTTTAATATTTCTTATTACATTTTTGATCACTTTTTTAAATAAAATTCCATCACTAGTTTATTGAATAGGTTGTTGATATAACAAGGGCTTCGTTCGGCTACATGTTGATTCATATGAGCCGACGATTTAATTAGTTTTTATCCATTAAATATTAGCACTATGGTAACGGTTTAGTTTACTGTCATTATTTTTTACAATGATTGTTTACGCTAATAATATTATTTTTTCTTATACAAAACTTTCTACATTAAATATGATTGTATCGAATTTATTTTCGAATATAATGAATGACAATCGAGGATAGTAATGTATTTCTAATCGTTTACAAAATTATTGTGACATCTTCGAGTGATGACAATTACATTATTCCAATATTGTAAAAAATATAAGATAGGTGAAAATCACACACAAAATAAATAAATAAATAATAAAATAAAGTAAATGAAAAATTAAATTTTGGTTGCTATAACGTAATTTTGTTATTAAAATTTAAAGAAAAAAATCTTTTTTAGTTTTAATACATGGTCTTAATATTTAAAAGAACAGGAAAATAAAAATTTACGCTATTAAAATGACATATATGATTAAAAAAAAAAAGAAAAGAAAAGAAAGAAAGAAAGAAAGATAAGCATTCTTTCTTTAATTTACAGAACATGCTTGTATATACATAATATGAAAATCTTTTCAAAAATTACAAATTACACAGGAAGAAATGACAAATATCGCATGAAGAAATGGAAGATTTAATTTATATATATATAATCCGTTTGATAATAATAGAAAAGAATGTGAACGAAGAACAGTCAGTCAAATAAATCTCCACAGAAACATACACAGGCCAAACGAAGTAACTAGCTATCTTAAATTGATTTAATTATTAAGATTAATAATATTACTTTAATTTTTTAGAATACAATACCTGATGAAATATAATATAGGACCGTGTGTTTTGATGCTCAAGAAAAGAAGGATTACTTTAGGATAGTATCTTAAGGGGAAATAATAGAACTTTTATTAATGGAAAGAGCCTTTTTGTTTTGAGATGAGCAAAAGAATTTCGAACCAAAGCAAAATAAGATTGAATTTTAACTGAAAAGCTCTAAATGCTATAAGACGTTTTCAAGTGCTATCCCCATAATATATATATACTAGCAGGCTTTGCCCGCTTCGCTGGACATTAAACTTAAATGAGTTGTCAAAATGCCATATCTTTATTAATAACCTAAGTTCTCGCTGTGATTGGTAGAGGTTTTCTCGCTCGCAAATTAAGGACTCTGGGTCTCCACTGTCTTCGGCACAACTTACCCACTTCTTACTTCCCCACCCTCATCGGGTGAGTTCGAAGTTTTGCAGAATCCCACTAATGTACATAATGCGCACACTTTATCAATATCCACACACCAAAATTCACCATTCTAAGATAATTCAAAGCGAATTCAAACGGAAAAACAGGTTTTTACACATGTTTATTGCCCTCCGACTCCGAGAAGGGGGGGGGGGGGTATTTCGAATTTCGTGAAATGCAGTTACAATAAGTGCCGGGTGCATACAAACAATTTACGCACCAAATTTCGGGACCACAGAAGTCTTTAATAGGTAGTATTATAAATAAAAAAAATAAAAAAAGCACAGCTTAAGTATCATTTTTGCGATGAACTGAATTGGCTATCTCAATTGTGCAATTAAAGATCTTGGCGAGAAACGTCCGAGCTACTTCGGTGCCGAATTTCAAATTTTGCCAAAGGGATCCAATACTAAAGCTGTTCCATATCGAATCTGGGTTGAAAACGGAAAAAGGGTAAAATAAATTAGAAATATCAGACCTATATTTATAAATTTGATACCAAATGAAAGGGGCGATTTTGCTGAATCCAGGGGTTTAAACAGTTTTTCGATGCGACAATTAGATTTTTAAAAAATAACTAAAGTATGAAATTTAAGTGGCAACGGAAAAACGGATAAAGGGAAAAATAAATTAGAAATATCAGACCTATCATTACAAATTCAGTACCAAATGAAAGAGATGATTTTTCTGAATCCTGGGGTGTAAACAGTTTTTCGATACGACAATTAGATTTTTTTAAATTAACTAAAGTATGAAACTTAGATGGCAACACTTCATTTCAATCTTTTCATAATTTGTAGTGAAAATCACGCGAATACAAAAGTCTTTAACTTAAAAATTTATTTTTATATTTTATTTTTTAATTCAAAGCATTTTAGTGAAAAAATATTTATGGCGCATGCGCAGGCGTTTTTTACACACAATTTAAACACTAATCATAATTTTGAAAATTTCTATAGATATAATTTCAAGTTGGGTGAAGACCTAAGTTTCTGCCAAGCGCCGTTGAATTCCGTCCAGCCGTTCTCGAGTGATGCCCGGACAAACGTGTTTTAGTCTTTTACCCCCTGGGGGGGGGACGGGGGGGGGAAATTCTGAAAAGTTGATAGATATAATTTTAAGTTGGGTGAAGACCTAAATTCCTGCCAAGCGTCGTTGAATTCCGTCCAGCCGTTCTCAAGTGATGCCCGGACAAAAAAAGCGACATTCGGACACGATGACACACACACAGACACACACACACACACACACACACAGGCAAAATTTTCTGAAGTCATTTTCGGCTTTCATGGGGTGTAAAACGTGAAGATATCGCAAAATTTTTCGATTCCGACAAATTTACAGACAAAACTCTGATTTTATTAATATAGATATAACAATTGAGTCAAAGTTATTGGATTTTCATCTCTAAAATGAGGCTATATAATTCTTCGAGTTAAATTTTTGCACTTAATTGTACTACTTGTGCATTTTTTGTCTAAATCTAATATATATATAATTTTCAGTTATTATAACGACTTCAATAAAAATGTTGTACTTTCCTAACAAAACTGTTTTTTATGTATAAATATTTTATAATTTATTTTTTCTTTGCTGTTTTAAATTAAAAAAATTTATGCCGTGCACTCAGTTGTCATTCAGGATGCTGTACAATTTCCCCGTCTCCTCCGGTCACCAATTCTCATGTAACTCTATGGATTTTTTTTTTTTTTTTTTTTTTTTTTTTTTTTTGTATTAGTCATTACTTTTTTTCTTTTCTTTCTTTCTTCTTCTTCCTTTTTTTTTTTTTTTTTTTAAATTTCGTTTTCACATTTCGAAAATTCCCAATCATTAAATTGATACTCGTTTTCTAAGAATAATGATTAATTTGATAATATATATATACTAGCAAACCCGTGCGAAATATTCGCATTTTTTTTTTCTTTTCTTTTCTTATTTACCTTTAAAATTTAAAACTCATAAATGTTATACCAATTTCACCCCCTACTTAAAATTTTAATTTACCAGATGCCAAATTATTAATAAAACCAAATTAATATTGTACAATAGTGAAACCAAAATCATTCAAAGAAAGGTTTCCAAATAAAATTCATGGTTTACGACCCAATTTTCATACTTCCACAGGCAGTACAATTTTAATATAGGACTCCCACGACGCCTTTTAAATTTTTGTCGTCATATTGGCGATGACTTTTTATTAATTTTGGTATATATATATATATATACAGTCGGTAACAAAAGTGTCCGAACACTAGCAAAAATTCCTATGTAAAAAAAGTACACTTCACACGGTTCTGTTAAATAAATCCTTATCGAATCATGTTCTTAGACTGACTAAGATGAGGATTCGACAAGGATTTATTTAACAAAACCGTATAAAGTGTACTTTTTTTACATAGGAATTTTTGCTAGTGTTCGGACATTTTTGTTACCGACTGTATATATATATATATATATATATATATATTTAAACTAAATAAATAAAATAAAATAAAATAATTCCTATTTTGATTATATTTTTCATGATTGTGTTTTTAGTCAATTTATGACACAGAAGTTCATATTCTGTATATATCTTTAAAATATTGCTAGGTTTAAAGTGACGCTTGCAAAGATTCTGAAGAAAAAACTGTTAAAAATACATTTTTTTCGTAAAATAATCTCATCAGACAAATGTCGTCATTTTTTCTTATAAGTCCATCGAGCTAAGTCCGCGTGCTTAAATATTGTTCATAAATATTATTTTTTTAACCTCGCGTATCGTATCGTTTCGACAAAAAATAATTGAAACTGGTCCACGTTGGAGAAATACTATATAGATTAAGTTAAAAAATGCTAAAATTTAACTGTTCTTTTTTTTTTTTTTTTCCTTATCTGTTAAAGGAAATGTAAAATTTTAAACAATATATTTTTAGTTGGTTGGTTGGATTTAACGTTACACTAATTCTACGCTACGAGTAATTCAATAAATTTTTGGAAAACGAGTACTAACTTAATGATTGTAAATTTCTAAATTTGAAAATGGAATTTAAAAAATACATTAGTTAAAGAATAATTCTATAGACATGTTTCCGCATAGAGTTACATGGGATTTGGTGACCGAAAACGGAGAAATTGTAAGAGGGAGAGAGAAGCAGGAGAATTCAGGAAAAAAAACGGCGAAATTTTCGCAAGTTGTATTTTAATTTCGTGGTATTGAATTTGCTATTATTGTTTTTATGGTCATATTATTTTCGAAAGCAATAATGCAAATAGGCTAAAACTCACACACACACACACACACACACATATACATATATAAGCATTTTTTTTTTTTTTTTGTACATTAAATTCTAAGATCACTCCTTCATTTTTTACTGCCTATAACTGTGACCTGAATAGCGCTAAAGAAATGTCATAACATCTATTGTTTTTCTTACCTCTCAATTTTTAAACTCTTAAAACAGATGTTTTTGAATTCACTCTTGCACCATTAAACAATACAGTTTACATTTAACAGAAAATATACGGTATGGGTATATCCTTGCAAGAAAACCCATGTCTTTTTTTTGTCTGATAGCATCGTTTTCTCTCTTTGCTACAAGCTTAATCTTCTTGGGGGACATGATAATTCCTTGTCAGAATATTTTTTTTTTCTTTCTCAGGCTCATCCATGTTTTGGGGAGTATTATGTATCTTCGAATGACATCTTACAACTTTCTTTGAAGAACATTATCTTCATCTTCGACCCAGTTACAGTATTTTGACTTATTCTAAAGTTAGTGTCATCATGTATAAAGAAAAATTTCAAAAGAATATCTCTAGCTTAAAAAAAAAGAAAAACTGAAAAGTTTTTTTTTTTTTTTAGGGGGAAAAAAACAGCATTATTTGCAGATTAAGAGAGGCACTAAAGTACGATTTCTGCTGAAAAGATTTTGAATATACCACATAACTTTTTTTTTTTTTCTTTTTTTTTTTTTCTTTTCTTTTTTTTTTTTTTTTTTTTTTTTGAATCAGTGGTTTTAAAATTAAATTATTTGTCTATAGTCATTATGGACAATAAACAATACACATAAATGTTTAAAATTGAAATGGAATTAAAGGAATTAAATAACAAGGAGAAAAAAAAAATGTTCTTATCAGATATACATTATAACATTATCAGATATGCTAATATTTCTAATCTATTCCGGAGTATTATTAGTACCCACCTTTTTTCTCACACTACATTTCTTGAAAAGTAATTTTCTTCTCATTTAATCGTAATTACATATTAAAGAAAATTATTTAAAAAAAAAAAAAAAATCAGGAAAAATGGGCGTGTAACAAAAGTGTCCGAACACTAGCAAAATTTCCTATGTAAAAAAAGTACATTTCATACGGCGGTTTTGTTAAATAAATCCTTATCGAATCCTGTTCTTAGTCAGTGTAAGAACATGATTCGATAAGGATTTATTTAACAAAACCATATGAAGTATACTTTTTTGCATAGAATTTTTGCTAGTGTTCGGACACTTTTGCTACCGCCTGTATTAACAGTGCTCCAGAATAAATTAGAAATGCTGGCATATTTATATTATGTATTTCCGGGTAACATTTAACAACTTTCTTTGAAGAACATTATTTTTTTTTTATTCAACCTCGTTTCAGTAATTCGACTTATTCTAAAGTTTATGTCATCTATAAAGAAAAAATACAAAAGATTGTCTTGCTTCAATTTGTTTGCAAATTAAAAGAAAACTAACCAGTTTTCATTCTTTCATTTATTTTATTTTATTTATTTATTTATTTATTTTTAGAGAGAGAGAAAAGCATTATTTTGAAGATAGGCACTAAAAATAATTTTTGTTGAAATGTATTTGAGATACCATTACAATTTTTTTTTTTTTTTTTTTTCTTAAGAATAAGTGGTTTTAAAAATAAAACTTTTTAAATTCGAAAACAAAGTAAAATCTCACATGTATTATGCGCTCTAAGCGAGTTATGATTCTGTAACACTTAATTATATACAATATAATATTCATTTTGAAAAATATAGAAGACTTACATTAAAGAGAAAAAGAAAAAAAAATTTAAAAATACAAGTTTTTTCTTCTTTTTTTAATTAAACAAATTGTTTGGTTAATGGAAACTTCTTTATTTTACTTTATTTCTTTATTTTATTTTATTTTTTATTTTTTAATTTGAATTGAGGTAACACACAATCGTTTTCAATTTACACGGAAAGCAATAAAATATTCGATTGTTAACATCATACAACTCCTTTCAGCATGATTTATTTATTTCATTAATATGCATTTCTTTCTTTCTTTCTTTCTTTTTTTTTTTTTTCAAAATGGACCATTACAAATAATTTTGGAGAACTAAGTGTGGTGGATTATTTTTAAGACTTCATATTATAGGCGTTTATGCTTACGACAGTCATGCAGATAAACATATCGATGTCATGAACTGTATTTTTTTTTTTTTTTTTCATATCTTCTATAATATCATTCGTTATCTATATATTGGCATGTATCCCGGTGTAAAGAAATAAATATCAGTACTGATAGCAAACTGAGAAAAAAAATTATAATAAATAAATAAATAACAAATAACAAATAAATAAATGAAATAAATAAACAAAAATGCTAATTATCTTATTAAATTATTTTTTTTCCAGTTTCCACCCAATGTGAAATAGTTGTTGGAAATTTTTAACTATTTGTTCAAAATAATCATCGCAAAATTAAATAAGGAGAAAAAAAAAATATGCAAATTGCATACATTATTTTCCAATTGTACTTTCCAATTATTGTCTAGTTTCTTGTGTGCCATATAGTGTGCTAAAACAATATTTTATAACACAATTAAAAATACACTTCACACGAGGATCTGCAGTTATATTAGCAATTTATTTATTTTTTTCTATGACAGAGTCATTAATGATAATTATAAGATATTCCATAAGGAACAGGCTTTTGTTAATCTGAATTATGTATGTCAGTTTTGTTAGGTTTTGTTTAGTTTAAATATAATAAAATATGCTTCTGATAGATCGTAATACACCTGAATTCTTTTGTGAGTCACTATGTACATAGAAGTAGCGTTATGTATATTATTTTCAATAGCAAACATGCTATACTGAACCTGAATGACATATATCAATTTTAGAGAATTTTCAAAATATTTTTGGAAACAGACGGATGGACAAAAGGACAGATTGACGAAACAAAGTTATAAATATTTTTAATCTTTGAAAAATATTCGAAAAGTATATTACAGTTGAAAATGCAAATGAACCCGAACGTTTTTATAGGGCCTCGGAAACGGATCTTTACGTTAATTATATCATTACTATATTATAGGTAGCGTCCTTTATTGCACTCTAATTTCATTGTATTTAGTATACTATAATAAGTGTTGAAATGAACTTAAAAAAAAATATCTCTATTAAATCTTAATGTAGCCTTTTTTTTAAAAAAAAAAAAAAATCTCTGTTTATAAAATAGTGCTACAGCATCTATGTCTTTTAATGGGCAACATTCTGGAGTAAAGCTGAAAAAAACCTAAGTAACATATACCAATTTACAGAAATGTGAATGTGGACAGAGAGACAGAAAATGTTAGATAGATGAACCGGAGTCATAGACATTTTTGTTAATGTGTTGGAAAGTATTAAAATCCCATAATACAACTTAGAATTCATCTTCCTCTTATATATCCCAATGTATCTCAATACTTTTGAATTGTCCTGTAAACAATCATTGATAGTAGTCATCCCATATGTTTTTAGAAAACATGTTTTGGGGCATATTAATAATGTATATTATTTTGTTATGTTAAGTGCAGCATAAAGTTATTAAAATATGCATCAAATAAATACTTCTTATGGACCTTAACGTAACCAAAGTCTTTTATGAGGAATTAATGGAAGTTAGAGCATGGACAGACGGACGGATAGCGAGCGGACAGATAAACCAAAGTCATAAGCATCATTTTTCAGCTGTGTTGGAAAGGGCTAAAAAGAAAAATGTACATGTGTTAAATTTAAGTACTTTAATTTTAAAATATTCAAAAGTGTTCATTTTTAAATAAAGGATGAAAAATATTTATTTATTGCAATATTAAATCGCTCAGATGTTTTAATAAAGCTATTCGAATTATTTCAAGTGGATTATTAATTCTCATCCTAACATGAAATGTGAAATAGAACAAATCATTTAATTCCTTTAAATAACGAACAACGGAGGAATTTACACTGCATTACTAAATTTTTTCTCACGATTATATTATTATTTTTTCGCAGAAAGTATAATCTAACGCTGAGCTTAATCGCTCATGTTTAAAGTGAGAATGTATTAATGCTTTTCCTGCAATAACAAACATCTCATCTCTTCCTGATCCTACGGCATCAGAGCTTACTAGATTTTCTGCCGGGCAGTTTTGTTTTTATTTTATTTTATTTATACGCCATAAGCTGTGTCTCCCAGGTTATCGCATTCTTTTTAGTTGCTCTTCTCCCGGCAAACCCAGTTCGTAATCGTTTTTTATGACTGTTATTATAATTCTATTGGCGATGCGTTTTTCTAGCCGTCTTGTTACGGCGGTGATTGAGATGCCATAGATTCCTAAAGGGTTGTGATTAGCAATTATTATTATTATTAGATTTTTTTTTCAGATTTTGTTAATGAACTGGTCTCTAATACTTAAAACTACTCTTAGGATCAGTTCAGTTCGATGAGTACATTTCCAACAAAAGATCTGAAATCTTCAAGGTCTCGTACGATTCGAGATGAAGTCATTTTATGTTGGCCATTAAATCTTCGTTTTTGAATGAAAACTTTTTTTTTCTTTTCTTCTAGTTTGATCGCAACTATTATATGAATCTCAATTAATATATAATTCACAATTAGTACATAAAATATTATAATTCTGCTTGTGGATCGTTTTTCTATCCATCTTGCCATGACGGTAAATAAGATGCCAGAGATTCCAAATGGGTTATGATTAGTTTTTTTTTTTTTTTTTCTTTATTCTGTTAATGATCTCATCGCTAGAAGTTATAGTTATTTTTGAGATCAGTATAATCGATGAGTACGCTTGTGGTCAAACGGTCTGAAACCTTTGATGCCTCGTACAGTTCAAGATGAATTGTGAAAACGTTTCGTATTAGAACAGCCATCGTGATGTTATAGACATCAAACTTTTTTTGTGAAAAATAACATTTTGGTTCATCTAGTTTGATCACAATTAATTAAATAAACAAGCTACAATTTGTATGAGAATTATTATAATTCTATTGGCGGTGTGATTTTCAAAAGTTATCCCGTTATACGCCGATTATTGAAATATCGCAAATTCCAGAAGTTAATTAGCATTTTTTTTTCCTGATTCTTTTAATGATGTGGTCTCTAATGTTTAAAATTACTATTGTGATCTGCTCAGTTCGATAAGTACATTTTTTACGAAACGGCCTGAAATCTTTAGGGCGTTAGGATTACGCTAGTGACTGCGGGGATGCAAAATTAAAGCAACAAACTGCTTTCCCATTTTTTGTTTTGCGAATAATTACTAAACAAATAAACTTATGGGTACAAAATTTGGATGGCATGTTCGTTATGAAATCGCTAATTGAATTTTATATAACTTTAACATCAGTAACAATTTTTAAACGAATATTAATTCCTTTTTTCTCAAAAATAAGCTTTGAAAGAAATGAAGAATTTAAACAATAAATAATAATAATAATAATAATAATAATAATGAGAAATGGTGTTAAGGATGAATGACAAATAGGCGGAGAGACGCATGAATTATACTTCCAAATGCTAAATTTAAAGCAGATTTTTCTTCCTGTTTTTATTTTTCTTTTCTTCCATAACATATTTTTTTGAAAATGTGTAATTATAAATTTGTAAACTATTAAATTTGTAAACTATATAAATTTGTAAACATCGCCAAAATAATAAAAATATCAATAAATAATGTTTTAAGGAACATCGAAGAAAAGAAGGGGGGGGGGGAGAGAAGAAGAAGAAATGAATACTAGAAGAAGAAATTTCTGGTTTTAATATAACACATAAAGGCATATATATCTTCATCTTTTTCTAATGCATCCTTAACACCATTTCCAATTTAATTTAATTTTTTAAAATTTTTTCAAGTTTATTTCTTTTTCCAAAGCTCATTTTCGTGAGAGAGAAAAAAAATTAATTAATGTCAATTTAAAGATAATTATTTTTATAAAAATTATTTTTAAGTCTATTAATGATTTGATAACGAACATATCAATCAAATTTTATGTTTATATGTTTAAAAATTAAGCGAAAAAAAAAAAACTAAACAAATTGTTATTTTATATTTGCATGTCTTTATAAAATATGCATCGTTATGCTGTAGACATCGAACTAATTTGTAAAAAAAAATATAGGTATATCTTGGATGGTTTGTCTAGATTGATCACACTTTATTAAATCATAATTAGTACATTAGCCACAATTAATATGAAAATTATTACAGTTCTATTGGTGATACGATTTTCTACCCAAATGGGTAGATTGAGATACCATAGATTCCAAAAGGGTTACGTTTAGCAACTTTTTATCCTGGTCCTTTGATGAATTTGCCTCCGATAGTTAAAACTATAGTGGATCGACAGATCAAGAGCTTAAACTTACAAATTGTATTAATCAGTAGTGGGTAGTTAATTTTTATTTGTTCTATGTTCTATTTACTTATATTAATTCTATTCTCTCAACCCCTCGTTAAATATGCATTTTTTTTTTTCTTTTTTTAATCCTATATGAATGTAATTGTGCAGAAATGTTTAAAGTGACATTTAGTAGTTTCCACTCATAATACGTAACGTATCGGAATCCTTTTATGTTCTTTTGTGTAAAGGTGTTTTTAATTCTATACACACAATTTTCTGAAGAAACCAAGGTACCTTAAGCCTCTTAAATTTCATTGTAATGAATGCAACCGCGACGTAACCCTGTTAAAATACGTTAAAATAAAAAGAAAATGTCGTCCATACACAAGAATATTATGATTTATTTTTATGTGTCTTAAGAAATATTTTTTTCTGTCTACACGAGCTATCCACAAACACTATATACACCAAAAACTATACTGTTAGATCCAAATAACACATAAGTATTTTCGCCAAAGTTCAAGTCAATCATAATTGACTTTTTTTCGACCATACATACAAATAGACAAACATTAAAACACCACAGAAATATTTTAATTTCAACGGGGTGGCCTTATTGATGTTTCGACCATTACTCTCGTGATCAGTTCAGTGCGATAAATATGTTTGTAAGAGTGTAATATAGACTCAAATCTCCGAGATCTCGTATGATTCGAGAAGAATTGGGAAATCATTTTGTGTTAGAATGGCCATCAGCATGTTTTTAAACAGCGAACCCGTTTGTAAAAACAAACATCTTGGTTCATCTAGCTTGATCAACTAAAACCAGTTTCACTCTCTTAAAATGCGACACGTTTAGCGTCATGTTGTCAGGCATCTTTTATTTTTTCAGCAACATGTTCTCAAAGATAAATAAATTTGCACGTAAAAAGAAAAATTTAAACAACGACCTACGTTTCATATAAATATCTGTCATATTGGTGCGACATGGGGAAGTGTAGTGTATATTATATCAGAGAAAACTACTGAAAACTCTAAGTGTCTATACCTACGATCGCACACTGGTATTGAAAACAGCTGCTAAATTATGATGGGGATATTATAGATTTTAGAAGACTATCTATAAAATTTGTGTGAATAACAGCTTCTTTCGAATATAGTTTTCCGTAATACATGTTAAATAAAAAGAGGAAAACAATGGCTTAGTAACCATAAATCACAACTTTGTTGTACATTCGAGTAATTTCACCTTTATAATAGCAGGAGACTTGGCGTTGGAATATTAAAACAGGAATAAACTACTACGTCAGAAACGCCAAAGAAAAATTATTGAGGTGCATACAGCTGTTTCGGTAGCCTAAAGCGTACCGTCATCAGTGCAAAAAAATAATTCTGAATCTGGAGAAGTACCCGTATATATAGGAGAGGGACCGGATTTAGTTCAACCAATAGGATTACGGAAGAGGTGGGGAGTGTGGCCAATAGGAATTAAGGAATGTGTAGCTGTGTAAACAGTAGAAAAATTAAGGAAATGTGGACTGAATGTAAAATTTCCAACAATCAGACAAATAGGGAACAGCGAAATCACAATTTACAAGGTTTTTAAAATTTTTATAAATATGAAAAGCTTCAAAGAAATCGAGTTCATGAATGGATTTAGGTCTGCAAATTATTTTAGCTGAATTAAATTTAAAATTATGATTTTCCTCCCAGCAATGTTTAGAAATAGCCGATTTATTGGTTTCTTGTTTGCGGACGTAATTCATATGTTCTTTTAGACGAAATTTAAGACTGCGTTTAGTTTGGCCAATATATGATAAACCACACTGACAGGATATACTATAAACGCCCCAAGAATTATGCATATCAATAGGATCTTTTAACTGAGAAAAGGTGAGTTTATTGGAAGGCGAAAATATTATTTTAAAATCATATTGTTTGAGAATTTTAGCTATGGTTTGACTGGTTTTAGAAAAATAGGGTAAAACAATACTGATATTAGAAGTGACTGATTTAGTAGACGAAATACGAGGGAGTTGTAATTTTTGGATAGCTTTGTCTATAATGGAAGGGTCATAACCTCTGTCAATTGCGATGGTTTTCAGGTATTTAATTTCAGATTTCAATAAAATAGGATTTGAACAAATATTAAGGGCACGGTTTACAAAAGTATAGAAAGCAGCCATTTTTTGGTTAGGTGGGTGACATGAACGCGCATGGGGAGGAAGGGAGACTGCAAAATTTTTGCGATAGACAGTGGTTGAAAATCCATTTACAGTGCGAGAGACGAGGGTGTCAAGAAATGGAAGGGAGCTATTATTTTCTATTTCATATGTAAACTGGATATTACTGTCAATTGAATTTAAGGTTTCTAAGACATGGTCAATATTGTGAAGAGATGTGTCAATAAGCGTGAAGGTGTCGTCAACATAACGGGTCCAAAAAGGAAAAGATATTTTCTTAAAAAGCTTGCTTTCGAAATAGTGCATGTAAATGTCTGCGAGAATTGGGGAGAGAGGGGAACCCATGGCTAAACCTTCAGACTGACGATAGAATTTATTTTGGAAAGAAAAAGTGGTTTGTGATAAACAAATGCGGGTAAGAGAAATTAATTCTTGTATTTCAAAAGAGGTGAAATGAAACTCTTGTAATCTATTTTCGAGACAACAGAGGGCGCCACTTATTGGAACATTAGTGAAAAGAGATTTTACATCAAAAGAAACCATAGTGAGATTAGTGTGAGGGCAATTTTGAATATTTTTAGCAAAATTTATGGAATTCTTAACAGTATAACTATTAGCAGCAAGAAGTGGAGCAAAAATTATGGTGAGAAATTTAGCTAGATTATAGGAAGCAGTACCGATATTAGAGACTATTGGACGAAATGGAATATTGGGTTTGTGAACTTTTGGTAAAGCATAAAATCTGGCACAATTAGCAATAGAAGGGATAAGATGGGATTTAGTCGAGTTCAATAATAAGGGGCAAGATTTTATAGCAGATTTAATTTTATTTAATTCTTGGGGAGAGGGGTCACGGGGCAGAGGAATGTATGGGCCATCATTAATTAGTTCGGTAACACTTTCGATGTATTGTTTTTTATCCAATATAACAATCTGACCACCTTTATCAGCTTTAGTAATGATGATATTTTCATTAGATTTTAATTCCTTCAAGGCGTTTTTTTCTGCAGGGCTGAGATTTGATTTAAAATTTTTAGAGTTGAAATTGGCATTATTAAGGATTAAATGACGAAGATTTTCTTTCTGTTGGTCAGTCAGTCGAGAATTTTTGAAAGCTTTTTCAACCGGTGCAATTAACTGAGGAAAAGAAGGAGGTTTAGAAATGGCAAAATTTGAATTGAGTTTGAGAACAGAATATTGACTATTGGAAATATCAGTACTGGAAAGATTAACGATTGCATTTTTATTGACAACAGGTAAGTCGTTCGAATGAATAGCACTCTGTGAATTACGAAGCCGGGTGAATTTATCATGTAATTTAATTGAGTGTTTACGAGAACGGTTGTCACAATGAATCCAGGAATTGTGATCAATCAACATAAAATTAGGACATTCAAAAGCTAACTTTAAGTGGAGAAACAATAAATCTTTTTCAATTTTGGCGATATTGGTACGAGTTTCCTTAATAACTGCACGGAGAATATTAAAATGAGACCTGAGTACTGCTTTGTTTACAAAACTGGAACCAGAAATATTGCATTTCAGTTGAATGAATTTAGGGATAATGCGGTGTCTCTTGCATTGTAAAAGAAATTTCAGACGGTTGAGGGCACGAAACTTTTTAGTACGTAGACGGTAGAAACGATTAACTAATTTGCACATTTTGAAAACAAGAAAATGGCTCAAAATATTACTGACCTAATCTCCCCCTCATATGAGGCTTCTCAGACCAGGTTGCTCAGTAACAATATGAGCAGAAGACCAATAACACAACGAAGCCCGTATAAGCTTAACAAATAATAGCAGGAGACTTGGCGTTGGAATATTAAAACAGGAATAATTTCTGACGTAGTAGTTTATTCCTGTTTTAATATTCCAACGCCAAGTCTCCTGCTATTATTTGTTAAGCTTATACGGGCTTCGTTGTGTTATTGGTCTTCTGCTCATATTGTTACTGAGCAACCTGGTCTGAGAAGCCTCATATGAGGGGGAGATTAGGTCAGTAATATTTTGAGCCATTTTCTTGTTTTCAAAATGTGCAAATTAGTTAATTGTTTCTACCGTCTACGTACTAAAAAGTTTCGTGCCCACAACCGTCTGAAATTTCTTTTACAATGCAAGAGACACCGCATTATCCCTAAATTCATTCAACTGAAATGCAATATTTCTGGTTCCAGTTTTGTAAACAAAGCAGTACTCAGGTCTCATTTTAATATTCTCCGTGCAGTTATTAAGGAAACTCGTACCAATATCGCCAAAATTGAAAAAGATTTATTGTTTCTCCACTTAAAGTTAGCTTTTGAATGTCCTAATTTTATGTTGATTGATCACAATTCCTGGATTCATTGTGACAACCGTTCTCGTAAACACTCAATTAAATTACATGATAAATTCACCCGGCTTCGTAATTCACAGAGTGCTATTCATTCGAACGACTTACCTGTTGTCAATAAAAATGCAATCGTTAATCTTTCCAGTACTGATATTTCCAATAGTCAATATTCTGTTCTCAAACTCAATTCAAATTTTGCCATTTCTAAACCTCCTTCTTTTCCTCAGTTAATTGCACCGGTTGAAAAAGCTTTCAAAAATTCTCGACTGACTGACCAACAGAAAGAAAATCTTCGTCATTTAATCCTTAATAATGCCAATTTCAACTCTAAAAATTTTAAATCAAATCTCAGCCCTGCAGAAAAAAACGCCTTGAAGGAATTAAAATCTAATGAAAATATCATCATTACTAAAGCTGATAAAGGTGGTCAGATTGTTATATTGGATAAAAAACAATACATCGAAAGTGTTACCGAACTAATTAATGATGGCCCATACATTCCTCTGCCCCGTGACCCCTCTCCCCAAGAATTAAATAAAATTAAATCTGCTATAAAATCTTGCCCCTTATTATTGAACTCGACTAAATCCCATCTTATCCCTTCTATTGCTAATTGTGCCAGATTTTATGCTTTACCAAAAGTTCACAAACCCAATATTCCATTTCGTCCAATAGTCTCTAATATCGGTACTGCTTCCTATAATCTAGCTAAATTTCTCACCATAATTTTTGCTCCACTTCTTGCTGCTAATAGTTATACTGTTAAGAATTCCATAAATTTTGCTAAAAATATTCAAAATTGCCCTCACACTAATCTCACTATGGTTTCTTTTGATGTAAAATCTCTTTTCACTAATGTTCCAATAAGTGGCGCCCTCTGTTGTCTCGAAAATAGATTACAAGAGTTTCATTTCACCTCTTTTGAAATACAAGAATTAATTTCTCTTACCCGCATTTGTTTATCACAAACCACTTTTTCTTTCCAAAATAAATTCTATCGTCAGTCTGAAGGTTTAGCCATGGGTTCCCCTCTCTCCCCAATTCTCGCAGACATTTACATGCACTATTTCGAAAGCAAGCTTTTTAAGAAAATATCTTTTCCTTTTTGGACCCGTTATGTTGACGACACCTTCACGCTTATTGACACATCTCTTCACAATATTGACCATGTCTTAGAAACCTTAAATTCAATTGACAGTAATATCCAGTTTACATATGAAATAGAAAATAATAGCTCCCTTCCATTTCTTGACACCCTCGTCTCTCGCACTGTAAATGGATTTTCAACCACTGTCTATCGCAAAAATTTTGCAGTCTCCCTTCCTCCCCATGCGCGTTCATGTCACCCACCTAACCAAAAAATGGCTGCTTTCTATACTTTTGTAAACCGTGCCCTTAATATTTGTTCAAATCCTATTTTATTGAAATCTGAAATTAAATACCTGAAAGCCATCGCAATTGACAGAGGTTATGACCCTTCCATTATAGACAAAGCTATCCAAAAATTACAACTCCCTCGTATTTCGTCTACTAAATCAGTCACTTCTAATATCAGTATTGTTTTACCCTATTTTTCTAAAACCAGTCAAACCATAGCTAAAATTCTCAAACAATATGATTTTAAAATAATATTTTCGCCTTCCAATAAACTCACCTTTTCTCAGTTAAAAGATCCTATTGATATGCATAATTCTTGGGGCGTTTATAGTATATCCTGTCAGTGTGGTTTATCATATATTGGCCAAACTAAACGCAGTCTTAAATTTCGTCTAAAAGAACATATGAATTACGTCCGCAAACAAGAAACCAATAAATCGGCTATTTCTAAACATTGCTGGGAGGAAAATCATAATTTTAAATTTAATTCAGCTAAAATAATTTGCAGACCTAAATCCATTCATGAACTCGATTTCTTTGAAGCTTTTCATATTTATAAAAATTTTAAAAACCTTGTAAATTGTGATTTCGCTGTTCCCTATTTGTCTGATTGTTGGAAATTTTACATTCAGTCCACATTTCCTTAATTTTTCTACTGTTTACACAGCTACACATTCCTTAATTCCTATTGGCCACACTCCCCACCTCTTCCGTAATCCTATTGGTTGAACTAAATCCGGTCCCTCTCCTATATATACGGGTACTTCTCCAGATTCAGAATTATTTTTTTGCACTGATGACGGTACGCTTTAGGCTACCGAAACAGCTGTATGCACCTCAATAATTTTTCTTTGGCGTTTCTGACGTAGTAGTTTATTCCTGTTTTAATTTCACCTTTACTTTTGCTTCTTCTTTTTTCTGCCAAAAAGTATTTTCCAGCCTCGCCATATTAAGCTTGATTAATAAGAAAATATATACGTCATAAAGATGCAGGAAAATAGAAAAAAAAAAAAAAACATTGTGCAAACAAATAGATAAATATAGATTTGTTCAGACAATTTGGTTTTTTTAGCGGTAGCATGCTTATTTATTTATTTTATTTTTTTTCGTAACGAATGATTACTGCTTATGAAAGTATCAAAGATATAGTGAAAATTCGAATAGAAATAAGAATTCCTTTCTTATTAATAAAATTGGTCTGTTACAAAAATTATAGGTAGGTCGTAATTGAGAACTACAACATAAAAAAGGCATGTAAAGTTAAAAAAAAAAAAAAAAAAAAAAAAAAAAAAAGCATCATTTGTTTTACATTTATTTATTTACTATCTTTATTATTATAATTTTAGTGTTTTTTCAGAGAAAAGGTAAAATGTAGTTTTTTTTTTTTTTTTTTTTTTTTAATGATAATTCAAATAAATATTAAATATTCAGAATAAATCATAAAACCTCAGACTTTTTATTATAATCTATGCTGCTACAATGACGATAATTAGCAATATATATGCAAGAATACAAAATATACTGAAATATACTTTTCATGCTGAATTCTTAAGGTTATTAAAATGGAACCCAAATGAGCTATTTCAAGGTTCAAATCCTGATGTAATATTCTGTCCTCGCTTGTAAAGTAACAATAAAGATTCTCGTAAAAATATATGTCCTTTTTGTGTGTGTGTGTGTAATGGAAGCATAATTCAACATTCATATACGCTATAGTTATTCTAATGCAGTTTAAAACTTTCGCTATTAAACATACAGTGAAAACTTGTGTGTTTGGGCTTTAGTCAATATTTTTGAGCAGAGAAAGGACGGTCTGTTTTGGATGTGTAAATACATTTTAATAAACAATGTTGTTTGGAAAATTCTAGTGCCTGAGATCTGAAGATCGCAATTCTTCGACAACATTTCATGAAACCATGGAAGCATCTGCGCAAGTGCTAACTCAACGAGTCCAATGCTAAAATAGGGGTGACAGTCATCTGAATCAGAGAAAATGAGCAATAACAGAGCGCGGAATTACTGGATGTTTTCCAAATTTGAAACTATCGGTCATGCTGGCATCCCTCCAACATTTTGGAAGCGTCCTCACTGCTAATTTTAGGATATGTGGCTGCACTGTAGATATCAGCTTTAGGTCATTCAGTTGAATTAGTATTAGAATTTATCTGTAAAATACCCTTATATTTCATTCCCACGCTCCATTAAAAAAAAAAAAAAGATCTGGGCATCTAGTCTCCGACCAGACTATACCTCAATTCCGACTGTGGCAGTCGTTATTTTGATCACGTGACGTCACATTTCGACTTTTGATTTGACGACTGGCGTTGTTTAAGGACGGTCACTATGGCAGTTGGATCGGAGAATAGATACCATGGTCTTTTCTTTTCCTTCTTTTTTTAAAGTTGGAAATTTAAACTGTTTTTGACCCAAATTATCTTTTTTTAACATACTTCTAAAGACTCCTTTTTGTTTCTTCATAAAAACGTAATTCTAATCATAACACTTTAGTAAATCAGACGGTAGTTTCTATATAAGACTTACAATTTTTCAAGAAATCGTGTCAAGGTTAGCATTTTGAGAAGATTTTCGAGACAAGAATGTTTGGAAAAAGACTTATTAAAAAGAGTAATAAGTTTTCTTTCAAGATGTAACTTGATTTTAAAATAAATATAGAAAAAGGAGGATAAATGTGATATTGTCTTCTGTTTTCATCGAAAAACGATTTTTGAAATGTGTTAAAGCATAACTTGTTAAGAAGTCTCACTACTTATTTTCACTGGTAGTTTAATTCCATGTTATTTTATGGGAAAACTTATTTATAGAATTACTGTTTACCTAATTTATCTTTTATTATTATTATTATTATTATTCCATTTTCTCATTTAGAAAATTCCGAACTGTTAAATTTGTTCTTGTTCTCCAAAAATTTATTTTTTTAATTTTTAATATTTTGTTTTGGGGTTAAGAAAGGCGAAAAATGAACTTTAAATGCATATTATTTGCATTTTATGACTTCAAATAATAATATTAAACTTTAAAGTGATATTTTTTTAAGAAAAAAAAAGTTGTGAATTTCTAAATGAGAAAACAGAATTATAAACAATATGTTAGGTAAAGAGTAATTTCATATAAACTAATTTGTCTACAGGAGGACCTAACAGGGCGTTTGACTGTCTGAGACGGGAATATTGTAAGAGACAGAGAGAAGCCTCAAGCGTTTTATTATTATTATTATTATTATCCTAATTTATGCATTTATTTATATATTTTTCAAAACATTCTAATGTAATTATTCGTCCATTATTTAAATCTCGTTCCAGTCTGCATTTTTTTTTTTTTTTTCCCGTTTGTTTATACATATCGTATTTGTACTAATTTAATTTACTTAAACCACGTATTTATATATATATATATATATATATATATATATATAATTGTCAATAATATTGTCTGCAGATAATTCTTTTTATGAATTTCAAGATTTAACTAATTTTTAAATTTAGTTATATATCCCATTTTACGTTGCATATGTTTTCATGAAGTATACCAGAATATTTTCCCTAACTTTCTCTCTCTCTCTCTCTCTCCCTCCTCTTTTTTTTTTTTTTTTTTTTTTTTACGTTTACAACTGATTTTTTTACTGATTATTTCATTATCTCACCATTTTTTCATTATTCATTCCGTCTGGAATTTACTTTTCTAATAAATGTGACACCCAAATGCTACGTGAATTTCTAAATACCTCAAGAGGACATTTTTTCAAGTCTATTTTTGTATCAGTATTCGACTGAAATGTCCAAAACAATAAATCAAAATAATGAACTTTTGCTTAGTGTTTTTCATGCACAGTATTTTCTTTCTAGTGGAGCGAAGGTGATGCATATAAATTATAAACATGTTGAAATTGTCAAAGACAAATTCTAATCTATGTATATCGCGTGATTTTTCTTTTCTTGTTTTTTAATTATCATTACTGTTTCGTAAACATATATCACCTTGAAGCTTATAATACATTGAAGTCGACTTATCAGAAGAGACATTGTGTCAAAATAAATTATTCCGCTTAACTGCATGTTCGATTAGCAGGTCACATCTGTCATTAGTAATGATTAAAATTACCAAAATTAATAATACAAGTTATATATACGGTGGAAGATTGAAAAACTCAGCTGCCGAGTCATAGCTCACATTCCTCTTAAGTAATGAACAGCGTTATATCACAATTAGCCTCTAAAAAGAAATGCATTTTATCTTTCCAAAAAAATGCATTTATATAGAAGTATATATTTATATTTTCATTTTTCATGATAGAAGTGTAATATACAACATTAAAATATAGATAAAGCCATTAACATACGGTTCAGCTGGCCAGTGGACATAGACACTAGAATTGTAAGGTTATATGGCAGATGCGTACATGACATTTGCGTACAAGCTGAAATTAGTGACACTTGCGTACAAGTCCAGGTGTTCCAAATGTTACAAATCTGTTTTCGAAAAATCAAGTGGCATTTCCGTACAAAATTTGTTTCGCTGTATTTTTCTTTGGTAACACAAAGGAGCTGTATCCATATATTAAACTTGAAGATAAATACTCTTATATAAATACGTGAATTTTCTCTTATGCATGTAGTCTTATGACTGACAAAGTTATGAGCTTAAGGCATATAAAAGTTACAAGCTATAATAGCCGTAGTTATTTTCTGAAATGACATTCAATTATTTATTCACTAAATCAAGATCAATAAAGGTTCTTATAAATGCTATTAAGGTCTTTAAAAATATTTTTATTCCTTAAATACTTTTTTACTTTTTAACAAATATGAATTTTTTTGTCTCCAATAAAGAAAAAATAAATAAAAAAAAAGATATCTCTTCTTTATCAATAACGAATTGAATCATATTCCAATTCCTGAAATTATTTGTCGTTCACCTATATGCCTCTCTTTCTACCCCCCCCCCCCCCAAAAAAAAAAAAAAAAAAAAAAGTGTGTTTCAAAATGAAAAAAATCGGTATCTTTATTTTAAATTATCGCAGATCGATGGTTCAACCATTCGTTTTAAAGGTATTGGTGAGCTTCTTTGAAAGATACCCATCATGAAAATTTACTCCCCTCGAGGGTGGACTTCCCCCCAGGGGGTGAGGTGGGGCTCCTACATACACAAATTTTTTTCCCAGTTGACTATCTCTATTACAAAAAAAACATATACTATTCGTTTCATTTGGTTTAGTGCAGTCCAACGAAAAGCTTACTGTAACATTCCTATATGACATAAATTTAGAATACCGAGTTTGGGATTTCTGCTACTATTTGTTCTTGAGATATGCTGATAACACAGACAAACAGACACACAGACCATTCGCTAAAAACATGATTTTCGTATTCAGGGGACCTCAGAAAATGTAAATACAACAAAAACGCACGTTCGAAAATTTGACCCTAAAACAATACTTTCTTGACCCTATGGGTAAGAGAAAGTAAAAAGAAAAGAAAAAAAGAAGGAAAGAATAGAAAGAATAGAAAGAAAAAAAAATAGGTTTTAATGTTTGCATCATATGGATACAACCCCTTCATGCAGTGATCCTCAAATAAAGCGAAAGAAATGTTGTACGCAAATGCCACTAGATTTTTTGAAAACACACCTGTAATATTTAAACCACCTGGACATGTACGCAAGTGCCACTGTTTTCAGCTTGTACGCAAATGTCATGTACGCATCTGTCACAACACCAATTGTAAGGCCACCAAAATTTTATATACAATCAGAAGATCATAATTACTTATGAAAATTTAGATGTGAATTTCTTTGGAGGACGCGGGTGCTCTCAAATTACTCTAGATTTAGGTAAAAAGATGTGTATACTGTCTGTATTTGTATCGAGTCATTCACGCTATTGCGTATGTGTCATTTCTGCTGTGATTTTTCTATAGACCTTACATTGCAACTTATATATATCTGTATGAGTTCTAACGATTGTACCGAAATTGGTGTGTGAGGAAAGAATGGACGTTTACTTTTATCTGCTGTGTTCTTTCATAACCATCGTAGCTTTAGTGGTAGCCCTTTTTCAGAGAAGGATGAGAATAATCCCCATTTGTTTACAACTCGTAGCCCTATACGAAGAGTTTTCACATTAATAATATGTTTTCAGGCAAAAACGACTGTAGTTTTACAGTTCTGCAAATACTGTTTGTGGATGAACTACGGGAAGAGAGCACCAAACTGCATTAGGACCTGGACCTGTTGTTACCTCTTCATCTCACTTTGATTTTAATAAAATACAATGGTGTTAGAATTCCTGAGGCAACATATTTGTTAACTTTAAAATCCTTGCAAATACGAGTAAAAATTAATTTATTTAAACTGAACCGAAAACCGTGAAAACGTATTTTCCAGAGAAACAGAAACATAGAACTAATCGACGTGTTTTTTTTTTTTTTTTTTTTTTTTTAATAAACTAAATTAGAAAATAAGTATAATAAATAAATAAAACGGGTTATTTAGCCCTGATTTTTGGCAATATATAATCTCAAAAGTTTTTAAATATTTTTAAAGATACCTTTAGGTTAGAAAATTAGCGCTAGCATAATGTGGACATGTAGAATGTATTGAATAAAACTTGTAATAAGCCTTAATATGATATGTGCCCTCATTGAGATCATTATAGTAAATAAAGAAAACTTGCAATGTTAAATCTTTCACATTAGTAGGGCAAAAATAAGTTTATTAATTACCAAGTACGAGTACCTCTGAAACATTAAACTTTTAGTTAGTTTTTCATAAGAGTCTCCTCTTTAATTACTCTTATTCTCAGCAGTTATATGGCAAGAAAGGAAGGCAGGGTAGCGATACACCCTCACAAACTTTATTATATATATATATATATAATAATGATTTATTAAGCATAGTAAAAGCAAAGCAACAGATACAAGACCACTGATATATATCTTTTTTTTTCCCCCAATTTAAATGAAACTTTTAAAGGAACTTGAAAATAGGGGGATTGCATTTATTTGTCCCTGTCTGTTTTGCCGACGTCCGTGCGTCCTAATTTTTCTGTTCAAATTTCTTTGCAGCTACCTAAAATATTACTATTTTTTTCCCCAAATCTTACTATTTTTTTTTTCATTATTTAACAGTACTTGCTTATTTATTAGACTTTAATATAAATCCCACCGACATTATTTTCTTCACAGTTATACACAGAATCATGACTCACCTATCATTGTTGTAAATATATGTTAAAGTTACGCAAAACCGCCATCAACAATGATTTTGCATGAAATTCATCGAAGCTTAAAAATTCTTATGTTAAAATTCTATTGTGCAGCAATTATGCACCTTGAATTTTCAAATAGCCTAAGGCGTCTTGTAATTTTCTTTAATTACCTAGACTAAACGCGCAAATGTCATTATTACTGTACAAAACACAACACAATAACAGATTTTTTTTTTTTTTTTTTTAAGTTATCCTTGCACTTTTCAAGGTTGTGCCTCTTGATATATTATCTCCCCGTGCAATCGTTTATCTACTTGTGCAAAGTGAATCCATTTATTTAAGGGATGAACATAATTGCGGCGAATTTAAAAATGAATGTACCCCCGAATTAACATACAACTCCACTCGTTAGTATCTATAGTCGGTGCCGTGACCTGTGTTGCTGTAGAGATTGCGTGAGTCCAACGGAGGCTCCTGGGCATGTCTCATTGAAAGTCAGTTCGCGTTGTTGGAAATATATTTTATTCATACGTCAATGTTTTTAGGTAAGAAAGATTTTTTTTCTACGAGAGCCGACTGCAGTTTCTCCTTGTCTTCTTATCTTGGAAGATTTAGATGGCAAAATACGTCTTGTCAAGTCATCCTCAAAGAGCCCCTAAGAGTTGGTATAATGACGTTGTAATATGTTTCAGAAAAAAATTTGGTGTTAGTTACATTTTTGAGAAGAAGAATCACTTATGCTGAATTCCCCCCAAAAATCAATCAATCTTGTCTGGAAATTTTTTGTCTGGAAGGAAAAAAAATATATATAAAGGGGGGGGGGGAGTAAATGTGTGTTACCAATAAATGGAAAAAAGAAACTAGTATGTTGTGGCCACCACAAGACTTTCTTCTATATTTTCCTATACAAATTCCCTCAGTAACAATATTAAAAAATATATATATATACGATTTTTTTAAGTTTTGTTTCGTTAAAAGTAAAAAAAAAAATCGATAACTTTGTTTTAAATTATCACAGATTTATAGTTCAACCATTACTTTTAAAGATATTGACGAGACCTTTCGAAAGATACCCATCTTGAAACTTTACTCCACAGGGGGGAACCAATGCCCCCACATGCACAAAATATTTTTCTTAGTTAACTACTACTATTATCAATAATTCATATTAATTTTATGGTCATACGTTTAATATAACTCTCATTATGCACATTTATACGAATTTTTGTCCTATACTGCCATGTTAAAAGTTTACAAAAAGTGCGATCACTGCGCCACCTGTTGAGCGATTGATCCCCAAATCTAATCAGCACCAGTTTATGTCAGGGTGCAACTAAATACCGAGTTTGGTTAAATTTCATTTATTGGTTCGTGAGATACCGCGTCCACAAAAAAGTGATACAGACAGACAGACATTTTCTAAAAACTATTAATTCGTGTTCAGGACATCCCAAAATGTGTAAATCCATCAAAAAACGGAGGTCGAAAATTTTCACGAATCCAATACTTTCTCTATATTACATATAGAAGAAAGTAAAAATAGTCTCTTTCTGCTTTCAGCCCAAACATATTTGCGCATTTCAATTAACTTTTCTCTTAGATTGTGTTACATATTTACAAGTAACTGCAATTCTAACCAAATAGAGTTCGTTTATTGATCAAACATCCACATTTATGAATAACAAAAACGGAAAATCATGCAATTCATATAGATTATTATTGCTTACTCGTTTCATCGTTTAACCTTTAGAGTACTTTACTTACGTGATCAAACAACAGACAGACAGAACGGCAAAAAGGCAGACAAATAGTTTAACTGATTTCATAATCACTCTTAAACATCTTTGGAAAGTATTAAAAACGCTTAACACAAAGGGAAATGCGATTTTAGCAATTTCCAATTGTAACCCATAATGTATCTGAATATTTTGGTGTAAACTTGTAAATCTTAACGCTAAATATTATCATATTCTATTATTAAAAAAAAAAAAAAAAAAAAAAAAAAAAACGTTTATTTTAGCATGGTAATAATAAATGTAAATTTGCCTATGATTTGTGCTGTACAAAATTATTTAAAATAAAAATGCCTCTTATAGGACACAGTACATTGACATTCTTTTTGGTTTGCCTGTATAGAGTCCAGATGTGCTATTTATACCATTTTAAATAGGAAACATGTCATAGTGAACATAAATAATATATAGCATTTTAAAGTAATTCTGAAAATGTTTGCGGAGAAGCGAATAGAGAAACAGAAAGACAAGCAGACAGGAAGACAGAGGGACAAACAGATTAATTCAATTATAATCCCTTTTAAATATTGTTAGAAAGTGTTTAAAAACGTTCAATAAAAACGAAAATGGTATTTGAGCAATTTTCAATTATATTCCTTAATATATCTCAATATTTTTGTGTGGCCCCCGAAATCTTAAAACTATCGTACTATGTTCTATAGAAATCCTTTTTTTTTTTTTTTTGTGTGTCTGTGTGTGTGTACATGTGAATAATCTATGCCAATTTCATTATGATTTGTCCAAAATAAAGGTATTAAAATATGATTTATAGAAATAGATCTCATAGAACACGTTTTGAAATTCTTTTGGGTGTTCCTGTACACAAACCAATGATAGTATTTACTCTATTTTAAATAGGGAACATCCTGTAGCAAACTTGAATAACATATATCACTTTCAAACAATTCCACGAATATTGACGGTAATTAGAGCGCGGACAGACGGATAGACAGAGAAATCGAAATCATAAACGCTTTTCAACTTTATTAGAAGAAAGTGTTAATAAAAACTCAAAAATAGTTACAGTTAAAGTGGGATTAATTACCTTTTCTACTTTCCCAAGTAATAGCTATGTGTGTTCCTGTTTTTGGTGGTACTTTCAGTTTTCTGTTATCTTTTGTAACTCATCATTATCATTTATGGACTTCTATTTCAAAAACCTCGTTTGCCATTTAATCAAAACTGCAATTTACTTTATAAAATGTCTGCCATGTTACTGTACTATATTTAAAATACTATTCGCAGACTTAATTCATTTACCATGACTCGTTATTTAGCTATTACTATCAAACTGAAACAAAACAGTATATTAAGGACTTCACAAAACTTACTTCTGTGTTTTCCACTATAAATTCATGCAACGCAAATTATTTATTAAAAATATTGTTTATCAAAATTATTCTCCATGGTAATTACAAAATATTTTCATCTCAGAAAAATATTACCCTAACTGTCGAAGAAAGTTATTTACACCCTACACACGACATCTTAAAAAAAATAATAATAAGAATATATATATATTTTCAAGAATATATATATATATATATATATTTTTTTTTTTTTAATGACATTAAGTTAATTTTATATTTTATTTAATTTTTTGTATTTACTTTTATTTACAAATATCTAATGTCAAAGTTAACTTTCACAATGGTAATAAACAACACATTTTAATTCATATTTTAACTGAGGTTATCTTTAACTTTTTCAAATAAACCGCTGGCATACAAATTATTTGTTAGTTGTATAAAAACTTGTAATAAAAAACAAATCGAATAAATTCGCACAGAGCTTTTTGAAAACATTCTTTAAACAAAGCTCACAGAAACGCGTTTTTGTTTCAGAGATTTATTTATTTATTCGTTTATTTATTTATTTATTTATTTTTTTCACCGCATAATGAACACATATAGTAATTGCAAAACGGTCTAAATATCAAGAATAGTAGTTCTACTTCTTTTCTTTTTTCTTCTTTTTTTTTTTTTATGTTACACTGATTTAAAGTAAATAGAGATTTAGAATTAAAATTTTTACTCGCGGGACTATGGGTTAGTATTCCTTGGAAAGACAAGATGTAGAGGATTCTTTTTTATGAAAATTAATAGATTTAATTTTGTTCTTGTTCATTCAGGAATTGTCATATGCTGTGCTTTTTGCGGTGTACACTATAGCTGTACCTGAGATGTTATTGAATAGAAAATGAAATAAATATCTGTAACATACTTATAATATTGAAAATACGACTTTACCGTTAAAAAAGATGCTATTAATGATGTAAAAGAATACATATGGTTTGCGATATTCGCAGCAAACTAATTTCGTAACACATCGAACATCTTTTTTTTTTTTTTAAACATTGAAATTTATTTTCAGTCTTATATTTATTTTATTTTATTTTTATTTATGCTAGATGTTTACATTTTTTCGTTAGATATTACTTAAATACTATTTTTATATTTTCTTAAAGAATTTATGCATTATTTTATTTTATTTTTTACTTTTGATAATACATAACGTGTAATTTACCCCCCCCCCCCCAGACAAAAATCTTTGGTAAGATAACTAATTGTGCTTATAAAGCTAAATAAAACTACAAATAAGATTTATTTAATCCAATTATTATTTTATTTTTATTTTGTTTCATTTTATTTCATTTTATTTTATTTTTCTTTTAACCAATGGAATTTATTTTAGAGCATGAGCGTTTGATGCTGTACGGATACTACCGTGGAACTCTTTTCTTCTGGTCTCAATCTAGGAGAATTGGCAACTTTCTGAAAATGAATTCGGAAAAAATAATTTCGTTTACATAGAGTGTAATATAATAATATCAAATTCTTCTATAATTTTTATAAAAGAAACCTTAATATTTTTTATGTAGACCTAAAAAAACAAAAATGTTTTTAACTGTGATATCTGCAGCAGTAAAGTGCACCGAAAAACCGATATTAAAAAATATTAAAGTATCTTTATAATTAAAATTTGGGCAGTTAAATCAGTTAGCTTGCATTTTTTTTTTTTTTTTTTTTTTTTTGGTTAAATACAACAAAATATTTTTACTCTAATAATGGTATATAATTTCGTTGCTTTATGCCAATAACCGCATCACGTAATATTTAATGTATATTAACCTTTTACAGGCCGTGTTCCCAATTGGGAACATCAAATTAAAACTTATTTAAAAAAATAAAATTACACCAATATTGACTTGAAAAAACTAGCAGACATATTTTAAAAGATGACTTGATTTTTTAGAATAGAAACAACATTCCTATCATTAATTGGTAACTGTACAAAAAATCTTAAAATTGATCATTTTCATATTTTTTTTACAGAGTACAACTATAAGAAATGCATAAAAGTTTGAAAGTATCCAATGCTTCTGAAAATTAGTTGGTATATTTTAAAAACTCTTATTATCAAAAAGGACATCAAATTTGATAATATTAAACGGATTATCTTAATAATCTAATAATATTAATAATTATTATTAATGAAAATTTATATTTATGTATAATTTTTTTTCCCATTTAAATGATTAACATCCTATAACTAAAGCATTGTAAGATAAAATATTCAAAAAAACTAATGAAAAATATACCTCGATCTAAATTCGGCCTGTAAAAGGTTAATTGGCATTACATTGTTTTATATGGCAACATGTTTATTCTACTATCTCGTAAGTAACGTTTAACAAGTGAATTGCTTAAATTACTTATTCCTTGTTTAAATTTTGGTTTGTGTTATTGATTAATTTAAACTCCTTTTTTAATTTAATTCAATTTTCTTTATTATTTGTTTTGTTGCAAGATAGAGGCTTGAGATGTATATTGCTGGAATTAGCTATACAGTTTTACGAAATCTTGCATGTGCTGATAGAAATGCAAGTTTTCTGATGAGTACATTTCTATTTTTCAGCATTTAAAATTCCAATTTTTTTTCCTCTTTTAACGGAACACTTTAGTGATTTTATCCTCTCTCTTTTCTCTCAAATGTTGACTGCTACTAATAATTCATAGATTTTGCAAAGTCTCTCATCGTTAGGCTTATGTATTATTTTAGTGTCATTTCTTTTCTGCGTAAGTACTTTAACTTGTTTTTACTAATCATTGGTACTCAAATTAAATTAATACCGTGACTAATTTTAATCGAAATAAATCTCAATTAAAATTTATTTTATGTTGGTATCTTCATCTATCTTTTGTCTGCTGAGTGTTACAACGGTACTAAACAATTCAAATTATATATATATATATATACATATATAATTATATATATATATATATATTTTAATAGATGAAAACCACATGTTTTTAAACATTTCAGTCTGTCAAAATTATAAAACACATTTTAAAAGAGTATGATGGAAAACGACTCGGACATTGTTTACCTTTAAATCTATTTTTCCTTTTTTATTGGTCCTGCAAAAAATTTTGTTACCATATGTGCTTCATTGCAAATAATTCCCAAACTTATGTTAACTTAAATTCGTCTACACGAAACTGTTTTTTGTAATCCTACGACTGCAGAATTGAATGATCAGGTGTCTGTCGCTCGTAAAGAGCAGAGTTTCCGATACAGCAGCAGTCAAAGAGAGATTAATATGTCAGAGACAGTTGAAGTGATTTCTTCTCCTTGCATCTTATCCAAACACACTGCTCATGTTTCGTCAACATCTGCTGGAGAAGATCCCTAGCAGATGCTCCCTGCAGTTGAAACATGGAGAGTTTCAACTACCATATGCGATACAACTTGTCAGTTGAGGATTATTTTAGCTCATTTTTCAGTTCAGCTTATACAGTTTAGGAAATGGTATGATGCAGGTTTTTCTTAGCATGCTTTTTTTAACTTCTGAACCTGTTGCAAATTTTCTGTTACATTTTTACTCTATTACAGTGAAACCTTCCAAAGAGGGCCCCCACAACGCTGTAGAAAAGTGGTCTTTTAGAGTGGTGGTCTTTCAGTAGGGATTGGTGGAATTCAGGCAACACATTCTATAAATTAAATGGCTGTAACTATTTAAATTTACATTATATGACTATGTAACTTTCTAAAAATCAGTAATATTAGTTTGTATGGATTTTGAAGGGTTTTTTTAGCAATAATTTTGTTTCTCAAGAATACATACATATCTATATTAATAAAATCAGAGTTTTGTCTGTAAATTTGTCGGAATCGAAAAATTTTGCGATATCTTCACGTTTTACACCCCATGAAATCCGAAAATGACTTCAGAAAATTTTGCCTGTGTGTGTGTGTGTGTGTGTGTGTGTGTGTGTGTGTGTGTCTGTGTGTGTGTCATCGTGTCCGAATGTCGCTTTTTTTGTCCGGACATCACTTGAAAACGGCTGAACGGAATTCAACGACGCTTGGCAGGAATTTAGGTCTTCACCCAACTTAAAATTATATCTATCAACTTTTCAGAAATTCCTCCCCGTTCCCCCCTAGGGGGTAAAAGACTAAAACACGTTTGTCCGGGCATCACTCGAGAACGGCTGGACGGAATTCAACGGCGCTTGGCAGAAACTTAGGTCTACACCCAACTTGAAATTATATCTATAGAAATTTTCAAAATTATGATTAGTGTTTAAATTGTGTGTAAAAAACGCCTGCGCATGCGCCATAAATATTTTTTCACTAAAATGCTTTGAATGAAAAAATAAAATATAAAAATAAATTTTTAAGTTAAAGACTTTTGTATTCGCGTGATTTTCACTACAAATTATGAAAAGATTGAAATGAAGTGTTGCCATCTAAGTTTCATACTTTAGTTAATTTTATAAAATCTAATTGTCGTATCGAAAAACTGTTTACACCCCAGGATTCAGAAAAATCACCTCTTTCATTTGGTACTGAATTTGTAATGATAGGTCTGATATTTCTAATTTATTTTTCCCTTTATCCGTTTTTCCGTTGCCACTTAAATTTCATACTTTAGTTATTTTTTAAAAATCTAATTGTCGCATCGAAAAACTGTTTGAACCCCTGGATTCAGCAAAATCGCCCCTTTCATTCGGTATCAAATTTATAAATATAGGTCTGATATTTCTAATTTATTTTACCCTTTTTCCGTTTTCAACCCAGATTCGATATGGAACAGCTTTAGTATTGGATCCCTTTGGCAAAATTTGAAATTCTGCACCAAAGTAGCTCGGACGTTTCTCGCTAAGATCTTTAATTGCACAATTGAGATAGCCAATTCAGTTCATCGCAAAAATGGCTTAAAATATTTAAAGTCACCAAAGGGTTCCGATACTTAAGCTGTGCTTTTTGTATTTATACTAAAGACTTCTGTGGTCACGAAATTTGGTGTGTAAATTGTTTGTATGCATCCGGCACTTATTGTTACTGCATTTCACGAAATTCGAAATCCCCCCCCCCCTTCTCGGAGTCGGAGGGCAATAAACATGTGTAAAAACATGTTTTTCCGTTTGAATTCGCTTTGAATTATCTTAGAATGGCGAATTTTGGTGTGTGGATATTGATTAAGTGTACGCATTATGTACATTAGTGGGATTTTGCAAAACTTCGAACTCACCCGCTGAGGGTGGGGAAGTAAGAAGTGGGTAAGTTGTGCCGAAGACAGTGGGGACCCAGACTCCTAACATTGGGAGCGAGAAAACCTCTACCAATCACAGCGAGAACTTAGGTTATTAATAAAGATATGACATTTTGACAAATCATTTAAAGTTAACGTCCAGCGAAGCGGGCAAAGCCTGCTAGTACATAATATAATAATTGAAAACTATGTGAAACAAAGGCAAAATCCAAACAAAGAAAACGTAAATAACATAACAAATAATAATAATAATAACAACAACAACAAAAAGCAAAGGCGGGTAGAGCGGGTTTATCAGTTTGTGGGGCGTCCAACTTTTCCCAAATCCTCTGTGCAAGATCATATGATAACAATGAAAACAAAGCGTTTAGACGCTAGCGTGTTCACTCACACACATACACACACACACACACATGCATACGTCATCGTAAAAATATTGAAAACGGACTCAGGGGACCTTGAAACGTATAGAAACATCAAAATCTCAAATTCGGCTTTTTGACATGATTACAATACTTTCCTCACTATAGTGTTCGGAAAGTAAAAAGTAAATAAGAAATAATAACCGCTGCAAATAGAATAAAATAAAAATTAAGAAATAAACAAGCAAGCAAAAGTTAAAATTACTATATATAACTGTGAAAATTAATGCTTGTCAAAACTACTTATTATTATTTAGGATATTAGACTATAAAATATATATTTATATTATACACTGAAACAAATTTTTCAGCTTAACACCGTCTCTGTGTGGAAAAGGCAGTTCTTTATTAGTCTATAAATTTCCATTTAAATTTTCTGGCAGGAAATACTAATTTTAGCTTTTAATTTTTAACCTAAGTTAGATTTACCACTGTTATTTTGTCATTTAAAAACATTCTAAGAAACCTCTAAATCTATTAGCTAAATAATGTTATGACACAAAATTCAATTTTGAATTTCATCTGTAAGGATGCGTTGCTTCTTTTTAATCATCCATTTCATTTAAGTACATGTAGTTCGTTATTATATACATGGAGATTGGCCTCAGTCATATGATGATAGACAGTAGCCAGTTTAATAAAAACGCGCCAGACATCTGACGTTGGAAAGTATTAAGTAAAAATTTTGAATAAACACCATAAAATGCAAAAAAAAAAAAAAAATCTCGCAAATACAGCTTTATTTTGCAACACTCGTGCATACTTTGTTCGCTTTACGAAAGGTTGTTTTTTATTTCGACACGAAACAATTGTTGCCAGTTTTTTGCATTTTGTCGTATTTATTCAAAGACTTTTACTTTTTAGTTGTCAGTTTAAATCAAGTGGAAAATAAGTTATCTGCTGTCGCAAAATGTGACCTCTCCATACCTAAGAGAGGTTCATAATTATGCATAGTCCTTTAATAGAGGTAAATTAAGTATTATGGCGAAAATTTAGAACCAGCATAAATTAACCCTAAATGAGGAGGCGCTTGTATAGAAATGGACTTTTAGAAAGCTTTGACTATACTTTTGCCAGTAACAAAATAATAATAATAAAATAAATAAATAAAAGTAAACAATAATAAATAAATAACATAAAGGCATATATATGTAAATTTGTGTGATAGATTTTAATTAGTGCCAAAAAGACTTACATTCATAGTTATCGCTTTTCTTTTTAGACATAAACCTAAAACCTCCTGCACAATTTATTTCATATGATTTGCAAAACTGTATATTAATAAGAAATAATGTTATGAATTTTTTCTTATCAATGGTCGTAACAAAATTACGTAACTTTGATTAACTGGACATAATTATTCTTACGTACTGAAAATTAATATTAAAACTACATAAAACATTGTATAAGTTTTTCTTTTTTTAAATAAACAATAAATTGTCCATTTTAGCTTGATGCAAGAGAAAATAATCTGATGTTACACCCATATAACCTTCTCTTACCCTATTTTGCTTTTCAAAATTCACAAAGAGTGTACCTTAAGTAACAGTTAAAAATTGTTTAAAAAACAGTTTTATTTAAAATACATTCTGAATTGGGGGGTGGGGGGGTTATCAGGTTATCACACCATCTCTCTCACCCATTTGAATATTGTAGCTAAATAAGTTATTTAAGATTGTTAAAAAAATAAAAAAAAGTTATACCTACACAGAATTTTCACCCACACCACTCGTTGAAACTTTTTCGACTAATCTTGACTAGCCCTGTGTATAATCTGCAAATAATATACGCAGCAAACAGTGTACTTAAATTTAGTACAGGGAAAAGGAAAAAAAAAAAAAGCATTTGACATAATTTGAAATGCAATACCAGCCTTTCTTAACAGTAATATTTTGTGCATATAAAATATAGATGTCAATTTCATTTTGTTTATCTCTGTCCAAATGTGTTAAATTGTATTCATATGAAATTTCGCTCATAGCCATAATACATTTGAAAACTTTTGTATGCTCCTGTATACAAGTAAATTATTCGGGCACGGCGGAAAGTTTCAAGTAGCATTCATTTATGATACAGATTTAAAATTTTAGACTTATGCTATTAATAAACTTACGCATACACAGACGAACAAACAGATCAATCGCATCACTGAAAACTTTATTTTTTAATTCAGAGATTCTCAAAATATGCAAGTTTAGCAAACACTTAATTACAAAAAGTCGACTCAGAAACAGTCCTTTCTCTGGCATATATGGGGAAAGAGAAAGAGAAAGTAAATATAAAGTAAATATAAGAGAAAGTAACAATTATTCCATACGGTTTATAGTTGCCAATTGTCCATAGCACAGCACTAGTGAGACGTAAAAAACCCAACTAACCAACCAACCATACGGTTTATAAAATTTGAGCCGACGCAGAAATGGAGATTGAAATAAGTAGTAAGCCCTATGAAACTAAAAAATAGATTTTTACTTTCGGATTTATAAAAATTTTCTACTTCGGATGGATTTACACGTTTTGAGAAGAATGCGATTTGACTGTTTTCAGAAAATGTCTATGTATCTCTGTGAGTATTACCAAAATATTAGGGCAGCTGCAGAACTAATGCACAGATTTCCATACAAAATGTAGTCGTACCTTGAAATGCATTAGTGCCTGTCAAGTTTTGGTGAAAATCGTCCAACAGGTGACATTGCCGTCCTGATTTTTCATAATTTTTAATATGGCAGCATAGGAAAAAATTTCGTATAAATGTGCGCAATGGGAATATTTTTTAAGGAATCACTGTGAAATTAAAAATAATTATGTACAGTCGGTAACAAAAGTGTCCGAACACTAGCGAAAATTCCTATGTAAAAAATTTACACTTCATACGCTTTTGTTAAATAAATCCTTGTCGAATCCTGTTCTTAGTCAGTGTAAGAACATGATTCGATAAGGATTTATTTAACAAAACCGTATGAAGTGTACCTTTTTTACATAGGAATTTTCACTAGTGTTCGGACACTTTTGTTACCGACTGTATAAAAGTAATAGTCAACTAGGAAAAAAAAAAAAAAAAATATATATATATATATATATATATATATATATACATCAGAACATTATTTCCCTTCCTTCGGGAAGGGGGGGGGGTATATTTTCAAATTGAGTATTTTTTAAAAGAACTCTCAATGCCTTTAAGACGAATGATTGAACCACCTATCTGTGACGATCTGAAATAAAGTTATAGATTGTGTTTCTTTTTAACAGAAATAAAGGGGGGGGGGCAAGAGGGGGAGACATTTCTTTAGATATCGTTCGTAGAACACAAAATTCGCTTTCTTTCGACATTTGGAGTTATAATTTTCTGATATGAAAATCGTCTGCATGCATCATGGAAGATAATTTTAATAAATAATCTGCATGAATTTTTTTTTAAAAATATAGAGGAAAATTTGCGAGGCCACAACCCGAAAACTTTTTTCGGTGGGGGTTCTAACTTTCGTACATAATGTTTAATGTTAAAAATGAAGTATGATATTTTTTTTTTTTTTTTTTACAAATCTACAAAGTTTCAGAGGGGGAGGGGGTTGCTGCGCTTTGGTAAGGGCACAACATACTAGTTTATATGTGATGAAATGGTTACATGTTAAACATCAACTCAGCTTTCTGAAAGAAAGAGAGAGGGGGGGAGAGAAGGAGAAGGAGAGAGAGGGAGAGAGAAAGAGAGGGAGAGAGAGAGCGAAAGGAACTAATTATAAAGACAAATATTTGCGCGATCACCATGAAGAAATTTGCTGACCTGGAAATTTCATGCATTCGATTTTAAAATAGTGTGACCTTAAGGAATATATTTATAAAATTTTATTATTACTGCTCTTTAGAATTTTTCAGCATAGTTGGATATTGATTTGCTTATCTTTTTATTTTTTACTAGGGAAAGTATAGATTTTGGTTAAAATTTTTGTAACTGAGTTTTTGCTATAAATCTCTCCCTCTCTTTCTCTTTATTTGTTAAGGTCCTCTGAAAACTATAATCAGGTTTTTAACTTTTGGTCTCTTGTGACTTTTTTTTTTTTTTTTTTTTTCTACTTTTTAGTAGGAGATTTCTACCAAGATTTAATAAAATATAATTTTAAGGAAAATTTTTAATTGCATATTATGATATTTATATTTCGATTAAGAAAAAATAATAGTCATTAGAATTTAATCTCTCGGAAAAATTATTTATCTCTTTCTTTTTACAAGATGCTCTTTTATAGAAGCTATAAAAAAGCAAATAATATAATACTTTTTTTTTTTTTTTTTTTTTTTTTAGCTGCAAAATAAAATCAATTTCAAAAATCAATTTTTTGAAAACAAGAACAAATTTAACGATTGTGAATTTTCTAAATGGAAGAACGTAATTTAAAAAGATATATTAAGTAATGAGTAGTTCTAACGAAAAATAAATAAATAAATAAAAATTCCTTAGGGATCCCCCTCCCACCCATTTATACAGTGTTTCATTGGCAGCGACAATAAGTAGAACGTCCCTTCTATGGATGGGTGGAAGATTCCTGGATAGGTTAATAAAATATAATTTTTACGCGAAATTTAAATCTGATATATTATATTTTAACTATAGAATTAACTGTATTTAAACTAAAAAAAGAAAGTAGTTAAATTAATTTTGATCTTGAAAAAATATAAATATAAATATAAAATAAAATAAGTAATTAAAAATAAATTCACAACTTATAAAATCAAATATTATTCATCTCTTCCTATTTATGGAATTGTATTTCTTTTCTACTCCTTTTCTATGCATCAGACCTTGGAAGATGACTGACCTCTTCGCAGATGCTGATATTGAAAAAAATTGGTGTTTTCCATCATAGCCCAGTGGTTTTTTTTCTACAGGTGGGTGTAAGATTTCTTCCACTATGATGAGTCATATGTGACAGCGACAGGTGAAATTTTTTGGAATCAGCAGCTAAAAATACTGGCGTGAATCGATTTATTACAGTAAGAAGATAAAAATAGAAGAAGTTTTAACACAATGTGAATGCAATTTTCCATAACTTATTAATATTTGATGTAATTAATCATAACGCACTTCGGATACTTTTAAAATTCAGACATAAAAAGTGCTAGTACAATTGTGATGATTTCAAAATACTTGTACCATTGCTATAATTTCAATATGTCTTCCTTTAGGCTTTTTGCTTTGAACAATTCTGTATTTGATTTATATTCATAGCATCTATTTATTTTCTTTTGTCACAATACCTCCAATTCTAAATATCACTGAAATGTTCTGATAAAAACGTTTGAGTTTGTAATTAAATTATACTATTAGCACACATTGTAATGGAAATCATCTATGAAATATTTTTATAATGTTTACATAATTCGAATGAGATCAGATACCTTTATGAATATCGGGCTTTAGATATTTTATCCCCCCCCCCCCCCAATACATATAGACGCCAATTCAGGTTTTTCCAGAAACCGGAGAAACCCGAAATCCAAATACATGAGTAATTTTGGAATTTTTGTATATCGCTGAGCAATTTTTTTCTCTTTCCAGGGTTGCCACGCTACCTGAAAAACCTGAAGAACCTGGAATAGTCAGGGAATTTGAATATTTTAGCCAGAATCTGGAAAAGTCATGAAATTTCATACGATTGCCAAAAAAGAAAAAAAAAAAACGAATTTTTTCTCCAACGAGAGTCATTTTTCTTGTTTTTTTCTTAGCTTCCGCCATTTTTTAAAAACAAGACCTCTTAGAAAGACCCCACATGAAGGGCAATCTGTCTTTAGGTCAAAGTACATATATGTAACTTTTGTGTTTTCAAGTCGTACCATACTTATTTTGCCCTCAATACAACCAATGCACAATATATGGCTAGAGTGGAATTTTCTTAGAACACGTCTGGAAAACCTGGAAAAGTCAGGGAATTTCATTCTGCTATTTGAGTGGCAACCCTGTCTTTCTTGTTTAATTTTAAAAAGTAGCAGAAAATCCTGTTTTTTTTTTTTATATTATACGAACAAATTTAATTTTTATAAGAATATTTTAATTTAAAATTGGTTGCATTTAGACTGAGAAAAATACCAATAAATATAATTTAATGTTAAAGAATAAATGTCCAATTGATAATCAAGGGTTAGATATTTTAATTTAGTCATTGTTCTGAACCCTCCCCCCCCCCCCAAATAAAAAAAAAAAAAAAAAAAAAAAAAAAACAGGTCTATATATATAAAAGTATTTTGATACTTTATGTCCTATGTGTGATGATTATATTGCTTTTAACATAATGAAATTAGCGTACATTATGATGATGCTTAAAAGCATGGTTTCTGCAGAAAATGGTGTGCAAAAAAATTAATAATTAGTGCCCAGAGTTACACAAAAGAATTTCATTCTATTATGTCTTATAAGCGGGCATTACGCTGCATTCAACGTAATGGAATTAACATACATTATTCAGATATTTAAAAACGTGGATTTTGTACAAAATGGTGTGCACATAGAACTAATAACACTGCTCTGTATGAAAATTGCCCCCAACAATATGACGCCCATTTTTCCCTGCCATCCACCGTATTTTAGGGACGGCCCTCTATTTTTATCACTTTTCGGTAATTCTATGAATATAAATTTGATTTTTAGGAGGGAGGGAGAATTATTTTAACTATTAAATATCTCCTGAGGGGCTACAGAGTTGGGAAATTCTAAAACATGAATATTTTCGGCAAGGGGAAAATTATTTAGGGGGGGGGGATTTGCCACTGAAATTATGTATTACATTTCTTATAATTTTTTTTTTCTTTTATCTATTATTAATGTTATTCATTAATCATACATATATATATATTAATTATTAAATTATTTCTTTTTCATTCTCCAAATCAAATTCATGGCCATAAAATTACCGAACAATGATAAAAATTGGGGGAGGGGTGGTATCCCGAGAAAACGGTGGCTGACTGGGCAAAATGGGAGTCATATTCGGATTCAGGAGGTTCATTTTACATAAAAGTCAGCAAGAGTAGTATCAGAGCTCTTTTTTTTTTTTTTTTTTTTTTTTTTTTGTGTGTGTGTGTGTGTGTGTGTGTGTGTGCAGTGCTTACAGGACAGCACAAAACTGCTATACAAAAACAAAATATTTTTCCTATTTACACGATTATGAAACAATATTTTTCTTCCTTATCCGTCGCGCCTCATGAAATATGAATGAATGACCTCGTCGCAGATGTTAGACAAAATTTGGCTTTTTCTATCATAGCCCAGTGATTTTTTTTTTTTTTTTTCTTTTAATATACTTTTCTACAGGTGGGTGGAAGATCTCCTCCACGAACTCTGATGAGTCATTCATAGCAGGTGAAAGTTTTGTGACCAGCAGCCAAAATCAGTCAGAAAAGACGGCAGGTGACGTAACTGACGGAAGATGGTCATAGAAGGCAGCCACGATCGTTACGTTATAGAGACTGTGTAATTATACAGCAGAAAATCTGATTTCGAGAGTTTTTCTTTTCTTTCTTTTTATTTCGAGCTTTTATTTTTGTTTTAATGAGATCAGCAATTATATTCTTCTTTATCGGTTTTGTCGGTTTTTTTAAAAACTGAGATCAACAATCTGACAAGGCTTTGTCTGTCTGCATTCATGCGGATAATGGATTTTTCGATAAAAAAAGGAAATATATAAAAGAAACAAAATAGTATATTAATAGTAAGAATACGTACTTCTGATATTGCATTTAAAAATTAAACGAATATTCGTACGAATATAATAATGTTTATTTTATAAAATATTAATAATTTTTTTCGCGTCCTTCTTCTTTTTTTTTACACTTTTTATATAAACTTGCTAAAAATTCGTGAACCTTACACATGATATAACGCAATATCAGTATTAAATATTTTTTTTTTTTTTTTTCATTAAAAGTATGCCTCCAAATATAATAATATTTATTTTATAACATATTAGTAATTTTTTCCGCATTATTTTTCTTTTTTACACTCTTAAAAATAAACTTGCTAAAAATTCGTGAACATTAAATGTGATATAACTTGATATCAGTATTTAGTTTTTTTTTTTTTTTTCTTTCCCGACTTACATGCGCAAACAGTGTATAGGACAAAATTTAAACAAAAATAACTTTACATGCAAATTGTCTAACTACTGAGCTAACCCCCCCCCCTCATATATTTTAAAATATATGACTTACCTATATCCCACACCTTTTGCTTTCGATTTTTTTTTTTTTTTAATAAGAAATAATAAAAGAAAAACTGCTTGACACTCTAATGTAGGTACGACTTTGAATTATATCTGCACCGTAAAATAAAAGAAGCAGAAGGGAATTAAAATAAAATCAGTGAAAATAATAGTGGGCATTATATGTAATATATATATATATATATATATTAATTACTGTTTTAGTGTTACAATAATTTGCCTACATATGCGTTGAAATAAGACAATATTAAGTATATTAAAAATTCTCCAAAACTATAAAAATTTAATAAAATAATATACTTTTTTTTTTTAATGGTTCCTATTAATTTTTTTTTTTTTTTTTTTTTTTTTTTTTTTTGTAAATATTTTCCCTCTGTTTATTATTATGGCTTATTCAATAATACAAAATATTCTTAACATATTTGGGCATTACTTTGAAAATTCCTTGATAAGTTAATTTAGAAAAATATTTTTGTTTTTGAATGCAGAAATTTCCCGTAAACATAAAATTAATTTAACAAAATTAACTTATCAATAAATTTACAAAACAATACACATATGTATATGTTTAGAATATATTTTTGAACTATAATAAAACTGAACTATATTTGAACTATAATGTAAAACCAAAAGGGAGAAATGAAAATTAGCTAGCAGGGGCATTTAAAAAAATTTTAAGAAAAAAAATTAATACTTCTTTTAAATTTAAATATATTTTTTTAATTTTTTAATATACATAATATTATTAGATTTTAATGCTCATATATATACGTATTTTTTTCATAACTTTAAGACAATAATTTACAAAAAGGTTTAAAAGCTTCTCCTAATTTAATGTTATTTTCGATTTTACAGAGATTTATCCGATGTTTTTTAAATTATCGAGGAAAAAAGGCAGATAGAAAGTTTAGAAAACGATAGGTTTTTACAAAAATCATTATAGAAAGTAAAAAAATAAAGTCTTTTTATGAAAAAGAAAGCGGAGTAAACAAATTTGTTATATGGTCACACAAAATATTTAGATGTATTATGGAATATGTGCGTAGAATTCCATTTTCAGTTGTGTCAAACGTTTTTAACAAGGGCGAAAAGTCTTTAGAGTTTCAGTTTCTCTATCTGTCTGTATGCGCTCTCATTTTAGTAACTATTTTTAGAATGCCTTGAAACTGATAGTTAGTTCTCTACCCTGCAGTCACCAGGTTTCGGGTTCGAATCCCGGTCCAGGCACGGATGTTCGGTTGGGTTGTGATTCGTAATCACTTTAAGCCATAATTCCTGTTCTAATAAGTTTTAACGTAAAACAAATGACCGTAGAGCGGCGCCCCTTAAAACCAAACCCTTCAAACTGATATATCTTATTGAGGTTTACTACAGAATATTTCTTGTTAAGAATCGTACAGACGGTACAACTTGTTTGTGTATAAGAACAAAATACAAGGTATGATCAGGGCGATAAAATACATTACTACAAGTTATTTCTTGTTAAAAAAACGTATACACAGTACAACTTGTTTTGTGTGCAAAAATAAAATACAAGGTATGATAAGGGCGATAAAATACATTGAAGATTTAATATTGTAACGAGTAAGTTCAGTAGAGTAGCTTTATAGTATGCGACCCTCACGATTTTTTAACGTGTATGGATGTTAGTGTGAAATTAACCTAATCATCCAGTTATGCTGTATTGAGAAGATGAGAATCTTTCTTTCCCTCTATAAGCTTCAGAAGATGGTATAATCAAACATCCAAATGAGGACTGCCCGAAGGGAAAAAAAAATCATGCAACTCTTTTTAGGGCATGTTTAACTCTATGTTCTGAGTAGGATTTTTAACTTCAAACATACATGTCTATTCTCGCTGTAACCTTATTTAAAAAAAAATAAAGAAAAAGTTTGACAGCAGGGTCATTTGGTAAAGGTGTGCATGACCTTCTTTCCCTCATGTTGTTCGTCTGTACAGCCGTGAAAATGGCTTGTTTCAATCTTTCATGAATGAGAACATTTATCATATGTAGTATTTAATTCAAGAGTGAAGGTTACAGAACATTATCGCCGCTCCATGTTGAAGAAGGAAAAATGTAATGTGCACCTTTGGAGAAAAATGGATTAGTTTAAGCCATATAAGTGATATTTTATGATCATAATGATCAAAAACCAAAAAGGATAACCTTTATTTGACATATAAAATTATAGCTAACAACGTATCAAAAAAAAAAGGGGGAGGGAGGGGGGGGGAAGGCTAAATCAAATTAATAAATGATGAAAAAATAACTTCGAAACTAACTAAAAAATCTGGAGTGACTCCACTCGACTTTCCGAACATTGAATAATTAACAGTTTCATAGATAAAGTAAAGAAAGAGGAGTTGTTATACAAACAAAAGAGTGACAATCATAATAGAGTTTTTGAGTATTTTTCTCCATATATTACACGATGTTTTATTGAACGCTACTGAACTTTGAGCCCATAGATCATGATGATAAAGAATTTTTCGTTGTGTCCCTGTAAAAACATATAAATGCTAGATTCACCAAAATGCTTATAGTTAGTGTAACAGTGATTTATAATATTCATATAAATTTTCAGCTCAATTGAATAAGCCGTTTATATGCTATCGCACTTTTAAAAATTTGGTCCCGTAGGCCATAATGATAAAGAATTTTTCTTTGTGTCCCTGTAAAAAGACTATAAGTGCTAGATTCTCCAAAATCTATACAGTTCGTGCAACTGTGACCTATAATATGTGTATAAATTTTTTGCTCAATTGTATAAGGCGTTTAGATACTATCGCACTTTTAAGATTTTGGTCCCATAGGCCATAATGATAAAGAATTCTTCCTGGTGTCCCTGTAAAAAAACTATAAGTGCTAGATTCACCAAAATATATAGGGTTCGTACTATGGTGACTTACAATATACGTACCAACTTTCAGCTTATTCGAACAGAGCGTTTAGACACTAGCATGTTCACTCACAGACATACACAAATACATGCACGCATACATACACACACACATATACGCGCACACATACATACATCATCGCAAAAATAGTGAAAACGGACTCAGGGGACATAGAAATCTCAAATTCGGATTTTTGACATGATTACAATTCTTTCCTCACTGTGTTCGGAAAGTAAAAACAGCTATATCTTTTTTAGAAGCAACTATTAGTTGTAAGAGAAAATAGTGACAGTTTTTTTCCTGAAACAGCGATATATGAAATATGAAATCTTGTGATTCACTTATAGTAGATGGTGCATAGGCGAATAATTCATGCGGGAAATCTCCAACCAAAATGTTGAAAAAATATATTTAAAAAAGAAAGACATAAAATACAAAAATACCAACCATTAAAAACCTGATTATTGTTTTCAAAAGACCTGGGAAAATAGAGAGAGAAATTTATAACAAAAACTCAGTTTCGAAAATTTGAACCAAAATCTTGTAGTTTATAGATCTTAATGTTTCAAAATACGTAATATTTTTAGTGATTAAAATAATGCCATAATGGTTATGATTAAAATGAAAAGAATGAGAACGAAAAATAGACAGTCAAATAAATCACCACAAAAACCCACAAATGCCAAATACATATATATATAAAAGAAAAGAAAACGTATATTTTAAATCATAAAATTTAACTAAGATATTACATATTGTTCTTAATACAATTTTTGTATTACATAACATATTCATTTGCTTTTTGTGTGGTAATGTTGATTTTCATTTCTCAGTTCAATTTTCGTCATTCTGAGATTAAATCTTCTGTAAATAAGTAAGTAAATAAATAATAACAATAAAACAATAAATAAATAATTCTTTACTATTGAATTAAAATTATACAATTTTATCTGACTTTCTGACATCCCCTCCGTGGAAGATCAAAATTGTGCTGGCATGTCTCCGGACCATCCTTAGGGTTACATCCCAGACGGTCGCCAGTTATTCATAGCGTAGTACTAGTGCAACATTAAACCCAACCAATCAACCTGATTTTCTGACTGAAATAATAATAATATATGGATAAAAACATTTCATTAAAAAAATAACAAGTGCATTTCAAAAACTCAAACATTTTATTACAATTACGTCATGTAATTTTCATAAATTATTCATTTCACCTGTTTAGAAAATAAAATTCATATAATAATTATAATAATCATTATTATTTTTGTAGTCAAAAATCATTTTAAAAAACTGTAGCTTTTTTTTTATTTACCGTGATACTGCTAATTCTGCCTCAAGTCACTTAAAAAATATACTACCGTAAAATTCCGATTATAATCCCCTTTCCTTTTTAGATAAAAATCATTAAAATCAGAAGGTGTGATATTATTGGAAACTTTTAAAAAGCTGTAATTTTAGGAAAAACTTCAGATTATAACGGAAGGTTTTTGGGAATGGGAAACATCTAAAAATTACAGAGGAAGGTATATTTGTGTGTGGGGGTTACTATCGGAATTTTACGGTACTTGTTTAAAATATTTTCGTACTAGCGGGCTTCGCCCGCTTTGTTGGTCACGCGCTGTATTTATATGAATTGAAAAAAAATTTTGAATCATGATTTTTCTTTATATAATTTTATAAATAATAATAAAAAAAAAAGAAAATCCCATTGAAATCGTTCTGAACATAGCTTCTAGTAGCCGCTGCCTATGGCAGCGTCATTCCCGCCCCGCTGTATCAGATCCGAGTTTCCACTGCCTGTAGAAAAGTCTTTCCCGGGCACTTCTATTTGGATATTTACCGGACGACAAATGGAGCAATGTCTTCTTCTTTTTCTGAGTTTAATTTCAACTAGGCACTTTAATACTATCACCCTTAAAAGAAAGAGTTCAATTGGCATATTCGCAAACTACGTTATCCCCTTAGGTAAAGCTCTCAAATGAATTATTATCATCATATATTTTGCATGAAAGAGGGTTCGATTAGGAGTAAGCATTTAATATATATGATCAAAATTGCATAATTGCATCGTCTAAATACCAGATGTTCTAAAGATTCACCAAAAAAACCGGTTGGGATGGAATATTGCTTAACAAGATAATAAAATTTGCTGGATACTTCATTAATATTTAGATATTTTTATTTCGCTTCTAACGCGGAAGATAGTTTTACCTAGTTATTATCAGACGATTGGAATGTTTCAGATTTACGCAAGACTTGTTTGTCTACAGGAGATCTCAAGCTTACATGAAAATAACCTGTCTATATTTAATTAGTTAGATATATATGGAAGAAAGATCGTATCATTCAAGAAGGAAAGAAAAAGAAAACCTAAAGGAAAACACTGGCGTAAATTTTGCACTGTCTTGTGCGATGTTTTTAACGGAAGCAATTTTCTAATTGTTACTTTCTTCTATATTGAATAGAAGAAAGTAGTGGGATCGCAAAAATTTTCCGAGTTAAAGTTTTTAGTAGTTTTATACGTTTGCAGAGTTCCTGTAAGCATTTTGACCATTTTTAGGATGATGTCTTTCTATCTGTTTGTGTGGGACGAAAATTTACTGACAGCTCTAGATCAATAACTAATGCACTGAATTTTACAAAAAAATTGTACTTGCACCTTGGCATAGATTGGTCTGTCATCAACTTTTGGTGCATATCGTCCAACAGGTAGTGCAATATGTTATGCTGCAAGAAGGCAATATATCAGTTTCTATCGTATAGGTAATTCCACAAAACTTAATATATTTTAGACCCAGTATGAGAAACTACATTGGTTTAAAAGTAAGATAAGTCGTTAAATAAACATACATGAAAAATAAAATAGGGGGATTGAGTATTTTTCTTCATTGTTTAATTTTACGCTATTGCACTTCAAATAATTTGAGGCCATAGACCATAATGATATAGAATTTTTCGCTGTGTCCCTGTTTAAAAAAAAAAAAAAAAAAAAAAAAAACTATAAGTGCTAGATTCACCAAAATATATACAGTTTGTGCGACTGTGACCTATAATATGAGTATAAATTTTCAGCTCGATCGAATAAGGCGTTTAAACGCTGTCGCATTTTAAAATATTTAGGCCCTGTAGACCATAATGATAAAGAATTTTTCTTTGTGTCCCTGTAAAAAACTATATGTGTTAGATTCACCAAAATCTATACACTTCGTGTGACGGTGATTTATAACATGTATGTAATTTTTTTTATCTCTGACGAATAAGGTGTTTAGACGCTATCGCACTTTAAAATACTTGGGTCCATAGACCATAATGATAAAGAATTTTTCTTTGTGTCCCTGTAAAAATACTATATGTCCTACATTCATCAAAATCAATAGGGTTTGTGCTTAGTGACCTAAATCTTACGGACCAACTTTCAGCTCATTCGAACAAAGCGTTTAGGCGCTATCGTGTTCACTCACCCACATGTATACACACATACATACATCATTGTAAAAATAGTGAAAATGAACTCAGAGAACCTCAAAACATATAGAAAAAACAAAATCTCAAAGCCGGATTTTTGACATGATTACAATACTTTCCTTACATAATGTATGTTCGGAAAGTAAAAAAGAATTGTTTGAAACCACAAAACAATTTTTTAAATCAATTAAATTAAACCAAGCAAGAAAACAATTTGTTAAATCAAACGAATTTTAAGTTGAATATCCAATTTGTTAAATGAATCTTTTTTTTTTTTTTTTTTTTTTGGATATAGCACCAACAAAAATTTTGTTGCTTCATTCAACATAACATTTATTTTCTATGAAAAGCACATTTTTTATCATTTATGCTTTATGTTACTTGCATAAACTATTTATGATTTTGTGATGAGACACTAGTCGGAGTTTTAAAAATAATTTCCTATTCCTATTCCGATTTATTATTTATTTTTCTCTGCTAGCGAGCTATATAATCTCCCATTAGAATTCTAAAGCGTGGTTAGTGGTCAAACTGCAAATAAATACGAACACAAGAGGCGAGTTTCAGTAACTATAATTCGAGTTTACTAATCAATTATAGGAAATCAAGCGAGGATTCCGCGCAATAGAAAATGTATTGTTTCTCCATTTATCAAAGTATAGATTAGAAATTCACGACCATTTCGTCTGTCCAGGTTATTTGCTTACACTATACTAAGGATCCTAAAGGAGAGCTGACTCAGAACTTAATTTGTTGCCCACTGCTATTGTCTTTTTACGATTTTTATCGAATAAATTTTTGAAATTACGGCTGTTTGTTCCAGTGGCGGATCCAGAACTTAACTTTGGAGGGGGGGGGGCAATATTTTTTAAGGTGTTATTCCAGATTAATAAAAAAGTTTACAATTGTAACATTCAATTGTAAATGTCAGTACTTTTGGGGGGGCTTCATCCCCCTAGCCCCCGTTTGGGCAACATTTTCGATGTGAGTCGGCCTGTATTTATAGAGGCTCTACCCTATACACATACCTTGGAAAATGTATATTTCCAGCCTAAAGATTCAGAAAAGGACTACTTATGAAAGGGAAGCAACTTTCAATGACAGCTAATTCTAGGCGAAGGTGTTTTTTTTTTCTCTCTCTCTCAGTGTGGGTTTTTACCACTTCCAATGACGATAATATTATTTTACCCATCGATTGTACTCATTATCCTACTCAGCTTTATTTATTTATTTATTTATCTTTTCTTAGCAATAATTAATAGAGGAAACTCTTCCCGGCAAACTGTATACTTTTCATAAAAAAAAAATATTAAGATTATTATTATTACTACTAGCAAACCCGTGCGAAATATTCGCACTTTATTTCTTTTCTTATTTACCTTTAAAATTTACCTTTACTCATAAATGTTATACCAATTTCACCACCTAATTAAAATTTTAATTTACTTGAAGCCAAATTATTATTAAAACCAAATTAATATTGTACAATAGTGAAACTAAAATCATTCAAAGAAAGGTTTCAAAATAAAATTCATGGTTCACGACATAATTTCCATACTTCCACAGGCAGTGCAGTTTTTATTTTGGACTCCCACGACTCCTTTTAAATTTTTGTCGTCATTTTGGCGATGACTTTTTATTAATATATATATATATATATATATATATAATAAAATAATTCCTATTTTGATTATATTTTTTTATGATTGTGTTTTTTAGTCAATTTATGACACAAAAGTTCCTATTCTGTATATATCTTTAAAATATTGCTAGGTTTAAAAAGACGCTTGCAAAGATTCTGAAGAAACAACTGTTAAAAATACATTTTTTCGTAAAATAATCTCATCAGACAAATCTCCTCATTTTTTCTTATTAGTCCATTGAGCTAAGTCCGCGTGCTTAAATATTGTCCATGTATAAATATTATTTTTTTATCCTCGCATATCGTATCGTTTCGACAAAAAATAATTGAAACTGGTCCACGTTACAGAAATATTATATACATTTCTGTGATTATTTAATGCTTCCGTATTTATTTCGCTTGTTAAATCCGAAATATCTTTAAATGCGGGATCGTTATAAACGGGTCGTATTGCATTTATATTTCTTTATACTCCGAATCAAAGCGTTATTATTGCCAGAAATGTACTTAAACGTTTAACTTACTTAAATGTTTGCTTTAAAGCTACGTACGAGAAGAGAGAGGAATGCGAAAAAATGTTTTTATTTTTGTTCGAACAGCATTTCTTATGAGAGTTATGTCTTCGTCACAAATATAGTTGTAATTCTCTACAGCTGAGCTAAGCGATTTCGATTAAATGTTTTACGGATTCACCGGATTTCAGCATTTCACTTTTATCTGACATTGCATCGGAGTTGCACCTGTTTCTCTGGTCAGTTTGGAGTGAGTCTAAATAAAATAACGCTTTAAAAATCGATACAGTAAATAATTTGCTTGAGTATTTTCAAGAATATTTAAGTTCAATACTGATTTTATGTTTTGTTTAACTTGGTAAGTATATCTTATTATATGTTTATTTTAATTATAAATTTTATTTAAAATTTGTATTTGAAATTAAGATATTAATGTATTAGAATGTTTGAAACGAATGTATTAAACCTAAATATTATTACCTCGAATCTTTCAGAAGAAGAGGCGATGTGTTTTGGGTTGATTTCATGCAAATGTGGACAAAAAAAAAAAAAAAAATTGTTTTTCAACTCACGCAATTATTTTAAATTTTTGATAGAAACATATGAAACATATCAAATAATGTAATTCATTATACATAAAAAAATTTTGTACATAACTAATTAAAGAAGAAAATTTTAAATTAAAATTTAGTAATCAAAAGACAATTTTTATTTTTATGCATGTCATGTCTGTCATGCTATTAAATAATTTTTTTATATAGCTATTTATTTAAATTTTAAAACTTTTTAAAATTAGATATAACTTAAAAACCCCGTTTGTATAAATTAAAATCTCAACTCCAAATGTATCTCAATTTAGAGTAACTGGAGTAATAAAGAAAAATCACTGAAAATATGTTTGTTTTTTGTCATGTCTATCACACTATATTTTTACCTTATTTAGTACAAATTATTTTTCTTAAATTAAGAGTTTTTTATTATTTAAAAGCAAGACATACAGATACACCGGCACACCGAAATTCATTATGATAAATTAATATTCAGTAATTACAATTGTAAAAGAAAGCAATCTGATATTAAGTCCCTCACAACTGAAATTAACCTTTGTCAAATTAAAAATAATTAAGTTTTTTTTTTTTCATATTTTAAAACTTATTACTTTAGAAGAATATGTAATAAAAAGAATTATTTTTGAAAACATATAATTAAATATATTATAACACATTAAGCTGTCTAATCTCTGATAGAAACGCATTGTTTAATAAAAACATTTTTTTTTCCCTAATGCTTTTATCTTTCTTCTTTTCTTTATCTTTCTTTTAATTCTTTTTATATTTCATTTCTTCCCGCCTCGCTCTGTTTTTTCCATATCATTTGATTCCGTGGAAGATCAAAACTGTGATGGCATGTTTCCGGACCACCTCTAGGGGTGAGTCCCAGACCGTCGCCAATTGCCCATTGCTCAGCACTAGTGCGACGTAAAATCCAACCAACCAACCATATCATTTGAAATCTTATTCGCCTACGACTTATAAAACATTTGGATTAAAATGACATTAGTATATTTTAGATTATGAGCATTTTAAAGCACATATGTTTTATTTTCACTTTGTTTAAACAAAGTGATGATTCATTTATTTAAATATGCAGGGTAAAAAGCAGATTAAAAAATAAATAAATAAATAAAACAGTAACTTATTGAAAAATGCAGAGCTAAAAAATAAAATAATAATAACGATAACTAAAATCTATTAAAAATAAATTTTGTCGTATTTCTGTTCCTGACACTTTTAGTCTTCTGTTACTTTATGATTGTTTGATTGAATAATCTTATTACTTACTTCTCTTGCTAAATTAATATTACAATTTTACTACACTAAACAAAGTGAAATTGAAATATTTAGTTTTTATTTATTTATTTATTTATACGCAAGAGCAAGTTTCACATAGAATATGGTATGAAAGGCATTTATCCTTCGTTTACAGGGCCACTCAAAAGAATTCGGTTAATTAGTAGTACTATGTTTCGAAATAGATCGAAATGCATTTCAAGCCGTGTCACACATTGTATTTTTCCTGTGCTAAGTGCCAGTGCATTGTTCAACACGTATATAACTTATAGATAATATACAGGACAGGATTACTCAAAATTAGTCCAATAAATTTCAAAGAATTGTTTGTCAGCAACTGTTTAAACAATTTGAAATTAATAATAATAATAATAATCAAAGACTTAAGTACCCTATAAATGTAGCTACAATATTCAGTTAAGGGCTTGAAGGGGACACACACACACAGAATTTTTTGAGAAATAAAAATGTTTCTAAGAATGTTTTGAACCTTTGGTTAAGAAACACTAAAAATTTCATATGCAGATACAGTACCTCGTACGTTATACTTTCACCCTTTCCGACCCGAAACATTTTTACCTTGAAACATTACATTCTTCTGTTTTTGCAAACTAATTAAAATATGGACTATAACCGACATCTATTGATTGAAAATTATACTTTACACTTTCTGCTAATTAGCTCGATCCTTCATTTCCTGGTTTTATTACATACGACTGTTCCAGATGCAAAAATGTAAGTGGATGTCTAACCTGCACGATCGTACGGACTGGGTCGGAAAGGGTTAAACTACAACAATATGTTTATAATAATATAGTGTAAGAGAAAGTAGAGTGAATACCACAGCAGATTGTTTTTCCTACGCAATTAGTGTATTCAATTTCTTGATAATTACAGTTCTTTTCCCCCCAGAAAACGAAAATATTTGCTACTTATAAATAAAAAATATCATTAGTAAAAAGATAATTAAAAAAAATAACTAAAAAGCAATCGCTAGTGTGTATTATATCGGCTTTTACGAATATAGATGTGAAGAAGAGACATTACGACCTACACGTGACCCGCTGACCGCCATTTATGATAATGATGCAAATTTTGTTCCATGTAAGTTAATCAGACGCATGCCTGACCTTTTTTTCTTAGCCGTCTGCCTGGGGTTTAAAACCTTCTTTCCATTTTTTTCTGTTTTTATTCTGTCAATATAATTTAGGTATACTTCTCAAATTTGGCATTTACGACAAGCATATCAAAAATAAGAAGTCTTACAAAAGCCGGTCGGTTCTAATTGTCTTTTCTGGATATTTTTTCTTTTTTTTAACCTTGTTATGATATCCAGGACTAAAAACTTTCCTAAAACTTTTATTTTTTTTTCTGATAACGATTCAAAAACTTTCCTAGTGTACCGTTTGCATCTCTGCCAGCTTATTCGATTTCGAAAACATTTTCAAGCAAGCTAAAAAAATATATAATTGTTAAGTAAAACGTAATTTCTCATCGTACATGTTTTTCTGAATTTGCATTAATAATAGTATGTTTTTTTTTTTTTTTTTTTTTTTTTTTCACCTAAATCGCAAGATCTTTTTTTTTTTTTTTTTTTTTTTTTTGACTTGCTGGAATTGGGTCATTGAATACCATACCTAAGAAAACATAAATTTAAAAGTTAATTTACATTCCTATAAAGTTTTACGTTATGTGCCGGGGGGAAAAAAAACAAAAAACTGTTTGGGTTGCGTTATTATAAACAAACTTTTTATTTTCCTTATCGTAAGCGGAAAAAAAAACTATAAAGAAAGGGAAACTCTTATTATTATTTATTTATATTTATTTATTATTATTATTTATTTATTATTATTATTATTTTAAATTAGTATGTTTTATTTATTGTATCTTTAATACGAATATATATGCGCGTGCGTGAGTATGTGGTAACTATTTCCAAACTTTTCCCGTTTTAATTTTTTCTATGCAACTATACACAAGTATTTGCACTCTATTGTTTATTGAAAGGAATTTTAAAGAGTAAGTAAATATACCCCCCCCCCTTTTTTTTTTATGTGTGATGCTTTCTTTACTTATTTATTCCGTCTTCTTCAAATATAACAGATTATTTGTTTAAAATCTGTTTTTTATAATACATAAGAAACAAAGTAAAATGTGAGGAAATGTTCTATGAATTATTTTATAATTTATAGAGGTAATGGAAATGTATTATGAGTAAGTAACATTTTATTTTTACTTTAATTTTATGAAATGATTTACACTGAAGTCGAAATTTTATGAGTAGAACTTTTAACCAAAACATTTTGTTATTTATATGTATCAGAAAATCTTCTTAATAATAAAAGCCAAGTTTTCCGAAACTAACGCTGGAAATTATGTCATAGCTAAAGCAATATATTGGAATAAAGAAAAGAAAATTCTGTCCATGTCTTCCATGCCTACATTTCAAATAAATAAAATAATGAAAAGGGATAATATACGGAAAAACTTACATTACAATCGCAACAATGTATTGAGATAAGGAAAATAAAATTTTATCCATGGTTTGCATAGTTTTGGAGATTCGTTCATTGATTCAAATAATAAAGTAAACTAAATAAAATCTGTTGGTCCATTTATAAAGATCTATTTTTAAAAAATTATTTCAGTATAATGTATAACTAGCTGAAACCCGTCGAATTCGACGATCACTTTATTGACTGTAATGTTTCAAAAATCATCGCATCATTATAAATGTATTTCAAGTTAAAATATGTAACATAATTTACGACATTTCGCTTAAAAAAAAAAAGAAATTGGGAAAAATACTTATAAATAGAAATACTATATATCACATCACTTTCTACAAAGTACTGTCAATGTGGCGTCAAACTGACTCCAAATAAACAGTTGCCATCTTTTATTTTCTCTTCCGTTAAATACTACATGTTAGCTGACCCGACCGGCGTTGTTCGGACCTATGGTAATAACCTTAAATAAATCTTAAATTTGTATGGTTTTACATCTTTAACTCGATTTTGTTTGAATTTCTATTTTTAAATAAAAGCATCGCAAAAAAATAATCAGCTGTAACAAAATAATTACCTCGAACCGAACGAAACCGTTCGGCTTTTTTTTTATTTTTCTCTTTTCATAGCACATCTACAGTCCAAGACCTTTTTTTAGACACCTCAACCAAATTTTTACACCAAGTAGTTCTCTCAATATAGTGGAGACAGACAAAAACATGTTTCAAATTAATATATAGATAGTAGTTATCGTCGCAGAAAAAAAAAAAAAATGATTTACCAGAATTTATTCATCTATTAGACAAAGCATAAATAATACAAAACAATTTCTATTTTTTAAATATATATATATATATATATATATATATATATATATATTCATTGCTATGCCGAATTTTAAGACGGCAAGAGAAAATAATAATATTAAAATAAAAACATTAAAATAAAAACATTAAAAATTCTGCCAAAGACAGAATTTAATTTAGTACGGAGAACTATTAATTTCAGTCTGTAAAATTTATATTTATATTTTTTAATCTTTTAATTTAAATTTATTTTTTATTTATTTCTCTTTATCTCATTTTTTACCGTAAAACTGTGCCACGTACTTTTTAAAATGACTAAAATGAATTAAAATTAAGTGTTTCCACCTAAATTTCGTGCTTTAGTTAATTTTAATAAAATTTAATTGTCGTGTCGAAAAACTGTTTGCCCCCCTGGATTCAGAAAAATCGCCCCTTTCGTGTGGTACCGAATTTGTAACGATAGGACCGATACTTCTCATTTATTTTGGCGTTACACAAAACTGATCTACAAAAAATCCATGTTGAAACTAAATAGTCCTCCGCCCTAATAAATTAACTAATGTAAAATTTCCCCTACGTTACAGTAAATTATTAATACAAATAAATAAATTGACACGTGGTTATAAGTGAGTTAAAAGATTACGATGTCAATTTTTGTTTCTTGGAAGCATTTGGACTTCAAAATACATAAGTATCAAGATGCAAAAGATAAGGAACATTCGTTTTGAATATCAAGAAAAAGAAAACCAATGTTTAGTAATTTGCACTGCCAAAGAGAAATAAATTTGGAAATACATGAGTAAAAATCGAGCATACTAGCGTTGCATGGGCGCAGATCATAATCGTATAGTTCGCAAATGTCTAATCAAAGCAAAAATAAAAATTACAATTCTGATAGTTAGTGTGTTGTAGATTGTTTTATATGTTTGGTTCGTTGGTTAATTGGCAGATATAATTAAGCAAGCTCGTATACTATATGTTATCTGCAACAACAAATATTTACGCGTGAAATTTAAACTACAGAAATTTTATTTAAAAAATTATTCAGCTCTTTTCAAACTACCATGCACCTGAAAAAATTGCAGACAAGGTAACCTGCACTGTATTTGAAGGGGGGGGGGGGGAATGAACTAACCTGAACAGTGGGTCGAATCGGTTTGGCTCTAATGGTTCTGTGATATAAATTTTGTATACAGTTTAGATAACCCTCGAAACTAATGATGTACTTTTAAAGCTATATAAAATAAATAATCTGGTGTGTCACTCACACGACTTTCTCTTACCCTGAAATTTAATACCATAAATACAGGTTGGAGATTAAGAGGTAAGATAACGAGTACTGTTATGTAAACCTGTGTTAAACAATTCAAATTAGGCTTCGGAAGAGTTTTATATGATAATTAGTTCTGTGTGAGAGGGGCTACCGCCCCCCTCAACCCCCCGTTCCATTAATGCACCCACATTTATATAGAATTTAATTCGGTTATTAAAAAATAATTCTGTTTTTAAAAAATAATTTATTAAAATTACTATTTAAACAAATTATCTTTTATGATAATCGTGTATAACACTAAGTATCCAAAAAAGATCGATGGTTCAACCTTTCGTTTTAAAGGTATTGGCGAGCTCTTTTGAAAGATACCCATCATGAAAATTTACTCCTCTCGAGGGGGGAAAGCGAGGCTCCTACATACACAAAATTTTTTCCCCAGTTGACTATCTCTATTACAAAAAATATATATTCGTTTCATTTGGTTTAGTGCAGCCTATAGATATTAAACTCTACTTACCTGCAATTTCCCCCATAGACGTAATGTATTTGAATACTTTTGAGTGTCCCTGTACACGAACCCTTTGCTTCATCTCAACGAAAAACTTAGTGTAGCATCCCTATATGATACACATTTAGAATACCGAGTTTGGAATTTCTGCTACTATTTGCTCTTGAGATATGCTGATAACAGACACAGAGACACACAGGCAGACACACAAACCATTCGCTAAAAACATGATTTTCGTATTCAGGGGACCTCAGAACATATAAATATAACAAAAATTCACGTTCGAAAATTTGACCCTAAAACAATACTTTCTCGACCCTATGGGTAAGGGAAAGTAAAAAGGAAATTTTTACCAATAAGAATTTTTCAGGAGAGAGTAAGTGCCCCACTTACCCCAATGTGTCAGTTTACATGTAGATCCTGAATTTATGTTTTAAAATATTATTTATTTATTTATTTATTTTTAACCATTTTAAAAATCAAAATTTAGCTTCAGTTGTACCAATCAATCTTTTATTCTCGCTAGTTAATGCATTATGGTTAGTGGGTTGAGCTTCAAAAATATACGTTCTTTAAGAGCCATAAAACTCTCTGACTGGAAGCAATAATACTCTTATACTAATAAAATAAAAAATAAACTTTAAAGGGGTAATCGTTATATAAGCATGACTGAAAAGGAGGTTAATGGTTTCCCATTAAAGATAATTTTAGCATAGTTATAGGACTTTGAACCCAGAAACCTTGAACTATGTTCTTCTTTTTTCTTTTCTTTATTTCTTTTATTATTATTATTAAAAAGAAAAAAAAATTATATTCTTTTTTCCCCTTTTACTAAGCATGTACACATTGAATCATATTTCTAGGACCCTACTATTGTCATGTTCTGACGCACAATTTTACGAGTTAAAGGGTAGTTCGGAAAATTCACTTTCTTCAAATATCTGATTTTTTTCTTCTTTCTTCCTTTCTTTTTTCCCCCTATAAAACTTTTTCTTACTTTTCACTTTTTTTTTTTTTTTTTTTTTTTTTTTTCACTCTCTACACTCGAAATAAACGGCATGCTAATGTGAAAGAGAAAAAAAAATCCAAAGAAAATTAAATAAAAAAGTAATTGAGAAGAATATCAATAGAGAAATAGAGATTCAAATTTCTATTACATAACTTTTTTTTAGTGCTGTTTGATCTATTCAAGAGAGTACGTAGTATCACCCATAACCTATTGTATAGAAATCTCCACAAAAGAAAGTGTATGCTTCTGACTCCCCATTGAAAATGCTCGCAAGGGTGGATCTGATATTTAAAAAGGGGCACCCTACCGTGCAGGGGCTGACCTATTGCCCCCTTGACTCCTTTGTTCGCGCCGCATACCTTCCGCATTTTATAACAATGTGATATAATATGTCAACAAAGCACTATAAAATGAAGTGTGAAATAACGGAATAAAAATACGTCGTTCAATTCATGGTGTGTTCGTAAATACGTCGACGCAGAATATGTATATAATTTGAAATGAAATTTTGAAATAAAGATTGGATAAAAATCAAATTTTAGAATGTGATGATTGAATAAATTAAACAAAAAATTAAGTGAGAATTGTATGACGTACGATAAAGCGTAATTTATGCGTCTTTTAAGGGACTGACAGAAAACGGCGTGTGAAAAGACGTGTAATTGAATTTTGATTAAACAATTTTGATTATTATAAATTTAATTTTATACGAATGCGGTTTGATGTAATAATATTAAAGTTTCTTAAGATATTTTATTATTTCCCAGTAGTATTTATATTAAAAAATAAAAAAAATTAAATTAGCAATTTTTTAGAAAAGTGAGAAAAATCAGACCTTGATTGCGTATTTTAGGAATCCATTAATTTAAACAAAAATACGTATTGCTAGGAATGTGAAAACATTCCTTGCAGTATGTAATGATAATCTCGAAGAAAAAAAAAAAATACATATATATATATATATAATATACATTGCATATGCTGTATTATTAAACGATTTAATGCTCATGCAGGTAGGCATTTTATTACAAAAACTCTTTAATACTCATCTAAAGTGTTGATGTCTATAAGTATCGATTAAAGCACTTAAAGAAATTAAATTAATTGGACATTTTTTCTTTACTATATCATAAAAACGTAAAATTTCTAATCCAATATAGGAAAATTAATATAGTTACAGAAAAACTAATATGTAGTGGCTACCACAAAACTTTCTTCTATATTTTCCTATACAAATTCCCGCAGTACTAATTATTTATTAAAAATATTTTCCATCATGAATATAGACGATTTTCATCTCAGAGAAATATAACACTTATTGTCCGAAAAAAAGTCAATTTTGTACTGACATCTGAGAAAATACTCTTATTTTTCTTTTTTTGTTCATTTTTATTTATTTATTTTAAAAATGAAAAAAAAAAAATTGATGCGTTTGTTTTAAATTATCACAGATATGTAGTTCAACCAATCACTTTAAAGGTATTGACGAGTTCTTTTAAAAAATACCCGTATTGAAAATTCACATTCCACGGGGAAAGGGTAATTCCCCGACAAGGCGGGGGGGGGAGTAGTGCTTCTACGTCAAAACAATATTTTTCCTAGTTTGCTACTATCAATAATTCATATTAATTGCACAATCATTCGTTGAAAATGACTCTCATTATGTACAGTACATTTATACGGCATTTTGTCCCATACTGCCATGATAAAAATTATGAAAAATGGGATGACAGCGCCACTTCTTATGCGATTGATCTTAAAATATAATCAACACCAACACCAGTTTAGGTCAAGGTTCAACTAAATACCAAGTTTGGTTAAATTTCGTAGATTGGTTTGAGAGATACGGCGACCATATATATATATGTGTGTGTGTGTATGTGTGTGACATATAATCTATTGTTTTCTAAATTTAAAAGTGTTTTGCAAGTAAAATCTTCTGGATTGATCTAAAAATGTTAGAGAAGTCCTGATACGTAAAGCATGTCTATTCAACTCAAATGCCCAGGTTAAAAAAATTCTACAACACATGTTATTAAACGGTTGTTATTGGCATTAAGCCTATTGATTATGCGAGAGTCATGGGTAGAGTGCCCTGCGTGAGAGGCATTTTAAAGAATTTTAGGCCGAGCTTCGAAGAAAACTGTGGGAAATTCCTGATTACGAGGGGTACCTGGATTCGTACCTGGCATCTCCCGTTTGATGAATACAACCTCTCAGCTGTGTGAGGATTTTATTAAATAGAAATATATATTATTATTTGAAATGTGTGTCTTAAAAGACGTGTCTGCGCCCGCTGTTCCTTCCTTCCGGGAAAAAAAAAAAATCACTTAATCTTCGCTTCAATTAATCTTCCAATTAACCTTCCATTCACATATCTTCCAATATATATATATATATATATATATATATATATTACTACAACTTACTTTTTCTATTAAGCATGTGAATCTTAACATATTCCAATTTGTAACAAATGCAAATTTCTAGATATATTTATCCGAGATATAGTTCTTTTTTCTTTCTTTTTTTCTTCAAACTCCCCACTTTACTTCACATGAGTTATAATTTCTCTCTCTCTCTCTCTCTCTCTCTCTGTGTCTTTCTTCATTCAGTCTTTATAAACATTTACATGAATATCTGACAACGTGTTGACGCATATTCATAAGAAATATGATTCCGTTTAATTTCAAACTCTACAATTTGATATGTGGTTGACGTCTTTTCCTCATACACGAGCTTTGCAAATAAAGAATGGGGATAGATCCAAAGACAAGACCAACTCACGTGTCATTAAAAAATGATGGATGAATAGGTAACCTTCAATTATTATTTTGCTAGAACCAGAATATCTACCTCATCAACTATGAATAGGGCAGGCTACTGCAATTACAAATATCTTTTTCGTGATTTCATTGTAACATTTAATCGATCATTGTTGCATCGTAGTTAATACAAGTTAACAGAAACTGAAATATATTCAGTCAAAGAGCGGGTATCTTTCTGCAGAAGAGTGACGATAGTTTAAAATTAATTACTTTTATACTAATGCGGATGAAATAGGTAACGGCAACATCAATACTGAAAACTAAATTGTGTGAACTGTCTTTCTTAATAATCATAATTAAAATAATGGGAGAAGTTTACTAATTGTTGCAATTCAGTTATAAAGGGATTTTTGTTTCAATTTGTTGACAATTTGTTTAGACTTCAGCCACTTAAAGGATACCACCATGATTTCCATGAATTATCAAAATTCCCAATGCAAATTATTATATCTTTCAATGAATTATAAATAAGAAAATTCGCTGTCCAATCTTCGAAAATCTTTTAAAAATTACACTGTTTATAGTATATACAAGGTACGAAGCAAATTCACGAGGAAGCCTTTATCTCCTCAACCATTGGTCGCAGACATATATTCCCAATTACAAAATGCGTTAAAAAATGTAATCATCTATAAAATGGCATGCTTCAATTTCAAAAATCAATTTTTTGAAATTTACAAAAACTAACTTTGTATACAGTGTCCAGGTCCCTCATTTAAGCACTCATTTTAACAAATATAACCGACATCTCAGAGCCGAAAATTGACCGAGATATTTAGCTTCATATTTTGGGATTTTACTTCATTTTTTCAACCTTCATTGAAGAGTTGGTTAAAAAATCCTCAATGAAAACCCAAGAAAATGCAAAAAAAAAAAAAAAAAAAAAAAAATTCCCAAATTTCGAACTCTTTTAAAATAAGTTAATTCACCATGTCAAGTAAAGGTTTTTTTTTTTAATCGGCTTGAGTTAAAAATGAAATTCTTTTAGCTAATTAGTAGCTTTTTATTTAAACGAACTTGAGTTATCGATATGTATCGATACTTGAGTTATTTTTGCTCATTCAACCATTTGTAAGTGGCAACATCGCTTTCGCTGCAACGTATTTCTTCAGTAGCACACAAGTGCAGCGGGCTCCATCATAGTAAAGTGATCATGTTTATTCAAATCATTTGTATGAAAATCATTAATAAAATAAATAAATTTCTCAAACACAATAAATAACGCAAGTTTGAGTACATTACGTTAAATCATTCAGTATACTAAATTTAACTCAAGATGAGAGGGCGCTTTTCTTCTAGACAAATTAGTGAAAATACACTCAAGTTGAGTTATTTTCATTCTTTCGTTTTAAGAGAGAAACTAAATATCTCGATCAATTCTGGGCGCACAAAATGAAACTTTTTGTGCTATGTTTGTTAGTAAGGGTGTCAACTTTTACTTAATGTGGCTATAGAGACCTGGGGACTATGTAAAAAGTTAGTTTTTGTAATTTTCAAAAAACTGATTTTTTAAATTTAAATATGCCATATCATAAATACTTAATTTTTTTTTTTTTTTAATATATATATTTTACATTTGGAAGCGACCAGCAGTTACGGGGATAAAAGCCTTTTCCAATTTTGCTTGTATCCTGTGTATACATTTCCCATCTTAATGTTGTTTGATGAATGCTATCATAAGTGATTAGTGTTGCTGCATGTATGAGGGAATGACTAATTTTTTTTTTTTTTTTTTTTTCGATATAAGTGGTTACAATGTATTTTCTTTATCCCGCTAATTTATCTTTTATATATAAATGCATTTGCTTTCCTATATTTTGTAACAGTTTCTGAAAAAAATTTCAATGCTTTAGAACTAAATGTCACGAGCGTTGTTTTATCCGATTCAATGAAATGGTCCTGATAAGTTTTAGTATCGTTTTTGAAAGTGAATATCATCCTAATAATGTTTAATAAAAGGTTTCTGCGAGTATTCGCCTCAAAAAATTATCAGATTCCCAGAGGTAAGTTTTAGTATCGTTTTTAAAAATGAATACCAGCCTAATAATGTTTAACAAAAGGTTTTTGCGAGTATTCGCCTCAAAAAAATATCATATTCCTAGGAACAAGTTTTAGAATCGTTTTAGAAAATGAATATCATCATTATAATGTTTAACAAAAGTTTTCTGAGAGTATTCGCCTCAAAAAATTATCAGATTCCCAGGGATTAATCCAGCTTTTTAAAAATGGTACCCCATTTGTGAATTTATTAAATAATTTGTGAAAACATCAAGTAAGTTTGTGAAAATTAATAATGCTTCAGAACAATTAATCGAAATACGCAAAGCAGTTTTTTAAATTTTAAAACATATTTAAAAAATAAAATGAAACAGTTGTAAAATAAATATATATACATGGGTGAGTCAAGTTATTTCTTATATGTAAGATAAGAAGGTGTTTACTTAGATATTTACCATTGTCTCCAGTAAATATTCAAATTGAGGGTATTTTTATGTGTTCGATGCAGTGAAGCTTATAAATTTTTTTAGCGCACAGCAATACTGCTGAAAACTGACTTTGTGAAGGTGCCTCTTTGCTGATAGTTGAATTTGTGAAGGTACCTCATTCTCAAAAGTTGACTTTGTGAAAGTGCCTCAATGCGGCACTAAATTTGTTCTCGATTAACCTCTGGATCCCTTATATCTAAATAAACACCTCTTTACAAATCCCTCTAATGTTTACTATCATTAATAATACCTTATTTTACTAAAAAGTTATTATATTATTATATAATATTCAAAACTTTTCTTATTAACTGTTCATTTACATATTTCTTTATCATTTAAAATAGAATTATTAATTCCCAGAATAAACTGCTGTAAGAATTTTTAAATATACTAATGTAAAATTTCTTTTCAAAATTCACCTTAATATATTTTATAGACAGAATGTTATTATTATTATTGTTATTATTTATACGTTTCCTTTGAAAATTTAAATTTTTCTTAGTGTATTAAAAATTTATTTTCATTATGGAGACTCTCAGCCTATCGTCACTGGAATCCAAATCCCGTATTATTTCTATAGGGAAATTTGTTATTAAAATAAATCATTAAAAAAAAAAAATGCTGAATGAGTACAAATTAAAACATTTTTACCATGTTTTTATTAACTTCGATTCTTGTGTGTTTGTCAGGGACAAATCTTGCAATCGATTTTTAACTAACTTTCCGACTAGCTAGACATTTGAAACTTTCACAGTAGCTCAGAACCCGGAGACAACACAATACTTCTAAGTCAGATTTTCGAATTTTCGAATAGTTTTCTTTTAATTAATTAAAATGTAAAAGCTCCTAATAGCAATAAAAATAGCCATTAAAATATTAACTATAATTTAATTGTTGCCAAAAAAAATTTACGAGTTCATTTTCTTTCGACCTAAAAATAAATACATTTAATTAAACGTGAGCGTTAAAAAATTGTTAAAAGTTAAATTATGCATTTGGCAAAAATTGATGTCGTTATCATTTTAAAGATCTTCTACACAATGATAAAGTGCTAATGTAGTTCATGATGCAAATATATGTTGTTCGGAAAGGATTAATATTTTATTTTTGACCAACTTTTTTTTTTAAATTCAAATTTCCGGTAACTCTTTAACCAATCACATTAGAACGTCCATCTTTGGAATATCGGTAATAAGAGTTTTCTCGCCAAAAGTCGCCAAAAAGTCGCCAAGGGCAAAAAGTTGTCAAATTTGGCGCCAAATCCATTACCTGCCTATTGGAGCTTTTTAATGCGTTTTAAAGAGAAGTTTAAGCTATTTAAAAACATGGTATATAATTTTTTTTTTATCTTATAATTATTTCTTAATTTTCTTCTTCTTATTATTATTAAAAAAAAAAAAAAAAAATGCTTGCAGGTTTATTCTTTTTTCGACATAAAATAAATATATTTACGTATTTATTGATTTATTTTTTGAAACATTTATTTTTTCTTTTAATAATTTTAAAGTTAAAATGAAGTTTTTATTTGGTAACTTTTCAATCAATTATCCGATTGAACTAAAATAATTATAAGATAAAAAAAAAAAAAAAAAAAAAAAAACTTTTTATATACCATGTTTTTAAATTTTCTGATAAATCATTAATAAAATACGCGAGGATAAAAAACAATATATAAGCAATATTTAAGCACGCGGACTCAGTTCAGTAAACTAATAATAATAATAATAATAATAATAATAATAATAATAATAATAATAATAATAAAAGTTGGTTTTAAAAATAAAATACAGTAAAACTTGAATAATTCGAACTTGTTTAATTCGAAATTCTGGATAATTCGAATTTTTTACACAGTCCCTTGAATTTTATATTAAAATAATGTTAAAAAATCGTGGCTAATTCGAATTCTATTTTGGATAATTCGAAGTTTTTATACGATTACCTTTGAAATATTACAGTAAAATTTGTTCCCGGGATTTTTTCTCAGCTAAAGTGCATTATATATCTTAACAGTCTTTCAAAAGAAGGATAAGGAAATACAAGAGAAGCCCCTAGCTAGTGCATCTCAGAAGATATGGTGAATGTGCATGAACTTCGAGGTTTTTTTTTAATTGAAAGTCATGCCCAGAGCTGCCAACCTAATCCGGCAAATTGTTAGTACCGCCCTTTTTTCTACACCACATAATTTTTAGAGTATCTTTCTTCTTAATTCATCGTATACATTTCAAGAGAATTACTCTAAAAATTGATTGGTATAGAAAAAGAGGTGGTTCTAACAGTTTGCCGGATTAGATTGGCAGCTCTGCAGACCTAATGTAGTAAGTAGATTCTATTTTTGTATCAAGTCATATGCTATGACACAAAGATTGTACTTAAAGAAGAAATAAAAAATATCTGACTATTTTTTAAAAAGTGTTTAATAATTAAGCTCGTGCAAAATATTGATTTAATGGGGGAAGGGGTGGGGAGATGTAGCAGTATTCTTAGGTATAAAGTTTATGTGTTAAATCTTTGATTATAGAGTTTTAATTTTTTAATATATCTCTTTTTTTGGCAAAATAGTATATGTAATTCGAATTTTTGGATATTTCGAATTTTTCTCTGGTCCCTTCAACTTCGAATTATCCAAGTTCTACTGTATTACTCCTTTTAGAACAACGTATATTAGCATCATACTCGTAGATTAGCACTTATCAATGTGTACAAAATTTTTAAAGTGATAATATGACGTCAGTTCTTTTTAGATGCATCATTTAACTTTTTATAATTTTTTAACGTTCACGTTTAATTAAATGTATTTATTTTTTATGTCGAAAAAAAATGAACTCGTAATTTTTTTTTTTTTTTTTTTTTTTTTTTTGGCAACAATTAAATTATAGCTAATATTTTAATGGCTATTTCCAATTTCTCCGGGTTCTCGCTGCCTTCAGTAGCGTTTATATGATTCAACAGAAAATTTAAAAACATGGTGTATAAAAGTTCTTTTTATCTTGTAATTATTATGTCTTTAATATTACCAGCACCGAGTACAACAAAGTCCGTAGTATATGTGTTGAGATAAATAGCATTTTTAGTTTTTTATTTTAATTAATTAATTAATTATATTTATTTTTTATTTTTTGCAAATGTAGTACTTTGAATGTTGGTTAATGAAAATTTTATGATAGATCCTATGTTGTTTTATGGAAAAATTTGTTTATATAATTACTCATTACCTATTAAATATTTTAAAAGTCCGTTTTCGCATTCACTAAATTCACAACTACTGTTTTTTTTCCCTTCTAAAAATTTATTTTTGTTTTTTAATTTTTAGTATATCATTTTGAAATGATGAAGTGTGAAAAAATGCACTTTTGCCCTTTTTAGCTCCAAAATAAAAATAAAAATAAATAAATAAATAAATAAATAACCATATTTCGGAAAATAGGAGTAAATTCAATGGTTGTGATTTTCCTGAATGTGAAAACGTAATTAATATATATATATATATATTATTTAAGGTAATGAGTAATTCTCATAATAAATTTCCTCTTAGAATAATATATGATTTAACTGCCGGAGACGTTCAAAATTGAAAAAGGCAAAAGGAAGCCTTAAAAGTCGAATATTTTTCTTAGAAACTAGCTTTACGAGACTTTGAACTCAAATTTATGCAAAGAAAGTCAGACAGCTTTGTGCTTTATGATGCAAAGGTGACACTAGGTCCAAGAACTAAAAAAAGAAGTCAACGGCCAAAGTGCAAGAAAATTTCTGTCCGCTCACTTCTTAGGCAAGCCAGAAGCAAAAACCTGTTGTAACGTTATTCACAATCTCTGAGAATAATCTTAAGTCCCATAAACCTTCAGCCTAGCCATTATTGTTACGGGATCTTAACCCTAACCTTTTGTAAAAATAAATGAAGAAAAAGTAAAGAAGATTGTTTTCACCTGTCAGTTGGATTGTACTCCGATGACTTTCAAAAAAATAACATGCTGCTGTTTTACAGGAAAGTCTTACGTCCAGGCGAAAGTGGAGAATTTTCTTAATCTAAGAAGATTACTTTAAATTATATAGAAGAATTATAAATATAATGCCAGGAATTTTAAACATTATTAATTAAATCCTTACATTTAACATTTTTTTTTTCTTTATGATAGTAAATTTTAATCTTTCAGAAAAAAGAATGAAATAATAATAAATTAATTAAATACAAGTAATAGAGAATGTTTATTCCATTTTCAACTCGACATTTGGATGCTGTAAAATTCTGCAACAAAATCATGAAAAATAAAACCCGATCACGGTTGGAATTTTTAGAAGTAGATATAAATTTATATCAGTCCAATAAAATAAATTCGTGGATGTTTTGAATGAAAAGGGGAAATAAAGAATTTTCAATTTCACCTACATCATGTTAAATCAGATTAGATGCGTGCTTCTGGTCCGGGCCCGGCAAGGCCTGCATGGAGGCAATCTCAGCCCAGCCCGACCCGAAGTAACAGTGAAATATAGTCCCGAGCCTGGCCCGGTCCTCAGTAAAAATAAAAATGTACGTCCAGGCCCAGCGCGGCCCAGCCCGTATGTTAACAATCTTGGCCCGGTCAGTAAAAGTAAAAATAGAGGCCCGCACCCGTCGCGGTCCGAAATAAAAGCGACAAAAATGAGACAGGGCACAGCCCGGCCCAACTTTAATTTAGTATTCACGTTAACTTAAAATTAGAATATAATAAAAAGTGTAAGATGTGCATTCTTGAATCTTTATATATAATTTCACGATTTGAATTTACTTTCTCAAATATGTAAATTATTTCATGAAGGTAAATTTGCATCTTTGAAATTTTGAAAAGGCAAAAAAATATTCATATGTTACTTCATTGTCGGTTTATGATAGGATATACATTAAAATTAAAAATCTCAGTCAATCTGAATTTCTGAATTAGGCTGATTGGAATTGAAATAACCTAAAATTAGACATTACTGGTCTTATGATTGCAATTTCATGCTGATTTTTATTATGTTATAAATCCTTTTTAAATTTTAACTTGTCAAATATTTTGACAACTAGGCATCGCATCAATAGTCTTGCCAAGTTTTTACGGATTGTCCGTAACCCTCATATCAGAATTTTTAATTTTTTTTTTTAATTGAAACAAATTAAAATTAGATATTACTGAAGTGGTACTAAGTGGTCTTATGATTGCAATTTCATGCTGATTTTTATTATGTTATAAATGCTTTTTAAATTTTAACTTGTCAAATATTTCGACAACTTGGCATCGCATCAATAGTCTTGACAAGTTTTTACGGATTGTCCGTAACCCTCACAGCAAAATTTTTAAATAGGTATTTTTTTTTTTCTTTTTTTCTGCAATTAAATAGGACAAAGGTTTCTATCTCTAAATTGTGGTATGAAACTGACTTTTCTTTCGTAGTAACTTCACACCTCTGGTCTTACCATATCAAATATCTTTTGAATGGAGACTCTTGTAGTAAGCAATATATATCACACAATAAAATAATTATTTAAAACTTGGAAGATGTTAATTAAAATAAGTATCCATGAGTGCAAGAATTTCTATCTCATTAAAGGAAATCTTACCAGGCGACCGTATTTTACGAGCCCTGTACAACATATAGTGTATGTATATAATCATTTTGATAGTGGAAGCAAAGAATGAGAACGAAGAATAGTTAGTCATACAATTCACCAAAGAGACATACACACGCCAAACAAATATATATCAGTGGCGTGTCATAAATGACGTTTCAGGCCATCTCAATACAGGTGGCTAAAGCAAGCGCACTATAATGGAATAATTATTTATCTTATTTGTTGATTGATATATTTCCAGAAAAAAAATCGTATGTGTGACGACATTTCAAGAATCAGTCAGATGATTGTGCACTTCATCGTAACAGACTGTAACAGATGGCTCAAAACGTCATTCACTTTACACAGCTGTTATATGTACATTTATACATATAATTTTAAAATTCAAAAGTATTTTCACATAAATAGCTTGCGTAATACATACAATACTTATATCCAAATATTAAACTACAAAAATTAATTAAAAAATCCATTTATTCCTAAATCATTTCTGAGATTCGATATATTGTATAACCGGTTTCTTCGTTTCTTTATAGAAAATAATAATAATAATAATAATGTTTAATTTATCTTACTAAAATTAATTCTAGATAACAAGAGGTTTTTTTTTTTTTTTTTTTTTTTTTTAATAAGTAATTTTTATTATGTATATTCAGTAATTCTTAAAGATATAATATGATAGAAATTATTGATAAAAAATAGTGGTGCAAGAGTTCCGTCTTGAGATGAAACTCTTGCACTTTGTTTATTTAAATCACATTTAAAACAGGGTGTTTACCGACACAACTGTTTCCGTGACTGTTCCACCAAAACAGTAAATTTCTATAGTATGTTTTCACGATTATTTAAAGGGGAAATTTTACTGGTGGTAGAGTCACGGAAAAAAATAAGGCGGGTTGGTAGGCATTCTGTAAAATATTTTTTTTTTTCTTTTTTTACTTATTGGCAAAACACAAATCTAATATTTTGTGGGGAAAAAAACATAAAAGGTAACAGGAAAAGTTAATAGATTTTTGTTTCTCTGTAATGAAAATTTTACGCGAGTTTACTTTTATTTATTTATTTTTACAAGTACAAAAAATAAAATTAAAAACAGCACATAATTGGATTTCAGGTTATATTCAATCAAAACATAAACATTCAAGTTTATCTAAAGCATTAATCAAAACGATTAAAAACTACAAAGACAAAAAAGGAAGAAAATGTTTGAAGCAGATGTTCCTGCGTTAAATTTATTATTATTCTTTATGTTAACAAACTAGATATGGTCAGTCCAGTGTTGCCAGACTTGGGGATTTCTCCCCATTTTGGGGAGTTTTGAAGCTTCAGGGGAATTATTTGGGGACAGAGATTTAGTGGGGAACAGTTTGGGGAAAAGAAAAAATTTGGGGAAATACACGGGGATTTTCTTTAAAATTTGTAAAAGATGACATTTTCCTAAAATTCAAAAAAAAAAAAAAAAAAAAAAAGGGCAATTCTGGAGGCTATTTGTAATTCAGAAATAGAAAAGCAACTTTTTCATCTTTTTGATTCCAGGAATTATTTGGTTTATATGTGTTGTAGCAAGTACATAGTGAATGCTAAATACTTATTGATTACTGCTTTGCTTGAATAATCAAACTTATAGTAAGCTGGAATAGCATGAATTTGGGTGCTTTGTCTTAGCTAGCTTGAATTAAACTTGCAGGGATGGAATATTTAGTTTGACGAAAGCTATTTAAGTTCCCTGGGTATACCTTGTTTTTCATGCATTAAAAAAAAAAAAAAAAAAAAAAAACTGGTTTTATATATAATTATGGGTTAAGTACAAATTATTAGACATGAGGAATCTCAGAAAGTTTGACAAATAGACAAAAGTTACACAATTTTAAAATTTTCCGAAAATTATCGTATTGAAATTTATTTTTGTAAATGGGGATTTTTTTTTCTATAAAGAGCTCCATTTGGGGAAAAATGTGAACTTAAATTTATTAAATATTTTTTAACATTTTCCAAAAAATTTACATTTTTAGTATAAATTGAGTTGGGGATTTTTTTGGAAAAAACCCTTGTTTTGGGGAAATTTGAGAACTGTTTAGGGAAATTCACTTTGGACCATCTGGCAACACTGGGTCAGTCTATCATATATATATATATATAATCTTCCACTGTAATTCTTTATTGGAAATATCAGAAAACTTCATCTTTAAGTTAGAACATTTTATCTTTGTTTTAATTCTGCAATCCGACCCGTTAAAAAATTACTTTTTATTTGGCAACCGGGACTTTTAAAAATATTATTTTTATTTTGACGGACCGGCCAGGTCCGCTTCAAAAACCTTCCCTCTTTTGCAGGCCCGTCCGGCCCGCTTAAAGATTTACCCCTGGATTGCTGGCCCGTCCCATCTCGGCCCTCTTAAAAATTTATCTTTGGGTTACTGGGCCGGGTACGGGCCTCGAGCTTGAGCCAGTACATATAATGCTACTAATTTTAAATATTAACTAAATCATTACATGTAACTTTTGTTTTCTTTCTGGTGAGTAAATTTTAATCTTTCAGAAAAAGGAATGTAATAATAATAAAATAAATAAATATAAGTAATAGAGAATGATTATTCCATTTTTTTTCATCTCGACATTTGGATGCTGTAAGATTTTGAAACAAAATCATGAAAAATAAAAACCGATCACGGTTAGAATTCTTAGAAATAGATTTAAATTTATATCAGTCCAATAAAATAAATTCGTGGATGCTTTGAATGTAAAGCCGAAAAAAAGAATTTTCGTTTCACCTACATGTTGATCATCTTTAGGGTTGCATTTCAGACCATCGTCAATTACCCATAGTTCAGTACAAGTGCGACGTTAAACACAACCAACCAAACTCGAACTTCACTTTGGGTTTTAGGAAAATGTAGTAATCGTTTTGATTGTACCGGTTTTTCAACACATAATAATTCTCATGTCAATTACCTCTTTAAAAGTTATGTTTATGTTAAAAATAATTTCATTAAAAATTGTCGATCGATTGACGGCCCTAAAATTCTCCCGTTTCTGGACACTTAACTCTGTTTAAATGTTGATTGTTTCCCATAAATTAATATTTATTTCTATATTTTATTACATTTATTCAAATTAAAATCCAAGAAAAGATGCTACGAAAAAATATTTTCTTTGGATTTCATTTATAACGTATACAGCCTAAGAATGAAATCTATCTTTAATACAAATATGTTGTTGTTGTTCCATGGTCCAAAAATCCTAGACCAGGTCCATGATACCATGTCGCTCTAACAGAACCACAAGTCCATTACCCTCCTCCCTCCGCATAAGTCTCGCAGTATATACAAATATTACACTCGCTTGCGATTCAGTCTATGTATCTTCTACTATTTTTTAAATTATTCTAGCATTTTAATAGGCACAAATATGTACAATTACGGAGTTTCACAAAAAATTCAATTGCACCAATAAATAAATGAATAAACAAAAAACGTTTCATTATACATATGTGTATATATATATATATATATACTATATATTCTTTAGATTTATATGAAGCAAGAAATCACGAAATTTTCTTTAATACTTAATACAATCAATGAGGAGATTTGCCCTTAATATGATATTATCTCTATCATTTCCTATCTCTAAAAGAGATCCAGTTACAATTTATTAAAAGGCCACTAATCGGATTACTAATTGGTACAAATCGGAGAGTACCTTACTTCTATTTCTACCAGATAAAGAACCACAAGTGACATCTCGATTATTTAAATTTAGAAATTGTATCACCCAACCTATAAATTATAACAATCTTTTATTGAAACAGGAACATTTAAGTTGTAATTTTTTTTGTCTGTTAGTCTGTATGCGTAATCATTGGGGCAGTGATGGCAAAGAGGAAATTACGAATGTTCAATGTGCATGATGCATAAGTTCTTATATTACGTATATGTATTCATTTCTCATATTATCCCTTTCCGATCCGAAACATTTTTACCTTAAAACATTACATTCTTCTGTTTTTGTAAACTGAAAGAAAAATATGGACTATAGCCGACGTTTGTTGATTGAAACTTGTACTTTACACTTTCTGCTAATTAGCTCGATCGTTCATTTCCTGATTTTATTACATACGACTGTCCCCGATGCAAAAATGCGAGTGGATATCGTGGATGTCTAACCCGCACGATCGTACGGCCTGGGTCGGAAAGGGTTAAATGTATAAAACATAAATACGGATACAGTAACTATTACAATGAGCAAATAAGATATGAAAATCAACACTGATAAAAGTACTAACAAGGAAACATTCAAAAGGTGTCATCTTCAAAATGTATTGAAAAAAAAAATATGTGATTCTACTCTTCATAAAACACCAGAAAATGAAAAAATTATCGGCTGAAATTAATTACAGCGACCACAAAAAATTATCAAAATTAAGCATATTTGGCGATTTAGCACTGTTAGGTGATACGTTTGCTAACACCGAGATTGCCGTGTACGAACAGAACCGTGTTTTGCTTTCCCGCCAAGTACTCAAAATCAATCGCTTAGCAGTGTGAAATCGCCAAATATGCTTAATTTTGATAATTTTTTGTGGTCGCTGTAATTAATTTCAGCCGATATTTTTTTCATTTTCTGGTGTTTTATGAAGAGTAGAATCACATATATTTTTTTCAATACTTGTTAAAGATGACACCTTTTGAATGTTTCCTTTTAAGTACAACTATATGATGTAGAAGTTCTAGTTTGAACAAATGTCAACACTTAAAATTTCAGAACATTCTCCTTTCGTTAGTAATAATTTTATACACATAATCATCTGAGTTTCCAACAATAAATTTTATGCTGCTTTCCTTAATTTTACATCACTAAACTTAAATCACTGTTATTTTCAAACTAACTTTTTAACTTCTAGATTGCGAATTAAGAACGCTTTCATTCTAGTTAGTATGGCAAACGGACATCTCACATTTGTCAAAGTGCTGGGGTTGGTTAGAGTTAGAATATTATTTTATTCCCGTTTTCATATTCAGAAAATTCACAATTTAAATTAGTACTCATTTTTTAAAAAAATTATTTTATTTTATTTATTTTTTTAACATTTTGAGTTATAAAAAGCAAAAAATAACTTAAGTGTATTTTTTGCATTTTTTAGCAAGGAAATAAAATGTTAAAAAATGAAAAATATCGATTTTTGGAAAATCGGTACTAATTAATGGTTTTCAATTTTCTAAATGTAAAAACGGATTTAAAGAAAAACAAAAAAAATCCCTTGCAAGGTTTATACTTATCAGGGAATTTGAATTTTGTTAAAAAAAAATTCAGGGAAAACGCAGGGAAAATAAAAATTTTCATTAAAATTCAGGGAAAATTGATTATAAAGCCTGAAAAACCGAATATTTCCTTTCTCTCATAATATGTTTTTCTTGTTTAGCTTCATACCAAGATTCAAATGATTAGTATCGTGAAAATACACTTTTGAACAATGATTTCTATGTGAATTTCTATCGTGAACGGCAGTAATATGACATCATATAATGGAAGTAGAAGTATTTTCTCCTCTCTAGAGGAATGTTACTTGTAATATATCTATACTGACCAAACGTCCCCATTTTCTGGGGACAAATGGGGACGCCCTTTTTTTTTGAAGGCATTTTTCTAAGTTTTAAAAAATTGTAGAAACTAAATTATTAATCAATAACACTTTATTTTTAGTCCTTATTTATTAGGAATTAAAAAATACATTTATAATTTGATAATTGTAGCAATTTTTAATGCTTCTCTATTATAAAGGTACTTTGATCTGGTCAGCCTAAATATATCGCTAATATTTTCTTGAAACTTTCTGGAAAACTCAGGGAATTTTTTTCCCATAATATTTGAACCCTGCCTTGTCACTTTAAAATCATGCGCATTTTCACGAAAAAATAAAAATTAAAAAAGATTAATAAAAATTAAATTAATATGCATTTATTCGTAAGAAAATAAAAGCTTTTCTTTTTTGCTATGCAAATAAGTGTATTTTCAGTGGACATACCATTCCGTAACACGTACCACGTACGCATCTATTTTGGAAGAATAAAAATACCAGAGAGTGTTCCCTTTCATTGATTTGGGTGTTACTACTTAAAAGTTCCATAAGGAGATACTCAACCGCTAACCAATGGACCCTTTCACCTCGTTTATTTAAGTATTCAAGGCAATTTGCGAAAGGGCGTACACTCAAAATGTAACTCTTATAGCAGTCTAAATTTATAAGTACGCCCTTTTTTTTTATTTTGCTTCCTGACTGATTTTACTTGTTTATTCTTGAGGACAGAGACAAAGGGTTGAATGTTCTTTTGTTTCTTTTCTTTGCGTCCAGTTTCGAGTCACGTGCTTCACTTAGGTGGACTTTTGATAAACGCCGTCTAAATGACTTGTAGTTTTGCCAACACCTCCTGACTTGAGTCAGATTATTATAATTTTCTCTCTCTCTCTCTTAGTCGCGCTCTTGTATTATCCTTTTCATTGATAAATAAGGAGATGCTGATTTCGACCGGACAGCTCAATAGAAAGGGTGTAAGGCAAATTTAAAAATCTCTGGAAATAAATTTAAATCTTATGAAAGAACTTTTCCATTCCCATAAGGTGAACGAAATCGTCTCTTTGCTTAGCTCACTATAGGCCAGGGTTAGAAAAAGCCCGATTTTTTTTTTCGGATTTTCTCAGGGTTTTTGGGGTTTTATCGGGTTTAATCAGGGTGTTTTGGGTTTTTTTTCAAAAAATTTTCGGGTTTTATCAGACTTTTCAGGAATAAATTTTCTTCCTTTTTCTTATCACTTAGTATTGTCATTCATAATAAGATAATTTAAAAAATTAAGTATTAATTATTCAATAAAAATTTTTTTTAATTTAATTTTAAAATTTCTGAAGTCTTTTTATGATTAAATTTTAAAGAAATTTTTAAAAATTAAATAATCGTACATTAAATGTTCTAAAACTCTGTTTATCTGCCTTTTACAACAAAAAGCTGGATTTTAATAATTATTTAGTGTTGCTTTATTAAATTCTTCATATTCAATAAATTTTCATAAAATATTTTTAATTAATGTCCCTATATTACTTTAACAGTATTGCCCAGTTAAAGTTTAAAAAAAAAATTAATATTTTATTTTTATTAATTTATATTTCACATTCCTCGAGTCCTACAATTTTCTTTAAATTGACAAACAACTCTGTTTTTTCTTGCTTTTATTATAAATTTTTTTTCATGGGGAATTTTTCAGGATTTTTTTTTCTATAAAGTAGTTTGAGCACCTCTAATATTTCTGAAAATTCTTTGTTCATGTTATAATAATGTACATAATAATTATTTTATATTTATATGTTTATTGAAAGTTAGATAAAAGTGCAATTTTAAATAAGGATTTTCAAAAAACCCTCTTGGGTTTTTTCAAGTAGGTTTTATTGAAAAAACCCACCAGGGTTTTTTCGGGTCGGGGAAAATTAAGCCAACCCCCTGCTATAGGCACATCTAGTGTCGGCTATATCATTGCATTACACTTAAAAATTTATAATTATTACTAAATGTGGAAAAATTTAAAAAGAAAACAACAAAACTATATTTTCAATAACTAGTATCAAATCGAAATTATATCTATTCTTATTTTGAATCACGAATCCATTGTTTTTTTATTTATCACGTTCTCCAATCACTTTTGTTCTTCGATCATGCGTTACATAAACACATTTTCTCTTAACTTCAGCTACTGTAATTAATGTAATCTAACGATCTGTCTGATCGTTCGTGTTTGCGTGATCTATCAATTAAATACTGAGTTTTAGAACAAAGGTTTGAAAATGTTGTAAATAACCTTATTTCGGCTTCATGCTCACACTACATGCTGAACGTGCTTTCGACCAACGGTAGTTTTCAAGTTTTTCAAGTTCAATATTTAGAAATAAAAGTAATGAGTTTTTTCCTCGTAGTGAACCAATACGTTCATATTTTGCAGATATCTCGAAAAATCTAAAATTTTCACTCTTTTTCTCCCTTTTTACTGCCTCTTACCTATACTATGCTAGAGAGAGAATTCTCAAAAATGAGTTCTTGTTATATTTACACGTTTTAACGGCCCTCTTCACTTACTATCGCCGGAAGCCCGAGACAATGTTATTCTATGGGGAAATTTTCTTTACAAATAACTTATTAACTAATACATATTTTTAAATTCTGTTTTCACATTCAGAAAATTCCCAACTGTTAAATTGACGGATCTTTTACAAAAATGTATTTTTTTTTATTTTTAATATTTTACTTTGAAATTGCGAAATGAAAAAAATTCATATATTGAAAATTCGTATTTTGAAGCTTAAAAATCAAATATAGAAAATTAAAAAAATAATTTTTTAATTTTCGGTATTTTATAACTCGGTATTTTAGATCTGTATTATAGAAGGATGCTATACTAAACTTTTCGTTGAGATCAAGCAAATGGTTCGTGTACAGGGAGATCCAAAAAAATTCTAATACATTACGCTCATGGCCGAAGTTTTGCAGGTACATTTTAACATCTGTTGACTGCAATAAACAAAATGAAATGAATATACTTTTTTACACACATAAAAGCATGTTTCTTATAGAATATGTGTATGGCACGAAAAATCGCTCACCATTCGTTTACAGAGCTACTCAAAAAAACTAGAATATAGTGAGATTATATTTGGAAATGGCTGGAAGTACATTTTAGGTTGCACTGTGGGCTATTAATATAGGAGTGGCGTGTACATAATTTATAAAATATATATAGGGCTACTAATAATTAAGCGGAAACGTTATTTTTTATTGAATGTAAATATGCTGGAAGTGCTTTGCTCTATTTTTTTATTCCAGGAAAATTGCTGAATTCGGAATAAAGTTTTAAATTTAATTACAACCTTGAATTCTATATAAATGCAGGTACTATATTTAAGTGGGAATTGAGAAGAGTAAGAGAAAGTCGTGTGAGTGCCAGACGATATTATTTTTTTATGTTATTTTGCTTTTTCTTCATAAAATGAAGATTAAAAAAGAGTTTTTTTTTTTTTTTTTTTCTGAGGGGGAGGGGATTTTTTTTTTTTTTTTTTTTTTTTCTGAGGGGGAGGGGATTTTTTTTTTTTTTTTTTAATCTGGGTTATTTTGCTATATTTACACCTTTTTTAGTCCCCTGAATCCGAAAATCACGTTTTTGCCGTTGGTCTGCGTGCTTGTTATTAACATTATTCAAGAACAAATAGCAGCAAGAAATTCAGAGTCGGTATTCTAAATCTATATCACATATGAAATGAGGATGCTATACCTGAAACTTATCGTTCAGATCGGACAAATGGTTCGTATACAGGAATATACAAAAGTATTTAAATACGGTACATCTGTGGGCGATATTTCTGATAGTTACAGTTTAATATTTTTAGACCGTACTATATAAAATGAAGTTGACATGTATTCTTCATATGTAGAAAAACATCTTTCAGAAAAAATATAGTACGAAAAGTACTTACTGTTCGTTTTAGAAGTTCACAAAAGTATTTTGATACATTAGTATTACATTTGGAAGTAGTTTGAAGTACATACCAAATTATGCCATGTAGTTGTACCTTACTAGGTTTAAATATATTGTTTCGTACGTATGTGATTTATTGATAATATACAAAGCAACTCAAAATTAGTCCAATAAGTTTAAGAGCGTGGTGTGTACGGCAATTCTCAGATAATTTTGAAACAAATCTATAAATTTAACAAAAGCCTTAAATGTTTTATGAAATTAACTATACTATCTAAACGGTTAGTTGAGGAGAACACAGACATATTTTCGTGAAAAAATTTATTTCTAAAACTGTTTTAAACTGTTGTCTATATTGATGTGAGGTAAGAGAAAGTAGTGTGAGTGCCACACCAAGTTTTTATTTTTTCCCCCCCTAAACATCTAGTGTTCTTTCACCTTCTTATATATGTATAGTCACTGCACTTATATATACAAGGTGTTCCAAAAGTCTTCCCCCCCCCCCCCCAAACTCGAAAATGAGTCGAAATTTTGAAAAATGGCGAAACACGTATTTAATGAATTCAAGAGGGACCTCTTTTGGTGAAAAAAGTTTGGGCCCAGGGGAGCTAGGGGGGCAGCTAGGGAGGGCAACTTTAAAATTTCAAGTGGGAAGGTATATCTTGTGATACATCCCTGGAGACGTCTCTTTAAGACAATGAATTTGAAATAAATAGTTTCGCCCTACGACGATTATTAAAGGAGATAAATGAGTTTTTAGACTTTTGAAATGTGGATTTTATGCTTATGTATCCCCTTTAACCTTTTACACGCCGCATTCAGATCCGGGTGTTATTTAAATTAGTTTTTTTTACATATTTTGCCGTCTAATGCAAATTCTTCTATTTTGTTTAAAAAACTCTATCATTAAAATGTGTAAAATTTTTTTTTAGTATAATTTAAGATTATTATGTTTAAGATAATTAATTTAATATTATTATATTTAATATAATTAATTTAGTGTTATTATATTTTAATATTATTTTATTTTACTGATGTAAGGTATTTTAAAGATGCCAGCCCATTTTTAGAAGCATTTGCTTATTTTTCTAAATCATGTGAATTTTTAAACTTTGGGGTAAAAGAGAAAATGGTAAAATAGGTCATTTTTATAATTTTCTGTACATTTCCCCTTTTATGATTGAACTGTAATTTCTATTTCTAAAAATCAAGTCCTCTTTCTATTATATCTAATAATTTTTTCAAGTCAGTATTCATGGTATTTAATTTTTAAAGGAATTTTAATTCCTTGTTCCATTTATGGAACATTGGGGTGTAAAAGATTAATAATCACTGCAGGACAAAACTATTTATACTAAATTCCTTGTCTTGAAAAGACGTTTCCAGGGATGTATCACAAGACATACCGGGCCAAAGATGTTTGGGCCCGGGCAAAGGGGTGGTAGGAGTGCCGCTAGGGAGTGTAACTTTAAAATTTCTAATGGGAATGTATGTCTTGTGATACATCCCTGGAAACGTCTCTTCAAAACAATGAATTTGATATAAATAGTTTCGCCCTACGGTGATTATTAAAGGGGATACATACGTATAAAATGCAGATTTCAAAAGTCTAAAAACTCACGTATCTCCTTTAATAATCATCGTAGGGCAAAACTATTTATATCAAACTCATTGTCTTGAAGAGACGTTTCCAGGGATGTGTCACAAGACATACCTTCCTATTTGAAATTTTAAAGTTGCCCTCCTAGCTTTCCCGGGCCCAAACTCTTTTCTCCAAAAGAGGTCCCTCTGGAATTCATTCAATACGTGTTTCGCCATTTTTCAAAATTCCGACTTATTTTCGAGTTAGGAGGGGGTGTGGGATTTTTGGAACACCCTATATATATATATATAGGTTTAGAATATACATATTCTGAATTATATATTTATATACATTTTAAATGTGATAAATTTCTCCATAAAACTTTATCACTTAAAAAATTATATTCATATTTTAGAATTGAGAGTTACATTTTTTAACGAAATTTAAATATTGAAGAATTTTTTTTTTCTGAATACTGAAGGTTAATTTTGTGTTGGAGGAATAAAATCGACGCGACGAAAGGGGGAAAAAAAGGGGGGGGGGAATCCCTAAATTATTCAAATTAGTTTGTTTAATAATATTATTTTGTATTATTATTAATAATACTTTGTTTAAAAATAGATAGAAACACTGAAAAAGTTATTGAAGAAGACTTGCATGAGATATTAGGAAAATTAAAGTCAGTACTGCTTGGTAAATATTAACTATTGTAAAATGACAGCAAATGGAAAACTGCGAAATCCTTGTTATAATTTGACATTCTTCTAGAATAAATCTTCATTAAACATGATAAGACAAAAAAATTTTAGATTAATTTAAGTCTAAAATGATAAAATTTTAAAAGGAATCTAAGAAGCAAATTAAGGAGTTAAAATATTAAATACGATAGCAAACACAAACTTATATTTTACATTTGAAATAATTTAAAAATTAAACTATGTTTGAAAGAAGCAGTCATTACGCCTTACATGAATTAAAGTTTATTTTAACTAGTATAAACACTTTTTTTTTTTTTTCTTTTTTTTTTTTTTTTTTACATTTACGTCAATATAGACACGCTGTCTAATTCAAAGAATATATTATTTGTTCTAATATATTGTTATCAACATAACAAAGCCTATTTCTGTAATTGTTATTTTGTGTAAATATGACACATTATTCATAATATCCAGATATTTATTGCCTTGAACGTATTTCACTTATATTACAATTATTCGTTGATTTCATCGTAGTTTTGGTTTTGGTTCATTAAATCGCCTGCTTGATCCCGGATCTTCTTCATCTCCTTTAGATCTTAATACCAAACAATATGTACTCCGTATTAAATATTTTTTATTGATATTGCCGTCAAATTTTCAATGATTTTCTCTGAAAAGAAAAGAGAAAGAAAGAGTAAAATTGAGAGAGAGGGAGAGAGATAATATCGCATATCTCTAGCTCATCTTGCTTATTGATGCTTACTTACTTTTTAATTAAACAAACTGTCCGGATTAAGGGAAGTCCAATTTAATGCGGTCCAAAGTAATAAAGGTTTAGAGTAATCCAGAAACTTCGTCACTTATTAAGAAAGCATTAACAAGAAAAGAAAAAAGAAGAAGAAAGAAAGAAAAGAAAAGAAAAAATGGTTTATAACAACCACACACAACTTTCATTTCCATTACCCACTTGTGAACTTTGAATCAGATAAAAGACATCTGAACAAGAATGTTGTCTACAGTAATGAGATGTAATTATAAATTTTGAACAAGGGTAATATTTTTTACTGTAAAATCTTTAGTTTTGATTTAGCTAGCCTTCTATGTATGCGATAATAGAATGTGGATTTTCACTTTTGATATAAGTTACAGATCTTCAGTGTGATTGTTTTTAATATGTAATTATTTTATAATATAACAGCCAAAGAAAATTTGTTTTGTAGAGTTTTTTCGCTGTACTCTGATTTAAAAAAAGAAAAAAAAATGAATGAATGAACGTATAGAAAAGAAAAAATGAATGAATTAATGAATAATAATAATAATAGCATTAATAATAATAAATGGAAATATATTAAAAATCATTAATATTCATATTATCAAATATAGGTAATAAATATTTCAAAAATATTTCAAACTAAACTACAGTTGTGTATTATGTATATGGTTTTACAAAATATTGCACAAAAGGTAACTGCAGGGGAATAATTAATTATTTGTAGTTTAAATCAGGAGTAATCAACCTCTTTATACCTACCGCCCACTTTTGCATGTCTGTTAGCAGTAAAATTTTCTAGCCGCCCACTGGTTCCATAAAAATGGTGATTTATAAACTAGGGCAGTAACTTTATTTCAGAAAATTTAAAATATAGAGCTATAGTGAATTAAAGCATATATAGCAATAAAACATTTTTCCATTTCAAGGTTTTTAAAAGACAAAAGAAAAGAAAAAAAGAAATGTGCCTCAGAATCGGAAAGGTTTTTAACGACCACCATAAAAGCGGGAATGCTCCGTAGTATGAAGTAGGGACCGAGTTGAGATACCACTAGTTCAAATGATTAACTTTTCTAATTAACATTGATTATTTCCTACTTTTTTTTTTTTTTTTTTTTTTTTTTTTTTAATCTCAGTGATTATTTATTCAAAATTGATTATACTTATGTTTTTTGGTATGCTGGATTGTAATATGCAGTAGGGTGGGGTGGGGGGGGGTTATGGAATATTTGTTGTAGCTGTACCTGTAAAATTAATTTTACTAATTAAATTACTCCCCAGGCGAAAATGAAATGTACCTATAACGAATAAATCTGTCATGTTTTATTATAGTATAAGTTTAAACTTAAATTTAAACCATTATGTAAAAATCTCCCCTTTCATATACAATCTGTGTGCTTACTACGAACGTTAAATAAAATTTATTAAACTACTATGTGCTAAATATATTTGTTATCAATATTTATGTTGCTTATTTTGTTTTATAAAGTCAGCAATATTTTAATAAAATTATTTCTTGTTTTTTGCAGAACTTAATGTCTATTGAAGAGCCTATGATTCTAAATTGGGAAATTGATATTCTTCTCACTGAGATAAAAAAGTGAGTAGACTGTTTTGTGATTATTACTAAACGAAAATATTTATGTATAATTTATATTATGCGGTAAAGTGAATGACGCATCTGATAACTAACTGAATTAAGAGATTAAAATCCAGCCATTTATGACGTGTTTTTAAAATATTTATGTACATTTACTTATTTATTTATTTTATTTTATTTTATTTTATTTATTTATTTAACTAGCAAAACCATGCGAAATACTCGCATTTTATTTCTTTTCTTATTTACCTTTAAAATTTGAAACTCATAAATGTTATACAAATTTCATCACCTAATTAAAATGTTAATTTACCAGAAGCCAAATTATTAATAAAACCAAATTAATATTGTACAATAGTGAAACCAAAATCATTCAAAGACAGGTTTCCAAATAAAATTCATGGTTCACAACCCAATTTTCATACTTCCAGAGGCAGTACAGTTTACCGTGGCAGTAGGACTCCCACGACGCCTTTTAAATTTTTGTCGTCATGTTGGCGATGACTTTTTATTAATTTTGTTATTATTATTATTTTTTTTTAAATAAATAAATAAAATAAAATAATTCCTATTTTGATTATAATTTTGATTATTGTGTTTTTTAGTCAATTTATGACACAAAAGTTCATATTCTGTATATTTCTTTAAAAATATTGCTAGGTTTAAAATGACGCTTGAAAAGATTCTGAAGAAACAACTGTTAAAAATACATTTTTTTCGTAAAATAATCGTATCAGACAAATGTCGTCATTTTTTCTTATTAGTCCATTGAGCTAAGTCCGCGTGCTTAAATATTCTGCATGTATAAATATTATTTTTTTTATCCTCGCGTATCGTATCGTTTCAACAAAAAATAATTGAAACTGGTCCACGTTAGAGAAATATTACTATATATATATTTGCTGTTGGATTTAGTAATAGTGGATACTAATGCAAATATCTTTGCATGATTAGATTACTTTAGCCAATATCTATTTCTTGAAAAATCTTATAAAAAATTACAATTAACTTAATGATTACTAAAAATAATAATAAAATAATAATAATAATAAATAAGTAAAATAAAAATTACATGTAAAATAGCATGCCAAAGTTCAAATTTGTCACCGTATTTACTGAAGAATTTGCCTATAAAAATATATGCCACGATTTTTTTTTCTCCCCTGACGAATACAGCTGATTAAAAAAAAAAAAAAAAAAAAAAAAATGATGTGTAACAGCCACACGACTTCCATTACCCACTACTACACATATTAAATACTGTTTTGTGACGATAGTGTTTCTTGAAAATCTTTGAAAACCAGTCTTTGAAATTACTGTCTTACAGTTATGAAATTTTGCATACACATACATTGAAATGTATCAGTATTAAATATATTAATATTTCTCGAAAACTATTGAAAATTAAAAAAATTAAAATTCCAAATTTCAGATTTTTTTAAACGTTAAAAGAAAAAAATACTTCCTGCGACTGAGTTTTTAACTTTTTCACTCAATTTTATTTTATTATACCTCAGCAATATATTCTAAATATAGTTGTGTATTAATTAGTGGATTGATTGATAAATTATTATTATTATTATTACTATTATTATTTAAGTACTATTTTTATGTTTGGATGTTAAAAATTTGTATGAAATTTCTGCATTGAAACATAAAATTATTTAGAGAAAAAATAACTTATCAATCAATCAACAAGTTAATACACAAATATGTTTAGAATACATTGATGAACTATAGTAAAGAAAAATCGATAAAAGAATTTAAAAACGTAATCTCATGGTGCATTTTGGAAAATTTCAAAAATAATTAAAAGTTTGAATTTTATTTTATTTTATTTTATTTTTAAATTATTATTTTAATAGTCAACAAGAAATGTTGATATATTTAACTTTGGTACATTTCATTGCTCATATATGCAAAATTTCACAACTTTAAGTTAATAATTTCAAAGACCGATTTTTACATGCACCCAACGCCTTAACAAATTAGACACCTAACAACTTTCACGTAAAAGCAAACTAATGTATGCGTCGCAAAAAGATAGAAAACAGAGTTTACTCAGCGAGTTTTTAAAAAATTGGTAGAGCCGTTGTTTTTTCAAACACCCATTTTCGAGATCTAAAACTGATTGTTTAATCAGAACAACTATCAATTTTCCTGCAGTAACCATGTAATACATGCGAAAGAATCTATAAGGAGTCAATATTAAAAATGTGAGTTAAAAACAGGACTCGGGTACTAGATTAAATTCTGTTTGGAAAAGTTTTATTATTATTTATTTATTTATTATTATTATTATTATTATTATTATTATTTAAGTAATCTAAAACTCGTATTGTTACTTCATTATTTTCCCCAAAAAACATACATGCTGCAAGTGGGACAATTTTATATTCAGTTTATTATTTATGACAGTTAGATTTTTTCGGTTTTAATAAAATATTCACGCATTGTTTACTTTGGTGAGTAAGGCACACCAAAAGAACTGTTGAACAGCTTGGATTCAAACTTCATTTGGGAATCAGAAATATTTATAGCTTTGCGTCACTTGTAAGCACATCAGAAATTCTGCCGCGACTAAGATTAAATTTGGACAATGGGTTGATCTAGGGTGCCTAGATAAAGGCATCCTAGGTTGATCTTGATAATTTTTAGAGAAAATTTCGTTCTTCTCTGATAAACTATTCAAGCTTCTTTAAATAAAACCAAATAAATGAATCAACTTCTCTTCCCACTGAGCAGGAAGTACTTGTTTAAATCACTAAGCTTTATCTAAAAATACAAGGTATGCTCTAATTGAAGAGGTAGCAAATATCGCAATCGTGAAATAGTTAAAAACAGTTATGCCTTATTAAAAATAATACATATATATTAAGAATTAAACATAAAAAGTAAAAAATAAAACGAGTATTTATTTATTTATTTTGGTACTGACGTATTAACTGCATACTAGCAATTTATCACTGGCATGCAGTTAAAAGAACTCTAATTTTATGTGTATTTTATTATTTATATTTATGTATACAGTACCGCTTAATAAGTTCACTGGTTAATAAAATCAGCCGCTTAATCTGATCAATTGCCAGGACCGGAATCAAATCAATACAAACTACTTTTAAAGCCGACGCTTAATAAAATCAGCATCGCCAGTTAATAAACTCAAAAATATTTCCCCAGCAGCCAAAAATATCACTTATGCACACTAAAAATTTCTTTTATTTACTTTTTTTGAAATAGTAAGAGAAATTAAAGTACAACAAACCCTCTTTTATCGCTCATTGCGATGATTTTACCCTTTGCAGCATAGTTACAAATTAAACACGCCCCATATCTTATCTCCGTAACAATTTTAAATCGCAGTAAAAAGCTACAAATTTGATTTGAAATGATATATATATTTTTTTTTAATTTTCTAATTATTAAAAGTCAATTCCTAGTTCTTATTTTGAAATTAGTATAACTCATGAGGCTTACACTGAAAGATTTTAAATTTGTAAGAACAGCGCATGAACTTTTTGGTAAAATAATGATGATTTTCTTCAAAGGAAAGCGTATGGGAACTTGGACTACGTTTAATTAGTTGTTCCTTCAATATAAGTAAATTAATTATCTATCAAAAATTAATTAATATTGTTTACTAATTCCATTAATCGTTACCCTTTGAAGTTACTTTCCAAATTCAGGGAAGTAACGTTCGCCGGATATAAAAATCAACCGCTTAATAAAATCGCTTTGACTGAGAACGAATGTGATTTTAATAAGCGGCGGGAACTGTATACATATTTATGAATATTATAGATGTGATCCTATGAAATTTATTGTATTATCTTACATATTAATATTTATATATATAAATATCCCACCACCAATGGCATGCAACTAATTCGTAAGTAACCCCCCCCCCCCTTCCTTACACACACACACACCTCCCTTTCTTTACGCTTTTTGCATATTTAGATAAACTGATTGTTTTCCATGTCACATCAAGTTAAAAAAAAATCGTAAAATAAAAATGTACGAAAGAAATTTTAAGAAATGAATATAGTAACTGTTGCTAAGAAACGCAGTAGAGTTATCACATATTTTTATACAGAAGAATAGATTTAAAAAAAAAAAAAAAAAGTCCTGTCACCCTAAATTAAATTCTGTTTTGTACAGAATTTTATTATCTATTACTTAAAAAGCTAAAATAGCTTTTTTTTTTTTTTTTTTTTTTTTTTTTTCCCTTTAGTTTTTATGTAATAATCTAAAATCGATTGGAGTATGATATTGAGATGCCTTGAAATTTCATTTCTACTTCAACCAGCATCCTCGGTATTTAAAATCTTTCACTTTCCCTCAGTTTGTATTTACAACAAAGGATGATTATCAACTACGTGGGTTTCAAGTAGCTATTGTTATTTTTACCCCTATTCAAATCCTCATGTTACAGGCAGGTGCTTTTAAAAGAAAAATGTTTTTCTGTAAACATATTTAATCCCCGTTTTAGAAGTTACGCGCACCTCTTTGCAGAAATATTTGTTGCGGTGAGGCTCAATGCAATTTTATCCATCCAGTTGAAGTTAAGATATAAGATACACTATAGAGCACTTCATTCCTGTAAACAGTCCGCAGATCTAAGTTTTTTTGGATTAATACATAAGCAAAGAAAAAGTTTTCCTTCAGTCGTATTAATAACAAAATTGTTAAATGGAAATTGGATGAATTTTATACTAATTGAGCGAAAAATGTGCAAACTTGTAATATAAACACAGACTTTTGATTCAACACCCCTGAAGCACTGACAAGTAAACCCTCCCCCCGCAACAATTGGGAATAGATTAGTTTGTTCAATAGAATTGCTCGAGCTTTTAATTGAAAAATCTGTTTTTAAATACTTTTAATATAAAAATACATTATTATTATTTTTTTTTTCGGCTTTTAATAGAAAAATCTGTTTTAAAATACTTTTAATATTAAAAGATTATTTTCTATGAATAATCGTAAAGGAAAGCTAGTTAAAAATATTATTTAATGAAATATCCTAATTAAGAAACTAATTTATTTATTAAAAATACAAATTTTAATAATTAAATTAGTTGAGACTCCTTAATACTATTTTTTGGACTTTTATCTGTTTCAGTGGCTTTTATATTTCTTCTAAGATTGAAATATGATTACTGCTCGTTGCATATATGTATGAATGTATACGTACACTTTTAATTTATATCAAACTATTTTTTATAAAAATATATTTTTTTCTATAAAAATTAATTAAAAATTTTATTAAAAAAATCGAATTAAAAAGAAAATTTTTAATAAATAAATTAGTTTGTTTTATAGAACAATTTGAGATTTTAATTGAAAAATCTATTTTTAAATACTTTTAATATAATTCTTTTTCTATGAATAATTAAAGATTAAAATAATAATAATAATAATAATAATAATAATAACCTACAAAACTAATTTAACCAATAAAAATATGTATTTTTAATAATTAGTTGAGATTACTTAATACTATTGTTCCGACTTTTATTAGAAAAAAATGTTTTAAGATACTTTTAATATTAAAAGGTTACTTTCTATAAAGGATTATAAAGAAAAACTGATTAAAAAAATATTTAATGAGATATTCTAATTAAAGTATAATTTATTTAGTAAAAATATAATTTTAATAATTAATTTAGTCGAGTTTGATTACCATTGCTTGGACTGTTATTATAAAGTCTATTTCAGTGTTTGAGCGGTTCTGTTCTCGAAGTTGGTAGACAGAAAGTGCCGAATTCGAACCCAGGTCACACTCGTTGGCCTATCTGTTCAAAGTTTTTCATTGTTTTCTCTGAAAGTCGCGTAAATACAGGCTAGGGCGTCTTAGAAAGAACCCCTCTCGAATAGCGTTTCACACAAGCGTAGGGTCCTCGATTTATCAATCGGTTTAATACCTACACCACAACCATGAAAGCATTTTTAATATAATTTTTTTTCATTAAATGATTATATATATATTTATTTATTTAAAAAAAATAATAATAATTAAAATATTATGTAAAAATGTATATCCTAACTGAAAAATAATTTAATTAAAAATTAAATTAGTTTAGATTGCTTTATACTATTGTTTAGGATTTAAATGAAAATTCTATTTCAAAATGCTCATAAACACAAAATATTTTTTTCCATCATTGATTATAGAAATAAGGAACAAGGAAGGAAATTTTATTATTTTCCCCCTTCGCCCCCCCCTCCCGTCTATCCTAATAATTTTACAAATTCGAAAATATCCGCAATTGATTTGTAGGTATCAAAAATATCAATGCACCAGTTTTGAGCAATCTATCTCTATTTTTATTTTTCCCCCTCCGCTCCCCCCCCTTCCCGCCCCTCCCAATAATTTTACAAATTCGAAAATATCCGCAATCGATTTGTAAGTATCGAAAACCTCAATATACCAATTTTGAACGATCTAACTCTATTTTTATTTTTTTGCCCACCCCCTCTCCCCTCCCCCCTTCTTGCCCTTCCTAATAACTTTACACTTTCGAAAATATCCCCATTCGACTTGCAGGCCTTTAAAACCTACCTGTACTAATTTTGAACGGCCTAACTGTATTTCTATTTGTTTTTGCCCCATAGCCCCCCCCCTTGCTGCCCCACCTAGGGGCTGAATTTCTAAAATTCCAGAAATTGGTTTTTAGATATTTTCATTAGCTATATTTTAGAGCAAAAATTTCACGTATATCTGTTTTTTTGTTTGAGATATATAGGATTATGTGAAATCACGTTTAACGCATGTGAAATCACATTTCGCCCCCTCCCCTCCCCTTGGGGACCGAATTTCTAAAATTCCAGAAATCGATTTTCAGACATTTGTATTAGCTATATTTTAAACCAAAAATTTGTTAAACGACCGGTTCAGAGCATCGGTTCGTTTGGCCAAATATTTATTTATTTATTTATTCTCAATGTTAAATTTATTTTATCGAAGTATTTGAAAAAATTATTTATTTTTTATGTATTTTCAATTACGAGAAAAATTAAGACTCCGAAAATACGGTTAATCCGCACTGCATAATTCAGATTTTGTTTCCTCAGTATGAATGTTGTATTTCAAAAAGAACATTAATTGGAATCTTTCATTAAAAGCATTAATAAAGCTTCAATCTTTCAAAGTTGTAAGCTTTTTTTTTTTTTTTTTTGAAATGCTGCCTGTGCAAAACAATGCGATTCACTTCGACTTCAATCCTTCATCTATTTAACCCAGATTTTTTTTGCCCATTATGGCGGGCACAGAAATTCTAAGTAAAATGCATCAAGACACTTGCGTCAAACAATGAGGAAAAAATAAATAAAATTAAATAAGTGTAAGCAAACATTAAAATAGTTCAAAAACCCGTTAATTAATAAATGATTATTTCGAGTCGAAAAATGTACATGACCTTTCATCAGAAGGGAAAACTAGTATGTTGCAGCCAACGATAACATTCTATATAACATTGCCACCTACCAGTTAACACACACAGAAATTTAATATGCAGTTTGATGTCATTTTTAACCAGGGACTGACTGACAGAAGTGGGGGCACAGGGCACAATCATCATTTCAGGACCCCCTTCTATAATAAAATGCTCAAAGTGCTCAAGTGAATTTTGTATGCATGTAAAGTACTTTAAATTTTTAAAAAGTAGCTGGTTTCAGGGCCTTCTTATAAATGGGGATAGGCGCTTGTCCCATTTGTCCTTTGGAAATCAGGGCATCAGGCTCTGGTTTTAAACAATGGTGATGCTGAGATGCATGCATCTATATGGAAAATTATAGAGGGCGAGTAATTGTACCGTCAATTGTCATCCGCAATACAACTACAACCAAATTAAGTCAAGATTATTTTTCACAATGGCCCTGTCACATACAAAATTTGATTCATATATAAGCTATAGAAACTGAGATATAGCCTTCCCTTACACGAGGGAATTGCAGCATAAAGGGTCATCTGTCGGGTGATATGCATCCAGATTGAATCATCATGTTGTTTTATAATGCTCCTTTCATACTCGCATTTCCATTTTTTTTAAATGTTATTTTAACCATTGCTATTTTAACTAATGCATACCAATGCATACGCAATAGAAGCTGAGATGTAGCCTGCCTGTAAATGAGAAAAATAGCAGCATAGCAGCACCGCCTGTTGATTGGTGCACAGCAAAAGTTGATAACATTAATTTATGTAAAGGTTCAGCTAGATATAAATTTTTTTGAATCTCTTTTAGCATTAATTCTTGGAATTATATCTTAATATAGAATTGCCTCAAAATTTTTGTCACTCTGTAAGGTTTAGCTAAATATAAATTTTTATGAAACTCTTTTTAGTATTAATTCTTGATATTAGTTCTTAATCTAGAGTTGCCTCTTTTTTTTTTTTTTTTGTCACTCTTATACAAACAGTCTAATAATGGCTGGTGCACGTAAGATCCGTCGTAGCCGCAATGTCCTTCATGTTCCCAACCAAATTATACCTCTGGGGGTTGCCGAAGTGGGAGAGCCATCTCCTCCGTGGAGGACCTAAATTGCGATGGCATGTCTCCGGACCATCCTTAGGGGTAAGTTCCCGATCGTCGCCAATTGCCCATAGCGCAGCACTAGTGCGACGTTACAGACATTTTCTAAAAAGGCTGAAACAGGTAAATTCAACAACAACCATAAGTGGAAAATTTTTACGAATTCAATTCTTACTTTTATGAATAAGAAAAAAAGTAAAATGTAGATACGAGATCAGCATTTTCCTTTGTGGTATTTTTATAATTGTTAGTGTTTGCCTGTATAGTAGTTTTTATTCATTCACTGATCTGTCTGTTCAAATATTTAAATATTTCATATATAATTCGATATTTTTTTTAAAATACATTTTATTAATTTTGTAAATATAAATTTTAATTTTTCAAAACAAAAAAAATGTTTGAAATTTTGCTAAAAGCACCTTCTTCAACTTATTCTTCAAAAATTTCCTTTGTTGCCCGAAAATTTTTAGCATGGAAACAGTAGACTTTCTGCTGAAAAACTGTATGCATTTATCTATTATATCTATTATTTATCTTTAGGCCTACAATTACATCGCTTTCTTTTCTTTGCTTCTTTAGTGTTCCCCCCCGACTCTTTTTTTTTTTTTTTTTTTTTTTTTTCCCTTCCGATTTTTCTGCCGCCAGGAAAATAGTACCTTTTAAACCTATTGTAGTCTACAACAGTATCGAATATATCCCTTGGGGGGTCGTTTTTCTACCTTGAACAGGTAGGTCACCAGGTACAGAATAGAGGTTCTCGGAAGGGGATTTATTGCACGCTTACGGAGAAATAGGGGATTTTTTCTTTCCTTTTTTAAAAAAAAGCTCGCCTGTTTCGAGTATTTTTTTTTTTACTTAAAGACGAAATTTCCTAAAATCGGAGTCAGAGGTAAGTAAAATGGGATAAACATTGAAGTATTTATACAGTTTTTAATAATTTATTAATATTCTGTGTTTATGTGAGTAAAATATTTTATTAGTTTGAACTCTGAAAGAAGTAATATTTAAAACAGAATTATTCTTATAATAAAACCAAAATAGCTCTTCTACGTAAAACGTAAATGAATTGTGTGTATCTAGTTTCAAGTAGGTAAATGTTATACATATACACTATAAATACTGTATACATATTTATATATAATATATATATATATATATATATATATATATATATATATATATATATATATATATATATATATATATATAAAGTCTGTAAATTTACTGAAATCTTTATCGATAGTCAAAAACTCAATCTTTAATCTATATTTTATATACTTTTTAATCATTTTGTATGTCATTGAATGTTAAAAATGAACATTTCTAATTCAGAAAAAAGTATTGTGTCAATCACTAATATATTCTCTTCAATAGCTCGTCATATAAAATTAAATATAGATTTTTTAATATGTTGTTTACTTTTCGCTATAATTTTACATAACATTTAAAATTAATCTATAATTTGTTAATATTCTATGTTTATTTGAGTAGATTCTTTTATTAATTTAAAATCTAAATAAAATAATAATTCATAATAATAATAATAATAATTCTTTTTCTTCTAATAAAACCAAATTAGTCATTTTATGTAAAAAAAAAGTGAATGTAAATGAACGTAACGTGAGAAGTGCATATTTAATTGTACCATATCTAAGCATGCTTATTTAGTGAAGTAAATGAATGCATCATTTTGTTCATAAAATTCTGTACTAAAAATAAAATTAGCATCAAATGAACTTTAATTTACTAGATAAATAAATTTATATATTCCGTATCTGAAATATATGTTGATTAAACAGCTAGGCTTGGAAGTACATAAAAATATAGTCTAAAAAACATAGCCTACATAAAAGAAGTCTATTATATTATAAAGTGCAAATAAGAGAGAATATTTTTATTTAAAAGAAGGGTGGACCCTTTTTTTTTTTTTTGTAATTACAGTCAGAGTATTCTAAAAATTTTGCTACAAATGCATTGAAATATATATTTATATATAAAATTAAATTATATAAAATTTGAATATACTTTATAAGTATATTGCAATTTCTGTAAAACTGTTTAATTCATTTTTTTTTTTTTTTTTTTTTTTTTTAATGTTCCGTGTTAACTAATTTTCAATTTCCTCCCTCAATTTTATATTATTCATTGTTAAAGTTTAATAATGTATTCTAAACACATTTGGATATTATTGCTCTGCGATTTCATTGATTGATAGGTTATTATTATTATTAGTAGTGTGTTTGAATGCTGAAATTTAATTTTTTAGAATCCAAACACGAAAATATTAAAATAAAAAAATAAATAAACAAGTAAATAAAAATAACTTACTTACCAATTAATCCACAAAGTAATACCCATGGTAAGTACTACGTAGATGTTTAGACTAGACTTAAGAATATATTATTGAACTGCAGTAACAATTTAAAATCGAGTATAAAATTTAAAAATTTGCAAAATACTTAAAAAAAAAAAAAAAAAAAAAAAAAAAGTAAAATTTTGAATTTTACATTAATAATTAAAAAGTTTTCCTGAAATTTGAATATACATTTAATATTGTTACATTTCAATGCATACTTGTGTTTAATATGTTATATTTCGATGTGAAAATGCACATTTTAACAAATCTATGATAGTACAATTTACAAAAAAGCAGGTGTGATTGAGTGTAGGACTTTTTCCAGATTTCAGGAATTTTTACGTAATATATTTCCCGATTTCTGGATGTTTTTGTTTAATATATTTTCAGATTTCAGGATATCTTTTCAATTATTTTTTAGTGACTGTTAAGAGAAAACTGTTGTATAATGAAAATTTAGATATATCTTTTTTAGTTTACTAGTATTTTTTTACTTTAAAAATAAATTAACATATATTTTAATCGTCACGATTGCAAAAAATATTAATCATACCCTGGCCTTATTTTCTTTTCATGTAATTTCGGGAGTTTTAAAATAGGGTCACAATCAGCCCCGAAGAAAGATCTCTAACGCTCACTACCCCCTTCTTTAGAGATTTTATGCATTGAACTTATTTAATTTTATGTATAAAATTGTCTCATTAATACGAAATCGCCATAAAAGCAGATCTTTTATTTGCTGTACATAGTACATTTGTTGTACCATCCAGTCTTTTACTGTCTAGTACATTTATTATTTTTTAAAATATCCTTTTATCATCATCATTATTATTATTTGTCAGGAGGATTTAATTTCTAACAAAAAAATCTGGAGTGACTCCACTCGACTTTCCGAACATTGAGTAATTAACAGTTTTGTAGATAAAGTAAAGAAAGAGGAGTTGTTAAACAAACAAATGAGAGAAAACCATAATAGAGTGTTTGAGTATTTTTCTCCATATAGTACACGATGTTTTATTTAACGCTACTGAACTTTGAGCCCATAGATCATAATGATAAAGAATTTTTCGTTGTGTCCCTGTAAAAACCTATAAATGCTAGATTCACCAAAATGCTTGTAATTAGTGCAACAATGATTTATAACATTCATATAAATTTTCAGCTCAATTGAATAAGGCGTTTAGATGCTATCATACAAATTTTTGCTCAGATTAATAAAGCGTTTAGACGTTATCGCACTTTTAAAAATTTGGCCCATAGGCCATAATGATGAACAATTTTTCCTGGTGTCCCTGTAAAAAAACTATAAGTGCTAGATTCACCAAAATCAATAGGGTTCGTACTATGGTGACTTACAATATACATACCAACTTTCAGCTTATTCGAACAAAGCGTTTAGACGCTAGCGTATTCACTCACACACATACACACACATACATACATAACATACACACACATACATATATCATCGTAAAAATAGTGAAAACGTACTCAGGGGACCTTGAAACATATAGAAACATCAAAATCTTAAATTCGGATTTTTGACATGATTACAATACTTTCCTCACTATAGTGTTCGGAAAGTAAAAAGGTGTGAGAAAGCTAATCTTCAGAACTTAGGCTCATATCAACGGTTCTTGAAAAATTTTACTCCAAGTTAATTTTCCAAGCGTAAATCAAATCATACAAAAAAACAGCAAGATATTTTCTTATTTTTTATTTGGAATTCTCGTTAAATAGATTGCTTTCGTTTTTGGAAATAAATTATTTGCTGTTTACCTTTCTGCTTTTGATATTTTGATTTCGTGATTTCAATTTGATCCTCAGTAAAAGAAAAAAACAGAAAATGTATTCATTTATGGTTATTTCTAACAATTTCTAGCCGTTGTGTGAAAAGTGAGAGAGAAAAACACCACTTTTCTCTTGCTGGTAAAATTCAATAAAAGAAAAAATTTCGTCCCAAGTTACATGACAAATGTCCCTAATTACTTTACAAATCTTAAAAGAAAAGAAATATTGGGACTTTGATTTTTCATAAATATGCACTGGTGCGTACCAGCAGTGTTGCCAGATTGGGGATTTTGTCTCCATTTTAGGGAGTTTTTAGGCTTCTGGGGACAATTTTGGGGACTGAATGTTTGTGGGGAATTTCGATGGGATTTTTGATGTTTTTGGGGGAGAAATATGGGGAATTTTTCAACTTTTCTTGGCTTCTTTTTTTCAACTTTTCTTTAGTCTACCTGTTAAGTTTACAGCATTGCCAACTGTAGGAATTTGCCCTAAGTGTAGGGATTTTTGACAGTTTTCTTTAACATGTAGGGTAGGGGCTTTTGAAGGTACTCCTTCTCCACACGACATCCTCAGGATATTCTGAGGATGAAAGTACATCTTCAGCACTGAAGTACTTTACACAGATTTAAAATTTTCCTATAATTAGTGTGTATACAAAAGTTATTTTTGTATATAGAGATTTTTTTTCAAAAATGAGCGTTTTATTTGGGGGAAAATTTGGGCTTAAATCTGTTATATATATATATATATATATATATATATTTTTTTTTTTTTTTTTTTGAGAAAAAACCCCTGATTTGGGGATATTTGAAAGCCTGTTTGGGAAAATTGACTGTCGACCATCTGGCATCACTGCGTACCAGTACGCACTATTAATGAGTTCATACGCGTTCCATCTAACAGATAAAAATTCACTAAAATAAAAGAAGTAAAGGGGAAAAAAAACTTAAAACTTTTTATTTAATTTAAATTCATTTTCAAAAATACATTAGGTAGATTTTTACATCCTCTGAGTGTTAACGAGTTTTTACTAGGGCCTAGGGACGGGGCCTTTGATAGGCACCCTAGTTTTTAATAGTCAAGCTCAAAAGTCAGTAGAGGGTTCATGTAAAGGACAGAACTGGGAAATTTCATCAGTGGCAAGTTGCCAAAAGAAGCTGTTATTATTATTATTATTATTATTATTATTATTATTATTATTGGCCATTTTTTAAAAAGTAGTGACCAGTTTTATTTTTATTTATTTATTTATTTTATAGAAATGATAAACTTTTAAAAGCTTCTATATAGTTTAGTAACGGTATAAAGTTAAATAATCCAAACAAATATGCTAATATGAATAAAATTAAACACTTAAAATAATAATAAATAAATAAATGAAACAAAATACACATAGACTCGAGAAATATTAAAAATTAAATATTTTAAAACGAAATTATAACAGCTTCTTTGATTTGAGGAGAATTTTTTTTTTTCTTTTTTCTTAATTGTTTAAAACTACTAAAATTTCAACTAAACTTTAATTAACGTATGTCAAAATAAAATATCATTGTAAAAAATATTACTTACTTTACTGTGATAGTTGACAAAAATAAAACACTATATATATATATATATATAACTTAAATAATTTTTGTCAGCATGAACAAATAAAACTAAATATTATTAAATTGGATGGTATTTCACGATTTTTTTTTTTTTTTCCTTTAAAAGTTTGATATGTATTTTATGATAAAAAAGATTAAATACCATAAAAATAATTAAATAAATCAATAAATAAATAAAATAATGCATTTCGTTATAAAAAATATATTTTTTATTTGGTCTGAGTCAGACTCCCATCACAGTACACCTTTATTTGTATTAAATACTTCCTATTTACATTTATATTTTTAAATTTTTAATTTGTACTCTATGTCTAATCATTGAGAAAGTTATCTAAAGTAAAGTTAAAATTGCGATTGACGATTGACAGGTAATGTTTTAGTCGCATTTTCTTTTAGTCGTCCTGCAGCCGATGACGACCGTTAATTTTATAAAAATTTTAAATAAAAGTAAAAATTAAAATACATAAATAAACCAAAAAGAGAAAGGGGGGGAAGGGAGAATCTCCTTCCGTAAAAAAAAAAAAAATTGTGATTTTCTTTTTTTCCCCTATACAAAAAAATATATTTCAAAGAAAAGCCGTTCCTCTTTCCATAATCATATACTGGAACACGAGCTAGAAAGTTTACACAGAATAAGAGAAAAAAAAAGAAAGAAAGAAAAAGGTAGGGGATATTTTACACCCCCTATACTCCACTCCAACGGTCGCCCCGCTACTCTACCTGTGGTGGGAGCTGAATTAAAAAATAAAGAAAATGTATGTAGCGTGCCGACGTAATAATAAACATCCACGCGATCGCCCCACATCTGCCCACCTGTCGTCCACAAGCCTTCACTGTCGCCTGAATTAAAAACTACACTTATTGACTGTGGGATGTTAAATCTATGCAACAATCCTTTTAGGGACGATATTGCGCAGAAAATTGAGACAAATTATGATTTTGACAAAAATTATTAACATACACGCACGAAAAAAAGAAAAAATAATGAAAGAAAAGAATCCGTAAGAAAATCTAATGTGGACAGATTTATCAGTCTTTAAAAAGAGGTCACTTTCTTCTTTTGGTTTTTAAAGTAAAAAATAATGTGCTTTTTAAAATAAACGTAGAAAAAGTAATAAAATATCCTAAAAAAAAATATTTTAATTATTTTCAAAATGTTACTTATTTATTTTGTTCGAAAATCAAACGGCGAAAGATTTTTATTTTATTTTATTTATTTATTTAGAAAGTTACGAAAAAATAAATAATTACTTTATAAAAGAATGAAGAAATACTATTAATCTATACAAATAAAAAATAGCGCAAAGGTAGGGGGGAAAAAAACTTAATGTTTATTTAATTTTTTTCTTATTAATTTTAGAAGACTCCTTTCTTTTGCTTAGATAAAATAATCTTTTAAATATTATTATCTTGTTATTATAGTATTATCTTAAAATGAGCCAAGATCTGTAAATTTTCTATAAAATAAAATAAATAAATGTAAATAAGTTAGTAATTTTTAATGCTAGGCACTCAGCATTTGAAAAGTTTTAATTAAATTGATTAGTAATATTTCATTAACATGGGATAAATTTCAATTTATTAAAATAGAGAGATTAATTTCCTTTTAATGAATTTTTCTTCACCCCCTTCTCATTATTATTATTAAATTGGTGGAAATAAACAGTTGTCTTTAGCTAAAGAACTACTTTACATAATAATAATAATAAATAAGGAATTTATTATTATCATTTTAAAGCTTTGTTCGGTATTGTAGATTCTTTTGTATTTTTTAAATACAGAATTATAATTTTTGGCAATCGAGAAAAAGCTTAAAAATAAAAACTTCATCTACGTATTATTTAGAAAACATTTAAAGCAAAATGAAATCAACATTGTTAAAATATTATAATCGGTAATCTTATTTTGGAAATAATGTTTTCAGTTTTTTTTTTTTTTTTTTTATCACTTAATGAAAATAAAGGAAAATAATAATTATAATTAATTTTCATATATACCGTTACTTTCATAGAAAATGCTGCAAAAATATAAAACATATTATTTGCTTATCTATGAAATACTAAAAACTCAAATCTGTCTTTCTTTAATTTCAGTTAGTCTGTCCGATAGAGAAATTCTAGATAGGTGCTCTCCAATTTCATTTGGAATTGGCGGGCTTTATCGATTCACTAAACTTAACATCTGAAGGCCACACCATATTTTGCAGCGATGGCTAAAAACGCCTTTTTCTAAAACACTTTTCTTTTAGCCATGGGATGATAATAACATTTATAATAATACTTATAGTTATAAGACTTAGTTATAAGACTTAAAAAAAAAAAAAAAAAAAAAAAAAACTATTACTATTTTATTTAAAAAGGAATAATGTGATAATTTTATTTTTAAAATCAAATACTAAAATATTATTATTTATAATCTATATTGTTGTACAGTACAAACATTTCTTTTTTTTTTTTTTTTTTTTTTTTAAGTAAAAACACGTGTAATAAGATATGAATGGATAAAAATATTTTTTGATACGCCAGTTGAAAAAGGTCTTTGTGTGTGTGTGTATATATATATATATATATATATATATTGCATATTACATAAAGCTTTCCACTGTTATTTAGCATCAACATCATATGTGCAAGTTGACCACTAGTCAGGGAATCATGGAAAAGTCAGTGAATTTAAGTGAGTCTGGAATAGTCAGGGAATTTCGACAAATTTTGTGAAAATAAGCCATATTTGAAAGCTCGTTATGGCAAAATGCGAAATTATTTGTTATTTATTTATTTTTATTTTTTTTTTTTGTGGTGGGGGGCAGCGTTAAGTCGGGGAAAAGTCAGGAAAAATGCGTCTAAAAGTATTTTCATCTCCATAAATAATGTTATAGGGGAAAAAAAAATAATAATAAATAAATAAAGTATCTAATAATTAAATAGAAATGCATTTGTCTGAAAATTTATCTGTAATATAAAAATGATGCAAATTACTTTTAGTTTTTCTTTCTTTCTTTTTTTTTAATAAAAAAAGAAAAGAAAAAAAATGACGAAGCTGAAATTTAATAAAATGAGAAATCTATTCATATCAAATTAATGTCTAACAATTTTACTTAGAACTGTTGCAAAAATATGGGTTTGAGATTGACGCTCGAAACTCATTTTTTTGTCTATTAAGGCTCATTAAACCGGAATTTAAGCTTAAAGTGGATTTCAAATCACTACGTACATCCCTGTCTAAACCGGCACCTGAAAATCAAAGCGTTAATTATTCGTCCCAGTGATGCCAGATTGGGGATTTTGTCCCCATTTTGGGGATTTTTGAGGCTTCTGGGGACAATTTTGGGGAGCGAATGTTTGTGGGGACTTTTTTGGGGAATTCTAAAATTTTTGGGGACAAATCTGGGGAATTCTTCAACTTTCTGTCAATGTTGGCAACGTAATGATTTATCCCTACGATCAAGAATTTTCAATAGCTTTATTGTTATTTGGGGATTTTTTTCAAAAATTGCCTTCATTTGGGGAAAAATCTGCGCTTAAATCCATTTAAATCTGCTTGATGTTTCTTTTTGAAAAAAATTTTATTTTCCCTTTTTAGTAGAAATTAAGTTGGGGATTTTTTTGAAAAAACCCCCTGATTTGGGGAAATTTTAAGACCTATTTGGGGAAATAATTTTCGACCATCTGGCATCACTGATTCGTCCACTAGGGAGAAAAAAAAAAGGTGGGGGAGGCAAAGTGGTAGTGGCGTACCCAGAGGCAGCCCCTCCCTCCCGAAATTTTGTAGAAAGTTGAAAAAAAAAAAAGAGTAAGAGTAAATATGCATGATTTCTGTACGTTGTGAAACATTACCCAACTTAACTCAGCCCTCCCCGCAATAAATTCCTGGATACACCACTACAAAGTGGGAAGAGATGAAATTGTAAAACTGAACTGCAATTTCGGGGGGGGGGGGGGAAGCATTATAGTATTTCTAAAATCACCGAAGTGACGTTTAATTCCACATTAGCGTTTAAATGATTGATATTATTTAAATATTCTTAAAATGGTATCAATATTTCTTTTTGAAGTTTTGTTCTGCAATAAATTTTAAACTGGTTATGAATGTATGCTGATATTTTTTTTAATATGAATGGGATTCATTTATTTCGCTAAACTTTATTTTAAATTATTAATTTCTATAACACTCCTATTTAAATCATCATCATTATTATTATTATTATTATTATTTTTAACATTATTGATATTATTATAACACAAATAATTAACTAATTTTATCTTTGATTTTTAACTTTAAGAACACAGATTGCAAGATAAATTGATGGAAAGGAAAATAAATAAATAAAAATTGTTTAGGAGAGTGGCGGGAAAATGAGGCACGCTTCTGACCCGTGGCAAATCCCTAGACTATTTTTTTTCATCTTTTCAAGGCTTCACAGAGGTCACTTCGAGGATCCCCTTACCCCCTATCGCATGAAAATAAGATAGGGATGCCCGGGCTGAAAAAGAGCATTTTGGCGGGAATTGCAATCGCAATTTCTGTCGCAGGTTTGCTCTGAGGAACAGGTTTGTATTACGGATTACGGATGGTTGGCAGGTCGCCAACAGTTACGCCCCTCCCGTACGCATGCGCTCTAGGATAAAACGTGATGGAACTCAAGTGTTTGTAAGGTGTTATGTATTGCTATTTTGGCGAGATAAAAGCTTCGGAATGCCTTCGTAAATTTGAAGACTAATTCTATTTCTTTTTTCTTTTCTTTCTTTCTTTTTCTCTTTTTAAATATTAATACCTACTTTTTATTTAAAAACAAAAAATGAATTATTAAAAAAAATTTGTTTAATTGTAAATGAGAAAAATGAAAAAGTAAAATAACATTTTATTTACAACTTTATCATTATCATTATTATTATTATTTTTTTTTATGTATGTCAGCATTTATTTTTTATTTAAAAAAAAAATAAATGGATGAAAGACTTTTTATTTAAAAACAATATTTTAAAATTCAAAACAATAAATCGATTTTCAATTAATTTTTTAATTAATAAATAGAAATAAAAAGTAAAAAAAAAAAATATTTTTTCAATTTTACTAATAAAAGTGGACTTTATTAAGCTATCACATTAATATTGTTATCAATATAATGCTTTAGTTTTAATTTATTTTGCTAATTTTTTATTTTTAAATTTATAAACAAACCTAAATATTTAAATTAATTTTTTTTTTATTAAAAAAACTCAATTAATGGTATATTTTTTTTTTTTGTTTTTAAATAAAAAAATTGATGCTCATGTTTATGTATAAAGAAAATAGAGACAAAAGTGCAAATGAAAAATCTTTTCACTTTTTTTTTTTTCTTTTTCAATTAAAACAATTAAGTAATTGCATACATTTATTGTTTTTTGAAAAAAGAAACAAAGGAAACAAAAAATAGATATTGACATATATAAGAAAGGGAAAATAGATTTTTGCTTTTCTTCTTCTTTTCTTTCTTTCTTTCTTTTTTTTTTTTTTTAATTCGGAGGACTATTTTCTCAATCTACGGATAAAATGTTGTCGCCAGTTTTACGATGGTTGTATATTTATCGAAATCGAAAATTTATCGAAAATATAATTGAATAATTTGAAAGCGGTGTTATAATTAAAAAAAAAAAAAAAAAACCTAATAGTCCTCCATACTAAACTAAATTCTGCTTTTGCCAAAATTTAATCAAAATCTTTTTTTGTTGTTGTTGTTGTTGTTTTTGAAAGAAAAAGAAAAGGAAAGAAAATTAATAATAATCAGTATCGAAAAAGTTGAAGAAGCCCTTTTTTAGACAAAAATACGTAATTTATTTTAATTGTTGCCGAAAAAGGATTTAAAATATTTTTGGAATGAAAAGAAATTCACGCTTAAATATTAAAATTGATATAAAACTTTGTAAAAAATTAAACTTGCAGAGTAAAATCCGCGTTTGTAATGATCGATAGATGACGCTTTCTGAACTGCAGTTGTTAGTAAATATAATAGCCACGTGTATTTATTATTGTTCTTTCTCCGCTATTACATCATGGAAAATCGATTGCATAATATGATGATATGCAGTGGTATGATAATTTCACCTTAGCCCACCAGAGGGCGAGCATTTCATTACAATCGCGGATTGACGTAATTATAGCTCTAAAGGGTTTTTTTTTTTTTTTTTTTTTCTTTAACAGTTATCATATTATAAATGTTATTAATGGAAAATATTAATATTTATTCTTTTTTATATATGTTTAAGTTTATAAATAAGATATAATAGTAAATAAATGAATTTTCACTAGTTTAGGTATTTTTTTTTTCCTATTATATTAAATTATTTTTTAACTGCGATTAACTGTTTTCAACTAGGCACCCTAGTTTTTAAAATATAGTCTCATACTCTTTAAAAGTCTTGTAAAATATATTTAGACATTAATAAGAAGAAAAATCGGAGAGAAAAACTTCCTTTTAAAGAATACGATGGGCCTCAACCCCCGAAATATGGGGATTCGGGAAAACCTATTTCCATTCTCATTTATTTTCGAATTAATCTGTGAAAATGGGTTCCAAGAAGGGCGGTGCTTTCAGTGACTTGACAAGTTAATCAAGTAAGGTACTTAAAAAAAAAACTCTGTCGCTAAGGCTAATAAATAATCTTTTTCTTTTCTTTCTTTTTTCTTTTTTATCCTGTTCAAAACAAAATAAACTTATATATTTTCGTTATTTAATAAATTACGATAAATAATTTTTTAATAAAATCTAAGTTTTTTTTTTTTTTTTTTTTTCTTTTTTTAATTTAAATAAAAAGGATTTCGAAAGAAAGGGGTGGGGAAAAATATTTTGTTATCTGTGGTTACATATTATTTAAATTGTATTTTATTTATTTATTTTTGAATTTGAAATTTAGTTGTTAAAATAATTAACTATTTATCTTAGCTATTAAACCAACTTTTTATTTGTATTGTTTAGGAGTTCCAGTGTTCTAAGTTTTGAAACCATTATTATTATTATTATTATTTTGTTGCAGAAATTCGACGATAAATTAAATAAAAGTTTATTTTTAAAAAATAGTGGTATTCAAAATATAGGATACTCCAGACCCTGACTATTAATCTACAAGGTGATTTATGGAAAATTATTATCCACATCTATAATTTTTACGTGTACTTAAACTGTACAACTTTTTGACTGTACTGTAGTTTCAGACGATATTTAGATCATCTCATGATTTAGGGACATTTAAAAGTATAAAGATATATTTTTACTCTTATAGTTAATTATTTTTGTCTTTTTCTCTTCACATGACGATAGTCATGTTATGATAATATGTCATTTTTTAAAATAAAATATTATATTAATAATTTATAATATTTTTCTTAAAATTATATATTTTTTAAATTAAATTGATAATTAAATTACAGGGATTATCTTAAATTAACAAATCTTAAAGTATAATTAAATGTAAAGAAAGAAAGAAAGAAATATATTATTCTTCTTCTAAAAGAGGTATTTTTAAGATGTCTTTCATTTTTATATGTAAAGCCAGTAGAAAATAATTTTAATGTATTCAGAGACTTTTGCGCTTTGTCGTATGATTCTTTCCTTCCTCCCTCCCTTCTTTCTTTTTTTTTTTTTTTTCCTTTAATGTGATCAGATTACATTTTATTTTCTGAAAATAATAATAACAATAATACGTTACTGATGAGTGTGTGACTGATTTATTATTAAAGCAAAAAGCATTATTGGCTATATATATTAAATACGATTTTTCTTCTTATTTTTTTAAAAATGACCTCGCTAGATGAAGATAAATATGTGAAAGATTTATTATTTGAATAAAAATTATTGGTTATATTAAAGCTATTCTAAAAATAAAGAAAGAGAGAAAGAAAAATGAAATTATACTAGTAGATGCAATAAAATGTATAAATTTTGTAATTAAGTTTCATTAATTTAAATTTATGTTGAGAATATTTTCAAAGTACTTTAATAAGTGGGAAGTGCATGTTACAAATAAAAAATAAATTGAAATATAATGGTTGGGTTATTTAAAAAAAAAAAAGAATACTGTTTGTCAAGTGCATGGAAACTAATCAGGATAATGTTGAAAGAACTGCATAGTGCAATTTTTAAACTTTGAATGGAATACCGCACACGCATAGTTAATTAAAATTTAATAATTTAAATAATATTTATAACAAAATAATAATCGTATTACAATAAAATAATTTCAATTTATAAAATATATTATTTCCAATGTACAGTCTAATTTAAATTATATATGGAAGGTAATTAAAATAAACTGTTCTTAAAAATATTTTTTTTAAGTTTATTCAAGGGAAAATATCCTATTTAAATTAAATTATTATTATTAAAAAATAAATCACAAGTTTTCTTTTTAAGGACTTTATTATTTTATGTATAGATATATACATATTAGAGATGCAATGGACATCAGTTTGTCCGGATACCGCTTATTCTTGGTCCGGCAGCAGTACTTTTTTTCTTTTTAAACCTTTTCCTCCCATTTCGGACTAAACATTTTTCGAAAATAAATACTTTCGGCTAAACAATTGAAAACTTATGATTAATTTTAATCTCTTCTTTCATAGAAAATAATAGATTTTAAAAATATAATTTTAATTATTTTTTCAATCTTGAATTTTTACTATTAATTTAATTAGTTTTTTTTTTTTTTTATCAGTTTATTTTACCATTACCTATAAATAATATTTTATAATATTGAAAAGGAGGAAAATATATTAAAATAATGCATTTAGCATTACTTTCCAGAAAATAAAAGATTTTCAAAAAGTGTTTAAATGTAAAATATAAACAGATTATCTTTTTTTTTTTTTTTTTGTGTGTGTGTGTGTGATTGTATCAATGATTAGTTAGCATGAAGCTAACATAATTTTAAGAAAAATGCTTAAAACTAAATATATTTGTAGCAATAAATTTTATTTACTGTCTTTTTCTTTACCCCCCCCCCCCCCTTTTTTTTCCCTTGAACTTCGTACTGTGCATCAGTTTACTTATAATAAAACAAGTTTTGCGTTGTTTGAGCTTAAAATTTTCTTGCTGTGCACGTATAAATTTGCACGATATTCTCTGCATTAGCTCTTGAACCAAGGCTGCTACAAAATTTTCGTGATGCGCATACACATACAGATAGATATTTTTCTAAAAATGATCGAATCATTTTCTGGACCTCTCAAAACGTGCAAATCCATCGAAAACCGGAAGATGAAAATTTTTTTTTTGAATCCTCCTTTCTTCTATCATATGTAAAAAAAAAAAAAAAAAAGATAAATAGAAGCCTATGTTCCTCAAGCTTGTAAATGTGTTTGAAAGTACTATTGTCAGGGAAAACGAAAGAAAAAAGAAAGGGAGAAAAAGAGAGTACCTTTTTGTGAGAAAAAACTAATCGATAACGTCACTTTTGCGGTTCAAAATGTCATCCCTTCAAGATTTCAAAAGATATTGTTAGCTATATCCTATGTAAACCGCCCTTACAATTTTGGCATGTGTGAAATTTTTCCTTTGATAAATGTAACTGTTTTTGACATTTTTTATCACCCTTTAGAAGACGACAAATATCAATACATATTTCATTCATTTATCCGATATTAAGTTGTTTTTTTTATCGAAAATAAGATACGTTACCGTACCGAATAGACAGCTGATAAACATTAGGCAACATAACTTAAATTTTCTTTTGAAATAGTGATTGTTAGAGATACTAGCGAACTGAAAATAACCCTTTCTCGATTTACATAATTTCCTTAATTCCTGTCTCCATTCATCAAATCCCATGTTATCCTATGAGGAAATCTGCTACTAGAATTACACACTGCCCAATGTATTGTTATAAATTCACACATTCAAAAATTCAATTCCACATTCAAAAATTCACGGTCATTAAATCTGTTCTTATTTTCCGAAAGAATATTTTATTATTATTATTATTATTATTTATGTATTTCATTTTGAAGCTACAAAATACACTACAAAAAAAAAAAAAAAAAAAAAAAAAAAAAAGAATACATTTAGTTCATTTTTTTTTTTCGCATCTTTCAGCTCAAAAGTAAAATAAATATAAAAATTAATAAGTCAGTTTTTTGGAAAATGAGTACACATTTAATAATCAGGAATTTTCTTTATATTAAAGAGGAATTTAAGAGAGAGGGGGGGGGGGAGGGAGAGAGAGAGAGAGAGGGAGAAGGTAATGAGTAATTTGATCAACAAATTTTCATGGCGACGATGATCAGTAGTGAGACCCCCTTATTTGCATTGTGATTGTGGTCAAAATTCTGTTTCAATTTTCATTTTCTAATGTAATAGGATGACTCCCAAGATCATAGGCAAATGCATAATAATTTACCAAACATTTTTTTAACATCCAGATCAGATTATAATTATAAAGTATGTCCTATACTCTTAAGTAAATATAGTACATGTATTATACATTATTTATATAATATTCTATTGAATATATATTTTCAAGTGCTGACTAAAAAATTATCAAACATTATCATAGCTTTGAATGGAATGAAATGTGTGGAAATTAGGGAAAAAACAGAATAATTTTTTTAAGTGCATTTTAAACGCATTACAAATACGTATTTTACTTTTAATCAGGATTTTTTTTTTTTTAATCGTTATTTATTTTTTGCAGTTTATCATTTCACGTTTTATTATTGTAATATTTAATTTTATATATATATCACTGAAAATTTTCTTTTCCGCCCCGAATATTTTGAATTTGAAAGGCATCTAACGAACAATTAATTTTAAAATAAAGTATTAAATAATACGTATTAAATATTAATGACATATATCCTTAAAAAAAGGTTATTCTAAAGAACAACAACAAAATAATAATAATAATAATAATAATGCGTATAATATATACGCTTTTTTGCTACCGAAAATTTTTAGTAGAATTTTTCTCTTAAATTTTACAGAAGTTCCCTACAATTAAATATATATACACTGAGCGACAAAAAAAAAAAAAAAAAAAAAAAAAAGCCGCACTGCAGAAAAAATGACTTATTCCTTTTTTATTCGTAATAACTTTAAAATTAATGTTTGAAACAAATGAAACTCTCTAATTGGCGTAATACCAAAGGGATGAAATGATACCTATGTACATTTTCGATTTATTAATTTGCTTTATTGCACACTACGAAGTAATTTTTAAAAATGTGCATAAAACTTTCTTTTTGAACATAATGCAATAACCATACACTTTGTATTCTGTTATGATTTATTAAATGAAATAAACAAGTTATATTTTAATATATGAAATAAAACTATTTTTTTGTTAGATCTAAGCAATTTTTTATTAAAAATATGTATTCTGCATTGGGTTAATTCCACCTTTATATGGAATTACTGCTTTAGTGCGCAGTGGCATAGTACTATTATACAGTGTTTTAATATAAATCTCAGAAATTTCAACGTGCAAAATATCACAAATAATTGTTTCTAGTTCAGGCAGAGTTATAGGCTGCAAATTTCGAATCCTCTCCCCTCTTCCCCGCTTTTTTTTTTATTGACGAAACATTTTCGAGAGGATCGCGATTAGGACTATTCTCATGTCTGGTAACGAAAAAATTTTATTGTATCTTTTGTGGGATTTAACTTAAAGTGAAAAAAGATATGATTACTTACAGAATTATAGGTTCTTATTGGAATGGATAGGAAATTTTGACAATTTGAAGTAATAAACTGACCACAGACGCCGCGTAGTAAGGTGCATTTTCAGCGTAAAATGCTGTTTACGGAAATGTCCAAGATACCTCCAAAATAGTCGGTCAGGCAACACTTTTATGAAGATTGTGTCTTATTTCGAGTTAATTGATCCCTTGAGCATAATAATTTGTACGACTGTTTGAAAAGTTATGCACCTCCGTACCATAATGTACGGAGATTGTGTCACTGTTTTAAAAGTGTGATTTTCATTATGTCGGTCATATTTTCGTTGTCAGTTCCGCTTGTTTTCTTTAGCTCGAAATAAGTTAAACTTGACTCATCAAAGAGAAACAGTTCAGCCCAATAATTAACTAATCATTTTTTATTTTTTTTTAGCCATCTGAGGTCATGGTTTCCTATTTTTCTTCACTAAGAATGGTATTTTTTCAAATTTTCTCTCATTTAAACCTGCTTTCTTTAATAGTTGCTGTACTGTAATTAAAGAAATTTTGCTGCTAAACACTTTTTTCTGACTCTCTTTTATGTTCTAAATGTAATACAAACCGATTTGATAAGAAATGGCTTTTTAACTTACGGTCATCTCGCTTGGATGAGCAACATGGCCGCCATAAACCAAATTTCCAGTTTAAACGACCAAAAAACGTTATAATTTGCTAAAAACCGTTTTACCAATATTTCGTAAGCATTTAATTATTTTACCATCTCACGTATTAAAATATTTTTTGATTTTCATTCAAAAATTAATACTTTTTGTGGCATCGTTAACTGCCTTATTCTTATCATTTTTGAAATAATTTCTAAAATGACAATTTTCCTGACTATTGTATTTTGTTTTTAACACTGGACTGAGTACTAATGTGTATGTGGTGGACAACATAATAAAATCTGTTCGAAAATTTGCTTTTTAAACGGTAAATTTGGCGGTTGTAGAAAGCGAAAAGGAAAATATCCAAGTGCGGCTTTTTTTTTTTTTTTTCGCTTAGTGTATATAATAATAATAATTGTTGACTTAAATAACTCTAACATCTATAAAAATGTTCGAATCCTAGAACTGTTTCGAATAAAAACAGATACGATTTTTGTTAAGTGATAAATATTACTTTTCAAATAAAAGCTTGAATTGTTCTGTTTTAAAGATTTTATAGCTGTGACTTCCATTTCTTTTATTAAACATTTAATTTATACGCTTTATACGCTACTTCTTCGTAAGTTAGTTTTTTACCAATTTTGTTTCTCGCGCCATCAATACCACCTAATTGTTTATTTGGCGTAATACGTTTTCGCCAAGAAGATCTTTCCGATGGAATCCATTTAATTCTCCATTAACCCTGGACGCGTAGTAGACTAAACTTTTTTTACGTAAAAAATCTCCATGCAAAATTTGTTGACATGCTGAGAGAGACATCTGACTGTGATCTTGGTGATATAAACCAATTTAACTTGTGATATAAGATTTAATACGTTTGTGTTTTAACAGTGTGTGGATATTTTCAAGATTATTTCGTTCCATCTGAGGATTTTTATTATTTTACTTGGCGACAGTATGGTTTACATTTGGTGTACCCGGTTGTCAAGAGCAACCATATCAACAACAAAATTTACGTCTTTTTGATGATGGTGAGTGCAATTTTGTATACATATTTTCAAAAAACACTATTTCGCGTCACTTATTTTAATTATATTTTGAGTAATTAAATGAGAAAGTAAGTTTTTAATTTATTATTTTACTTTGTATGAAACTAAATTTTATTAGAATGTTTGGGAATATTTATAAGGTTGTTTTGTTTAAATTAATTATAGCATTATTAAAACGATATGGATATTTTTTTATATTGTTCTTAAACAGCTTTAGGATGCTATTTTCTTATTCTAGATTTGCATCAAAATTAAAATAAAATGGCTGCTTATATATGTATATTTAGCAAATGAAAAATTACTTTCTTACAGAATCGAACCTACTAAGAATATCTTAATAGAAATCCCTGCATAGTGGCTAATTATTTTTAAAGGAAATAATGTTCCTAAGTAGGTGATTTAATATTAATAACCGTAACAACAACAACAACAACAAAAATCTCTTTGGAATTCAGAAATAATTATTAAAAAAACATTTAATTAATTTTTATTATCAAAATATTTATTTCGCATTTATAATTTTGAAATGAATTTAAAATAAATTTTGATTTTCAAAGCTAATTACCCCCCCCCTTTTTTTTATATATATATATAATACCATATTTTAATAATTTTAATTATTCAAATAAAAAATTAACAATGCATGCATTTTTTATGTTTTAAAAAATTTTATTTTTATGTGTATGAATAATTAAAATAATAATAATAAGAAAAAATTCTTGATCTTCTTTGAAAATATTTTTTAGTGTGGTATTATAGATACGCACATTGACAAATAAGTAAAAATGTATTAGGGATTTTTTCTTAGTTTTTCAAGATTTTTTAAGAAGTAATCATGCTTTATGATTTCGAATTTAATCAGTTATTACCAATTTCATTATTTTACAATTGTTTTATTAATTAGGAGAAAGTTTTTCAAACATTTCTTGATTTATGATTTTTATCATCAATTTACTGTCATAATTTATTATTTGCTATCATCATTAACACTCACTTCACACAACTGTTTGGGAATTTAATTAACGATTAACTTCGTCTAAATCTGTTTATCAATATTCATTTTTAAAAAGTGAATAAAATGAAACTAACAAATGGCAAAGAAAATATGAATGGTAATACAGTAATAATTGTATTAAATTAAAACCGTATATATTTTTTTTCTTCATGACATTTTTATCCATTCTATAAGTATTTAATAACAACAATAATATTATTTTAATACCTTGCTCGTGCATACAAATGTCGTTTATATTCTTAATTTCTCTTAGTCGATCGTATATGCCTTCTGACATTTTTTTAATAAAAGTGTAGTTATTATTATTTAAAACTTTGTATATTTTTCTAAGTTTAATTGCAAATTAATTCTTACAGTAAAAATGTTCTATGTTTACAGATTTTTAGAACTCATTTAATCTTTTTTTTTTTTTTTTCATAATTAGATTTAAATTAAAAATATTTATAAATCGCTACCTGGTTCAAGAAATCATTAAAATAAATAAATATGAATTGATATAAATTTATATAGAAATAATTTTGTTCTATATTTGTTGCATTATCGTAAAATTTCATTTTTTCTAACTTCGGGATATTTTCGGGAATTAAACGATCTGCACTCTATTATGACGGAGCAGATGTTTTTTGTTTTGAAACGTTCATTGATGATTCATTGCAAAAGACAAGGCCAGTCTTTCAGTCTGCCGCATTCGTATTAGTCCAAACTTTAGACTTTTTTATTGTGTTATACTTCCTGGAACAAATTAGAACAATGCTCAGTAGTGTTATAGTTCAGAAAATGATTTTTAAAAATATTACAATACAATAAAACTAACTTCTTAATTGCGCGTATGTATATACCTATATATATGTGTGTGCAATTATACTTAAACAACATATATGTATATATGCTTAAGTTTCACTGTATTGTGTTTTTCAACAGTATTTAAATTATTATTATTATTTTATTTCTATTATTTTTAATTAAACTAGTTTTTAGGCACGAGGGTGGCAGAAACGCAGCAATAAACATTAGCGCTTATTCAAATTTTATTTATCCTATTTCGATTTATTCTTAATGAAATTGTAGGAAATTCAGCCATGAATTCTTTTGTTGAATACCATTACTAAATATAAATTTAATACATGGAGTACTTTCGATCATTTTTATTAATTTTGCGTAGCGTATTTGTGAATGTAGTTGATCTTTATAGGTTATGGTGACCGATGTATTGATAGTATTGTGTGAACCTTTTTTAAATTTAAAGAAAGAAAGTCGGTGACTTCTTGATGGATTTCTAATTGTCAAAAGGTAATAATGGTTACTTACTTTCTTTCACTACACATTCATTCCGCAAACAGATTAAATCCCAAATCCGTTGAATGAATTATTTGTTTTCTTAAAAAATTTCTCCTTTTTATTCTGCCTGCCATTATAGATACCAGTAATATAAGAGGATGAGACAGTTAATTTCAGCAATATTGTACAGTGTTAAAATTTTAAGTGAGTTAATCCGTGGTGAGAACAGAAACAGAGGTCGTCACTGATGAGGATGTTTATTTGCAAATTGGTACAGATTACTGATTGTCCTTATTATTAGGAAAGACCTACGGTTACCAATTGGTTTTCCTTTTATCCCAAAACGTGTAAAAAAACTTCAAAAAATTGAGATCGAAAAAATTTTACTAATATCTAAGTTCCCCCCACAACTGATAGAATTAAGGAAGGAGGGAAAAAAAAAAGGCTTCATTTGGTGCTGTCATAAGTGCAGATTGATTAATGCGCGAATCTATTTGCTAAACCTTTTGAAATCTTTTTTTTTTTATTCACAAGATCCTAAGAAAAAGAACAATTTGTCTTATTTAAGACCCTTTATTAACATAAAGCTGGACCATCCTCCATACGCCTGATCCCATTTTTTATTTGGACAATTTTGTTTATCTAATGCATTTTATTCTGTTCATTTATCACTTCGAATAAAAATCTCTCTTTTTTTTTTTTTTCTCTCCTATCCCACATTTGAAATCTCTTGCGTAGGTAGGTTATTTGTATTAAAAGATTAAGTGCGGGCTGTTTGAAGCGATTTAAAAATAATCTCTCAGTTCATAGATGAAAAAATGAATCTGATGAATATGAATAAACAGTTTAAAGTTGAATTATATTCTGGAAGTTTTAACATTCTTTTGGTGTATTTTATAGTTTTCTGTTATTGCTTTATTGATTAATAATAAATACGTAAGGTAAAAGATATACTACTTTTACTGAATTGCAGTATAATTTTCCCAATATTAACTTTAAGCAGTTTTGACTTTGAGTCATAAAATTCTTCATGGAGGAAGCAGAGTCCGATCAAGTCAAATGTGGGCCCAGAGCCCAATGGGTATTCGCCCATCCCCCCTACATATTGATTTTTTCATGGTTTTTACCACTCTGAAAAAAAGTTTGTAAATTTTTCACTACTTCACCCAGGGGTGATTGTGTGTATGATTTTTTTTTTGATTGCAGGAATTTTTGCTTGATTTCTGGATTGTTTCCAAATTATCTTATCTTCTTCTTCTTCTTCTTTTTTTTTTTTTTTTTAAATAATAACTTTTTTGGATTTACAAAAAATTTACTTGTACTTTATTAGTTACAATAGTAAAAAATGTTGATCGCGTACTCCCCCCCCCCGGGTCACAATATCAGCCCTGTTCACCCAAAAATGCATATTTGGATAAAATAGTACCTTTTAAAACGCTTCTTTTTGTTTTCTGAAGTAAAATTTTCATAAAGTATCATTTTCCAGAGCATTATTATTATTTTTTTAAATTAGAATTTTTGAAACTGTAAAAGAAATTTTGCCCCCCCCCCCCAAGTCAAGGGCACGTAGATCACGGCCCAGACGGCCCGTGAGTTAATTAGGCCCTGCATAGAAGATTAATTTATACATAACTGAAACTAAATTTGTTTAGTTTAGTATAGGTAACGGTATTACGATGAAACAAATCATCCTGTTAACTTTAATGGTCACTTGTTAAACAGATTTTTTTTCCTTTTTTGTAATGTGAATATAAATGAATAAAATTTTGTCCTAAACATAATTTAATTTTGGACGTGAGTTCCCCCCCCCCCTCCCCTTTTCCTCCTGTTTTTTAACTGTATGTTGCGGAACTTCCTACTTTATTCTAGATCTAGGTGACCTACCGCAAAATAAGTGACAAAGGTTTTTTGTTGTCTAAAAATCCTCTCGTCCTAATAAATCTGACTTTTGCAAATTCAAAAATAGTCCCAAAAGCCTCCCATATTCATAAATATTCTTCGAATTTTTTCTAAATGCTTGAGAAAAAAAAAAAATAAATAAAAAACTTAGGTTGGCATTGGCAGATATCTAAATCAGTTCCATATCACTGTTAAAAAAAATGCAATTTTGTTGCCAGAAATTCTCTGTGAAAATTACAGAATTCTCTGTAATTTGAGAAAAAAGTCGAAAATTACGTTGACAAAACGTTTTTTTCTGTAACTTTCTCGGAATTCTGTAATGTTCACAGAGAATTTCTGGCACCAAAATTTCATTTTTTAACAGTGGAATCACAAAATTGGTAGTTTTTATCCAATAATTAAGTTTCTCTAAGATTGTGTCAAATAATGTAATTACCACTCTCACTCATTCTCATTTGATATACTTATTTTATGTAATATAATAGTTACAGAAAAAAACTGTTTTTTTTTTTTTTTTTTTTTTTTTTACTTTAAAATATGAAGACGCGTGCGCGTCCCTTAGCAACGGAACTGTTACTATATTTAAAATTAGTTTCATAAAGTTCCTTCGAAAGTTTTCTCAATTTTAATATTATTTGTATGTGTATATATGTTTGTACTTTCTTCTATATGTAATATAGAGAAAGTATTGGATTCGCGAAAATTTTCGACCTCCGTTTTTTGATGGATTTATTACACGTTTTGGGATGTCCTGAACGCGAATTGATAGTTTTTAGAAAATGTCTGTCTGTCTGTCTGTATCACGATTTTTGTGAACACTGTAGCTCACGAACCAATGAATGAAATTTAACCAAACTTGGTATTCAGTTGCACCCTGACATAAACTGGTGCTTATTACATTTGGTGATCAATCGTTCAACAGGTGGCGCTGTGATCGCATTTTTTCTAAATTTTTAACATGACAGTATAGGACAAAATTTTGTATAAATGTACATAATAAGAGTTACTTTTAACTTGTGATTGTAAAATTAATATGAATTATTGATAATAGTAATAGTTAACTAGGAAAAAAGTTTTGTGCATGTGGAAGCATCGCTTCCCCCCCTAGGGGGGGGGTAAATTTTCAAGATGGGTATCTTTCGAAAGGTTTCGTCATTACCTTTAAAACGAATGGTTGAACTATAAATCTGTAATAATTTAAAATCTAGTTATCGATTTTTTTTTTTTTTTTTTTTTTTACTTTTAACAATTTTTTTTTTTTTTTTTTTTTTTTTTTTTTTTTTATATTGTTATTGAGTGAATTTGTATAGGAAAATATAGAAGAAGGTCTTGTGGTGGCCACAATATACTAGTTACTTGATGCCAAAGAGAGAAAGAAAAAGTAAAGAAAAGAAAAAAAAAAAACTTTTTATTTGGTCTAAATGTTTTGATTTAGCAATAAAGATGCGTCTAAAACAACAAACAGTGATTTATTAACTTTATAACCCTATTCTCGATCTTAAAAGCTTATCACTTACCCCCCCCCCCCCCCCCCTTTTTTTTTTTTTACTATCTTCTATATGTATATAGAGAGAAAGTATTAGATTCGTGAAAATTTTCGAACTCCAGTTTTCGATGGATTTACACGTTTTGGGATGGCCTGAACACGATTTGACTGTTTTTAGAAAATGTCTGTCTGTCTGTGTGTGTCACAAATTTTGTGGACAGTGTATCCTATGAACCAATGATCGAAATTTAACCAAACTTGGTATTTAGTTGGATCCTGACATAAACTGGTGCTGATTAGATTTGTGGAACAATTGCTCAACAGGTGGCGCTGTGTTCGTATTTTTTCTAAATTTTTAGCATGGCAGTATAGGACTAAATTTCGTATAAATGTACATAATGAGAATTATTTTAATCGTTTGATTGTAAAATTAATATGAATTATTGATAATAGAAGTAGTTATCTAGGAAAAAATTTTTGTGCATGTGGAAGCATCGCTTCCCTCCCCCTGCGGGGGAAGTACCCCACCTGGGGGAGTAAATTTTCAACATAGGTATCTTTCGAAATATCGCGTCAATACCTTTGAAACGAATGGTTGAACTATAGATCTGTGATAAGTTAAAACAAAGTTATCGATTTTTTTTTTTTTATCTTTTAACGAAAAAAAAAATTGGAAAAAAAAAAAAAAATTCTTCCTATTTGCAAAAAATTGACACCTTTCGGCATTTCGAGATAATATAATACTGTCAGATAAAAATCGTCTGCATTTATAATGGAAAATAATTTGATAATTTAATAAACAATTTGTATTGAATAAATTTTGTGTAAAATTATATAGAAGAAAGTCATGTGCTGGCCACATCATACTAGTTTAATGTACAATTAGAAACGCCTAGAATACTAGAATGCACTGTTTTATAAAAAAGTTTTTTTTTTTTTTTTTTTCTCCAAAAATTATGCATGCATTAATAAATTTATGAGTGGGCATAGTATTTATAAGCATGTTTCATATATATAATATCGCGTACATTTTTTAAAAGACAAAATTTTTATTACATATTATGATTAAATTTGATTGAAAATCGTCAAACTGATTATTACACTTCTTCATTATTCTTTTTTTTTTTTTTTTTTTTTATAATCTACATTTTTAAATATGAGAGATTGATTAATTTATCAATTATGGATTACTGACCACATCATCCCAATTATCTCAATAAAATATTTTTGGAAATAATGATTTACTGAAGCTGCAATCATGATGTTACTTGCTTATCATTATGAGTGTTTCTGTTGTTCATATTCATTATCATTTTGTGTATACTTATACATTTTAAAATAAAACGTGCCATGTTGTTAAAAGCTAAATTTCAAAACTATTATTTCTTGAAAATTTATTCCCAAGATTAAAATTATTTATTGATTTTTATATATTTATTTGAAATTATTTCTTTCTATTCAGTTCTATTTAATTCAATAAAAACTTTAGTTATCATATACAATTTGTGATATTTAAAACATGCAATTATTTTCTAACGCTTGTCACCAGTTACAAGAATTATAATGTATTAAAATGTTAACATTGTAATCAGGGTTTAATCCAGGTTTTTTAAAATTGTACCTCATTTGTGAATTTGTACAATAATTTGGTAAAAGTCAAGTAAATTTGTGGAAATTAATAATGCTTTTGAACAATTAAAATTTGCACATTTTTGAACAAAATGTGCAAAGCAGTTTATTTAATTTTAAAATGCATTTAAAAAATAAAATTGAACAGTTGTAAAATAAATATATTATATTTGGGGCGAGTAATTTCTTGTGTGTGAGGTGAGTGTTTACTACTTAGATATTCACCATTGTCTAGTGTTCAAAAACATACAGTAAATATCCAAATTGAGGATATTTATTATGTGTTCTGATGCCAGCGAAGCTTACAGAAAGTTTCTGTGTGCAGCTATATTGCTGAGAATTGACTTTGTGAAGATGCCTCTTTTCTGAAAGTTGATTTTGTGTGTCAAAAGTTGACTTTGTGAAAGTGTCTCAGTGCGACACTAAATTTATTCTAGATTAACCTCTGTAATATAATATTAAACGAAGATTATATATACTCTTTTTAATGTGCTATATATTAATAATTTCGCTTTGAATTTCAGAAAATGATAAATTTAATTATAACCTTACAAACGTATAGAAATTTCATTTATTAAAAAAGATAATCATTATTATATAACTATAATAACCACTGCATCCTAGCTTCTATAATTGCTATAGTTTCTTTTCTTTTTTTTTTTTCTTTTTTTTTCTATCTCCCACCCCTAAAAAAAAACTGCAATCACAGATCTTAATTGTTCCGAAATCAACCAAGCAGCACACGCGTCCTTTGTACTTAATAAAACTGTTTGTCATTATTTTACTGAAATCCGTAGAAGTGTCTTTCATTGTGTTGTCACTAAGTTTTGATTCAGGGTTTCTCGTAAGCCATCTTATATCCAATCAGCATTAGCAAGTAATTATGCTACTAAACCAGACGTTTCCAAGTTATACCTATGGTCAAGTGTTTAGTGCTTGTATCCGGTTACAAGGCCAAGCTGAAAAAGACAACTTACTCTTTGTAATTCACTCATTTCCATTCACCACCCCCTCCTTTTATTATTATTATTTTTGATTCCTAAGAGTTTCTTCAAAAGAAATCCCTTGTCTCTTGTCTCAGACTTGGCTTTGTGCCCGGTGTCATCTGTTTTCATTTCATTTCTTTCTTTATTTCTCTATCTCTCTTTTTTTATTCCATAAACTTTTCCATTAATATGCATGACATACTTTAAAATGGGATTTTCCCGTTGTAGATGTTCTCAATATTTAAGTTGGATTGAGCTTGAGAATCTGATTAAAGAATATATTTAACTAGCTAATGCATTTATTTATTCATTTATTTTTAAAACTAAGTTTATTTATTTTATTATTACTAGATTATTTATTTTTATTTATTTATTTATTTTCTGATTAGTTTTGTTTCGATTCATCTTTAATTATTTTTTATTCATTTCTAATTATTTTATTTTACATGAGTGTGTAATTTAGTTTATTTTTACATTGGATCAGTCTCATGTTAACCTATGGGGAAATAATCATTATTATTTATTTATTATATAAAACATATTCTTTAATTCCGTTTTCAGATTCAGAAAATTCATGTCGTTTAAATCAGTCATTTTTTTTCCAAAAATTGATTTTAACTTTTTAAACTTTCAAATTTATTTAAAAGTTTTGACTTTCTTTTTTTTTTTTTTTTTTTTTTTTTTTTACGAATTCAAAGAATACTAAAAACAAAAAGATTATTCTATGCTGATTTTAATTTTCTTTTTACATTGTTTTTACTCAAAAATAATAAGTTTGTTTTCACAGAATGGACCCGAAACACAATATCTGCATCAGTCTTTGTAAATATTACAAAGATAATTTATTTTATAAATCAAGGAGTTTAAATTTATTACACCTTAAAGTTTTAACAAAATTAAAAATTAAAATAATAACTATAAACATTAAGTTTTGCTCCCCCCCCCCTCCCATAAATGCACTTTTTATTTTCTTCTACATTCAATAGAAGAAGTATTGGCTTAGTAAAATAAATAAATGAATATCTTTTCTCTTTTTTAGGTTTAGCGCTAGATTCCTTGCACAACCCTTAGTTTTTTACCCTAATTTTTTACTTCCATTTTTTTGTATGTTTTATATGATTTATACATGGATGTGACAGTAGTTTATGATTGTTCTCTTTCAAACCTTAACGTGTGTTCATTTAACAAAAGAAAAATAGATTTCGGACATCCTTCTATTTAGAAAACCGCACCTCCTAGTGGTAACATTTTATTCTGATAGAATCTTTGTCCACCCATTTATGTAAGCGGAAAAGTCTTTATTTCTACAACCTTAGCTTATTTTATGATGACCATTGTGCTTTGTTCCTGCGGAAATCAATGCTTTATTATATTCTTTGTGTTGGAATTGACAGTTTGCAAAAGATTTACAGAACAATTAACGACAGTTTTTTAAGTGCGTATTTGTCATTTATATTATTTGACTGCGGTACACCTGAGCTATTAGCGACATTTATTATTTTCGTTTCGAAAATCAATGTTTTGAATAAAAATTATACCACGGTACACTAATTGTCAATATACTAATGTGTGATATATCACACATTCATTGGTTTATCTTGAGTTTTGTAATTCAGTGAAACAATTTTTTTTCTGTATACATATTCCAGCCACCCCCATATTTAGTTATAGACGAAAGTCTTGTGGTGATCAGGGCCACAACATACTAATACATTTTTCCTTTTCATATTTATTTAAAAAGATAATTATTATTATTATTTAATTTTTTATTATTAATAACGCATTTTTTAAAATGATTAATTTATTTTTGTTTATTTATTCGCCTGTGTATATTAGTAAAATTGCGTCCCTGTGCAGAAGTGCCATTTATTTCACACAGCCTTCATTATATATATATATATATGTATATATATTATATATATTGTATAATAGTTTAAAATAATAATAATAATAATAATAAAACTAATGAACAAATTTTTTACTAACGCATTTTTCATGCGTAAAACATACTTTAAAATTACCAAAACAGTCTTCTTCCTCTTTTTCTTTTTATCTAGAAACAATAATATATATATATATATATATATATATATATATATATATATATAAAGACCTCTACTTGCTCAAAAATATATTGATTCAGATTTTGAACATTACAATAATATTAACATTCATTAGACGAATTCATATAATTCAATTCAATTATGTGTTTTACTGGAAAACCAATTGCTCAGCCAATCTTAGATATTGCATTTTTAATGAACATCGCCAAAACGAATTCATTTATTGTATAACTTTTAATACTTATTTGCTAACGGGAACTAACCAATCAGAAATTTTGTTTTATCTCATAGTACTATATCTCTGCAGTGTAAAGGGACAGTAAAGAATAAGATAAAAATTTCCTTTAATTCTATTATGTTCAAGCCATAGATCCAGTCTAATGAACTTTAATGTGCAAAAAATGACCGTAAATCGGTAACCCAAACCAAACCATCTATTATGTTCATTAAAAATAATCATACGCTTTCGTTCGAAAACCTTCCTGTTTATTTGATCTTAGATTTAACGAAAGAATTAACCAAAATAAAGATATCAGCACACTGGAACTCGCTAATAGCAAGCACCAAACGAGAATCTAATTTTGATGAACAAAGAGAGAAGTTGTTTCATTTTCTTTTCCTTCCTTGCTTTATTTTCTTTAATAATAATAAATAAATAAACTTAAAATCAAATATGTAAAAAGTTAAATTTGAAAAGTTAATTATTATTAAACATTGATTGGGTTACATTACAGGTAGTTATTTAATGATATGATGTAAATATATATACACCCCGCGACAAAAAGATAGGAACAAAGGGTTTTTTCTTTGATTTTTCATAAAATAACGTTATCTAAATTGTGCTTATCATTTATTATTATTATAAAATAACACTATTCCTGGACTAATTTTTGTTTTAAGACTAATTTAGAAAAATTTTAAGACTAAAATTTTTCTAATTTAAGACTACACAGCGCGACAAAAAGATAGGAACAAAGATTTTTTTTTTTTTTTTTTTTTTTTTCTTTTTTAATTTTTTGAATATGATTCAAATGTTTAATATGTTTTTGATATGATAATATTTTGTTATGATAATAAATGAACAGCACAATTTAGATAATGTTATTTTATGAAAATTTAAAAAAAAACCTTTGTTCCTATATTTTTGTCGCGGAGTGTAGTCTTAAATTAGAAAAAATTTAGTCTTAAAACTTTTCTAAATTAGTCTTAAAACAAAAATTAGTCCAGGAATAGTGTTATTTTATAATAATAATAAATGATAAGCACAATTTATAGGGATGAGAATTTTCAGACTTTTGTAGGAATTTCAGGCTTTTCTTAATTTTTTAAAAACAATTTTCAGGTTTTTGTTTCTAAATATTCTTATTTTTATTCTATTTTCTTTCTTTTGACTGTTTCTAAACAATTTATTCTCCAATTTTGCTTTTGAAAGTATGATTTTGTGTATCTGTTTCTTCTTTTATTACTAAAATTAAATTATCTTTGAGTTTTGCTGATACTTTCAGACTTTTTGTCTATTTCCCACTCTCATGTCTGAATTTAGATAACGTTATTTTATGAAAAATCAAAGAAAAAACCTTTTGTTCCTATCTTTTTGTCACGGGGTGTAGTATATAAATAATCACCGTTTCAGCTAGACTCGTCTGACATAATATTTTCCTAATAATTCTTATACTTTTTCTTATTTTTCTTATCTGAAATCTCCCCCCCCCCCCAATAATAACTGAAATTTTGTTACTTTACTGTGGGAACTTTTTTTCTAAAAAATCAATGTTGTAACACGTTTATCCTTATTATTACCGAATTCAGTTGCATATGACCCCTAAAGCCTTTAGAATGCAATAATATTTTGTGAAAAGCTTCAATATATTTTTTTTAATCACTTATAAATCTCCCGACAACCCCCAAAACTTAAAATATCCTAGCCGACCTTTAAATATTTCGAACTAAACGTTTTCTCTCTGAAACAGCTCTTATGTTACCGAAAAAGTTTTATTGCTTTGCACTTAAAAATAAGAATCCCGATAAAATCTTTACAAAAATATCTAAGTATATTCTTCGATGAGGTGAAAGCTTAAGCAAAACTGACGCACGAGCGAGCTATTTTTCGCACTTATCCACCCAAGCACTCTCATTATTGCTCTTGAACCCAAGAGAAAGCTTTAGTGGTACTCATTGTTCTATGCAAAGTCAGTTTTTTATGAATTCAACCCCAGAAAAAAAAAAAAAGTTGTAGCTTTGTTCGCAAACGATAATTTGAGGATAGTATTTTTGACTGGTAGTGATATGATATGCTTGACTGTCTCCTCTTATATTTTATTGGAATACCAAAATTCCAGAATCGGAGAGAAAAAAAAAAAAAAAAAAAAAACTAATCTTGCCAACAGCTAAAACCCATATTTTTCTACGGGAAAATCTTGATCCACATTTACTTCATATCTAATTTTTTTTTTTTTTACTTTCCGAACACTATAGTCAGGAAAGTATTGTAATCATGTCAAAAATCCGAATTTGAGATTTTGATGTTTCTGTACGTTTCGAGGTCTCTCGAGTCCGTTTCCACTATTTTTACGATGATATATGTATGTGTGTATGTCTGTGAGTGAACACGCTAGCGTCTAAACGCTTTGTTCGAATAAGCTGAAAGTTGGTACGTATATTGTAAGTCACCATAGTACGAACCCTATAGATTTTGGTGAATCTAGCACTTATAGTTTTTTTTACAGGGACACCAGGAAAAATTCTTTATCATTATGGCCTATGGGGGCCAAATTAAAAAAAAAAAAACGATATCGTCTAAACGCTTTATTAATCTGAGCTAAAAAATTGTACACATGTTATAGGTCACAGTTGCACTAACTGTATAGATTTTGGTGAATTTAGCACTTACAGTTTTTTTACAGGGACACAAAGAAAAATTCTTTATCATTATGGCCTATGGGACCAAATATTTAAAAGTGCGATAGCATCTAAACGCCTTATTATGAGCTGAAAATGTATATGAATATTATAAATCACTGTTGTACTAAATATAAGCATTTTGGTGAATCTAACATCTATAGGTTTTTACAGGGACTTAGCGAAAAATTCCTTATCATTATGATCATAGGCTCAAAGTTCAGTAGCGTTAAGTAAACATAGTGTAATATATGGAGAAAAATACTCAAACACTCTATTATGGTTTTCTCTCTTTTGTTTGTTTAACTCCTCTTTCTTTACTTTATCTACAAAACTGTTAATTACTCAATGTTCTGAAAGTCGAGTGGAGTCACTCCAGATTTTTTTTTTTTTTTTTTTTTTTTTAAATCCCGTTTTCACATTCAGAAAATTCACAATAAGTATATTTCTTTCCGAAAATTTTATTTTTCATTTTTTAAATATTTTATTTTCTAGCAAAATATGCATTTAGTTTTTTTTTTTTTTTTTAAATTCTAAAATAAAATATTGAAAAAATAAAATAAAATAAAATAAGAGGTTGAAAAATAGAAAATATTCGTTAGAAATTATCTAACGTGCAGAAGGCCAGATTCGTTAAACTTAATTTATCACGTGTGTAAGCTGTGCCTATGAGTACAATATGAAATTGATAAATAATAAGATAAAAATTTTATCTGGATAGGAATGGTAATAAACATACTCTTTAACTTTAATTAAGAATAACGTTATTATTATTATTATTATCTTATACTATTAAGTGAGCAATATTTGTATGTATATTTCACTGTTCTCGAAAACGGTAGCTCGGACAGTCACGAGATTTAACACAAAGGTGCCCCCCGAAGGATCATTGTGCACATCGAAGTCAGAATTTCGAATTTCTGTTTAGTTTTCTTTTAATTAATAAAAATATGAAAATAATAAGCTAATAATAGAAAAAAATTAGCCATTTAAATTGAATCCATAATTTAATTGTTGCCAAAAAAAAAAAAAAAATACGAGTTTATTTTTTTTTTTTTCCAACAGGAAAATAAATACATTTATCTAATCTAAACATGAACAATACTACACACTACTGATCGCAGAGCTTCCAAATTTGGCATATAGGTACCTGGGACCCTGCAGGTGTGCACCTCATCGAGAGTTTTTCGAATTTCGAATTTGAATTTTTTAAATTAATGTTTTTTCGATTTTAAACATTGGCTTTTATGTTTCCTTTTTCATGAATTTATTCTTCGATTGTAATCGTCTGCGTATCTTAGCAACGGCTATATTATGGAATTTATTTTTTATTTAATACATTTATTTGAGGGCGAATCTTTTTTCTCTTTTTAATTTATTATATTTATTGAAAATAAAATGGTAATGCAGTAGAAAAAATTAAATATATTAAATTTAAAATTTAAAAACGTATTTATAACAGTTATGTTTATGTATAATTTTTGTAGTATAACAACAATTATTTTTCATTTGTTAATTTAATTTCTTTAGAAGGTTTTTTTTTTTTTTTTTTTTTTATATATAATTTATAGTATTTGTCAGGAAATAATGGTAGTATATAGTAGAAAGGATTAAACTGATTGGAATTTATTTGTTTTTTATGTATTTAATTCCTTCTAAAAGAAAATCTACTTTTTATTTTATTTCATTACATTGGTCGGAATCAAATTGTAATACAGTGTAAATAGCATGAGCAATAAAGTACTTGGTTCAAAAACTAAAATATTTAGTAGACGCTGAGATACAGTTATCTTTAAAATCGTAGTTCTTAAATAATGGCAGACCCACCTATCGTCAATAAATACCCATATTGAAATACATAGGAAAGAGATTTTTGCAGGCAGTGGGAACCTGCTCCCGATACAGTGCGGGCAGAGAAAGAGCTGCCGTAGTCAGCGAGTACCCGATGCGAGGTCTAGAGCGATTCTAATGTAATTATTTTAGTTTTTATTTATAATGTGATGTGAAAAATAAATAATGATCCAATTCTTTTGGAGATTCATTTAAATATAGTGGCCAGCGAAGCGGGCATAGCCTGCTAGTTATTATTTAATTATGCAATGTTTCATGCAACTTCACTAGTGTATGGAGTAAGTTTCAAAAATAAATTTATGTATTTATATTCCATAAGTGTTTATTTATACATGTGTGCATTCTTTAAAAATATTTGCGAAAATGAAATTTTAACATTTAATTAAAAAATCCATATTAAACAAATTTAAAAGATTTTATTACTGAAAATAATGGGGAAAATATATGTTAGGAAATGTGCCAATCGGAATACAACATTTTTTTTTTTTTTTTTTTTTTTTTTAAGTATTTCTTATCGATTAAAATATTCTACTATCCGCGATTGTAATGAAATGCTCGCCCTCTGGTGGGCTACGGTGAAATTACAATAAACATGGTTTAATTCGAATTCCATATAGCCGCCATTGCTAGCCGATGTTTAGTTTCACATATATTTATTGAATAAAAATGAATAAATACGGTAAAAAAGATAACACATACTTTTGTGTGCCACAGTGTAAATCCAAAGCATCAAGAAATCCAGAATTGAGCTTCCATTTATTTCCAAATGACGAATTTAAAATTTCAGTTGCTTCGGCTAATGGAAGTAAAGAATTAATCAGATGATTTGAAATTAATATTTGTTCAACTTCAGTTAAAAATCTACTTCCGATCGAACTTTGAATAAACTGAAGTATTTTTTCCAAAAGCAATCAATTTTCCATAATGTAATGGCGGAGAAATTATAGTACGAATATTAAGTAGAATAACAAGAACACTATTGGAACACACGTGGCTAATGTTTACTAACAACTGCAGTGTTCACAAAGCGCCGTCTATCGATCATTACAAACGCGGATTGCATTCCAAATATTTTTTACCTTCATATAAAGTTTTTTTTTTTTTTTTTTTTTTTTTTTCTCATTAAGTATTATTATTCCATTGTTGGGCATTTTTATTACACGAGTGTTACATTTCGTTTGGGTTTAAAAGACTTTGTATTCCTGACTCTTAGATTTTATATTGTTCACAGTGTCTGTATAGAATTTTCCCAAAAGGGAGAAGAGTTAGACCCTGACCCTTTACCTACATCCGCGACCTAAATAAATTTCACGTCTTACAATGAGGGAAGGAGACTATAATCACCCCTTTCCCCTCAGATCTTCATCTTCCTTTCCATATATAATTCAGTGAAGAGTTCATCTTCATGAATTTTACATCAAGTGTAGCGTTTCATCACAATCTACTTGTGATATCCGTAATGACATTTTCGAAAGTATGATTATGATAATTAGATGTAAATTTAATATTGCTTTTCATTAACGTAATATTTCTTTCTCTTTTTTTTTTCCAGCTGAATTACCGAGGATGTTGTGAAATCTGTTCACCCCCGGAATGATTCAGTGTCCTGTGCCAGGGGATCCTCGGACCCCACCGGCAAAATGTCCCACTGTTGGAGGGAGAGCTGCCGGGGGATTTCTCCAGTATGCCCAATTGATAAATCCAAGAAATAGTATGTCCATAACCAACACTAAAGGATTACTCAATATGCCAGGACAAAACAATTGTTTCCTCAATAGTGCTGTACAGGTAAATACATAGTTATTTTTTATTTTAGATAGTGCTGTTGTGAATTTCACTTGCGATTAGAGATATATGTTCAGGGAATGGTGGAAGTTGAAAATCGTTCTTTAAAATTATTGTCTTAGAGTTATGAAAGTGTGAATACGTATATATGCATTGAAATATATTAGTATTAAACATACAAAATTTACTCGAAAACTAGTGAAATAATAATATAAATAAATAAATAAATATAATTCAATATTTTATTTTATTTTATTTTATTTTTTTGAAAAAAAAATTTAAATACTCCATGCGATTGAGTTTTTTTTTTTTTTTTTTTACAATCGACAGCAAAATTATTGAAGCACACATCCACATTTTTGATATATTTTTTAAAGGTTTGATCTCTAGTTTTTATCACCAACTTACTTTTTTTTATAAACAGCGTGAGATTAAGATCACGATTCGACAAATATTTACTTAACAGAACAGTATTAGGTTCATATCTTTTAAATAGGAATTATTGCTAGCGCTTCAATAATTTTGCTGCCGACGGTACATTTTCCCTCTCGATTTTATTTTATTATAATTTATCAATATATTCTAAAAATAATTGTGCGTCAATTTGAATTGATTGGTTAGTTAATTAAAAAAATATTTTTTATTTTTGAATGTTAAAAAATTGCATGGAATTTCTGCATTCAACCATAAAATTAAAAGAAAAAAACTATATCAATTAATCCACAAATTAAGCACACATATATTTAAAATATATTAATAAACTAATAATAATGTAAAATCGATGGGAAAATTAAAAAACTCGAGTCAGTCGCATTAAGATATACGTTAGGATTAGGTACTGAGTAATTCTCATAATATTTCCAGGGGTGCTACGGTACCTGGAAAACAGGGAAAACTTTGAAAACTCAGGAAATTTGAAAATCTATTAAAAAGGGGAAAACTCAGGGAATCTCAAAAATTTTTGCAAAAACAGGGAAAATTCAGGGAATTTTGAAAGTTTTTGGATAAACATTTGAAAATTTTTTCATAATCAAATATTTTTTTGAATTTTAGTGCTTTATAATGAATCAATTATATTTTTTCCCCCAACTATAGTAAGTTAATAAAATTAATATACCCTAAATATGTTCAATTGATTTGAAAATATGTTAGATTCTAATGCTGCATGATTGCGTGTCATCCATTTTACTTCTGAAAGAGGGAAAATTCAGGGAATTTTTTTCTCCTGATTTGTGTAGCAACCCTGTATTTTTATAGTATAATATGGTGTTTGGCATCCGGTGACGATAGACCGTAAAAACTTTAAAATTTGTGGAGAAGCACGAATAGAGAATGTATTAAATTTCATTTTTTAAGCTTTGAGTACGAAAGCGATTATGCATTTTATATCATTAAATCACATATCCTATTCATTACCTGCGTTATGCAAAAGTGATGGTTTATTTCTAACTATCAGGATGCATGCGTGCCTCCGTCAGAAAAAATCTAAACGTTCATCTTAAATCATTTCTCAATACTATTTCTGAAGGTATAGAGTTTTGTTATTTTCGTTCAATTTTCCATTAGTTCTGCTTTGCTATTTTCAGAAAATAGTAGTATTTTGATCTAAATGAATTTCCAAGATCAAACAATTTTAAAATCTGTATTGTCGAACCTACTGAGGGTCCTTGACTTTCTCCTTGAAAATTTTCTCGTATCTTCGCTTCATTTCATATCTTTCTTTTCCTGTTTTAAAATTCGGTTAGTGCCTTATAGAAGTTACTTTTATGCTTCAGGTTGGAAGAGTAATAATAATAATGATAAATAATAATTCAAAATTTTCTTTATATCAGATAATGTTATTTTACTCTAAACGAATTTGTGAAATGAAACAATTTCATCGTCTGCTGAAACATATAACTTGCAAATGGTCCTAGCCTTCTTTCTTCTTCTTCTTCTTCTTCTTTTTTTTTTTTTTTTTTTTTTACGGAAGTCACGTTTGCACTTTCGATTCGAAAATGCTAATCATATTTTAAAGAGTTACTTTATATCAGAAAATATTATTTTGATCTTAAATTAATCTATAAGACGAAACATTTTTTTTCGACTGCTGAAGTAAGGATTCCGTTATTTTTTTACAGGAGCTACTTTTGTGTTTGAGAAAAACAAAAAGAGTAATAATATTCCAGTAGTTATTTTGTATCAATATTTTGATCTAAATGAATTTCTAATATCAAACCTGCAAAGGGCTCTTGACTTTTTCGTTGCAAGTTTTCGCGTATCTTCATTTCAGTTCACTATTTCCTATCTTAAAATTTTGTTAGTGCCTTATAGAAATTATTTTTGTGCTTCAGGTTGGAATAATAATACTTCAACAATTATTTTATATTGGGAAAAAAAAAAAAAAAAAAAAAAAAAAAACGTTTTATTCTAAACTAAGCAAATTCAGATGAAACAATTTCATCGTCTGCTGAAATATCTAATTCGCAAAGGATCCTTGACTTTCTCTTTACAAGTTTTCCCGTATCTCAAGTTTATTTCATTTTTCCTATTTTAAAATTACGTTTTTTTTTTTTCTTTTTTAACTTTATTTTACCCATTGTAAATAAAGTATTGTTCTGGGGTCAAATTTTTGAAATTGAGTTTTCGTTATAGTTACATGTTTTGAGGCTCCCTGAATATGAAAATCATGTTTTTAGCAGTAGGTCTCTGTATCTGTCAGTCAGCATCTCTCACAAACAAATGGAAGCATAGGACGTCCAAACTCGGTATTCTAAATCTGTATCATATAGTGATGCTACATTAAGGGCCCGCTTCACTCACCGCCGTCGGAAGCAGAAGCTAATGTTATCCTATGAGAAATTTTTCTTTACAAATAACTTATTACTTAATACATATTTTTAAAATCTGTTTTCACATTCTGAAAATTGCCAGCTGTTAAACTGACGGACCTTTTTTTTAAAAAAAAAAAAAAATATTTTTTAAAATTTTTTATATTTTATTTTGAAGCTGCAAAATACGAATTTTCAATAAGTGAAATTTTTTTCATTTTGCAATTTCAAAATAAAATATTAAAAATTAAAAAAATACATTTTTAAAAAAAGGTCCGTCAATTTAACAGTTGGGAACTTTTTGAATGTGAAAACAGAATTTAAAAATATGTATTAGTTAAAAAGTTATTTGTAAAGAAAATTTCCCTATACAATAACATTGGCTCGGGCTTTCGGCGACGGTAAGTGAAGAGGGCCGTTAAATTTTTCGTTGATCAAGTAAATGGTTCGTCTATAGGTTCATCCAAGAGAATTCACGTCTATGAACGAAATTTCGGGTAAGTACAGTGTAACATCTACAGGCTTCCCTAAGCAAAATGAAATAAACATATTTTTTAATATGCATAAAAGCATGCTTTGTGTAGATTGTGGAATGGAAATCATTCATTATTCGTTTATAGGGCTACCCAAAATATTTGGGTATATTGGGGCTAGAGTTAAAGATTGGTGGAAGTGTATTTCATTTTGTGTTATTTTTCATATGGGACTAAATTTAAATACACGATGTGATGGGCGTATACTTTATAGATAATATACAGGCCTAATATATACAAAACTTTGAATAAACACCATAAAATCAAAGTTTTGTACTTATTACTTTAAAACGGCAGTTCTCTGGTACTTTCTTATTATAATATATAGGCCTACCCAAAATTAAGCTAAACGTTCTTTTCTATTGAATATAATCGAGAGAAGCGCTTGGCTACATTTTACTATGTCCACGAACATTGCTCAGGAAGGAAAACAAAAATTTCTTTTGTACTTCAGATTGAAAATAAATAAATAAATAAAATAACAACAACAACAACAATAATAATAATAATAATAATATTTCAGCAATCATTTTGTATCAGAAAATATTCTAAGTAAATCTATACGATAAAACAATTTTATCGCCTTCTGAGGTAGCTAACCTGCAAATATAGTTCTTGACTTTCTCTTTGTAAGTTTTCGCACACCTTCATTTCAGTTCATTTTTTCCGACTTTAAAATTCTGTTAATGCCTTTCAAAAACTAATTTTGTGCTTCAGGTTGAAATAATACCATTTCAAAATTTACTTTCAAGCAGAAAATACTGTTTTAATCTAAACGAATTTGTAAGATAAAAAAAAAATTATCGTCTGTTGAGGTAACTTGCAAATGGTCCCTTGACTTCATATTAGAAAATAACAGTAAAAATCTGGTGTGTAACAGCCACACGACTTCCATTACCCAGTACTACACACATTATAAACATTTTATATACATTTTTGATTTAAATAAGTAACAAAATTGCTCTATCCGTCAAATAAGTTATTTAAAATAATAATTAGAAAAATAATAATGGGCGGACCTGAAATTGAGCTATTTATACAGGACGCCTATCAATTTTCCCGAACTAACCAACTATATCATTCGAAAGGACATCTAATAGAGTGTTTATATAGCAAATTTGAAGAAAATCGTTAGAGCCGTTTTTGAGATACGGACTTACGGTCCCACTTCCGGTTTCCGATGTCCCACTTCCGGTTAAACTAATTATTGACAGGTAAACAATAATTACATACAAAAGCATATTTAAAAGTGAGTTAAAATGGCGAGTTTGAAAAAAATCCGTACAACCGTTTTTAAAGGAACGCCTTTGCGAGGCCTGAAATTGAGCTATTTATACAGGACGCCTATCAATTTTCCTGAACTAACCAACTATATCATTCGAAAGGACATCTAATAGAGTGTTTATATAGCAAGTTTGAAGAAAACCGTTAGAGCCGTTTTTGAGATACGGACTTACGGTCCCACTTCCGGTTTCCGATGTCCCACTTCCGGTTTTTCAATTTTCACCAAAATTTGGAAATTTCATCTGTACACCAGACGTATTTCAATTCTAAAGTTTCGTAGCTCTATCTTTATTAGTTTCTGAGCTATAACAGCCAGAAGATTCTCCACATGCATACACACACACACACACACACACACACACACACACACACTGACCAATTGCCAAAAACCACTTTTTTGGACTCAGGGGACCTTAAAACGTGTAAATCAGGTGAAAACCCGATATCGAATTTTCAGACCGAATACAATACTTCCATTACCTACGGTAGTAGGGTAATGGAAGTAATAATATTTCAGCAGTGTTTCTTTATATCAGAAAATATTATTTTGATCTAAATAGATCTGTTAGGTGTAGCAATATTTTCGTCTAAAGAGGGAAAAATCCTGTTATTATTATTATTATTTTATATATATATATATATATATATATATATATACAATTTAATTTTGCGCTAAAAAAAAGAAAAAAAAAAAAAAAAAGCAAATACTTACTTTGTATTTTTTTTTTTTTTTTTTTTTTTTTCGTCTTCTGAGGTACCTAACCTGCAAAAAGGGTCTTTGACTTTATCTTTGCAAGTTTTCGCGTATCTTTAATTTGTTTCATTTTTTCCATCTTAAAATTCTGTTAGTGCCTTAGAAAAGTTACTTTTGTGCTTCAGGTTGGAAGAAAAAAGAAAAAAAAAAAAAATGTATTTCAGCTGTTACTTTGTAACTTTTTTTAACAGATTATTTGTAGATGTTGAATTTTTCGATGTATTTAGTATGTGTTTCAAAACTGGTCGGCTGGAAGTCTCTCTTAATGCATTATTCAGATTCTTCACGGCAGGACATAAGGAATTTTGGATGCATCGGTTTTTTACCCCAGGCTCGTTTTTATTTATTTTTTTCTTTCAATTTATAATATAGTTCACTTTTTTATTTATTTATACATTTTATTTTATTTTATTATTATTAAAACCTAAGAAAAGAAAAAAAAAAAAAAAAGAAGAAGAAGAAACGACGTCACCCATTGTTGTAGACCACCTGGAATTTTTCATAGTAAGACTGTTATAAAATCTAGGAGTTTACAGATGCGCAAAGAGGAGTAAACAATATGACTTGAGTACTAAATATTGTTTAGGATTTTATTATTATTATTATTATTATTTTAAGTTTAATTTAATACAACACTTATCTTTTACTTAAGTATACAAAAAAAGAAAAAAAAAAAAAAAACCCTTTGCAACGGTAATTATATTAATTTAATGCTAGTTTTCTTTCTTTATCAATATTATTATTAACAGGTGAAACTAAGTTTTTTTTTTTTTTTTTTTTTTTTCTTTCATGTTAAAAATTTGTTTATTACTTAAAAAAATAATAATATTTTTCAATAATCATTATATGCGTTTAGATACAGTTTTTTACAAATCAGAGTATTTTTATTTGAAAATTTAGTTTTTGTAGCAATTCATGCAAGAATGTAGCAATTCATGCAACTATGTAAATATTTTTTTTTTTTTTTTTCAAAATTTTAAACTTTAAATTTATTTTTCTTGAGTTTTAAATTTCGGGAATAATTAATTATTTATAACGCTCCTTGCAAATTTGCTTTCGTTTAATCCTCTTAAAAATTTCTGTGAATTTTTAAGAAATTTGTTATTTGTGAAATTTGTTATTTATCACAGAACTGGACAATTTTAATATCAAAGAATTTTTACATTTATTATGAACTCTTAAATTCAGTCGTATGACAAAAAATCAGGAAGATTTCAAACTGTTTAAGGAGTTTTAAAATAACTTAATTAGCATGGAACATTTTTAAATTGGCCATTATTTTGTATTATGTTCTTTTCCCATGAATGAAACCATCTGAAAAATTATTTTTTATCATTTAAAACACACGCTCTATGCTTAAAGGTAAATCAGGGTTTAATCCAGGTTTTTAAAAATGGTACCTCATTTATGAATTTATATAATAATAACTTGTGAAAAATCAAGTAAGTTCGTGAAAACTAATAATGCTTTTGAACAATTAACCAAAATGCGCAGAGCAGTTTATTTAATTTTAAAATGCATTTAAAAAATAAAATGGAACAGTTGTAGTTATATGTTTTAGACGAGCAATTTCTTATGTGTTAGGTGAGAAGGTGTTTTACTACTTTACTTAGATATTTACCATTGTCCACAGTAAATATCCAAATTGAGGGTATTTATTATGTGTTCGATGCAGCGAAGCTTATTAAAAAAAAAAAAAAAGAAAGAAAGAAAAAAAAAAATGCAGCTATATTGCTGAGAATTGACTTTGCTGAAAGTTGATTTTGTGAAGATGCCTTTTTGCCAAAAGTTGACTTTGTGAAAGTGCCTCAATGCAGCACTAAATTTGTTCTAGATTAACCTCTGTTTTAAATATGATAGATTTCATAGCAGTACTTGATCTGATAAGCAATAGAATGTAAAATCTCTGCCTACAATTCAGATGTGTAAACAATTCTTCATATCATATATATATATATATATATATATATATATATATATAGCGATTTCGTTTTTATAAACACTATGAATATCATTTAAATGTGAAGTATGAAGGTTTAAAACTTCTTAAAAGCAAGACTATATGATCCTTCTTTGCGCATTATCGATTCAATCTCTGCACTTCTTTCAATATTATATTCATTTAAAAATTCAATTAATTTTACAAGCACTAGTTATTTCATACAAAAATTATGTTTCAAAACTTTCAGCATCCCGTCTGTCGTGAACTCGTTTTACAGGTTAAACAGAATGGAAGATGTTCACGAAACGTCTTGCCGTCTCAAAATAAACATTTGTTAGAGACAAAATTTGCTTTCTTAATATAGCTAAGATCTTTATGAAAAGTGACTTTTGACATACCCGGTTGTCGGATTCATTTTCATTCACGGTTTTTTAATTTCGAATAAATAAATAAACAAATGAACTGTCACGTAAGATCTATTTCTTAGTCCGTTTCACGCCTATTCAACCCTTCACACGTTTTAGGAAGTGTCGTCGTCATATAAGCATCTTCTCTGTGCATCCGACCGGTTTTTAATTGATGAACGACTATATCAAATCACAACGTCAAAGGGTCAGCGACTTCACGCTACCAGTTTTAATGTCATCATTAATGATGTCTTTCAGTAATGCCATGGGGGGTTTTCTTACTTGCGCATATCCAGAAGACAAATAACAGTTTTTTTTTTTTTTTTTTCAGATACGAGAAGCGTGGTCATTAATGTAATTTTGTGTACTTAAAACAATATTATTATTGATAAATCCTTTGTAACGTCTTCCTGAAAATTCATTTACGAAAAAAATATATTCTATAATATACATTCCGTGTTATCTCAGGATGTTATTCCACATATTAATATCTTTTTCCTTTTCTTTATTTTTTCATTTATATTCGCGTGTAAAGGTAAACGGATCAGCATAATATAAAAATATTTCTCAAAAATTTTGTGATATATTACTTTTTTACTTTCCGAACACTATAGTGAGGAAAGTATTGTAATCATGTCAAAAATCCGAATTCGAGATTTTGATGTTTCTATACGTTTTGAGGTCCCCTGAGTCCGTTTTCACTATTCTTACGATGATGTGTGTGTGTATGTGTGTATGTATGTGTGTATGTCTGTGAGTGAACACGCTAGCGTCTAAACGCTTTGTTCGATTCACCTGAAAGTTGGTACGCATATTGTAAGTCACCATAGTACGAACCCTATAGATTTTGGTGAATCTAGCACTTATAGTTTTTTTACAGGGACACAAAGAAAAATTCTTTATCATTATGGCCTACGGGAGCAAAATCTTAAAAGTGCGATAGCATCTAAACGCCTTATTCAATTGAGCAAAAAATTTATACACATATTATAGGTCACAAATACTCAATCTGTATAGATTTTGGAGAATCTAGCACTTATAGTTTTTTTACAGGGACACAAAGAAAAATTCTTTATCATTATGCCTATGGGGCCAAATTTTTAAAAGTGTGATAGCGTCTAAACGCCTTATTAATCTGAGCAAAAAATTTGTACACATGTTATAGATCACAGTTAAACTAACTGTATAGATTTTGGTGAATCTAGCACTTACAGTTTTTTTACAGGGACACAAAGAAAAATTCTTTATCATTATGGCCTATGGGACTAAATTTTTAAAAGTACGATAGCATCTAAACGCCTTCATGAATTGAGCTGAAAATTTATATGAGTATTAAAAATCACTGTTGCACTAACTATAAGCATTTTGGTGAATCTAGCATTTATAGGTTTTTACAGGGACACAACGAAAAATTCTTTATCATTATGATCTATGGGCTCAAAATTCAGTAGCGTTAAATAAAACGTCATGTAATAGATGGAGAAAAATACTCAAACACTCTATTATGGTTTTCTGTCTTTTGTTTGTTTAACTCCTCTTTCTTTACTTTATCTACAAAACTGTTAATTACTCAATGTTCGGAAAGTCGAGTGGAGTCACTCCAGATTTTTCTTTTCTTCTTTTTTTTAAATTTTTTGTTCATAAAAAATCAGATATGTAAATGAAATTTTTAAATTGTGCTAAATTTTAACATTTTTACTAGTGAGTTGTTGCATATTCACAAAATATTTTAATCAAAATTGTTCCTCAAAATAAAAACAAAGTTTAAAAAGAAAATATAAGCAACAGTTTTATAATTCTCTTCACCACGAAAAGATAAAAATAAATAAAGGTTAGGATAATTAAATTTATATAGAATTAAAATAATAATATACTATAATAATGATGATTTTCTTAAATAATTTTCTATGATTAAAATAATAATAATTATAAGATTTAAAAAAAAAAAAAAAAAAAAAAAAAAACTTTTTATATACCAAAAAAACTTTTTATATACCATGTTTTTAAATTTTTTGATGAATCATTAATAAAATACGCGAGGATAAAAAATAATATATAAGCGCAATATTTAAGCACGCGGACTCAGTTCAGTGAATAATAATAATGAAAAAAAAAATTAATTTTTTAATGTTCACGTTTAATTAAATGTATTTATTTTTATGTCGAAAGAAAATGAAATCGTAATTTTTTTTGGCAACAATTAAATTATAGCTTATATTTTAATGGCTATTTAAATTGCTATTAGGAGGTTATTATTTTCATATTTTAATTAATTAAAAGAGAACTATTCGAAAATCTGACTTCGAAATATTGTGTTGTCACCGGGTTCAGAGCTACTGTGAAAGTTTCAAATGTGCTAGTAGGGAAGTTAGTTAATAATATTATAATTTTAAAAAATTAAAGAACACGCTTTTACAGAAATGTGAACTAAAAAGCACAAAATATCTGTCTTAGTATTAAAATGCAGGGTAAGAGAAAATCGTGTGAGTGACACACCATAATATTTACATACATTTAAATCTTTAATTAAAATAATTTAGAATTAAACAAAAACAATTTTTAAAAAATCTCCCCTGCGCGAAACTATACCTCAACGCCACGGCGTTCACGTAGAGAAAGCCTTTTTTTTTTTTTTTTTTTACAATATAGATTTTTTGTTTACTCCCAGAGCGGTTACAAACATACATACATACAGGTGAAGCTAATAAAAGCGTGTTAAAAATAGGTTGCAAGATTTGTACCGGACAAACACACAAATAAACAAGAATAGAAGTTAATAAAAACATGGTAATAATAATACTAAACTTAATTGATGAAATGTTGTCACCTTAAATTATCATATCACTAAAAAATTATCCGATGTTGAAATTTACAGTTCAATACAGTTGACTTTTCACGACGAAAGAAAACTCGAATAAAAAATTAAGCTGATAAAATTGTGGTAATTTTTTTTTCTCTCCCGGTTAGTGCATAATGGAGCGTTTCCTCCCTATTTGATGCACTGAAATCTCAGTTTAATTTAATGTGCGAGATTAGCGGCTTCTACAAAACGGTCATCGCTTGTTTTTAAGCTTCTAATGTGTCCGTAGACCGGAAATGGGGGCTCATTAATGACGATACGGTTGACCGAGAAAGCCCCCATCCTCTGCTAATGCATTTTGCACCTCTCACGAACGCTGTGTTTTTGTTTTAGAATGCTCTTTCTTTTTTTTTTTTTAGAATTTGCTACTTGCTAAAATGTTACTCTTTCACTAAATCCAGGGGTGAAATTTTTCAGGTGTTACCCCTGAATTCAGGGTTTTTAAAAAATTTACTGTCTCTTAATTTCATGCTGTATTATTTTGTTTTTATAGAAATTTCTCATTTTGAATGTTTAATTTGCTTTATAATGTATCACGAACTCTGTTAATATAACTTATCAATGATATATCATATTGCATCTTGTTATAAGTCTTCCCAATCTGCATGCAAGTAACATTTTTCAGGGTTTTTGCATGTTAGGTAGTTTCACCCCTGTAAATCGAATTAGAGCTTAAACGGAGAATTAAACTCATAATTTCTGCTGATGAAATCTATTAAAAAACGTTTCTTCTTTTTTCTAATGTATAAAATCTTTCAGAAGGATAGTTTATATTGGATACGTTAAAAAAGAAGTGGTTAAGAAATCGCCAAAGAAAAGTTTAAATTAAGAGGACTCTCTACTTATCGTTCCCAGAAGCCAAAGACGACGTTATTCTACGGAGAATTTTGTCCCATTAATTAATACATATTTTTAAATTCCATTTTCACATTTACAAAATTCACAACTGTTAAACAGATTATCGCTTTCTAAAAAATTTATTTATTTATTTATTTTATTTTAAAGTTGTAAAATGCAAATTTTCACAATATGCGATTTTGTATTTTTTTTTTTTTTTTTTTTTTTTTAAGCTTAAAATGAAATCTTAAGAATTAAGAAAATCAATTTTTAGAAAGCGTTAACCTGTTTAACAGTTGTGAATTTTCTGAATGTGAAAACGGAATTTTAAAATGTGTATTAATTAAATGAGTTATAAAGGGGCAAAATTCCCCATAGAATAACATTGGCTTATGCTTTCGGAGACGATATGTAGAGAGTTCTTTTAATCTTAAAACTTCATAAAAATTTTTGATTAAAAAAAAAATTATTCGAAAAAATATAATTTATATTGGATTCGTGTAAAAGGAACTGGTTAACTAATAGGTAAAGTGTTAAAGAAAAGTTTATCCAATTCCGAAATATTTCTTCAGATTTTTGAGAAAAATAAAAGCCATATTCAGAAAACACACACACACACACACAAAAAAAAAAAAAAAAAAAAAAAAAAAAAAATTCTGCATCCGTAAACATAGTACAGTGAAACCTCTCAAGTTGGACGCCCCTATAAGTTGGACACCCCTCTAAGTTGGACGCTTTTTCTCGGAACGGAATGTATCCATTAAAATTATGTCTAACCCCTATAAGTTGGACACCTCTCTAAGTTGGACACTTTTTCTTGGAACCGTAGGTGTCCAACTTAGAGAGGTTTTACTGTACACTCTTCTGTTGTTATTCGAACTTTGTACCTTAGAAATAAATTATAATAGAGCTTCAATAGAAGAAGGTGATAAGCTAACTGTTAATAATAACTGAGATTTTTTATTTCTTTCGCTTATCAAAAAGGAAAAAAAAAAAAAAAATCAAGTTGTGTAGAGCGTTTTTACACGAAGTTAGTTCAAAACTTAACCGTTTATATCAATTCGTAAATACCTTGCCTATCATAAATTGTAACTTGCGACATGAGAAGAAGGGAGGAGAGTAAAGAATGTTTTATATTCATTTCTAGTCAACCGAATTCAAAACCGTTTAAGAATTATCACCAAACTTACGCCCATATCATAAAGGAAACATTCACCCAAGCCTTTTTCCTTGCTCTTCATCCCATGTGGTAAATAAACCATGCACTCGATACATGTCATCGCTTCAGTGCAACCCCACACATTCTTGTCGAGGGATAGGGATAGAGAGCCCCTCTCCTTCAACAATCAGATTGGTTCAACCACCATTTACATTTTTTTTTTTTTTACTTTTCTTGAGAGGGAGAGAAAAGTCAAGAACATTTTTTGTGGAATCCTTACCAAAGAGGGCCATCTGGTTCTCATTTTGTAGGTGTAGGGACCCCATATCGTGCTCCAAATCACTGGAACATTTTGAAGTAATAAACTCCCCTCTGGGGTCCAGCTAATGGACTTTGATGAGTGAAATCCACTCCACTTGAGGAAGAAATTTCGTAAAACGATGCCAGTGGTGAATCTTGAATGGTGTGTTCTGTTTTTTCCATTATCAGTTAGGCCCTCAGAAAGCATATTGTTTATAATTTTGTAGCAACTACCGTGCTTTCTTATCTACCATTTGTAGTACGTTTCAAGGCATGTAATATTAAACAAATCATATATTTTCCGTATGCTTGAAAAGTATATGGTGGGAAAAAATCCCCACCGTCATGAGTTAAAAACATTTCAGCACATCTTTATATTTCATTGGAAAAATTAACATTAAACTTCATATGAGAAAAATATAGTCGAAAACCCCAAATTTATTATTGTATTATTATTATTCACGTAATCCAAACGATGGGATTGTATTCCTTGTTGTATTTCAAAGTTGTCGCATTCCCGATTTCTCCATTGTTTTTTCTTTTAATACCAGTGTTTCTAAATAATAAACTTTGCTTTAGCACAAATAACTATAAATTTAATACAGGTAACAAACGAAGAACACGATTAGTTGGTTCCGTTTACTTTGTAACCGCATTGTTCGAGACTACAAAAAACGAGATTCCGTTTCAAATGTGAAATATATATATATATATTATTGTTAAATATATATATATATATATATATATATATATTACAATATATATATATATATATATATATTGTTAAATATAAAACTAAATATTCTTATTTTTTGAATTCATATTGCTAAACACTTCTAAATAAACTTGTATGTATTGATGCATACTCTCTTATTTTTTCTTCATTCTTTTTTATTGTGCGAATAGTAGCCTCATTCAGTTGTTCTCTGTCCTTCTTGCAACAACTGATAATTTTTCTTCTTTCTTTAGTCGGTTTCAAAATTTTTACTTTAGTTTCAAGTGAAATTGTACACCTTTTTCGAAACTATCTTTTGATTTTCTGCAGACGTTTCGTAAATTAAGGATTTAAAAGAAAGAAAAAAAATAATAATAATAATTCATCAAACACTTATAAAAAACTTGGTTGAAAATAATAAAAATTCGAAACTCGAGATCTCCTGCACTTTATACTCAAACTAGTTCAAACTTCCATCCATTAAAAATTTCAATAAATCCATTAAATTTATACAACAAATTATAGTCGACAGGTATTTTACATTTTACTTATTTTTCACAAAATAATATAACGGGAAAAGTAAACAAGATGAAATCTCAAAGAAATATCGCAGTGAAATTTGAATTACATATAAATATGCATTTGTAAGTAATGTGTATTTATTTCGATTAAAATGGAATGGAATTGAGAATTCATAGACGTGATTTTTCAAATTTCGTGATAAAAGTTATAATTCCCTTATAGTTCTGAACAATTATGTCTTTAATCGTAACTCTCGTCTATTTTATCAAACAAATGACATGTTTGGAAATAATTTTATTCGTGTAGTTTGAAACCATTGGGGAAGGTATCCGTGTTCTTCGAAACTTGGGTTCTTCAAGTGCCGTGTTCTTCGGGGGTTTGCCAGAGAAAATCTGGAATATTCGGGAAATCAGGATTTTGGTTCTAAATCTCTGGGAAATCTCATGGAAATGGAAAACTTTTATCAAAATTCTGAAACAGTTAATTGTAAAATCTGGAAAATGGAAATTTAACCTTCTTATTCCTACATTTTTCATATTTAGCTCGATTTTATTGGTAAAGCATTGCGAAAATATGAAGAAATTCACATTACTACAAAAGATAATAACGTAGCTTCAGATAATATCTTAAAATTAAAAAGAATAATAATAAAAAAAATATACAGGGTGTACCATAAGTCTGTAGACATTTTAAGAATTCGTAATTGTTGAATGAATTGACAGAATAGAACGCGGTTTGCGAAAAAGTCATTCTCGTGAAGGGGGATTTTTTATTATTATTATTATTATTATTATTTTTTTTTTTTTTTTTTTTAAGAAAAAAATATAGTTACATCTTTTGTCTACGATAGTTAGACAGATAGTTAAATTTTTCGCACGGATGTGAAAGAAAATATGCAAATGAAAGTCGTATAAATTGTACAATTTTGCGACTAGAACAGTTTATTTCTTATTTCGCCTCCTACTGTGCATACGTAAAGTTGTAATTGCGATGCTGACTTGGTGGATAAAGCGTTATTGGTGAAGATGTTTTCCCTCAGGTAAGAACCGCCGACTGAAGCCGCAGTTAGCAGTGTTATAACTCGTTTGCAAACTGTAATTTGTGGTGATAACGGGCACATAGAATAGGATTTATATGCTTGCAAACATTTGCATGCGAATAAGTACAGTTTTTCATGAAAATGCGTGAACTGGTCACGCACAGCCCCCTCTATCGACAAATAGCTTAATTATTATTTTTTCTTTACCCCCCCCCCCCCAAATAAATAAATAAATAAATAATAATAATAAAAAATAAAAATAAATAAAAAATAAATAAATAAAAATTCCCCATACCGAGAATGATTTTATCGCAAACCGCGTTCAAATCTATCAATTCATTCAATAGTTATGAAATTTTAAAATGTCTATAGACTTATGGGTCACCCTGTACAAATCATTAACTCATCGTGTTTCATAAGTGAACAAAGCATAGAAAATTAATATCACGTCAAACCAATCCAATACTACTTCTGTGGCAGCAACGGATATCGCCCTCGTACAACTACGTAATATGTTGCTAATATCTTCTTTAAAATAATCTGGACAACTCAGGAATTTGAATATGTGCACTATAAAATAACTTTAAAGATTTCATGCTAATATGTAATGTATTGGCGGTGCAGGGTGGTGTACCCATTATTTTCTAAAAAAAATTATATCTTATTTTTTAATTATTGAAATTTATAAGTTTTAATAATAATAATTAAATGCTTACAACAAGTTTCAAGCAATTTTGTGTACTGCAATCATAGTTGCCAGTTTAGCCCTTTTTGTCTACCTGAAAAATTTAATCGAAATATTTATTTTATTGAATCAGTGAACTGTAAGAATTTACACTGATTAAATAAAATAAAATTATTAAAATTTTCCGATAGCCAAAAGGTGCTAAATTGGCAGCTATAACTACAACAAATAATCTCATTTTTGGGACAGTGAAATATTATCTGAAATAGTAAAAAGTGTAACTTAACAAAAATGGAACAATGGTATAAAAAGGAAAAAAAAAAGGTTTAAGGACAATTGTCTACGCATGGGATTTAGGCCCGGGTGGATTGACCTCCACAGGGGTCTTACTAAGGGGCCCTACAGTATCAGGGGTGATTGTGACTCACAGGTAAAAACCCTGAAAATTACAGCCTCAAATTAGAAAAAAACCCAAAATATCAAATAATAATAAAACTATTTAGGCCAGAAGGCCTCAATCTTTTCACATATCACCTGGATGACAAATGAACAACCAATGAAAACAAAAAATAACATTATAGGGAATATGAAAATACAGATGATTAAAGTAAAAACTCTGAAATCAGGGGTAAACCCTGAACACAAACACCCCTGCGTTTATGTGAATTGCTTGTGAGGTCCAAATAAACATTGCTGTAAAAGTTTTTTTTTTTTTTTTTTTTTTTTTTGTGTGTGTGTGTGTGTGAGAGAGAGAGAGAGAGAGAGAGAGAGAGAGAGCATGAAACTAATAGAATCAAATAAGTAGGAGCGTAGGGAGGAGAATAGCGTGATTCTAGTTTTATTTCTAATAAAATGCAAATTTATATTCACGACTGGTAAATTTTCAATCTAGAGTAAACAAATTTAAGGAAACAAATAAAAGGAAAAAGAAGTAGAATGAAAATTTTTTAAAACAGTTTCGAATCACTATGGTTCTGTGCATTCGTCTTGCCCCTGTCACCGGTCCTTCCCTTGTTTTAAATTTTTATTAACGTGACTGGAAATTTTATGACTTAATATTAGTCGCGTGTCCGTCGCATGGCCCATTGTCAAGGGTCAAGAAAATCTCCGTCCGAGCGAAACGTCATTGCAAAATGGAAGTTAATATTACAAAATGTTATGTTGAGTGTCTTTGATTTCGGCACGCTCTACTGATGACGACATCCGGTGTTCAAAAATTTTTCCCGATCCTATCGATGCTTCTTTTCTTTTTACGTGGATTTAGAAGGTGATATAGGTTCTATCTTAAATCTATATCTTAGCTATTTTCTCACTAAATGAGAGCTGTCTCGCGACAAACCTCACGTCGTGGATCTTGAGCTATCCCATAATTTGTTTGACACAGACTTTTTATATATTTTTCTTTAATAATCGGGAGAGTAATTAAGACATTAAAGGCACACACGCGTTTCCTGTCTCTAACAAGGTGTATTAGTAAGAGGCTTTGTTTATAGAAAGAGAAAATGTCCGAGTCATTCTGACCGGATGCATTACATCAATTTATCCTTAACTATGATTAGAATCAAGTTCAAGCTTTTTCTACAGATGTATCATGAGACAAAAATTATGATTAAACTTCACCGTGCCGCTTACATAAAAGCAGGCTCTGATTTTCCGTTTGAAACAGTAGGCCCATGCTTAGAATTAGAGACCTTAAAATTTTTTATTTTAAAACATATTTTTTCAATTTATTTATTTATTTTTGAAGGGCTATCTTTGTTTATAACTCCCCCCCCCCCCTCTACATTCCTTCAAACTTCTTAAATTAATTTTAAAACTGCAATCTTGTAAACTCATCGATCTGCATACATGTGATTTAGGGGTACATACAAATGAAACACTTCCAGTTGCAAAGCCGTTTGCAGGTGTTCCAAATGTATGACTGCAGTCGGCAGCAAAAGTATCCGAGCACTAGTAAAAATTCCTATGTAAAAAAAGCACACTTAACACTGTTTTGTTAAATAAATCCTTGTCGAATCATGTTCTTAGACTGACTAAGAACAGGATTCGACAAGGATTTATTTAACAAATCTGCATTAAGTGTACTTTTTTTATATAAGCATTTTCTCTAGTGCTCTGTTACTTTTGCTGCCGACTGTATTTGCAAAAAACTTGCAAAATTTACGTCATCGAAATTGCAAGCGTTCCGTTTGTATGTAACCCATAGACTGATTTCTACCGGTTTCGTGACTTGCTCCATTTTAATTTAAACAAAATCAACTTTAAAAGGATAAACAAATCAGAAAGTTTTGTGAAGGGTTCGTTTTAAAGATAACAAATTTGGTAAAGGGAACCAAATTTGTATTAAAAAGGATCTTAGAATATGTATCAGGATTTTATCTAGAGGGAATTCAAGGCTGCTTTATGGTATCTTTTCAAAGTGCAATTTTAAACAAAATGGCATTTTAATAAAGTTCTGTCTCTCAGTAAATTTTCACCTTTATCCATAATTTGCTTTCCGAGACACAAAACTTAACGATCCTCTTATTAAGAAAAGGCCCCATCAATCAAGTTGTGCCTATAGTCCAGAATGTTTTTAACTGGGCCCTGAATAGGTAATAATTATTTTATATTAAACTGTAAAGACGTGCAAAATACATTATTCTTTGTCTATTTCCAATGAGTATTACATCCAGAGCCTGACTTGGAAAAATTTCGACTAAAGGCAACAGGCACAGTAGAGTTGATGAGATTCCCTTAATACAGAGTCATAAAATTTACATTTCGTCAAAGGTAGATAAAGGTAACATTTCGCTGAGTGAGGATTTTGTTCAAGTGCCTTTAGACTGCAAATTCACATTTGAAAGATACGGGGATGGAATTACTCAGCTTTTTTTTTTTTTTTTTTTTTTTTCCGTTTATGATGTGCATTTATCACATCAGCTAATAAAATAAAACTAGATTGAACGCTAAAGCATGATCATTTGTTCTGTTTTTTTCACAGATTCAGGATTAAAAAACATATTTATTTTTTCTAATATAATAGATTTTGTTATAAAAATTCTAGTATTCCACTTCAATGTCTTGTCTTTGCGTACAGTTTAAGCTTTTTTTTTTTTGCTTCTTTGAAAGTACTTTGGATACTTAGACAAGTACTTTGGATACTGCGAAGATACACTCAGAAGGGGAGGGGGGGGGAGATAAAGAGAAAAAACATTTTTTAGGCAAAATTTTAAATTTAAAAAACAAAAAAATCTCTTTTAAAATAAAAAGAAATTGTGAACTTTTACAGGCCAAGTTCCCTAGATCCGGGGCTGTTGTGCCTAATGAAAATTCAGGGCCTTACTAGATCTACACATTATTTAATGCTTTTCATGTATGAGCAATTTATTTAAAATTTAAAATATTTTTCTTTCCTTTCATTTTAGGTTCTGTGGCATTTAGACATTTTTCGAAGGAGTTTCAGGGAACTTCAAGGTCATGCTTGCATGGAAGATTCTTGTATTTTCTGTGCTTTAAAGGTATTTCCCATAATTTCTGTAATAATATACATACATATATATATATATATTTAACCGGAGTATAACATGCAACATATTTTAATATTTAAAAACTATTAAATTATTTGCAAAATAAGTCTTTATATTAATTCTTAGAAAATAACAACTTTAAAGAAAAAATAATTTTAGATGAAAAAACTTATTGTGTTTTCTGTATTTTAAACGTGTTGTCTTCTATTATATATTAATTACAGCATTATAATAGGTATTTGAGAATAAGCGATCTATTATCCAAATAATCACATGCCAAAGAAGCAGGAATTTTGTTGATTTGATTCTAAATAATCGTTTCCGGAATCAGTTTATATATATATATATATAAAAAGAAACATGAGCTTTTTCTTTCTATTAGCGGCAAAATAATTGCCGATTTCATCGATTGCCGTTTAAAGAATAATAATAATGTAATTGAGGGATTCTTTTTGCGATTAAACGTAAATTCTATCATCGACAGCGAAACGATCCTACGTATTGGCAATCAGCCTCAAGAATATCGCATGTAGAGTCCTGCGCGGGTCGGGTTTTACCCGACCCGAACCCGACAGATGAATTTTAAATCAACCCGAAATCCGACCCGAACCCGACAAAAAAAATTTCATTAACCCGAAACCCGACCCGAACCCGACAAAAAAATTTTCAGCAACCCGAAAACCGACCCGAACCCGCAACAGAGAATTTTTTGCGACCCGAACCCGACCCGAAACCCGACTTATCCAACCCGAACCCGACCCGAAACCCGAAAAATAAATCAACATTACTTATTCATCTAAAAATCATGCAAAACAAGGTAAAATTATATAGCATGATATAAAATAAAGTAAATTTTCATTGTCACACAGTTGGTAAATTATAAAAAAAAAACTAGTATGTTGTGGTCACCAGAAGACATTCTTCTACATTTTTCTGTGAAATTTACTAAGTGCGAATAATTTATTAAAACCATTATTAAAAAGTTTAACGTGATGAATGCAAATAATTTTCATTTTAGGGAAATCTAACACTAAATATCCAAAGAGAGACAGTTTTATCATCCATAAATAACTTCTTAAACAGTGCATTTTTATAATGGTTATCTCACATATCATGGTTTGTACAGTTATATGGCATAGAAGTTGAGATATAGCCATCCCGTTATCGATGAAATTTGCAGTATAACAACGCCTCCTATTGGCCGACAAGCATTCAAACTCAGTCAACATAATGTCTCATAATCTCGCCTTTTCGCATATGAAGTTTTGTTTGATGATACACAATAGAACATGAGATATACAGTCGGTAACAAAAGTGTCCGAACACTAGCAAAAATTCCTATGATAAAAAAGTACACTTACTACTGTTTTGTTAAATAAATCCTTGTCAAATCTTGTTCTTAGTCAGTCTAAGAATAGGATTCGACAAGGATTTATTTAGCAAAACTGTATTAAGCGTACTTTTTCCATATAGGAATTTTTGCTAGTGTTCGGACACTTTTGTTACCGACTGTAGCTTTTCTTGTAATTGTAGAAATCACTGTGTAGCAGCGTCACCTGTTGAGCGGTTTACACCAAAAGTTGACAGGCGCTAATATATATTACATGGCACCTACATACAAATTTATATGAAATTATATGCAGTAGTTCTTGAGATAGAGCCCTTCCTTAAATTGCGGAAATCGCTGTGTAGCAGCGCCGCCTGTTGCCTGATAGGCATTGAAATTGAATCAGCATAATATCTCATATTGGTCTTCTCACATATCAAGTTTTGTTGGATTATACGCAACAGAACCTGGGATATAGCCTCCCCTTAAATTGCAGAAATCGCTGTAAAGCAGTGCCACCCGTTGAGCGGTTGACACCAAAAAGTTGATAGAATCTAATACTTTCGTCTACTAAATATATATATATATAAAAAAAAAAAAAAAAAAAAAAAACTTGTAAAATGCGAAATCTTTTCAATTTCCATAATGCAAATGCGAGGTTATACTGTATTTGTATTTCTTTAATTTATATATTTACAACAGTCGAGAAAGATTTATAATACTTTTCTAATTTTCATACAATTTCTACAAAAGATACATATTAGTTCCGTGTTGAAGAAAAGAAAACAGATCCAGATACAAATACGGATCTGTTTTTCTGGCGGATACGAATAGGGAGCTCCGGTACATGTCTGCCCACCAGCGGCCGAGCGGTTCTGCGCTCGAAGCTGGTAGATGGGAGGTGTCGGGTTCGATCCCAGGTCGCGCTCATCGACCTAGCCGTTCGGAGTTTTACGTGGTTTCCTCCGAAACACGCGTAAATACGGGCTAGGACCCCTTAGAAAGCCTCAAACGGAGGGCAATCCCCCTATAGGCCTAGGACACATCTGGAGTCAATCGGCCTTAAATCCTCCAACCAACCAACCAACCGATACATGTCCAGTATTTGCAGAATGTTTAAATTAGTTACATAGTTGTAAACATGCCAATAAATTTATGTTTATAATTGTAAAAAATATTTTGAAAGGTGTTCTCAAGTCGACCCGACTTGTTGAAAACCAAATCCGACCCGAACCCGACCCGCAAGAAAAAAAATTCAGTCGACCCGCACGAAAAAAAGATCAGTCAACCCGACCCGCAAGAGAAAGAAATCTGTCAACCCGACCCGAACCCGACCCGCGTGTCGGGTCGGGTTCGGGTAAAATCGGGTTACCCGACCCGATGCAGGACTCTAATCACATGTTTCGGCAATCAGTCATCAACCCATTAGTGGCGAAAAAACTGACTACTACTTACACTGTTTGTTCTGATTAAATGTACATTTTATCAATTAGCAACAATAAAACTTCGTAAAAATCAACATTTTATTATATATTATTATAGATGAGGAACTTCAGAATAAAGTGTTTAAGTATTTTTACAAAATTATTTATACATATTAGGAAATAGAGCCCTATTATTTAAAAAAAAGAACTTGTGGGCACATGGCTAATGTTAAAAATGTTTTACATAGAAAGTTTGGCTGAATACCCTATATCTAGCTCATGAATAATCCAACAGGTAAAATAACTCATACCAATAATAATACATACAAATTTAGCATGAGATAAATATATCGAGTAGAGGAAGGGTAGGTATGCTGGCAGTGGCAGGTCTGGCTGATTCTCTGACAGGGCCAGCAACAACAGCTTTTACATTTACACCTTTTTTTTATTATTAGTTTGTCATTTCTTAAAAATTATAAAGTATTTTCATATGCTTAATCATTATTTTCAACTTTAATTTTCTAGGAGTTATTTGCTCAATTTCAATACAGCCAAGAGTCAGCTTTACCACCTGATGCTTTGCGTAGAGCATTGGCTGAAACATTCTGTGATCAAAGGCGCTTCCAGTTAGGCTTTATGGATGATGCTGCTGAATGCTTTGTAAGTTTAAAATCTAATTTTCTTCTTTGTGATTTCAGAAATACTAGTCTTCGACTGGTCATGTTTTAAACTTCAGACAGAGTTATTCTAAACTTTCCACCTGAAAAGAGTCAACATAAGTGAAACTGATCACTTATATTGAATGGTCTTTGAGATACCCATAGACGGTGCATGTTTTTGATGTGGTTTCTATTATTGCACTGTGTTTCAAAGATAAGGTTTTTCAACTTTATGCACGATTTTTCTAATTAGCTATTTTTAGCAATTTGTTTTTATGGACAACAATGTGAGGTTACAATACAATTAGTGTTTAGTTCGTGGATGATAAAAAAAAAAAAAAAAAAAAAAAAAAAAAAAAAGTCTTTATTGAATGGTGTAGTCAGCAATATTGTTAGGCTTAAATTCCATATTTGGGAACTCTAACAGGATTCATAACCCTCAATAAAAATCTGAAATACTCAGAAAATTATAATTTTGATTCCAAATATCAAGGAAATCTTATGAAAAAAGAAAACTCATTAAAATTCTGAAAAAAAAAAAAAAAAAAAAAAAATGGATTGTAAAATTTATAAAGATAAGATTTCTCCTTCTTACACCTTCATTTATTTTTCTTGTTTGGCACTTTTTAAATGATAAAGCATTACGGAGGAAAAAAAAGAAAAAATTAATAAATAAGTTATTATAATAGATAGTAACATAGCTTCATACAACCTCTTATTTTTTTGGAAAAAGAACTAAAAAACTATTCTAATAACTCATCATGTCTTATTTGAAATATAATAAAAGATAGAAAATTAATATAAGGCTAATAAGGGGGGTACTCCCCCAGTGAATGAAAGCGATGCACCCACATGCACGAACTCACACGTTAAAAATTATTCTCATTATGTACATTTATGCAGAATTTCGTCCTATACTGCCATGTTAAAAATTTAGAAAAAATGGGATCACAGCGCTACCTATTGAGCGATCGATTCCCAAATCTAATCAGCTCCAATTTATGTTAGAGTCCAACTCAATACCAAGTTTGGTTAAATTTCGTTTATTGGTTCATGAGATACAGCATCCACAAAATTTGTGATACGCACACACAAACAAACAGACATTTTCTAAAAACAGTCAAATCATGTTCAGGACATCTCAAAACTTGTAAAAGTATCGAAAATTGGAGTTTGAAAATTTTCACGAATTCAATACTTTCTGTATACATACATATAGAAGAAAATAAAAAGTGATAAAAAATTAGAATAAATAAAATTTTAGTTATATAAAAAGAATATTATTATGATTCTGATTATATGTTATTATTATTATTAATTAACTATACATTTTTGTTCTATAGGAAAACATTCTGATGAGAATTCATTTTCATATTGCTAATAATGAATCTGAAGACATGTGTAGTGCTCTTCATTGCATACCTCACCAGAAATTTGCCATGACTCTGGTTGAACAGGTAAGATTTGTTTTTCCTCCGCTATATCCTTTTTTAAATTATTATTATATTATCATTAGACATTTTAATGTTAAATAACTTTTCTTTATAAAAACTTGCTCACTGGAAGCAAAATTTTATAAAGAACACATTTCTTCATAAACGTTTTCTTAAGCTAATGATTTTCTAGATCAGTAGTTGAAACAACACAACATAGCAGCAAGTTGTTTAAACCTCTGCAGATTAATAACAGTTCAAAATGAAATACCAGGCTTAAAAATAATAATAGAATTTGCATTATGTGTTTACTGTTCTTGCTGTGTGTTCTTAATTTATTTTCTTTGTAGATGCAAATTTTCCCTGTTTTATGAACTGTTAATACTTTTTGTGATACAAGACTTGTTCCAGTATTCTTGGATCACAGATAAATTTTGTTTTGCTGCAGATAGATATAGAAAATTCTGCTACTGGATTCTCAAGCTTTTAAGTATAGATTTACTTTGATAATTTTGAATATCGAAAGAAAATATGTTACTCTAACTTGAATCTAGTAGATTGTAGATTTCATTCAGGTATATTCCAATGTGTTGCAGCAAAACTATATGCTTGGTGGTAAAGCTGTTAATTTTTACAGTTTTTAGGTCATTCTTTTCAAATTAATGTACTGATTTGGTTATATTAGTGAGAAAAGGAGATTATTTTTGTTAGAATAAGTAAATAAATCCTTAAAATATATTATCCTCACATGATAAATGATAAAATGCAAGAAGCTATTTAAAATAATATTTTCTTAATATGGAAAATTAGAACAGACATTTCATTGTTTTACTGCTGAATAAAACAAGGAAATTATTAACATTTACAGTAATCTGATTAGCAGATTACTGTAAATGTTAATAATCATTAAAAAAAAAAAAATGCACCATGTCCTTATTTATTTATATATTTTGTTTTTTCTTTATCTTTTAATGCTATTTCAGGATTTTTTAAAAGTAGGGTCATAATTATCCTGGGAATCAATGATAGTTATTTTCTTTTATTAAATAATAGAATAAATGGAATATATGTGTATATATATATATATTTAATTACATCTTTTATTATTATTATAATTATTTTCCATCAAATGTTAAAAATTCGATAATTAAAAAAAAAAAAATTCCCCTTCTTCTTAGACTGTATGTCATGCTTGTGGTGCTACATCTGAACCTCTACCATTCACTCAAATGGTTCATTATGTGCCTTCATCTGCTCTTTGGTATGTATAGAAAATTGCTTATAAAAATTTTATATGTTGTGTACATTTAATTTAGTTTTAAAATGCAATTTTCCGAGCAAATGACGTAATCACCAGAAAAAGGTTTTAAGAATTTTATAATTCTTACTAGGTTCAAAATTTCAGCAAATAAACATGCAAGATAAAAATTGAGGTACAATGCTGCTCAATATAAATATGATATAATAAAAATATGACAAGTCACTTTAAACGCATTTAGATGATGATGAGTCAGATTAAGGATAATTCTCTGTCTCTACATATTGTCACTGGCAGCCAAAGCCCATGTTATTCTGTGGGAAAATTTATTTAAACTTATTCATTACCTAATTATTATCATTGTTATTTTTTTTTTTCAAAATTCCATTTTCCCAATCAAAAACTTGATTTTTTAAAAATTATTTTTACTATCTTATATTGAAGCTAAAAAATGTTAAAAAACAACTACAAGTATTTTTTGCACCCTCAAAATGAAATATTAAAAAAATTTCAAAAATAAATTTTTGGAAAACAAGAACAAATTTAATGGTTGTTAATTTTCTGAATGTGAAAACAAAAATTGAAAAAATACATTAAATAATTAGTAATCAGGCTGTACCTGCCCATTCTGTCGGCAGATCTTGAGTCCATATCAGCAAAAAAAATTTTTTTTTCAAAAATGATTTCTGAAATATGTTTATATGAGATGTAATTTTATTCCCCAAAAATCAACAAAATTTATACCCGATTTCCAAAAAAAGTTTTTTTACAACATTTTAAAATGTTGGATGTCGGAGATGGAAGTTATAAGAAGTAAAGCGGCACCCTAATAAAATAGATGGTGAAAAACTTTTGTTTTTATTTAATATGATAAACACTTTTACTCAGCTAAACAATTCCCATCAGAACAATGGTACATTATGTTCAATAGCAAATCTTTATAATGAGAACTTAGTAAATATCCAGTTCACTTAAATAGTGTCAGAGCGAATTTTGATTAAAATAACCTATTTCTAATATGGCCTTAATGAATGCTATTTCAAGATATAATTAAAACTGAAAAAATATCCTTTCTTATTACATACCCAGCAGAAAATAAACATTATTTCCAGTATCACATGTATTGTAATTAATTTTCATATACATCAATATATATTGTGTCGCATAATCTCATTTTCATAGCAAAAATTATTGCAGAATATTCAGGATATAAATTGAGTGAATCATCTTGTAATATTTGTTTATTGATTTTTTTCTAGTAAGATTTAATTAAATAAATTATATGTCATGGAGAATTTGAAAATGCATTAATTAATTATTATTATTTATTTATTTTTTTTTTTTTCAGCTCTCAAGCAAAGTTGATGAAAGAGAAATCTGATCAAATGCCTAGTTTTAGTGAATTGCTAAAAAGAGCTGGTGGTTTAGGAGACTTGAGGGATTGTCCAGTAAGTTGTATTTTTCATTATTTTCAATATAATGCAAGTTTACGTGAAATATTTTTGTATTCTACTATGTTAAGCAAATCTTAAATTTCGAATAATTTATGAAATTTTCAAATAAGAATATTCATAGTGAAAGGTGCTCAAGCCAAAATTGGAAATTATATTATAAAAGTGACGTTACTTCTTTATAATTAAAATAATCCCTCAAAATAGACATTTATGCAAAATTTTGCCCTATTGTGCCATGTTAAGAAAATTTTAAATTTTGAATAACTTATGAATTTTTCAAATTAGAAAATTATAGTCAATGTTTAGTCAATAGTAATATTTAGTCAATGATATTCATGCCAGTATCCTAAATTATATTTTAAAAGTGGTCTGACAATCTTTACGATAAAAATACCCCTAAAAATGAATATTCATGCGAAATTTTGCCCAATTCTGCCATGCTAAGAAATTTGTAAATTTCAAGTCTTACGGAATCTTTTTTAAGAAACAAGTTTACAAAGTTGAATTTTCATAGTTAATGATGTGCATGCATCATAACTGATATTTTAAAGCTGGTTTGACATATTTACAGTAAAAATATCCCTTTTAATAAAGTCCTTTCCTTTACAGTGAAAATATTCCTTTTAATAAGGCAAAAATTTGCCCTATTTTTCTATGTTAAGAAGATCGTAAATTTCAAATAACTTACAAAGTTTTTAAATTAGAATGTTGCAAGTCAATAGGTTTCTTGCCAATGTCATAAGTGATATTTTAAGACTTGTCCTCTACATTCATTTTTTCTTGAGATACCCTACTAACAAACTGATTAACCTATGGATTAACACCATATCAATTTTGTGATTTTTTTTTTTTTTTTTTAATTCCTCACACCTCAAATTGTGTTTAAAAAAAAAAAAAAAAAAAGTTAAATATTTTTTTACAATTATCTAAGTTTTGTGCACATATAGTATGACAGGAAATTAAAAGATCATGTCAGAATTTGGAATGCATATCTAATCGCAACACTAATACATCAGAAATCTTTTGTATGACCACTTTTGAACATGATATATAAAGCATCTGTAAACAAAGTACTTTTGATATCACATTCAATGTAAAATACACTTTTGTGCATATAAAAGCATATATTCCAGTTTCATTTTGTTTAATGCAGTCTAAGAATCTTTACTATACCCACTTGAAATTTCACCCATATAGACATAATAATGTATTTGAATACTTTTGTAAGTCTCTGTATGTCAACCATTTATTTGCTTAGTTTCAAAAGATGTTTTGAATAACATTCTTTTATGATAAAAATTCGTTTTAATATATTTATGTATTAATTTATTTAAATTCAATTTTTTTTTTTTTTTTCTTCATGCTGATATACCCTTTTCTTTTTTTTCAGAGTTCTTGTGGAGCTGCCATACAGATTCGCAAAACTTTAATGAATCGACCAGAAATAGGTAACTTCTCTTTGCTCTTTTACAAATTAATAACCTTATTTGTATTTGTCATTTTATTATACATTGTGAATAAAATGTTGATAAATTTAGAACAAATTTAGTCATTCTTTCCCCTTTTTTCCTTTGCAGTGAGCATAGGATTAGTTTGGGATTCAGAAAAGCCATCTATTGATCATATTATGGATGTTTTTAAAACTATTGGAATGTCCTTAAAACTGCAGGATGTAAGATTATTATTATTTTTTATTATTATTATACTGTCACTTCTATTCATTTTAAAAAGTATATTACTTTTTTAAATTATGTTCTCTGATAATTTGGAGTAATATTTTCAAGAAAAAATCTTTTTCAAGTAAATCAGTATATAAACGAAAGTGTGCCATACCTATATAATTGTAAAATTGAATTTGAAGTTTCTTTAATAAATGTTACCTAATATCTTAGATTGATTATCAATATGATTTCAGTTCACTGCTAATATGCCAGCAAATGACGAAACTATAAAAATTCTTATTAAATATAGCTTTATTTAATCTATTTTATATTTATGTATAGATTTGATATCTTATGAAGTTTTTAGTTTTAGTTTTGCTGCATATTTTTCATTTCGTTTTTAGTTTCTTGCTATTATTTTTATTTTGCATTTTCTATCTTCAGTGTATTTAAGCCGCTATCAAACGAAGAACCATACGATAGTCTTTAGCACAAAATACCTCATAAACAGGTTTCTCATGCGGGAAACGATCCAAATATGCCGTTTGATACAAATTGCTGAACGTATGTTCGTCAATCACACATTTTCGACTGTTTAAATCACATATGGTAGTCTTTAGAACGAAATCCTCCAATCAGAGAATTGCGATTACAGAACACCCTCTATTTTTTTCCCTTTTAAACGTCCTTGGGGGGGGGGGGGGGGGAGGGGGAATAATAGCCAAATGTTGGGTCTGTTGTTTACATTTCTGGATTTCGTTCTTCCGTTTATGCTTAAAAACAACCCTACTGAAGTCGCTTTTGAGCAGCAATAGCTTATATTTTACAATATATCATCTTCCGTCTGATAGCACCTTTATATATTAATTTAATTTTTATTTTTTTCTACATCATTGTTCTTCTTTTTCAACTCCCCCCTCCTCCCTAATTTATGTAAAATTTACTTTATATAAAATTTAAAATTTTCATTAACAACAATAACAAACAAAAAAAAAAAAAAAAAAAAAAAAACCTTAAGCTTACTATTAATTATCTTATAGCTAATTCTCAATATATCAGATATAATTTGAAAGGTTTTTATTTTTTTAATGTATTAATATAAATTGCTTTTGATAAATAAAAATTTTATCCTAATTTGTACATTGTATTCTATCTTAGGTGTTTCATTCAGTTGTGGATAGCAGGTGGGCATCTACTGCTACACATCAACTTGTTGGAATCGTCACATACTATGGCAAACACTATTCAACATGCTTTTTTCATACAAAATTAAGAGTGTGGATCTATTTCGATGACGCTGTCGTCAAAGAGGTTAGTTAATGAATGATGAGAGAAAATTTGTCTGTATAATAAATATCTTGAATATCATATTATTAAACTTTAGTGAATAACTTGATATATTTCCTTACAGCCATTGGAAATTACTGTAACATTTTATTGCACTTATTCAGTCTTTTTGATCTATGGTTTTATTTACTAAGTATTTAAAATATAACATTAAAATTTGACCAAAATAATTTAATTTTTAAATATTTAGGTATCATGTATTTATTGTTATTATTATTTTCCTTTGTTCATTAGTGCCATTAAAATTATTTTTATTACAGCAAAAATAATTTATAATTTCCAAATGTCTCTTTTCTTTTATGTTTTTACTATAGGGAAAATTTTGAGCTTATAAAAATGCTAATTATTTTAAACTTTTAATTATTTTTTCCTCATCTTCATTCTATATTTTCTTTGTTTCTTCATAAGATCATTAAATTTCTATTTCTATTAAAATTAGTTTCATGATATTACTAAGCTATGAATATCACATATTAAGGACCATTCTACCTATTGTTACCAGCAACCAAAGATCATGTTATTCTATATCATTAATCTATGTATTTTTTTAAATTCCATTTTCGTATTCAGAAAATTCACAACTGTTAAATTTGTCTTGTTTTCCGAAATCTTTAATGTTTTATTTTGGACTTAAAAATGAAATAATGCACTTTTTATGCTTCAAAATAAAATATTAAAAATAAAAAAAAAATCAGTTTTTTGAAAAAAAAAAAAAAAAAAGTTGTAAATTTTCTAAATATGAAAATGGAAGTTAAATTTATATATATTAATTAATGAGTACTTTCAGTAAAAATTTTCTCCATTACTTATTTTTAAAATATTAAATATTAAAAAGTAAAAAATAAATTTTTTTGGGAATAAAAAAAAAAGATTAACAGTTGTGAATTTTCTAAATAAAAAAAACGGAACCAATACATATATATATATATATTACATGAGTAATTCTAGTAATAAATTTCCCCATAGAGTAACATGGGATTTAGCTGCCGGAAACGGAGAAATTGTAAGAGGAAGAGGGAAACTTTAATGATTTATTATATATGTATTTTTATTTGTAGAATTATCACATCTTTATAATATTTATAAGTTGCATATTTTTAGATTATTTTTTATGTAATTTTATTTAAAGTAATTTGATGTATTATTAATAATTTTGCTCTTATCCCCCTCTTCCTTTCCCCATACAGTTACTATTTTCAACATTATCAAGAAGCAAATTTTTCTTTAGGTATTTTTGCATTGCCTGTTTTAAAAAGCTGTCGGTCTTTTTTTTAATTTCTTACAAATTCTATTGAAGTCGAAACAGTTTTCTTTTTTCTAATTTATGTCATTTAGTTGTGAATGGAATCTTTTATTTATTTTAAAATTAATATTTAAATTATTCTCCCATCTTATTTTAGATTGGCCCTAAGTGGGAACAAGTTGTGGAAAAATGCTGTCGTAGTCATTTTCAACCTCTTTTATTACTTTATGCTAACCCTCATGGATCTCCAGTAAACACTGCTTCTGCCCCACGTGTTGTTACTGTTGTTCCAGGCCATAACAAGACTATACCATGTAAGTTGTAAAAATATCATAAAAATGTTGTAAAAATATCATGTAAAATATCATACAGATTTTCATTCTTTTTTTCTTTTAATACTATTATTATTATTAGAACATTTCATAAAATGTGTATCTAAATTGTTCAGACTTAAAAATGTGTTGTTGAATGATTCTTTGAAATTAATTGCATTAATTTATTAAAATAATTTCTTAAGTCTGCATATCATTCATTGTTTCTCCTTTACCATACAATATTATGGGATTTTTGTTTCTTTGTATTATAAGAATGCCTCATTCAAAATAAAGTGTTTTAAATTACACTCTTTGAACATGTCGCCTTTTATCTTAGAGGGGAATTTAAATAATAAATAAATATTTTTTTTTCAAGATTGAAAATGAAAGCACTGTAAATTTACTTAATGAAAAAAAAAAAAAATAAAAATAAATAAATAAAAAGCTCACTAAGATAAAAGGCAGCGTGTTCAAAGAAAAAATAAATAATAAATAAAATTGAAAAAAAAATCTCTCATTTTACTTCCATTACACTACTACTGTAGATAATAGAAGTATTGTATTCGGTTCAAAAATTTGATATCAAAATTTCACCTGATTTACATGTTTTAAGGCCTCCTGAGTTCAAAAAAGTAGTTTTTGGCAATTGGTCAGTGTGTGTATTGTATGTATGTGTGTGTGTATGTATGTGGAGAATCTTCTGACTATCATATCTCCAAAACTAATAAAGATAGAACTATGAAACTTCAGAGTTGATACAGGTCTGATGCACAGATGAATTTTCTAAATTTTGATGAAATTTAGAAAACCTGAAGTGGGTCATTGGAAACTGGAAGCGGGACCTTAAGTATATATTTAAAAAACTGCTCTAACAATTTTCTTCAAAGTTGCTGTATAAACACTCTATTAGATGTCCTTTCGAGTGATATAGTTGGCTGGTTCAGGAAAATTGATAGGCATTCTGTACAGTGGCGGATTGGGAGGGGGGGGGGGGGCTAAGGTTTTTCAAGATGTTATTCCAGATCAATGAAAATTTTACAATTGAAATATTCCATTGTGAATGTCCCCCCCATCCCATTAGATCCGCCACTGGTTCTGTACAAATACCTCAATTTCAGGTCTAGCAAATGCGTTCCTTTAAAAACGGCTGTACAGATTTTTTTTTTTTTTTTTTTTTTTTTTTTTTAACTCATCATATTAATTCCCTTTTAAATATCCTTTTGCATGTAATGATTGTTTTCCAGCCAACAATTGAGTATGCCAAGTTTTGATAAAAGTTGGTATCAAAAACGGCTCTAACGATTTTCTTGAAAATTGTTTCATAAATTCATTTTAGATATCCTTTCTCATGTATTATGCAGTTATTACATGAAAATTAACAGTCATCCTGCCTAAGTCGGTTAATTTTAGATATTGGAAATTCGTGTTTCAAAAAATAACTCTACCATTTTTTTATTTTTATTTTTTAACATTCTATGTAAACTTTGTTTTAAATTTTTTTACACATGTATTAAGTTTCTCATCCAGAAAAATTTTAGGTTTCTACTTTGTTAGGTCAATTATATGTCTTCTAATCATATTATCTCCAAAAAAATGCATATAATACGTGTAATAGTGGGTAATGGAAGTCGTGTGGTTGTTTCACACCAGATTTTTATTGAATTATCCTTACAGTACAAAGCAACAAAAATCCTATAGGACCACATGGTAAGGAAAAAAGGGTAAAATTGATGGATGTACAGCCTTAATTATATATATATATATATATATATATTATATATGTATATTATTTCAGAAATTTACATGGTACAAGGTTTGTATGAATTAGTCTTTTTGAATTTACATAAGAGTAACATTTATTTATTTTTTAAATGGGATTATATCTAAAAGTTAAATCATAAATTTACTAACGATTTCAAAATTATTTTTTAAGTAAAAATATAACAAATAAGATTTATTGTCCGCCCCCCCCCCCCCCCCGGGAAAAAAAAGGGAAAAGAAAAGAGTTTACAATAAATTTTTTTTAAATAAGGATGTTTTTGTTTTGAAGCATTATTGTAAGACAAATTATTAAATAAATTCTTTAAATATATCCTAATTGTTGACAGAAAGAGAAAAAAAATCTTGTTAAAATCAAAAAGATCTTCTATAGAAAATGTTTTTAATGAAGTCTTTGTTTAGAAGTAAAAGAAATAATGTATAATGGCATAATATATTCATACACATTGAATTACTATATGTAGAGTATATTGTATACATATATATTGCTTTCTTTTTACCTACTATCTTTTTTCTTTTACTTTGAGTTACATTTTAATTTTCATAATATTTTTCCTTTCTTTTACAGCAAAAGACTCTTGTAATATGATTTCGCAACATGATAAAAATTCTAGAACTTTTCACAGTTCACCATCGAATAATCAGAGAAGAGCTTTAACACCCAATCCTGAAGTTTCTTGCGATATAAGTGCAAATATTCAACCAAGAAGAGCTGTCACTCCAAGTGGTGAACTGTCTTGGACGGATGAATCAAATAATGAAAACACTAATCACATGAAAGATAGCTTAGCAACATTTAATACCAGAAACTGCAATACATATGATAATCCAGCTTTGCATCAAAAATGTCGAAATTCAGATCTAATATATTCAAAAAATGATGGTACTGAGAGTAGTGAGCAAGTACAATTAAACAGGCTATCAACACATATGTCAGTACCGAATTGTTCATATTTTTCAGGCTCCCATCCAGAAAAAAATGCACCTAAAAGCACAAAAATTATTTTAAACAGACCAGCCTCCATTGATGACATTCTTAAATCTGCAAGAAAAGCTGTTGATGAGGGTAAACCTGTGTGCCAAATTGGAGAAAATATAGATGATATAAGACCTGAAGAACTTACTAACGATAGTACGTATATAAGGCGTAAAGACGTTGAAAATGTAATGCATCTTCAAAAATTACAAAGGCAGAGATCTGTAACTTCAAAAGCTGGTCATATTTTTGTTGGACAGAGAAATAGCAGCAGTAGCCTAGAATCATTAGATAATGTGTTTGTGCTAAGAGAAAAGGGATCAAATTGTTTTGCTCGTCCTAAACTGGAATTTGATGATGTCATGAATATTGCACGAAGAAGAGACTCTGGTAACTGGAGTGGAGATCGTAGTAGTGCAAGTTCTTCCAGTACAACATCATTGGATAATCCTTATTTGTGTGCCATTGGGAAAAGGTATATAATGATACTAATAATAAGTAATGACTATGCATGTTGCAAGGGACCTTTTCTGTAAATTGAATTACTTTTACAGTAAGGATAGTTTTATAGGCTTAAGCTATATAAAAGTGCTCCGTTGGTTCTGTAGTGCTCTAGTCACCAAATTTGTTGAAAAGGTTGCCTACCACCATTATTAATTAGATTTTGCTTGTGCCTTTAAAATTATCCTTTCTGCAATAGTAATTCAGTGCAAGAAAAGGGTTTTTAATCCTTTGTAACATTATATAATGTTGTATTTAACTCTCATTATTTAAAACAATTCTTCTAACTTTTAAAATAGTAATAATATGGTTATTTATATTCATAAATAGATAAGTATACAGTGCAAAGTTAAAAATCCAGAATTTTAATGCAACAGCTCTGGATTTTAGAATTTTTAACTGACCTTAATGCTCTCTGACAGGGAGCTTCAAGTTTAACTGCTGTAATGTAGCTTTAAAAGTGAGGTTTTTCTTTCTTTCTTTCTTTTTCTAGCCTCCTTCAAAATTTTTATGCCCAGACAAAGATAAATATTATTTTGTCTGTCAAATCAACATATTTTTATTGTTTAAGCCATTTTTGTGATCCAACTGATTTTTGAAAAAAAAAAAAAAAAAAAAAAAAAAAACTGGATAGGACAAATAATTTACTTCTTCCTTCTCTCTTCTTCTTCTTTTTTTTTTTTTTTACGCCGTAATTCTCATCATATATATTTCTGAGCACTATTGTAATCAGAATTCTTATATCTTTATTCTTCTACAATTATTTCTGAACATTATTTTAATCAAAATTCTTATATCTTTATTCTTTTACAATCTGTTAATTTTTTCATAATGCATTATAAAGAACATTTTTTTGAGTGTATATCATATAAGTTTTAAGATATTTAACAGTATTTTATGAATAAGCACATTAAAAATAAATTCAGTCATCATTGTTATATTTAGTTTTTGTATGCTTGGCAGTTATCATGTTAGTGATGTTACATAGACCATATAAATTATCATAACATTAAGGATAATACTTTCCAGTGGCAAAGTGTCCATGGAAGTGATGGAAGCAGTGCTTCCCTTATTTAAGATTTTAAAAAGTAATCAAGTAACGTCGCCTTGTTGAAAGACTGAACTGATTCTTCCTCTGCTTTTGGAAGCGCTTTGCTTCGGCGCTTCCATAGTTTTCTAAACCATGCTTCGTCCCTGATAATTTCTTTTACATTTTGTATATTTTAAAATAACATGACGTCTAATCTCACTGACAGCCAAGGCCCATAATATTCTACAGGATAATTTGTTTTCACAATGGCTAATTACCTAATAGTTTTTTTCATTTTCATATTCAGAAAATTCACAACTGTTAAAGTAGTATACATTTTTGAAAAATTGATTTTTTCCATTTTTAATATTTTATCTTCTAGTAGCTGAAGAGTGCACTTATTTATTTTTTTAACTCAATAATAAAATATAAAAAATTAAGTAAATAAATTGTAAAAAAAAAAAAAAAAAAAAAAAAAAAAGAGTACTACTTTAACAATTGGTGAATTTCCTGAATGTGAAAACAGAATTTTAAAAATATACATTAAGTAATGAGTCACTGTGGAAACAAATTTCCCCCATAGAGTAACATAGGCTCAGTGTTGGGCATAATTGAGTAAAAAGTAATTTAATTACAATTAAATTACAATTATAATTATTTTACTGTCAATTGATTAACAAGTAATTGATTGCAAATAAATTGAATTATTACAAATAAATTGAATAACTTATTCAATTTCTTTGTAATCAATTACTTGTTAATTGATTGACAGTAAAATAATTACAATTGTAATTTAATTGTGATTCAATTGTAATTCAATTACTTTTTATTTTTAATCAATTATGCCCAACACTGAGGCTTTGACTGTCGGTGAGATTAGGTATTGCACACTGTTAAATTTTAAAACCATTTGAAGACATTTTTTAATTAATAATGCTTCAGTCTGATTGAATGTAAATTTTGTTAAAATACATAAAATTATTGAAATGTTTGCAAAAACTTAATCTTTATTAAATTAACCAAATTCTCAAAATGTATTATAGGTTGCCAAATTGTTCCCGTACAATTGGGAGACCTGGCGATCCAATGAATGCCACAGATCCTGGTTATGATTCCTTTTCCTTATCCAGTTCTGACAGTTACCCTTCAGCCATTAATTGTTCTTCTGGAAAACTGGGACAGATACCAGAGCATATGCAAACAGCTTTTATACCATACGATTTGTCTCAGTTACAATATTGTCTAAAAGACATAAAAAATAATGATCATTTTCCATATGGTAAGTTAGTTTTAATTATCTGTTATTATTATTTGTACTTTCATTTAGGTGTATTTATATTCACGTACAATAATTTACGGGAAAAATATTATACGTAAAAGTTTTTACAAGTATTATACTCAAAACAAGATGATATATATATACACATATATATGTAATAAATATAGTCTTATTTGATTTTAAAAATAGAGCTAAAGTAAAATAAATGAAGATATTATTTCTTCCAATTATTATTTTAATTATTGTTAATTATTTCTGTTTTTGTGGTTTTTAGGTTTCAAAGATGATTGTGATAAGTTATGTGCTGAAGCTGATATATTTGTTGCCAAGTCAATTGAAAGGGAAAATGTTGGAGATATTTCAATGGCTGCTTTACTCAGTGATACTGCTGCAGGTTTGTGTTTATTTATTATCTGAAATATTGACATGCAAAGTTGACTGCTATAAAATAAATTATGTTTGTACATCTGATATTCTTAAATTTATAAACATACAAGTATACAAAAGGGATCAAGCTAAATATTCTTTATTTTGTATTTTAATTACAAAAAAATAAAAAAATAATAATAATAATTTAATATAAATTTATAACATTAGTGAATGTTTACAATTTAGGAGGTATATGCCACAATTGAAGAACTTATTCAATCCAGTATTGGATAAATTTGAATTATGACATTACTTAGAATATATTCATAATTTAAACATGTTTGTAATTTCAAACTGTACTTATATATTGTTTTATAAGTTTAGATATTTATTTTTTTTCTTTCTCATATCTGATTATTATTTATTATCATTAGCTAAAGCAAGAGCTGCGATGGATGTGCCTTATACAAGTAGTCAAGCCTTAGCCATGGCAAAAATGAAGCATAGTATGTGTCTCATCAGATCTTCAAATCTACATAAAAAGATAAAAGAAGCTGAAGCAGCCCTTTGTAGAAAACCTAAAGACACCTCTGAATCATCGCGAATGCAATTACCAAATTCAGTTGTAAATAATAAAAATCATCCAGACAATGCATGCAAAGTTTCTAAAGAGGAAACTGAAATGTCCAGTGAAACTTTAAAAGAAACAAAAAGTACAAATTCTGCTGAACAATCTCCATCTGATAAGAACATTGAAATTTACGCTACTCTCCCTAAAAGAAGTTTAAAGAAAAAGGGTGCTCTCTCTTCTTTTGTCGAATCTTTAACAGGTGAAGAAAGTTCGGATGAAAAATGTATAAAAGATGTAAATAATCACAAAGTAAATGAGGAATCTAAGTCTGATGGACACAAATCTGATGCTGATCAGGAAAAACCCACAAAGTCTTCTCTCAGTAAGAAAAAAGTGAATTCTCATAAATCTTCAAATAAAGACTCGGACTTGAGTGATTATTCTAGTGAGTGGGAACATACTAAAAAGCAGCCTTTGTATAGAACATATTCAGGACCCACAAATTCAAAGAATGAGCTCTCAGATTTAAATAGCAGCAAAAACCAAACTTTTAATGAACATCCCACTAAAAAACAACATAGAATTCGTCGTAAATTAATGGGTGGTTTTATGAGACGTAAAAATAGAAGTCTTCCAGACCTCCGAGAAGGTCAAGATTCTGGGAGTGAAACAACTCGTTCTTTCGACGACTGTTTCTTCACTCAAACCCCTGTACCATGCAGAAAGAAACAGGAAATGAAAAACAATTCTGACTGTACCAATAATAGTTCTAAGAAATCTAACAAAGAATCACCTAAATGCCCAGATAACATTAAGCAACCTAAAAAAGTTGCAAGAACACATACTCCCCCACCTTATAAACCACCCCCTCCAATAGCACCTTCTAGTTCTCACATATCAATTTCACCTAAAAAAGTTGTTCAGTATACAAATCAAGAATCTCCAAAAGATATCTTTCAGTCTAATCATGTTATAAATATGCCTAATCCCCAGGAGTTATTAAAACCCAAAGTAGCTCATCATCCACCTCTGTGCAGAGACATTAAGAATCATAGGAAAATCAGTGCTCAATATGTACATGTCGATCATTCTGCTTCTAATTCTGCTTGGCTAAAAGAATTACAAATGAAACAGGAAGAGTTAAATCAGAGAAAGAAGTTGCAAGAAGAGAGAGAAAGATGGCTATCTGAATGTAATTCTGGAGTGAACAATAAATCAGGTATACTTTTGTTTTATTTTATAAAAAAAAAAAAAAAATCAACAATTTATCTTTTATTTTTAGCTTTGTGAATAATAGTATAGAATTAAAACCTATCACAAAATAAATTTTTTAAAGCTCTCTGTCAGTGAATGTTAAGGTCATTTAAATCCCATATGAACCTATGGGAAAAATTACCCATTTTTAATCATTACATAACATATTTTAAGTTCTATTCTCACATTCAGAAAATTCATAACCGTTATATCAGCTCTTGTTTTTCCAAAATTGATTTTTTAAATTTTTAATATTTAATTATGAAGCTGTAAAATAATGAGTATTTTTACAAAGTGAAACTTTGCATTTTACTAAAACACTTTAACAGTAAAACTTTACACCTTAAAGTGAAAATGAAGAATTAAAGAAAATCAATTTTTAAAAAGCAAGATTCAGTCATGAATTTTCTGAATGTAAAAATGGAATTAATAAATATATATTATATAATGAATGATAATGTGGCAAATTTCCCTTAAGGTTAGCATGAAGTTTGAATGATCTTGACGTTCATTGATAGAGAGCCTTAAGGGCCCTCTTCACTCACCGCTGCCGGAAGCCGAAGCTAATGTTATTCTATCTATGGGAAAATTTTCTTTACAAATAACTTATTAACTAATACATATTTTTAAATTCTGTTTTCACATTCAGAAAATTCCCAGCTGTTAAATTGACAGACCTTTTTTTAAAAATTATTTTTTTAATATTTTATTTTGAAGCTGCAAAATACGAATTTTCAATGTGTGAATTTTTTTCGTTTTGCAATTTCAAAATAAAATATTAAAAATTAAAAAAATACATTTTTAAAAAATGTCCGTCAATTTAACAGTTTGGAATTTTCTGAATGTGAAAACAGAATTTAAAAATATGTATTAGTTAATAAGTTATTTGTAAAGAAAACTTCCCCATAGAAAAACATTGGTTCGGGCTTCCGGCGACGGTAAGTGAAGAGGGCTGTTAAGAGGATACTTCACTTAATTTGACCAGCAGTGTAACCCACTGTTAATTATTTATTACCTAACGTATTTGTTTTAAATTCTGTTTTCACATTTAGAAAATTCACAACCTTTACGATGTTTCTCATTTCTCATTTTTAATATTTCATTTTAAAGTGAAAAGTACGTAAAATTAACTAAGAGGATTTTTTGTACTTTATCGCTTCAAAACGAAATATTAAAAAATTTAAATTTAATTTTTTGGAAAATGAGAAACTAAACGTGAATTTTCTAAATGTGAAAATGAAATTTAAAATAATACATAAAGTAATCATAAGTAATCTACAAAACAATTTTTTCTGTAGAATAACAGGTGTGAAACTTTTCAGGGGCTACCCCTGAATTCAGGGTTTTTGAAAATTTTACTGTCTCTGAATTTCACGTTAAATTATTTTGTTTTCATAGAAATTTTACATTTTGAATGTTTAATTTGCCTTATATTGAATTAAGAATTCTGCAAATATCACTCATTATAGGTAGCCATATGATTTGTCATTAATAAATCTCCCCTGTTTGCATGCAAGTAACAGTTTTCAGAATTTTTGCTTGCTAAGTAGATTCTCCCCTGGGATAACATGGGAATAGACTACAATCAAATTAGGAGAAGTATTCCCTTATTTAAAATTATGGATAGATAATATGTAATTATATACCACGCGAATTTGAGTGGATTTAGGGATTTGCATAAAATTTTTTCTAAGTCATCCAAACCTCATGATCTCTATTACTATTGATTACAAAATGATCCCTATCATTATTGATTAGAAAATACTTAAAAAAAAAAAAAAAAAAAATCTGGTTTCCCATTCAGAATACTTATGTCTATTAAATTACAAAAATTGATTTATTTATTTTCCAAATTTATTTAGAAGTTCTAAAATGCAAATTTTCACTTAGTGAAATTTTTCATTATAAAACTTCAAAATAAAATATTAAAAACTTAGAAAAACAATTTTCAGAAAACTCGTGTGAAGATGGAAAGAAAAAAAAAAAAAAAAAAAGTTATGTAATAAATAGTAACAGGAATTTTTTTTGCCCACATAGGTTAACATGGGGATTGGCTGATTTTGATGCGTTATAATGCATTCCCCTCTTAATAATTTTCCTTTATTTTCAGCCTTATCAAATAATAATATAAGATTTAGAACTTGTTATGGAATACATTTTTTTTTTTTTTTTTAATGATAGCAATAAATAAATAATCATCTAAATTATATCTGCTCCTTCCCAAAAATGTCATTTTGTCTCTTTATTTTCTCTTGTTTTAAAAGTGTTTCAAAATTGAGAATAAACTGCTTTGTGCATTTTAGTTAAATGTTCTGGGACGTTTTTAACCACTTCACCGGCCATCCCGAGATAACTTAGGGTAAACGTAGCCTTCCACATACTACAGTGGCTGGTAAAGTGGTTAATATTCATAAACTTACTTGCTTTTTTTTTTAATTGACAAATGAGGTACCACTTTATAAATCTTCGATTGAACTCTGCAGAATACATAAATCTGTTAACTTCCTTCTATATTTTATCTATCATTTTTCTTTTCTTTTTTCACTAATTTAGTATTAATTTGAGTTTTTGCATTATCCCCCCCCCCCCCAAGTATGATTTTAAGAGACATTGTAAAAAATAAAATAAATATTACGATTATTATTGAATTATAAATAAATATATATATATCTTCTGACTGTATTTATTTACTTGTTATTTATTATATTTATAGTTTCTTCACAAAATTTAGACAGCATTCAGAATGCCTCTCTGAAAATGCAAGCTAAACAACTGGTAAATTACATATATATATTTTTTTTTTGTATGTTTTTTCTTCTTTTTTTAAATGAATTTATGAAATTTTGAATGATGCAGGTTTTCCAATAGTCAAATTATTTTGAATATTTTTTTAAACCATTTTTTATTTAAATTTTTAATCTGACTATATTACATATATAAATATTCATATGACAATCTGTAATTATTTTATTTTAAGGAATTAAAAAATTAATCCCTTGCAAATCGCAAATAATGTTGTCTATTTTTCCATTCTTACAAATTTTGATTTTCTAATATTTTCAGAAGTAATTCATGTCACATTAGAGTCATTCCATTTTAAATCAACAAATGGGGTGTGCAACACCATTTTTGATTTTGATGACAATTTGCACATGCTTTCCCCATACCTTTTAGACCACAAAAATATATTTTTTTTATTTAAAAAAAATTTACCCTTCGATATGTAGGCTATTTTTGTCGTTGCCAACAGCGAAAATTGGATATTTTGATGCTTTGCGTTATGAACTATAACTTTTTTTCTATAAAAGCTATCAAGCTCAACTATAGCTCATTGGAAAGCTAAAAAAAAGATCTTTTTCCATATGGTATCAATAAATTTGAGATTTAAAAACAAAGGTTATTTTTTCAAGGTCAAAGTTTGTGATGCAAAATTAATTTTTTGCCACTTTTGAAAATTAAAAAACCTATGAAGGGCTTGGAATAACAAGCCCTCTTTTTTTTCTTATATACATATATATGGTTGCTTATTGTATTAAAAAGTTTGGCTTGTTATTCAGCCCCCTTCACAAGATACGACCCCCCAAAGTTGCAAATTTTCTAAAAAATCCAATTTTCAATGCTAAAAAAATGCATGTGGGGGGCAAGGTAGATTTTTTTTTACTTGTGTGATTTTAAGTACTTCTTACCATCTTTCAATCAAAAAAAAAGTTACTTTGTTATTCAAAGGCGTTTGGCAGCTATAAGGGTCTTAATTTTCAAATAATTATACTGAAAACACGCAATTATTTTCATACTTCTTAATCTTAGGTGTTAGTGAAAAGTTATTTTTTACTTAATTGTTAGTTTTAAATGGTGAAAACAACTAAAAAGACTAAGAAGAGTTGTCAAAGAACACATTTAAACTTTGATAAGCTAATTTAAGGTTTCTAACATCTTGGTATATAGAATTTAACTTACCTCTCAAAACATGCAAAACTTTTTTGTTCAGTGGTTTATTGTCTCATAGAGAAGAGTTGACAAATGTTCACTCATCACAGGTGTGATATTATGACCTCTTCCCTGTGCTGACCATAGTTCTGACGCAGTCAGGATTTTCAAAATATCTTGAAACCGAACCCAAGTTTGGTTATCATGACTTGATTTTTTAAACGATGTTCCAGGTCCTTTAGGATGAAAAAAGTGGATCCTGTATTCTTCTTCGACATCAAATACCTTTATTTCCACCACTTCTCCTAGCCACCAGTCACCATCATATACGCAACAAACATAATCGGACAACTTTGGTCGGGTTGTTGGTGTGGATAATCTAAGGTTGATAGGTTCGTCTTTGATGACATGAAAGGTTGTAAAATCTAAAGAAAATGATGTACGTCTGGCATGAATGATATTTCTGTTGAGTGGAATGTAGCTGTGGAAAGACCGAGTTTGGGGTAATGATAGTGCTGTTTTATATCTTTTCTCAAGAACTTTTCCTACTGCATTAACATCATCACAGGAAACATAGAAAAACGTTACACTATTAATATGTTCAGTGCAGTATTCAAAGACATCTAATGGATTCAAGATTTGATTACTGACCGGTCGTTGCAAACTAGCCTTTCGCACTAGCCTCTTCACGGTTCCTTCAATCCCATCGCAAGGGCCTTTCCCGTGGGATGTAGCAAAAAAATGCCACTCTGCTTTTATCCCAAAGTCTTGTTCATGATGGCTCAAGTTAATGAAGTTTTTCCTGTTTTTGTACTGTGCGGCAGATCCATCTGAAAAATAGAATAATTTTGAAATTAAAGCATGATCTGCCTTCAGTTTTTTAACAAGGATCATTTGAAAGGCGTAGAATGTAGTTGTGTTGTGGTCAAGGCAGTCGCTTACAAAGCAAAAACTTTGAGTTTGAATTTCTCCATCTTTTTCCCAGTAGACAACAAAAGGATGAAGCGTACATTGCACACCTGACCAGTGATAGGTCTGCACCTCGTCTTGAACAACACAAGAGAAATTCTCTGAAAAATCTCCAAGTATCAAAAATTCCCCCTTATCCAGATCTTCTTTCTTTGATTTTAGAAACGCTGCTTGTTTACTGGCAATGAAATGGTGGCTCTTTAGATGCTCAAGTTTTTCACAACACTTAACCAAGAATTCTTGTAAAGGTAGCACACATGATGTCAGTTCACATCTGTCTGTGGACATCCACTGCTTATATGAAACTTGCAAATCCTCAAATTCATCATTTTCCAAGTCAATGTGGGTGCTGTTACTTGGAGAAATCAGTGATAAAATGGCATCCACACCTGGACATGCAGTACATTCCGAAAACATACAATTCTCATTTTCAGTATCACAGACCATAATCTGCAGCAGATCTTTCTAGCTATGATCACTTTTAATCGCTGATAGCATAAGTTTTACATTTTGATGGTACAAACAAACGCACACTGAATGTGTACCAGATGCTCCAGCTAACACACAAAATTTTGGTCTAAGATCGGCAAATTTAGATAACCCTACTTTCAAATCAGGATAATTTTCTTTAAAATGTATGTAAAGTTCCTTCAAGTCACATAAAATGAGCCTTTTTTGAAGGTTTGACTTTTCCCCATTCATTCCTCTCACAGAAATACAGTCCTTTTTTCCAGGCATCATGCGACTACAGGCATCTCTCTGATAAAAATCCTCTATAGCTTTTATTGTACTAGAACCAAGAATATTGCTTGGCTTCTTAGGTTCCAGTTTTGGTAAAACTCCTTGTGTTTTAACTAAATCTTTAGTTTTTCGAATTAAATACTGGCTGACTCCAAATTCTGCTTGAATTTTTGCATAGCTCCAAGTTACAGGCAACAAACTTAAAATGTTTACTTTATCCTGCAGACACTCAGCAGTTTTCATTCTCTCTTTAAGGTCTTCTATTAATTTTTCATAATTATCACATATGTGCTTTTAGCAAGAACTATTGTTTTCTTCATGTGAAACAATTGAAAGGTCAAATGATTTATTTAGTTTATTTGTGACACATTCTGTTATCGCTGAAACTTTTCTTTTTAATGTAGATGATTTACGATCGCGCGATAATTTGGCAACTTTCACAGGTGATACTCCAAGGGCACTACATGCTACATTTACAGACTCGACTAAATCACATTCAGGTATGTACATTTCTTCATTATTATCTTTATAGGTTTCAACTCTCTGATTTTGAATTTTATTTAAACATTTAGAGCACAGAGATTTTCCAGGGATAAGATTCAAATTTGTGTTTTTCAAATACAAATCTTTGCTTATGATTCTCAGCGATTTTGTAGTCACCTTATTATGTTCCGAAAATGGATCACAGCAGGAAGTTCCATAAAGGTGAGAAAATTTATCTAAAAACTTTTTTGCATGGTAAGTACAAACAGTTTCAATTGTTTTACATCCAGTTCTCAATTGCAGTAAAGTTTTATCATCATCATTATACTTAGAAATACTCTCTACAGTTGACTGCCTACTATAACTTAAAATGTTACAATTATCTTTCATAAAAATTCCTATGGAGCATTTAGAGTTATCCATAATTCATTTACTCTTTATATGCAGAAAAACAAACTTATATTTAAGAATTCTAAAAAATAATTTCTTTTTTTACCTTCAACAAGGACAGTTATTCACCAAAATATTCTGTAAATATGTATATTTCTTGACCTTGAAATGAAAAAACCTACATGAAAGACAAAAATTTACAAGATTTTACAGCAAGAACACTTCCCAGCAACCTACTCCTTTCAGAGTTAAAGAAACAACTAAGTTATAAAGCAGTTCCATGTGACATCATTGGCAGGCAGATCATTTGTCTTACCCTATATTATTGGTCAAATTGTATCCAATAATATTCAAGCAGCCTTGTCATTGGCACAGTTCCTACCGCAGGTAGGTACTGTTTGCCTAAAGGGAACTGTTCTATACATGTGGGAGCAAGGCTGGACAAGTTGAAATCTGTCTATTCTTGCTTTTAACTGGCAAATAGATTACTATAAATGAGGAAAAGTAGGAATATGCTATATTCTTATTTGTGAGGTCAATCTAAGTCCATCAAATAAAAAAAAATAATAATAAATGACATGTTTCCAAAAAAAAAAGTACATGAAAAAATTGGATGGTAAAAAAATCAAGTCATGATAACCAAACTTGGGTTCGGTTTCAAGATATTTTGAAAATCCTGACTGCGTCAGAACTATGGTCAGCACAGGGAAGAGGTCATAATATCACACCTGTGATGAGTGAACATTTGTCAACTCTTCTCTATGAGACAATAAACCACTGAACAAAAAAGTTTTGCATGTTTTGAGAGGTAAGTTAAATTCTATATACCAAGATGTTAGAAACCTTAAATTAGCTTATCAAAGTTTAAATGTGTTCTTTGACAACTCTTCTTAGTCTTTTTAGTTGTTTTCACCATTTAAAACTAACAATTAAGTAAAAAATAACTTTTCACTAACACCTAAGATTAAGAAGTATGAAAATAATTGCGTTGTTTCAGTATAATTATTTGAAAATTTAGACCCTTATAGCTGCCAAACGCCTTTGAATAACAAAGTAACTTTTTTTTTGATTGAAAGATGGTAAGAAGTACTTAAAATCACACAAGTAAAAAAAAATCTACCTTGCCCCCCACATGCATTTTTTTAGCATTGAAAATTGGATTTTTTAGAAAATTTGCAACTTTGGGGGGTCGTATCTTGTGAAGGGGGCTGAATAACAAGCCAAACTTTTTAATACAATAAGCAACCATATATATGTATATAAGAAAAAAAAGAGGGCTTGTTATTCCAAGCCCTTCATAGGTTTTTTAATTTTCAAAAGTGGCAAAAAATTAATTTTGCATCGCAAACTTTGACCTTGAAAAAATAACCTTTGTTTTTAAATCTCAAATTTATTGATACCATATGGAAAAAGATCTTTTTTTTAGCTTTCCAATGAGCTATAGTAGAGTTTGATAGCTTTGATAGGAAAAAAGTTATAGTTCATAAAGCAAAGCATCAAAATATCTAATTTTTGCTGTTGGCAACGACAAAAATAGCCTTCATATCAAAGGGTAATTTTTTTTTAAATAAAAAAAATATATTTTTGTGGTCAAAAAGGTATGGGGAAAGCACATGCAAATTGTCATCAAAATCAAAAATTGTCATGCAACAACTTTTTTGAAAATTTGTTGATTTAAAATGGAATTACCCATTAATATATAATAATTTTAAATGAACTAAATCCTCTAGTTTAATTTATTTTTATTTATTTATTTTATTTTATTTTTTTAATCACAAGTATGGCAAGAAAATATACATGAGGTGTAAAAAATGCCATACATAAATTATTATCGTATTCTATGTACTTGTTCATTAGTTGTGCGAAGAATTTGTATGCTTATATATTTGTCTATCTTATTTCAGGATGATAAAGATTATTCTTCTAAAAGTCAACAGAGAATGAAGCCTATTTCCAATCAAGTGCCAACAACTGAAATTGATAACACGAAAACTATTCGAGACATAACCTCAAAATTTGAAAAGAATACTGCCTCTACCAGTTATGATGAATTTATGCTTGACCGTAATGAACATCCTGTGTCTCAAATGATGCATTCTTCTCACTTATTAAGTTCTTCAGCTCCTGTGGATAACAGAATTTACATGTCACCTCCTCAAAAACTATTACAAGTTGAACACCCCAGATTGCACCCATCTCTAGGTCATCGACTTGGTCAAATGCATGAACAGTTACCAGTGAAAGATGGTGATTCTCCAAAAATCATCTCTAAGGACAGACTTAATGGTGTTAATTGTGCCAAACAAGTATACTCTAACCAGTCAACATCTGGCAGTGTATACAGTCCTCATTTAACAGATGCTCAGTTGACTAATGTCTTAAGGATTGGAACTAATCGTTCGTCCTTCAGGAACTCTAATGGAACTGCAGAGATGCAGGATGAAAATTTTGTGCGTGTACCGTACATTCTACATGAAACTAAAAGGCCTGATAAGCCACCTGATTATGAAACTGCCATACAAAGACTAGAACTTCTAAGGAATGATCGTAACTTCACAAATTTTTATGCTGTGAATAATGCTATTAGTTTTGAAGCCTTATTAGAACAAGCAAGAAAAAAACGTGGTCCCAAAAAAAGTGTGACATTTTCAGATAAAGTTGTGTTAGTTGCCTGTGCTGGTGATGAAGACAATGACTTCATTCCAAACCCTCTGTTAGAGCGTGTGTATAAACAACATTTTATGCAAAGTACACAACCAGATATTGCACCTACCTCCAGTAACGATCATGATCAAAATTCAAGATCAGTGAAAGACAGTATTAACGGTGAATCTTCGTTAACATCCGAGACCAAACATCATACCCAGGAAGGCTCTAAATCAAATAATCAGTCTCCATGTCACTTGTGCCATAAGAAAACAGTAGAAACTCCCAATTTGTATTGTCCTGACTGTGCATTTTATATGTCTAGATTTCAGCAAAAATAAGTATTTGATAATCATTCATTAATAATGTTCTTCTAGTGATTTTATCTATCTACATGTAAAATATATTTACATACCTGCCAACTCTTCTAGATTTCATCTATTTCTGCCGATCTACTGGATTTTGATAAAATAGTTTCTGATTTTTAAGAACTTTTTAGAAAATATTAAAATTTAGGAATTTTTCCATAAATATGTGGAAGAAAATATCTAGAAGGTGATAATATATGATTGGTATAAAACCTGTAAATTGTGTAGGTTAAAACAAATAAATAAGTAAGATGGTTTTAATATTATCTCAGTTTTGATGGGGCTTTTAAATAATGTTTTTACAGATTTATAAATCTGAAATGAAATTTTATAAACATAATCCATATTTTGTCCTATTTGTGATTATTATATCACACAAAGGTATTATTTCATTATTTTAAGAATCTGGGGAAGAAGCTACAGGATTTCTTTTTTTTTTTTTTTTTTTTTTTTCCAAGCAGTGGGCAGGTATGTAATTATTTTTAGGCATACAAAACTTCTTTTAGATTTATTTTATTTTATTGAAAGAAAAGATTAACAGTTTTTATCTAAATGCAATTCATACAAAATGGTTAAATTTTTTTTTTTTTTTTTTTTCTATGTGTAACTTATTGTAAAAATATAATTTTTAATTAATGTAATTAAATGATTTTATATAAATAATAGAAAGAAGATGTATGATAAAGAATTTGTATCTCTCTGAACTCATGAAAGTTTTCATAAATTGAGTCTACTTAACTGCACATGAAATATATGAAAGCACAATGCATGTTTGTCGACAGTTGTGGGTGCAATATTTATCATTTGTAAATAATAATATAACACATTTTTGTTGATATGTAAATATATATATTATGTATTTTGTATAGAAATGAAAGATTTATTTTTTTCACTTTTTATATTTTTTGTTTTATGAGACTTTTGCTGTTTGTTATATCTTACAAAGTGGTTAGAATGATTTAAATTGCATTGAGAATTAATTTTTTCTGATCATTCAAATATCACTGAAGTTAAAAATATTGCTTCAAATTGATAAAACAGGGTGGCTAGCTCAAAACCTTGGAAATTAAAGAAAAGTAAAAAAAAATTCATGAAATTTGATTTAAAAAAAATGAAACTTTTATTACATCCAGGAAATTCCAGACCAAAAATGCTGAATTTTAAAATGACCAGAAAAATCAGGGATATTTACCTTTACCCATTCTAGTGTGATGTACCTGTCCTGTAAATGTCAGGAAAAATCAAAAAATTAAATGCTAGCCACCCTCTTCTGTGACACCTCACCTCTAAATTTAAATAGGATTAAAAAAATATTGTTTATTAATTGTTATTGTAATATTGTATTAATATGTTTGTATGTATCTAAACAAATTATGAAAACTTGAAAATTGCAGGTGCTATAAAGAAAATATTCAGGTAAATAATAATAATAATATTTAAAAAAAAAAAAAAGAAAAAATGCACTACTTTTTGCTTAAAATATCTGAAAAAGTCTCGTCCCAATTAAAGTACCTTTTTACTTTTTCTTCTTCATCTTTATTTTTTGTAAAACTAAAAACTGTTCGAAATGCTGAATGAAGAATAGGAAACAATTGTGGGAAAATATGTGACTTATTATTATTATTATTATTATTTTTTTTTTTTTAGTGAAATTTTTAGAATTAAAGTGGTTGGCTGCATTCCCATCCTCAAATCTGAGCTCTGACATATTTTAATGATAGATTATGCTTTATCTTAAATTGCTGAGAAAATTTTTATTTTAATTGGGAAAATTGTAAACTAAAATATCATTTAATTATTTGGTAGTATTTTTATAATTATTTTAAGAGATTTCTCTACTTTCTCTTTATTAAATATAGGAATAAAGAAAGAAAATGTATTTAAAGTTATATGCAATAATTGATCTATTGAGTAGATTGATGCACAGTGGAATACTTTGTTTACTTGGAAAATAATTTTGTTTTCCTTATTACCTACCATGTTTTTATTAACTTCGACTCTTGTTTGTTTGTTTGTCCAGTACAAATCTTGCAATTGATTTTTATCTAACTTCCCGACTAGCTAGACATTTGAAACTTTCAGGACAGCTCAGAACACAGTGACAATACATTTTTTTAATACTTTTAGTCAACTGCTTCAGGTCCCTACTGCCTTTGGCAGCATTTATATGATTCAACAGAAAATTTATTTAACTAACTTCTCGACATTTGAAACTTACAGAATAGTTCAGAACACGGTGAAGATGCATTTAAAAAATATTTTTAACCAACTGCTTCAGGACCCTGCTGCCTTAGGCAACATTACCAGTACAAAGCTTGCAATCGATTTTTAACTAATTTCTCGGCTAGCTAGCCATTTGAAACTTTCATAATAGCTCAAAACGTGATAGCAATGAATTTTTTTAATACTTTTAGACACTTGTTCTGGGTTCCCGCTGCCTTCAATAGCGTTTGTATGATTCAACAGAAAATTTATAAACATGGTATATAAAAAGTTCTTTTTATCTTGTAATTATTTTTACAAAATATTAAAAAAAAAAAAAAAAAAAAAAATCAAAATCTTAATTTGTTTATGTTGTGTATCAAATTTATATACTTAAAAGTACGACCTTCTGAGCTAATACAAAAGCTTTGTATAAGTTTTTATATTGTACATATTATGTTAAATGTTGATTTTGAATTGCTTAAGTAATGAATTGTTTTGTTTTTATAAGATATAGAATTAGAGAAAAAGTTAAATTTATACTACAAAGTAAGATATATATTATTCCATTGCAAAATATATATAAAGCAGTTTTTAACATTAACGTGCCAAAGCTGTTAGAGAAATTTTAGAAATGATTGTTGAATTTCAGTATTTTTATACCACCGATGTTTCTATAACATGTACTTAATATTTTGTACAAAATGGTAAAACGAAAGTTGAAAAACTTTTTTTGTACAGAGAAAGTTAATAAATGTTTCATTTTTATTTTATTTGTGTATTATTTATTTATTTATTTATTTTTACTGCTTATTTTTTAAATTTCTTTTCAATAGACAATTTGCATGTTTTCTGATTTTAATCTTATATAATCAGGGGTCTGTCCAGACTTTTCACACAGGGTCCTGTTTTTGTAAAATTGTGAAAAATTCTACACATAATTTTGTGAATCTAAATTCAGTGTGAAAGTAAAGCTCTGAACTTTTTGGCTAGGGTCCTCTTTTTGTGAAATTCTGAAAAATGTAATTTTGCAAAATAAAATTACAATTGAGGTTTCATTTTAGAGAAGGACAGTTCAGTTTTACAGAACTAAACTCTCATATATGCATAGAAGCCCTTTATGAATTAGAAACTGAATATCAGCTTTTTGGAAGAAATACAACAAAACACATATGATTATTCAGGCAGTCTGTTCGTTCCATTGTAGATTAGTTTTGAAAATGAAAGAGATTTATCAAAGGTCTGTTTTTAAGGAGAAAATTTTTTTGAAGGGTCCTGTTTTAGGATAAAAATTTTGTGAAGGGTCCTGTTTTAGGATAAATAATTTTGTGAAGGGTCCTGTTTTAGGATAAATAATTTTGTGAAGGGGTCCTGTTTTAAGATATTTGTGTTTTAAGATATTTGTTAATTTTGTGAAGGGTCCTTTAACGGACCCAGGTTTGCCTCTGGACAGATCCCTGATAATAGAAAATGAAAAGGTAAGAAAATAAATACATGCAGTTTCTTTATTTGAAATCTAATGACTGATTTATAACAATTTTAACATTGCACTATTTACTCTATCGAGAAAACGCAGTATAATATTTCGTGACGTCACTCTTTATGACAACAAACGGAAGTAATCGTTGTTTACATTCGATTTCGTGTTTTGCTTTGCTTCTTGAATTGGTGAAATAGGTTTTGTATGTTATAATAATGATGGATATTAAAAAATCGTAGTATAAATATTGTATTGTACCATTTTGCACTAATACGACGGCTAATGCTTCTCAAAAGTTATTCTTTAGCATTCCACAGGATCCTATTAATGAAAACATTGAACAACTGCCATGAAAAGAAAACAATTGAAAATAATGATAATGGAAAATGGTGATAATGATATTAAATGATTATAAGATGAAAAAGAAATGCTCAGAAATCACATAAACGATTGATAATTACGAAAGTTAAAACGAATTGCTGCTTGCTAACCAGGCTAACAAAGTGTAAACATTGAGGCATCATAAAGAGTGACGTCAGGCAGCGTTTTGAAGTCACGTGATTTTTGGTTAATTTTAAAGTTATTTTTTAAATTAATGAGAACTTTTTTTTTTGCATTTTTAATAAACTTTTTGAAATTTATGGGCCTAAAACTACCAGAAAAATAGGATTTTGTTCAAATCCCCCATGTATGCAAATTCCTCATTGAAAATAATTGCTGTTACAACTTACATGAGATAGATCATAAATATATAAATCTGCATACTTTGTAAATAGTTACATTTTGAAAGAGGTTCTTTCTAAGAAATTAAAACTTACAAAAAATAAACTTTTCCATAGAAAAATCATTAAAAATGTTCCTTCCAAACATGTGTTCTATTTGTACATGTTCAATCATGTGTGGATAGGTAAACATCTGGTTTAGTAGCAGAAATGGGCATATTTATTAGGTGATAAGGCCTATAGTCAGATTTTCAGAAAGCATGGATATTTAGAGATAAATGAATATTTTTAAAAAAATAAGCAAACGTTTTTAGGGATATTTTACAATAAATCTGCTGTTGTACAACTAAGGCTTATGGATAAATCTGATTTAATCTGACTATTTGAGTTTAATCGTAATGAAAATAGGAATTAGAACAATAAAGTTTTATTTTCATAACATTTATACATTATATTATTTTACAGATGATAAAAATAAAAAGAAAATTTACATCTACATCATTTTTATCTAGATGACATAAATGGAATACATTAAATTCTTTGAACATGCACAGTTGAACTTACATAAAAGTTTAATTTAGCTTCTCTGAATAAAGATTTTACGTATGGAGTTTGTTGCAATTTTACTCAACAAATGCTGAGACGTAGCCATGTGGAAAGTCAATAAAGGTGAATGGAAGCGCCACCTATTGGTCGATATACATACACCTAAACTAAATCAGTATTCTTTTTCATAATGACTATCTCACATATCAAATTTGGTACATTTATATGCAATAGAAGTTGAGATTTAGTCATCTATTCACAGGATTATTACAGCCCAGGAGCGCCACCTATCAACCTATCTGTATCCAAACTAAATCAGCATAGTTTTTCAAAATGGCTCTCTCATATACCATGTTTTGTGTAATTATTTGTAATGGAATCTGAGATATAGCCTTCCCATTCACAGATTCACAGTAAAAATTGTAGCATAGAAGTGCCACTTATCGACCAATATGCACTGGAATTGAATTTACATATACATAGCTTTGCATAATAGCCCTATTATGTACCAAGCAGTGGTGTATCGAGAATGACGATTTGGGTATGCTCCACTCGAGTAGTTAGAAATTGAACATTAAAAAAGATACTTAATCACCTTATTGGTTAATTCGCTTATTTTAAGAAATAAAATAGGTATGATGACATTTCAACAGTCAATCTGAAGAATGAGCTTTTTATGAAACATGCTGTTTCTAATCATCCGTATGAAGCGTACCCAAAACGTCATTCACAATACGCCACTAGTACCAAGTTGTTTGTAATTATAAATAATAGAATTTGAAATATAACCTTCCTGTTCACCGGGAGAACTGCAGCATATTAGCACCACCTATCAGCCACCTATGCACTTAAATTGAATAAGCATAATTTTTCATAAAATCCCTCTCACATACCAAGTTTTATTTGATTATACACAATAGAACCTGAGATATAGCCTTCCCTTAAATGGGAAAAATCACAGTATAGCAGCACCACCTGTTGAGCTATTTGCACCAAAAGTTGAAAGACACTAATTTATCTCATGGTGAAACTACATATAAATTTAAATATAATTCTGTGCAGTAGCTCTTGAGATACAGTTGGAACATTTTTTTCCACACCATACACAAACAGACATTTTCTAAAGAATACCAAATCATGTTCTGATCTTTCAAAACGAGTAAATTCATCGAAAACCGGAAGTCGACATTTTTTACGAATCCAATTCTTTATTCTATTTAACATAGAATAAAGTAAAAATTTAAATGTTCCAAATTCATAAAAAAAAAAAAAAAGAAATGCTGCTAAAGGGAAAAATGTAGATGTTGTAATTTTTTTCCAGACAGATTTTAGAAATATGCCCCAATTGGGGAGGGAAGGCTGTGCCCCCTGCCTTGTAGCTGGTGCCACTCCTGTTTAATAGAACACCTCTAATAGAATTCAATGCTTTGAAATTCTTTTAGGTGTTTTTGCATACAAACCCATAGTGGTATCTACTCCATTTTCAAAAGGAAATATCCCATAGTGAACTTGAATGAATATATCAGTTTCAAGGAATTCCATGAATATTTAGGAAAGTTAGAATGCAGACAGATGGGACAGTCAGAGAGACAGATGGGCTAATTCAAATCATAATCAGTCTTAAACACTGTTAAAAAGTATTAAAAACACTTAATAAAATTGAAAATGTAATTTTAGCAATTTCTGGTTCTAGCCCTTAGTGTATATGAATATTTTCTTTGGTCCTAATGCTAATTATACTGTATTCTATAGAAAATATTCTATTACCGTAAAATTCTGATAGTAACCCCCCACCCAACTATACCTTGCTCTGTGATGTTCAGATGTTTTAGTTTTTCAAAAACCTTCCGTTCTCTTAGATGTTATTATCTGAAGTTTTTCCTAAATTTTCAACTTTTTAAAAGTTTTCCAATGATATCACACATTCTAATTTTAATGATTTTTGTTTCTAAAGGAAAAGGGGTTATAATCGGAATTTTACGGTGTATGTATATATATATATATATATATATATATATATATAGACTTCATTTCCATATGTGGTTTTCTGTTTATGCATTCAAGTCTTCCTTCATGGCGTTTGATTATTGTAATGATGAATTATTATTATATAATATAGATAGATATGCTAAGGGTGGTTCGAAAACTTGCCATCACAATTTTGATCCTCGACAAAGCGGATAGCTTCCCCGCTTCAATGACTCCAAAAGGTATTATTGCATATGAAAATATGTCAAATTAAATAAGAATGATACAAAGGGAAGAAGGAGAACAAAGTAAAACCTTGGTTCACACCATACACAGCAACACGCAGAATTTTTGGTCCCATTGAAATTGCTTTGATCTGGGTATTTAGCTGCCACAAGTGAAAACAAGCATCAACGCCAACTGGGAATTTTCTGCCTCTGACAACTTTATCGTCACATCCTGTGGTGATAATTAGCATGGAAAACTTGAATTTCTTTTGTAGTATTCTTCAAGGAGCAATAAAAATAATATCCACATTGATAAGGATTCACACACACCAGATTGCAAATGCAATGCCAAAAATGGTCGAAAATTATCCATTATCGGAAAGTAACCCTTGAACTTTTGGACATGTTTACAATGAAGGACATTATCTTTTTATTGCTCCTTGAAGAATATTACAAGAAACCCAAGTTTTCCATGCAATTATTGCAGTAGGAGGTTTGTCATAGGGGAAAATCGGTCTGTGAGGCTCGTGGAAACTCAAATATCACCTCAAAAGCAAATTGAATAGAACCGACATTGAGCAGTGTTTTCTGCCCTGGTCTGTGTCGTAATGAATAATTTATGACCATTTTCTACATGGAACCATGTGGAAATGTGAACCCAGCTTAGGGAGAAGAACCAAAGTGTATTGCAATATTCTAAACATTTTGGTTATACCTCTGGGGTTGGGGGGTCTTCGTAGCGAGGGAGCCATCCCTTCTGTGGGGAATCAAAATTGTAATGGCATATATCTTCACATTTAGACCACCTATAGGGCGAGAGGTTCATCGAGCAGGTATACTAGTACAGCATGTATTCTCTATACTGGCTATGGAGAAAAATTGCTGGAACATCACTGCTGTTTTTGTGCCTTCTTTTGGCGATAATCGTTTTCTTGGCAACTGGTTCTTGGGATTTTGCATGTTTTAAATGATTTGTTCCTCTTACTACCAAAACTCCAAAGAAAAGTCAAGTCAAACAGAACAGCTTTCAAACTATAGCAAGGATTAGATTACTTGCTTTCCATTTCATCTAGTGTAGGTTGTGGTTTATGTTTAATTTACACTCAGTCGTAATATACAACAGCGACAACAAAGGTAGAGGAAACTTGCCTTGGTGAAAGTGGAATGTCAGTTTGCTGATAGAAAAGTCGGTTTGATGAATGAATTGGTGGTATGGTGGGGATGTGATGTTCAAAAGCAAAAAAGGTTACTGGTCCGGGGTCTACTCTAATATTGCGTCGATGGGTATGTTTCAGACTGTCACCCATTGCTCATAGCAAAGCATTTGTGTTACTTAACTTAAAACCTATTCACTCACTGGCTGCGTTCAGTCAATTTTGATCTATGACCAATCAAACTGTTCGTGTATGAATCATATGAATATGTCCAGTCATCAAGCTTTAATCAGGTAGAGAGTGAAATGGTAACCCTTTTGTTTGGTCACCATGACAGTCTTTGTCATGTAACAAAGACTGTCATATTACAGCTTCTTATTGGCCAATGTATGGGAACTTACTTATTTGGCACGATTTTTGGCGAGTGTGTGTTTTATCACCATTGTAATGTGGAATTACAATTTAGGCAAAATTCTGCATTCCATAACAAATATTAATATCTAATTTTCCCTCTTGTTAAATAAATGAATATAATATATCATTTAATTCTAATTCATTATTATTCAATCTAATCCATTTCCTGTAATCAAAAGTAATTTAATCCTCTTCTTAATAGAAAAGAAAGAAAAAGAAAATACATTTATTTCATTTAGATTTTTAATTTTTATTCTCCCAAAGGTCTTCGTAGATGATGCAATCAAAGAACAAATTTCATCATGTTTCCAACAGGTTCTTTTTATAAAACAACCCTTAACATTTTTTAAATACTCTCCTTATTATTAAATAGTTTCGCCAACCTTCAATAGAAAAAAAATAAAAGATTTTAATTACAATATTATTTTCAAATCGCCAATATGGGTGATTTCCGTTCGATTGTGTAACCCTTGGCACGGGAAAGACATTCTAACGGATTTTCACATTATTAATTGGGATGTAATGATGTAACGGCAGTTGCTTATTTTTCTGTTTTCCGAGATGTATTGTTGTTTGTTTTATAAATATTTCTTCATCTTTGAAATTACGTAATATTCAACCAATATTCATAGTTAAAGTGGTAAATCATGAAAATTTGTGAAACTGATCTTCTGAATAATATCTTCAAAGTATTTTTGTCATGTCTACTTTATTATCCAAGGAATATAATGAAAACTTGGGGATTCTGGAATGAACATGAAAAATGTCTTCATTTCTTCAGTGTGCTGGTTCTCTGTTCTTTAAGTGGTTGATAAATGGGAATGCCGAATGGAATATTTTAGTAACAGCCTCAGAGTAAGTGATCTTAAGTTGAATCGTAACTGGATGTGTGTGCAATAACAATATAGCTTGCTCTAGCTCTGCGTTTCCCATTGGCTGGCTGGCTTACTCTTATGAGGGCATGCGGCATCGCAATACCAACTTAAGATCTTCTTAAACACGCCCATTTGTACGACGGATTCTAAGACTAAGATCCGCAATCCCAGCCTAAAAAAGCATATTTTTAAAGGAAAATGAATATGAGAAATTTAAAAATATACTAGCTAGCTGGTCAGAGACCCATGAAAATTTTTACCAAAAAACATGCTCTCGGGTGACTGTGGTGCCAATCGTAATTTGTTCTCTGTAAAAGTCGCACAATATTAAAATATTAAAAATTCAAATATTTTTAAATAATGTCTAAACGTAGCTCTATTTCAACGTAAAATACACTCAAATCAATGAAAATCAAATAAACCAATCAAATCTCTCGTAATTCCTCATAACGTAGCTCTAGTTCAATGTAAAATACACTCAAATCAATGAAGATCAAATAAACCAATCAAATCTCTCGTAATTCCTCATAACGTAGCTCTAGTTCAACGTAAAATACGCTTAAATCAATGAAAATCAAATAAGCCAATCAAATCTCTCCTAAGATTATCCATTCTGCGTCATTATAGAAATGGGAAGTTTTATTTTCATATTTTTATTAATTAAAAGAAAGCTAATCAAAAATTGGAAAATCTGACTTTAATGTGCACAATGACACTACGGAGAGCACCTTTGTGTTAAGTCACATGACTGTCCAAGCTACCGTTTTCGAGAACAATGAAATATACACATATATATATACAAATATTGCTCACTTAATAGTATAAGATATAGTCCCCCCCCCTCAATATTAAATATGAAGCATATTTATTAAATATGTATATATATATATATATATATTGAATGTTTTGTTTTTAATTTCATCATAAGTAATTAACACTTTTTGATAAAAGTATTTAATATAATAAAAATTTATGTTTAATTGATTTATTTTAAAAGTACTTTATTTTCATGAGAAAAGTATAAAGAGTATATATAAATATATACTATTTTTCATTTGACTCTTTTTTTTTTTTTAATGTTTGCTATTATTTAACCAAATAATAATTAAAAAAAAATTTCAAAAATTTTATAATTAAATATACCTTAGTAAATGAAAATTACTATATAAACATGCGCACAAAAATACTAAATCATATACACAGATGAGAATAAAGAGCTGTGTAAAATGTAAGGCAGAAAAGAAAAGCAGTTCTCAAAAAATAAAATAAAAGGAAATTAAAATAACTTCTTAACTGCCCCAGACATATATATTCGTCGTGTCGAAGTACGATCCTTTGTGTTACACTGCTACCAGTGAAACTAGTCTCACTTCTTTGGAATGCAATTAAATGACCATGACAGTGTTTTCGCAGGATTTACTTATTTCAGTGAAGATGAGGAGTGGGAGAAATCAGAAAGGGAATGTTTCTGGAACAATGAGCGCATAACTATACGTGCCTGTGGGAAAAATGGTGACACTGGAAAGCGAATCTCGTAATTTTTAGTCGGCAGGTAAAAGGTTAAAAAAGTCGCGAAGTGAATTATGGGCTATTTCCAAAGAAGTTTTAAGTGTCGCCAAGAAAGCGATAAATAGCCAAGCCCAATCCATACATACCATCCCGACAGTACCTGCTGGACACATTTTCTCCTGTACTAAAGATAGGAAATTTCTCCCTCTAGTAGCTCCGTCAAAACCAATCTTTCATTAAAGTTGACATGAAAATAACATCTGCTTGATGCGTCCAGTGCTGTAAACCGGTCTGACCAAATGAACGTCAGTGAAGTGTATCAGACTTTTTTAAAGGAGATCAGACCCCCCCTCCCCCCCCCCAAAAAAAAAAAAATAATAATAATAATAATAATAATAATAATAAATAAATAATAAAAAATGTTTGAGACACTGAGTTACGTGACCGATCCATTGCTATAATACAGTCGGCAGCAAAAGTATCCGAGCACTAGCCAATAATTCCGATGTAAAAAAAAGTACACTTAAAATTGTTTTGTTAAATAAATCCTTGCCGAATCATGTTTTTAGACTGACTAGTGGCCGTATTCACCATTAACTCTAACTCCCGGTTCAAAGCAAAAATTTGAAAAGCGTCTAAAGGCAGGGTACAGCTTTCCAGCAAAATTTGACACACTGTTTCTGCCATCTAGCGTCGAAGATTTCATATAATCTGATTGGTTATTTTCACCGAAAAAAATCTGAAAATAACTATACCGCTAGATGGCAGAAATAACACGGCAAAATTTTCGCCCCGCCTTTATACCCTTTTCAAATTTTCATGTTCGACCGGGAGCTCGGAGGAAGGATAGATATGGAGAGGGCGAGAGTTCGTTTAAGTGAAGCTCCAACTGTAACCGGTTCAGCCATATTGGTGCACTCAAAACATTTACGAAAAACGTGTTGGGTAGTTCAAATTATGATCTATTTTATTAGTGTTTTTCTTACGAATCAAAGTTTCATTTGAAAATTTTAGCGTATTTATAATTATATGTATAATTAATAATGCCGTCTTGTTCGGCATTTGGCTGTACTAATAGACCATCAAAGAAAATTCCGGACTTAACACAAGCACCAATACCATTTTTGAAATTAGTTAATTTTCAGTAAATATATATATATATAATTAAAAACGTTTTGTTTGTTTCTGTCATCGGGCTCTGATGATGGCTTCGGATGAAGCTGAAATATATTGGCCAATTTTAAAGGATTTTTAATAAGGTAATTTAAAACGTTTTTTATTGAATTTGTAACCCTTTATAAACTTAAATATGTATTATATATATATATATATATATATATATATAATGTGTTTGATAACAATAGAAAAGAATGAGAACGAAGAATAGTTAGTCAATTAAATCACCACAGAAACATACACAGGCCAAACTAAGTAACTAGTTATCTTGATTGATTTATTGATCTAAATTGATTTAATTTATATATATATATATATATGTGTGGATAGATAGATAGATAGAAAATTAATTAATTTAAAAAATGGTGTTGGTGCTTGGGTAAATTATTGGCCCAATTATCTACTTCAGGGAGGGGGGTAGGGTTGTTATTTTTTGCATTGAATATTAAAGTGCCTAGTTTCATTTCTAATTTTTTACAAAAATTTGCAATGTAAATTCTTTTATTATTATTATTATTAGTAGTAGTAGTAGTAGTATTCAAACAAAATTGTTTGTTTTTATTGCATAAGAAAACAAATTGCTACAAGTAACTCATTCAAGTGCAAGGGTTTAAAACAATTGATATGAAATAAAACAATTTTTTCATATCATTATAACTAACAGGGATCAAGAAAACTATTTTAGAAGGGTTTTATCAACTTCTACATACTTGCCAACCTTTTAATTAAAAAAAAAAAAAAAAAAAGTATATTTTAAAAATTGACATTTTAAACAATATAGACTGAATTTATTTTAATATATAATTGATAAAAAGGAAAATATATGAATATTTACATAAGATTTTCTAAAAATAGTAATATTCTTTAAATAAATAGCCCATCTTTCAAATAAAATATTGAGATTATGTATATTAAAGAACTAATTTCAAATCCCAAAAATAGGACAAAAAAATATCGCCTTACATTTGTAGCAGATTTTCCTTTATTAAAGAAAGAACAATTAAATTTTCATTAAATTTCAGATAATGAGGATCAGAATTTAGTTTTTAATTTTGTTATCTTGCTGAAAATACACTCATAATGACTATGTAAATATATTTAATTACAAAAGCATTATTTAAAAAACCCAAACATTTAAAATTATTTTGAGATAATTAAAATCAATATTGCAAATTTTACACTCACATTTAATAAGCCTCACAGCATAGCAGCGCCACCTGTTGGGAAATTTACTACAAAGTGTTATCAGGATAAAATCCCACTAAGATCCAATTAAATATAAAATTTTACGAAATTATACACAACAGAAGATGAAATATAGCTTTATCTTAAATGGGAGTAATATGCATAGTAGCGCCATCTGATGGGCGTTTTACTCCGAAATATAATCAGTACCAATTCATATGAAGATTTAACTAAATATAAAGTTTTGTGGAATTCCGCCCATTACTTAATGAGATACAGCAATCACAAATGTTGATGACACATACATATATGCATAGTAGCGCCACCTGATGGGCGATTTACTCCGAAATATAATCAGTACCAATTCATATGAAGATTTAACTAAATATAAAGTTTCGTGGAATTTTGCCCATTACTTAATGAGATACAGCACCCACAAATTTTGATAACACATACAGGATACACAGTCAAACTTGCATTTTTAAAAATGGTCAAATCATTTTCAAGGATTTACAAAACGTGTAAATGCATCAAAAATGTTCACGAATTCAATACTTTCTTCTTCTGAATAGAAGAAAATAATAAAAATCATTATTTTTATCATTATCACAGTTTCAAATAGAAAGCAACCTATGTTCTCGCCAATTTAACATAATCTTAAAAACTATATTTCTTATAAGTTTTTAGCTTTTTTAATGTGATATTTAACTTTAAATAAGAAAGTTTTTCCAGGCCGCTGTGTTGTGTAATTTTACGGCATGAAAAAGGAAAAGAATTTTTAACGATGAAATGCTCCTGCTTTTTATTTCATTATAAAAAAAAATACAATAATCTGGTGTGTCACTCACACGACTTTCTCTTATCCTGAAATTTAATACTATAAATACAGGTTGGAGATTAAGAGGTAAGACAACGATGTTATGTAAACCTATGTTAAATAATTCAAATTAGGCTTCTGGAGAGTTTCATATGATAATTAGTTCTGTGTGAGGGGGCTGCCGCCCCCTCAACCCGCCGTTTCATTAATGCACCTACATTTAAATAGAATTTAATTTGGTTATTAAAAAACAATTCTGTTTCTAAAAAATAATTTATTAAAATTATTATTTAAAAAAATTATCTTTTATGATAATGCAGACGATTTCCTTATTAGAGAAGTAGTATAACACCAAATATAAAAAAAAAAAGTCCATTTTATTCTCAATATTAAAATAATAATAATAATAATAGTAGTATTTTTTTTTTTTTTTTGTTAAAAGTAAAAAAAAAAAAATCGATAACTTTGTTTTAAATTATCGCAGATCAATGGTTCAACCATTCGTTTTAAAGGTACTGGCGAGCTCTTCTGAAAGATACCCCTCATGAAAATTTATTCCAGCTCGAGGGGGACTTCCCCCCTATTATTATTATTATATATTTCTTTAGTTTTTTTTTTTTTTTTTTTTTTTTTTTTATTTATTAATACTTATTAATTTACTTTATTATTTATTTATTAACTTTATTTTATTTTATTTTATTTTTTATTTATTTATTTATTTATTTTTTTTCACCGAGGGTGTGGCGGTGTCTGGTCCTCGTAAAAATGTGCTGCACCGTCAAGTGCTCGATGGGGTCGTTAAGCAGTCGTCGGGCTACCAACGCGGGGCACCATCCCCCCGTGGTGGATCAAAATTGCGATGGTCCCTCTTTCCTCTCTTATTAGGCCTCTAGCGCATGGTCCCATTCCCATTTTTTTTTTTTTTTTTTTTTTTTCTCGATCAGCCACTTCAAATCTCTAGACTATGCGCTACCAAAGTTTTCCTTCCCCCCACCAGTGGCAAGTATTAAATTAAATTTTTTTTTTTTTTTTTTTTCTTTCTCACGTTTGTCGTTCAGCAGTTTTGGTGTTTAGCTCCCCCCCCCATTACTTTTTAGCCTCCTTTCTTTGGCATAATTCTGAGTGCACAACTTATCATTTTGGCTCCCCCCGAGTTTCCCCCCCATTCCAAAATTCAAAATCCTCTTTTAATTTTTTTTTTTTTTTTTTTTTTTTTCTCTCCCCTTCTGGCTTTCCGATAATGTGCACATATTCCAAATTCCTGCTTCCAGGTAGCGTGACTGTGCGCTTCCTACCTTGTGCGATCTGGAGGTGTGGTGTGTCAGTCGAGCATAATGTGTCCAGAAGAAGATGTCGCAACCCTGTCGTACCAGAGCTGTCTTCTGATGTCACCCAGTCCTTAGCAGAAGAGTGGTCCTCTCCCGACTGAAGTTAGAAGTCTGAACGAGCAATCGGACACAGCTCATTCTCTGTTGCGTCTAGATTACTGTCTGGCAGTAGGTGGTTATCATGCAGTGATCCGGCGATTTATTCGCTCCGGCGGACAGCATCCAACCCGTTAAGCTTGGCGAGTCCAGGCAGGCAGGGGCTGTCCAAAGGTTTCAATGAGACTCCCTGTACACGAACCATTTGCTTGATCTTAACGAAAAGTTTAGTATTGCATCCTTATATGATACAAATTTAGAATACCAAGTTTGAACTTTCTGCCATAATTTGTTTTTGAGATATGCTGGTAACAGACAGACACACACACAGAGACATACACACAGACCATTTGCTAAAAACATGATTTTCGTATTCAGGGTACCTCAGAACATGAAAATATAACAAAAACTCGCGTTCGAAATTTTGACCCCAATACAATACTTATGGGTAAGAGAAAGTAAAAAAAAAGATTGATACACTAAACAAAAAATATTTCTCAGTATTTTTGAAGAATAAACCGTGATTTATACCTGTTTTTCCTACGTTTAACACTAAAACGGCAATAGAATTTAAGCGAATGTTTTGGGTGCACAGTTAAAGGGACACGAGTTAAAGAGGGACCTGATACAGTTACTTCACTCTTTCTCCGTTGAAAACCGGCTCTCGCCGTCTCCATTCTTATCCTTCCTCCGAGACCGGGAGTTGAAGTTATTGGTGAATAACAGCCTTAGAACATGACTCGACAAGGATTTATGGTGTACATTTCTTGGACAGGGATTATTGCTAGTGCTCGGATATTTTTGCTGCCGATTGTAGGTTATGTTTTTGCCATAGTAAAACATTGTAATTCATTTATAATTATAAAATAGATATATAAATTGCAGCACTATTCTATTAAGAAAATATGGACATTATATATATATATATTTGTAACTTACTGTTTTAGAATTATAAAATTTTTCCTACATCTGCATTGAAATATAAAACAATTAAGCAAATTAAAATGCATCGAAAAGTACTTAGATTTAATAAAATAAAAATTTTTAAATGCTTCCTTTTAACAAATCCTCGCCCCTTCTTGATTTTACATTATAGTTTAACAATGTATTTTAAACATGTTTATGTATCACTGTTTGTATTTATTGATAAGATAATTTTTGAGTCATTTCATGTCATATCAACACAACTCGATGCTGACCCCCTCAGATTTTTATGAAATTGGGCTCATTTATTTGTTCTATTGAGAAATGAATGTATACCAATTAATAAGTCCCTATTACTTTTAATTTTTGATATACAGGGCTGCAAAAATGGGCAAAAAATGCAAATTTCCAAAATTCTTCTTCTACAAATGTACGCATATTTTCTTTCCTAATTAACTTAGAGATAAAAGATTGGTATCATTAGAAAGCTTAACATACAGGCTTTTCAAATGATACATCACAAGTATATATTTTTATTTTTATTTTTTACTTTAAGATCAAACATTTTTACCTTTGATCTCCAATATCTAAAAAGGTACACATTTAATTTTCTTTTAAAAATTATATGTTATTTTTATATTTATTATCTATAACAGGGTGTCTACTGACTCGACAGGAAAACAATTCATGACCTCAAAAATTTTTTCATGACCTTTTTTATCCCTTCTTTTAAAATTAACGTTTTTTTTTTTTTTTTTTTTGGGGGGGGGGGGGAGGCAACAAAAGTTACAACACAAATGACTATACTAGTTTTATAATCATGTTTATATATTTACGCTACTATATAATAGTAATCTGAAATTCGACATGAACTCATAATAGAGAATTTTAGTGACCCACACCCTAAAAATCTTGAAATTTAAGTTTAAAAATAATTTAAAATGTAATTACTAAGGCACCAAGTTAAAAGTTTTAAAATCTGAAATATGGATAAACAATAATTTTTAACCATTTAGGTGTGTTGTGTACTTCAAGTGAAGTGTTACAAAATTTGCTTCAAGTTTAGTAATAAGTACAAAACTTTGAATAAACACCATAAAATGCAATAAACTCGCAACAATTGTTTCGGGTTGAAAAAAAAAAAAAAAAAAACACGACCATTCATCAGGCGAACAAATTGGGCACAAGTGCTATAAGCAAAGTGACAATGCACCAAAGGATGCGTTGCCAAATTATGTTTTTGCCCGTTAATGAAATTATTTTGAAAGATATTTTCAAGTCGATCCGACTCGTAGAAAAAAAAAAAAAATCAATCAACTCAATCCGAACTGCAAGAGAAAAAAATTGTTCAACCCGACCAGTAAAATTGGGTCAAACGTGACTCAAACCGACGGTCAAATTTCATGACCTGTTCTTAACTTTCATGACCTATTGCTGAATTTCATGACTTTCATGACTCATTGTTGGTTTTCATGACCTTTTCATGACTTTCATGACCTGTGTATAGCTATTGCAAATTTCAACATGGGACGGCCATGTGATGCTGAGTTATAAATTAATATACAACACTAAATCAGTATTTTCATACTAACATAACATTTCCCATATTTTGTTCCCTAATTAACTTAGAGATATAAGTTTAATATCATTAGAAAGTTTATAATACAGGCTTTTAAATGATATATCACATGTATACTTTTTAAAAATTTTCATTTTAAGGTGAAACTTTTTGGCCTTTGACCTTCAATATCTCAAAAAGTACATATTTAATTTTCTTTAAAAAAATATTTGTTATTCTTACGTTTACTATCCATAATTACTGTAAGTTTCAACATGGTACAGCCATGGGATACTGAGTTATAAATTGAAATGCAACTCTACCAGTATTTCCATATTAGCATAACGTACATTTTACAAAAAAAGTGGCTGTCCCATTTTGAAACTTACAATAATTATAGATAATAAACATGATAATAACATATGATTTTTAAATGAAAATTAAATGTATACTTATTGAGATATTGAAGTTTAAAGGTCAAAATGTTTGACCTTAAAATGAAAATTTTTAAAAATATATACATTTAAAAGGCTGTATTATAAGCTTTCTAATGATACCAATCTTATATCTCTAAATTAATTAGGGAACGAAATATGAGAAAAACTATGATGAAAATACTGATTTAGGGTTGCATATTAAGTTATAACTCAGCATCCCATGTTGAAATTTGCAATAGTTATAGATAATAAATGTAAAAATAACATATAATTTTTAAAAGAAAATTAAATGTGTACTTTTGGAGATATTGGAGGTCAAAGGTCAAAATGTTTGATTTTAACATGAAAAATTAAAAAAAAAATGTGTACACATGTGACATATCATTTGAAAGCTTGTATTATAAGCTTTCTAATGATACCAATCTTTTGTTTCAGGGTAAATAAGAAAGAAAATATAGGTACATTTGTAGTAGAAGAATTTCGGAAATTTGCATTTTTTGCAACCTTGTATATCAAAAACTAAAGGTATTGGTGTTGCGGAATAAGGCCGATTGACTACTCTTGGGTCCTAGGCCAGAGGGAGAGTGCCTTCCGTGGAGATCTTTCTAAGGGATCCTAGCCCGTATTATGCAAGTTTCGGAGGAAACCACGGAAAACTCCGAACGGCTAGGCCGAAGAGCGCGACCTGGGATAGAGCCCCAAGAACTAAAGGTGATAGGTACTTATTAATTGGTATACATTCATTTCTCAATAGAACAGATAAATGAGCACAATTTCATAAAAATCTGAGGGGGTCAGGTTAAAGTTGCTGTTTCTTTTTTTTTTTCTTTTTTTTTTTTTTTTTTTTTTTTTATGTTGATTTGACATGGAATGACCTAAAATTGTTTACAATATATTATTAAGTTATAATAATGTAAAATCGAAGGAGTAATTAAACATTAGCTGGAAAAATTTCTAAAATAAAAATTTTACGTATATTTTTAATTTAAATAGCCTTCGATAATTTTTTTAAATAGAAAAATACTATTATATTTCATTGTATACACGAGTATGAGTATATCAAGAGAACAGAATATAAATGTAGGTAGTAAGTAGGTATATATATATATAACTACATTTGCTTTATTTATATTAAGGAAAAAAAAAATATATATATATATATATATATAAGTTAATGAAGTTAATCACAAAATTATTTATAGTTTTCAACCGTAAAATTTTCTCTTAAAATACTTTATGATCTTTTAAATATCGTGAGAGCTGTCTAAATTATTTCATTGAATTTTAATACTTTTTCTTCAAAATCTTTTACATAAAATTAAACGATGCTATCACTCATAGATGGCAGCACTAATTTAATGATAATGGATCATCGAGATCATCAAAATAGTTCAGTGAATCTTTCGACAGGTGGGAAGACATCCACTGCAGATCGAAGAACCTCCATAATCCATATTTTTAACTTTTGAAAACAGAAAATGGCAACATCTTGAATTACGTTTACGTAAATAAATATAAGTGTTTTGTTTACATTTTTGATAATTGAATTGAATCATTTACTTTCAGAATAATTTATTAAAGTACGTTGCTAACCAAAGAGGTAAAAAAAGCATATTTTTTTTTTTTTTTTTTTTTTGTGATACTACCTATTTAACATTTTGCATTTTATTTGTTGATAATTTGTTTGTAAAGCTTTCATTGTGGTAAAGAAAAATTTTTATTGTCTATCATTTGTTATTTAGGTATGGAAACGGGTGCTAAATCGCCCATCAAAATTTATGGTAATGATTCCTTATCTACTCGTGTGGCAGCCTTTCAAAAAAAAGCTGAAGAACATACGAAGAAACAAAAATCGAACCCGTTTTCACAAACTGGAGGTGTAAGAGAGTTGGATCGTCCAAAATGGGACAAAAATGATCCAAGATATGGACGACCTCCTGAGGGTTCTAAAACCGAAATGCGAGGCTTAGCAGCGGGTTCTCATGTTTCAAATGAAATTATATTCCTGTGTGAAATGATTAACGAATACGGTATACCGAATGAAGATGGCACTGTTTGTATAACATTTGGAGAATTGTTTCAGGTATTAAGTTTAGTTTTCTTAAATGTTTTAAATGTACAAAATGAAACACTGGAACAACTATAGTATTTCCCCTCAGCTAGATTTGGCGATTTTTCGTTGGCGATTATGGCTAAATCATAAATCATATAGCATAAATGATAAAATCATAAGCTAAATTATAAATCATAAAATCATAAATCCAAAATAAATAGCATGTAGGCTGCCATAGTATATCGCAAACAATCCAGAACGACATCGTTATCGTTCAAATCGACGCCAAAGAAAAATCGCCAAATTCAGCTGAGGGGAAATACTATAGTTGTACCGAAACACTGAAAGAAAAGCTATTGTGATTATTAGTAGTATTTTTACCTTTATATTACTGGTACCAGAGGTTAATCCAGAACAAATTTAGTGCCGCATTGAGGCGCTTTCACAAAGTCAATTTTTAGCAATGAGGTACCTTCACAAATTCAACTTTCAGCAAAGAGGTACCTTCACAAAGTCAATTCTCAGCAATATAACTGCACATTAAAATATTTTATAAGTTTCACTGCATCGAACACAGAAAAATACCCTCAATTTGAATATTTACTGGAGACAAAGATAAATATCTAAGTAAACACTAGTGCTGGGTGATGTTGACATTTCTTAAATCGATATATCGTTCGTCCAAAATACCGATATAAGGATATATCGATTTAATGCAGCGTTACCAATTGTAGGGTATAATCCCTACACGTAAGGACTTTTAGCAGTTTTCTTTAGAATGTAGAGACGGTTTATAGTTAGTCTGTTGGGTTTAATGTCTCAGTAGTACAGCGTTACAATATAAAAAGTTTGGTGTTAGTTTGAACCAAAACTTGGTACTAAAGTAGCTGCAACCACCTCATGGTTTAGCTTTTTACCATCATTTGTTAATTTTAGATAAACCAAATATTAGTATTATGAAAAAAAAAAAAAAAGAAAGAAAAATCAAAATTTGCTGAGACGGGGATTGAACTGAAGATCTTCTTGTCTCAAGTCAAACACTCTGACACTGTGCCACACTTTTTTCCCACTTATTATATTTCGTTGATTTTCATAAAACGGATTAAATTTTCTAGGGTCTTATCTTAACCCATAAGTGAATTGTTGCTCAAAATTTGCCATTTAGCCTATGTTTTCGACCTCATTTAATTTAATCTTGGTTTGGTTTCAATAGGAATTTTACTGATTTATACTTCCCTTGTGCGTGGATGTATGGTAGCTCCAATTTTGGTACAACTTAAATTCAATCGCAGGAAGTAGAAAACTTAAAAATGAGGTTGAGCTATATAATGGTATTGCTTATAACATTACTCCATATATAGTCGGATATAAAATTATTCGAGCGCTAGCAATATTTTCTATAAAAAATGTACACTTAATACTGCTCTGTAAAATAAATTCTTGTCAAATCATGTTCTTAGTCTGTCTAAGAAACAGCCTTCTCATAAAGATATAATGCTTTAATACTAATTATTATAAAATTATTCATTATTTTCCACAGTTCAAAATTTATACATCAATATAATTAATATAGCGCAGTTTTGTTTTATCACAAATTATATTATATGTACTCGTGACGTGACAATTCATGAGTAACATTTAAAACACCCCAATTTATTATTATTATTTTAACTAATTGATAAATTCAGAATTTTACTATTTCGTACTACTTTGTAATGCACTAAAATATTTATATGCCCCACTTACATGCGAATAAATTGCAAAATTTATTCGTATCAGCAGATTATAGTATCAGCAGAAAATTGTTAATTAAGAGAAGCGCTTCACACATGTTATTAAATTTCTAGTGCCTTGAATCTCCTAATAAATATAATTCTTAATTAAAATTTTCTAAAATATAATTCTTTTTAAAAAGTTTACGAGATTTACTTTTTTTTATTGAAATTTAAAAATTTTTACTTATTTTAGATTAAATTACATGAAATATTACAAAAGACAAAAAGACTTAAATAGCTAACTCAGTATAGGGAAATAAATTTGATAGAAAGAACAATTTGACGCATTTGAAAAGGAAAAAAAAAAAATCAATTTTCACAGCATTTAAAAGTATTTTTAAATACTCATACTGTTCGAAATACCCATACCTTCGAGTACCCATATCCTTTAAATACGCATACATTCCAAATAAATAAAAATTAGATATTAAAATAATCATATCTAAAATAACGCCGTTGTTTGAATTAATTTATTTTTGACAATATGACAGTGTCGTATTCTGTACTAATATTAATGAATTTAATGAAGAAATATTATTAATTACATAAAATATTAAGAAAGAATAGTTAATTCACTTATCTAATAGACATAAACTGGGATTTCTTATTTATAAATTATAGGAACTGGCAAAAAATAGCAGAAGAAAATAGTAATATTGATAAAATAAATCTCTTGTAATCAAACGAATTTTGAATGAATGAATAATCCCATTTCAACTACCCAAACTTAACCAGAATGCTTGTATCAGAAATCAGAATCGGTTTTCATTTTGCTTCTGCTCTGCACATGCGTTAAAACCCCAATCGGTACAACTATAGTATTTCCCCTCAGCTAGATTTGGCGATTTTTCTTTGGCGGCGATTTGAACGATAACGATGTCGTTCTGGATTGCTTGCGATAGATATAACATGGCGGCCATTGCTTATTGCCATTGCCGATGTTTTGATCGCGTGATATGATGGTGATTCGAGACCCGAATCAGAGTATCGATACTTTTTTCAGTTGTATCGAAACGTAACATTTACTGATTCATGCAGCGTTTGGTCATTTTTTTATTACCATGCAAATTAATAATAAATTATAAACAAAATTAATCAATAGTAAAAAATAAAATATGACCGTTTTATATAATGATTTTTGTAGTAATTTAGGTGAAATATTATAACATCATTTCAACATCGTCTGCAGGCTGCATAGTATTTATTTTTTATGCCATAGCAACTAGCGTTATGTTTTTTAATTACCATGGCAACCAGCTTATTAATTGATTATAAAGAGATAATTATTCATTGTTCTATTTCTATTTCACCCGGTGAAGTATTATTATACAAAAAAGGTCGTACTTTATTTTTTATTACCGGTTTATTTTGTTTAATTAATTTATTATTATTATTTACTATGGCAGCTAGCAGTAATGATTCTATAATGGAAATTGTTGAAAAATATAAAGATTTGTTGAGAAAGGATGTAAGAATGGTTGTAACGAGTGATAGAGCTGTATTTGGGAAAAAAGGTGAATGTAGTAGGATTTTTTTGAGTGAATTATTTAGAGACAGAGAAAGGTTTTTGGATTTTTTGAAAGAATGTGGATTGATTAAACGAAGTATGGTTTGTGAAAAGTGTAAGAGTGATATGGTTTTTGGACCAAGAAAGAAAGTGACGGATGGATTTGCATGGAGATGTTATGGTTATGTTGATGTAAATGATAAGAGTAAAAGGTGTTCTGCCGAAAAATCGATTAGGTTTGGATCGTGGTTCTCGTCGAGCAAATTAAGTTTTGACGAAATCCTTTCTTTAACCTATGAGATTTTGATCGGCGAATGGACATGTATGATTATGTATCAAATGGGTTTTTCAAGTAATACTTGTGCTGATTGGAGACAGTTCATAAATGAGGTGATTTTGGATTATGTGGAGGAAAATTCAGAAAAGATTGGTGGTTTTGGAAAGATTGTAGAAATTGATGAGTCGAAATTCGGTAAAAGGAAGTATGGAAGAGGTCATTCTGTCGATGGCCAGTGGGTGTTTGGAGGTATTGAAAGGAATTCTGGGAAAATGTTTCTGGTGGCTGTGCACAATAGAACGAAAGAGACTTTGCTTGAATGTATTAAAGAATGGATAGAACCGGGAACGACTGTGTATAGTGATTGTTGGAAGGCGTATGAATGTTTAGGCAAGGAAGGATATGATCATCTAACAGTGAATCATAGTTTAAATTTTGTAGATCCTTCCACTGGCTGCCATACTAATACAATAGAAACAACATGGCGCCATGTTAAAAATACACTGCCGACCTACAGTCGCAAATGTGAATTTAAATTTTATTTGGCTATGTATTTGTTTCATAAAAGATGTCAGGAAAATAATGAAAATGTTTTTTTGAAATTTTTGGAAATTGTGAGAGATATTAAATGGGAGGACAGGAAAATTAAAATTAGTGATTAATATTGTTTACTTATAAGTACGGAACTTGTTTCTATTGTCTTTTTTTTGGCTAAGCTTTACTATACGGCACCCATTGCTTATTACCGTTGCCGATGTTTTGATCGCGTGATATGACGGTGATTCGAGACCCGAATCAGAGTATCTATACTTTTTTCTGTTGTATCGTAACGTAACATTTACTGATTCATGCATCGCTAATTAGGGGTATACAGTGGTGTATTTTTTTTTTTTTTTTTTTTAATGCTCGCGAAGCGAGCAAACAGCAGAAAACATAGTGAGCGAGGCTCTATGAATCTTCATGCTTTTACTGATTCATGCTCCACGAATTAGGCGCGTCCAGTGATGTTTTTTTTTTGTTTTAATGCTCGCGAAGCGAGCAAACATAGTGACCGCTGCTCCATGAATTTTCATGCTTTTAATGATTCATGCTCCACGAATTAGGGGCGTCCAGTGATGTTTTTTTCGGTTTTAATGCTCGCGAAGCGAGCAAACAGCAGAAAACATAGTGACCGCTGTTCCATGAATTTTCATGCTTTTACTGATTCATGCTCCACGAATTAGGGGCGTCCAGTGATGTTTTTTTTGGTTTTAATGCTCGCGAAGCGAGCAAACAGCAGAAAACATAGTGACCGCTGCTCCATGAATTTTCATGCTTTTAATGATTCATGCTCCACGAATTAGGGGCGTCCAGTGATGTTTTTTTTGGTTTTAATGCTCGCGAAGCGAGCAAACAGCAGAAAACATAGTGACCGCTGTTCCATGAATTTTCATGCTTTTAATGATTCATGCTCCACGAATTAGGGGCGTCCAGTGATGTTTTTTTCGGTTTTAATGCTCGCGAAGCGAGCAAACAGCAGAAAACATAGTGAAGCATAAAAAAAAATGTTTCATAGTGATGAAAAGTATTGTTTCATAACATTTTGATTCGATTCACGACATTGTGAAACGATTCGTAGTACCGACTCACAAACTGAATCAAAACAGCATCATACCACGTGATCAAAACATCGGCAACGGCAATAAGCAATGGATGCCGTATAGTAAAGCTGTTCCTTTTTTTTTTTTTATATATAAATAAATGTACATATATGTGCATTAAAAATAATTTTTTCCTTTTGTTAAAAATGTTAAACGAAATTCTAATTTATATAATCATATTTTACCGGTAAATATAAAATAGCATTTAAACTGAATAACTGTATGGAATGTAAAAGCATAACGAAATTCATAAACATCAAGAAAGTAAGTCAATTTTAAATACATATTTGTTTTGTTATTATTAGAAATAAGTTCAATGAATTATTTTAATGATTCATTGAATGTATCGATACATTGTGAAAAACATATTTCGGTTTTGTTTACGTTAGAAATCCATGGCAACCACTTCAAAAGTAGAATTTACCCATAATCGCCAACAAAAAATCGCCAAATCTAGCTGAGGGGAAATACTATAGTTGTTCCCCACAATCATGGCTCATCGAAAGAATGCATCTTTTAAACCGATATTCTCTTTTTCCCAGTGCGCCTGCGTAACACTAAATCGAAACGGCATTTCGAATGAATATTATTCGTTTGATTTTTTGCGGTTTCATTCAGTCAAGATTTTTATGATTTAATTGTCTATGAGTGCGCATGCTTGACTAAATCGGTATCCCGTTGAATGAATATGAATAGCTATCTGGAATTATTCCAGCATAGAATTGGTTTAGTCTGGAATCAGATTTTCCCGTGCTTTGATGTTTCTGCATCAATATTTTACGAAAGATGAAATTTTTAAATCGGATAAACGATATTTGCGTTAAATCGATATATTTTATTTTACATCGATATAAAGCCCAGTCCTAGTAAATACCTACTTATCTTACACATAAGAAACAACTTAACTCACCCATATATATATTTATTTTTTCAGCTGTTTCATTTTATTTTTTAAATGTATTTTAAAATTAAAAAAAAACTGCTTTACGTATTTTAGTTAATTGTTCTGAAGTATCATTAATTTTCATAAACTTACTTGATGTTTTCACAAATTATTTTATAAATTCACAAATGAGGTACCATTTTTAAAAAGCTGGATTAATCCCTGGGTACCTTTATAGCACCTTTAATTTTTCTTTTTCATAAAAGCTTAAAGTTACTCATTGTCGTTCTGATTACAAAAGCAATAAAATTATTTGCAGACCTAGGAGTAACTAGCTATTCTAGCTTTTTATTTGTTACTTTCTTTTTTCTTTTCTTTTCTTTTCTTTTGGTACTTTTGTCTCTGCCTTTTCTATTGATATTTTACCTTTACCCTTTTTCTATTAAGAATTCACTTTCACATTAATAGGTACAAGATTTTTAACTCTTAAATATGAAGAGGGATTCTACAAGCATGCATAGTGTGTAGAATATGGACAAAAAAAAGAAAATTAGATTCAAGAATAAAGTTAATGTGCATTCCCTATGACACTTGCAAGGGGAATATGAATCACTATAAAATTCTGTTAAAACCAAACCAAGCTTCAATTAAAAAGCATGGTCAAAAACATTGAGTAGAATGTAAATTTTGTGCAACTAGTCCCCATGGGTCCAGATATGACCTTAGAAATTGTAGCTGTTTCTATATAATCCAACAAAACAGAAGCAAGGTGCAAGAAAGTGTTGCACAATGGTAGAGTGTTTGGTTTGAAAAACTAAGCTTTTGCATTTGAGAACTGGCAAGGTCCTTTTTTAAAAAATTTTTATTTCAAGTGATTTTTTTTTTTTTTTTCAATTCTTAATTAGATTAAATTATTAGTTTAGAAGAAAACATTTATTTAATTATTATTATTTTTTGAGTGTACCAATTAATAAAATATTAACCAGGAATTTAAAAATACATACTTATTTAATTATGAAGAGGAAAACGATGTTTAAATTTACAAATTTAATTTCTAATTTACAGTATCACACACAACAACTGAAAATTGCATAAGATGTCATGAACTCATTTTAAAGCTTGTTATATGAATTGAAAGAAATTCATTTAATATAACAAATCAATATTTAAGATATGCATTTCAAATGTAATGCAATTGACCTTTTTTTTTTTTTTTTTTTAAACGAATTATCATTGGTGATAAAAACATATAGTCTACAATAACTTTAATTAAAAAAGATATGGTCCATGCATGGTGAACCAGTGCAAACCATATATTAAAAGCTGAATTGCATCAGATAAGGATCATGTTGTCAACTTGATGGCTTGCAAAGATGTTATGTGTTTTGAACTGCTTCCAATCAAGTAAATAGAGCTTAGATGTTTACTGCCAACAACTTATTAAATTTGAGGAAGCAGTCAAAGAGAAAGGGCTAGAATTGGCAAATCACAAAGGAATTGTGTTTCACAATTATATTGTAAAATGAAATCAACTAATCTCTGTCTGTTTATTTATTTTTCATGCACAATAAGAGAATTATTGGCTTTACAAAATGATAACAACACTGTAATTTTTGGCATATTTTCTGCAGATTATCTGATAAAAAAAGTGAAAATGTATGAGGTGCGTATTATACGCTGATACATATTATCTGTTTTTTTTTAAATGGTAAATATTCGGTAATTTAACAATGACCACAAATTGCACTTGGTTGAGTTGTTTGCTTATAAGGACCAGACTGGCTCTATGAGCATAGATTCATGAAATTACTAGAAAGATGGCAAAAAGGTCATCGAACAGAATGATATATGTTTCACTGATTACGGTTCATTTTGGAGGAAGAAAAAGAGTTTTATTTTACACTGAAAAATGAAAATTACTTTCTTGCCAACCCAATAAATCTTGAGAGAGATTTCAATTTAAAAATTTATGCTATAATATATTTACTCTCAAAATATTAGGTTTTTGCAAAAAAAAAAAAAAAAAAAAAAAAACTGGTAAAAACTTTTACTTGTATATGAAAAACACTACCCTGGTGTTTTGTTTTTATTAAAATACATCTGCTTTTTCAAGTATATAACAATATTTTTTCTTGAAAAGTAAAATAGTATGAAACACAAGGTCTAAAACATTTTTGGCACTAATAATATCTTAGACTATCCTAATTATTTTCTTATTTACATTTTTGATATTCTGTAATAATTTAATAATCCTGGTGGTATTGATCTATTTATAAGTTTAGATGGTACAGTATGAAGCCGAAAATCCGGACTTCAAAAATCAGGACAATTTTGGCGCCGTTAATTATCATCAACAGAGATTTTTTTTTTTTTTTTTTTTAAGTAGAGGTGCACAACCTGCGGCCCGGGGGTCACATGCGGCCCAGTAGCCATCAATTTGCGGCCCGCCAAAGGACTGGGAATTTTAGATCGCATTAATCATCAGCTGGAGGGGGAAAAAATATATAAAAGAGACAAAGAAAAAGTATTTATTTATTGCATTCAAAAAACTGCCATTTACAAAAACTTCTTTTATTTATTTATTTATTTATTTTATTTTTTATTTTATGGAGGGGGAAGGGATGAAAATGTTGATTTTTATATATATTTCTGTTTGAGAAGCTGAGTTTTCTATTCATTTTCTCAGTAATGTTCCACAGTATGTTCCTTAATTTTTTATTGTGAAAATCATGGAATAATCTATTGGCAAGTGGTTATATCTTTATTTATATGAGAAGATTAAAAACTGAAAAATGTAACAATCAGTAAGTAAAAGCTCAAAGTGATATTTTCATACCCACATGCCTACATTAAAACTGCTTATTTTGGTATCTTATATCATACGATACAAACTCGAAGTTATGCACACAGGCACATGATAATGATAGTGAACCTCTTTATATAGACATATGTATATGTGTGTGTGTATGCATATATATATAGCATGGCAAATATATCTGTGTAGTTTAATTTTTTTTATATTATCTCGTCTGTGGCCTTTCATATCCCAATGAACAGCAAGAGTGGCCCTCCAGCCAAAAAGGTTGTGCACCCCTATTTTAAAGTATGAATATATCTAAATAAAGAACCAAAAAAGTATTTTATTTCTCATTAATCTTCAAAACCATCATTTGCAATGTCTGAAAGAGGAGGGAGAAGAAGATTATAACAATAGTAGCAATTCTTAAACATTTATCTAATTGAGAACTAAATTCCATATTCTACTTCAATTATACTCAAACTTTTAATTAAAAAACCTAAAGTACTTAAAAAAAAAAAAAAAACACTGAAATGTATTAAAAATGGCATGTTTTTCTTAAGTATTTTCTTTTATTGTAACTTGTACTAATTTTTGTATGCAAATATTTCAATAAATCTGTTTTGTTTTTCAAATTTAATTTTAATTATTTATTGTTAAAGTTGATAAAAAAAAAATATTACAGAATATATTTAAAAATCGTAATATATTATTTTTTACTTTAATTTGCATATTATCCAAGTACTTAAACCAAAATATCATATTTTTTAAACATGACCAAAAATCTGGAATCGCCGTGTTCCTGAGGATTCCGGATTTTCTGCTTCGTACTGTATAATGTTTGCTATTTTGCTTTAAAACTATAGCCTTTTACAAGATTGAATTAATGTTTCTTGATCTGATATTTTCTTTTATACATATTGCAGATTTATACGACCATATCAAATAAAGTTGTCGGAATATTAATGCGAGCAAGAAAACATGGTTTGGTTCATTTTGAAAGTGAAATGTTATTTCAACGTAGAGATGATGATGAAATCATAACTCTCCTGAAGCCTATCAATGAAATACGGACTCCTCCTTCCAGACCTGCAGTTAAACGAAGACACGAGGCTGATGAACCCATGGAATTTGCTATTTCACCTGAAGACTACTAGAACTGTAGTTTTGCTTGTGTGAATCTCAAATTCTTATTGCAGTGCTTAATTTAACTATTATATAAAATGCAACTTTTCAGAGCTCTTTATTTATTTATTTATTTTAGAATTAATGCTGAAGGGTTAGTTAAGAATGCATAGTGTTCAAACGTATTGCGTTTATTATTTATTTATTTTTGTTTTAAATGCATTTATTTAAGAAAAATCTTTTCTGTTCAAGGTTATTTTCTAAAAAACTTTTTAAGAGAAAGAGTTAGTTCATAGATTATGGGAAATATGGTATTTAAATTATTTATTTTAAATATGTGTTTCAATTGTATGATAGAATAAATTATCACATATTATTATTGAGTATGTACTGTCTTGTTTTGTTTATTATGAATTTTATTTATTGTAATATACCTATTCTTCTAAATATGTTTCACAGGGGTTGGAAATCAACATACCATGACCTTTAGAATTAGTATTTAAAAACACAGAGTGAGAGAAATGTCTCTTCCCTTTTGAAAATAATTATTAATTTTGGAAATACAAAAATAAGTTATTAATAATTTTTTATTTTTGATAAAAATGTGAAATTGAATGATACATGATTCTGCATTTAATTTAATAAAGAGAAAAAAAAATTGTGCTTAGAATCTCATTAATATAGATTAATTTGTGAAAAAGAAACTTAAACCCGCTGTTTAAACATAGTTGATCAGATTAATTTTTATCATGTTTTTATTAACTTTGATTCTTGTTTGTTTGTCCGGTACAAATCTTGCAATCGATTTATAACTAACTTCCCCACTAGCTAGACATTTGAAACTTTCACAATAGCTCAGAACCCGGTGACAACACAATACTTCGAAGTCAGATTTTCGAATTTTTGATTAGTTTTCATTTAATTAATTAAAATATGAAAATAATAACCTATAATAATAATAGCTATAAAAATAACTATTAAAATTTAATTAATTAAAATATGAAAATAATAACCTATAATAATCTCCTTATAATAGCTATAAAAATGTTAGCTATCATTTAATTGTTACAAAAAAAAAAAAAAAAAATACGAGTTAATTTTTTTTTGACATAAAAATAAATACATTTAATTAAACGTGAACATTAAAAAATTGTAAAAGGCTAAATTATGCATCTCACAAAAATTGACGTCATTATCACTTTAAAAATTTTATATGTATTGATAAAGTGCTAATGAAGTTCTACAGCTATGATTCAACAAAAAATTTAAAAACATGGTTTATAAAACGTTTTTTATCTTATAATTATTCTTCGTTAACCTCTTAATAAAGAATATGTTAATTTATCATTGTTATGACATTAAAAATATTTATTGCCTTAATCTATGAATTATTTATTCTACCATGGCACACTGCATAATTTTTGAAGAGCTGAGTCATAATGCATTACTCTTATAAGGTTAAAAACTCTATTTATTTATTTATTTATTTATATAGATTGTTGTTTAACTAAAAATTTTGTTAATTTAGTTTATTAAACATATATTATATTTTATATTATAGTTATATGTTTATGTGATATTGATAGTCTATATGAAGTAAATGGAATTTAACAATACCAATTTCTTAGCACTTATTTATTTTAAAATCTGTTTTAAGTTATTGCTATTATAATAAAGATATATTTCTATTTGAAAACTGTCACATGATTTGGCGACATTATATATACAGTAAGAGTCAGTGATCAATGGATTAAACCATTTAAGATTTTCTTTTATCATGCAATTTATAAACAAAAATATTTGCAATAATTAATATGATAATTATATAAAACATTTGCAAATTTATTTAAATAATCTCTAAAAAATAAAGAATATATAAAATAAATATTTAGTTTGAATTTATTGTTATTTGTATTATCATTATTAATATTTTAAAATTATTTATTATTGAAATTTATCGTAAACATTTAAATTATTTTTTCGAGTTGCTCTAGTTTAGGTAAAATTTTTAAACATAATTTGACGGTTTGTCACTGGAACTGCGGAATAAACCTACCAAATTGCAAAGTGGGGCAGTCTTCAAATGTTAAAGTACCACAATAAATCTTAGAGCTTCAGAAGTTTTAAATATCATTAAAATGATCTGAAGAAAGAAATAATATTTAAATATAGCACATTTGTGATACATAGCTATATATATATTTACATATAAATATTTTTTTGAAAATCTAACATGTGTGATTTTGATTATATAGATAATAAAGTAATATATATCTAATGTTGACTAAGATAACACTATGCAATTTTTTAGGAAAATAATATTGTTTAACTTTTGAAACTGATTTTCATGTATATGTACAAATTTTTTTCTTTCTTTTTCTTTTGAATCGGAGATTTAGTTTGAGTTTCGTGTGTGATATTTGTTTTGATGAAGCCTTTGTCACAAAAACATGTCAATTTTTTGTGAAATTTTGATTTTACTAGTCTTATTAATGTGTGTTTTTGTTTTATATGAATAAAGATTCAATTATACAGTTGAAGATCTTTAATCCGCACACCTTGGTTCTAGAACTTGTGCGGATTATGGAATTTTGCAAATTATAGATCATTGATGCCATTTCCTTGCTATATGAATTAGTATAAGGTACATAAAACTATAAACTTTATTTAATGAAGCTAGAATTATAATTGTTTGTTTTTATACAATGTAATGAAGGTAATACTAATATATGAAACAATAAAATTTATTTAATGAAGTAGAAGCAATATATAATTGAAACCCTTAAATGAGTAATTCATTAAAAACTGTACTCCTACTTCTGGACGGTGATTAACAGTATGCAGCCAGATACTTGCAATGTGCAGTTTTTAATGACTGCATTGTAGATTTTATCTTCAAAACAAATGCTGGTATAAATTTTTCCTTAAATAGTTTTGTGCATTTTTGAAATACCACCCTAAAAGAACATTTACACTAACAGTCCTTAAACATCTGTGAAAGTACACAATCCCACCAACCCATATGATGTCATTTTTTTTTTTTTTTTCAACCAATACACAATGCTGTTACTGGCAGGAGTTAGAAAACTGTACTTGCATGTGTTTTGTTTGATCACTAATTGAATATTATTCAGACGATGTTCGGATTCGCTAAAAAAGTATAAAGGCAATAAAAGTATAATTATTTTTTTTCATTTGAAAATTAATTATGTATATCTAAATTAAATTTTACACTCATTTTTTTTTTTTTTCATTTTAGTATGTGAATTAACATATTTTCTCATATACATCCAAAATATCGGATTTTCGTTACTGCAAAATCTTTTGTTTACATTTGCAAAGTGAGTGTGGATTATAGACAATTGCGAATTATGGGTATGCGGATTATAGATCCTCAACTGTATATTTATTTATTCACTAGAAGATTTTGTATAGTGCTGCATTAGTTTTGTTGATTAACCTGTTCGAGACCAGCATGAAGAATGGAAAGTTCTTCCCTTATCAAGTGTTCCACAAATGAGATGCACTCTCCAGCCCAGCTGATTTAAAGTGCTAAGCTTAATTCAAGAGAAGTAATTTTGAAAAATAGTTTTTAATACAGATATGTCTATGTTTGATTGACTGAAAAAAAAAAAATATATTTCTTTTTTTTCTTTTTAGATACCATATACAAAATTAATATATTTATATTAACTTATTTTCAAAAAAGGATTAAATTACATTTACTTAAAAAAAAATATACCTAAATAATATCCTTTTAAAAAGTATGCACTTACGGCTTTTAGAACAAATATATTTCGGACAACCATCGTGTCCATCATCAGTGCATTGCTGTGACACTCCTTCAGTTTTGGTTTGTTTCCTCCTCTTGATCTTCAATTCTCTTCACTTCGAATGGTCTTTTTCTTTTAATTAGGTGTTGCCATAAAGATGGTATTACACTATGCTCACGATCGTTTATAGACATATTGTTAGTTACTATTTCAATGGCTTCTCTTTTGAAAGCATAATGGTGGAAAAAAAAATTAATAGATCTTCTACTGCTCTGTCTACCACCCATAAAACTAACCCAATTAATCTTAATACTGTTAATACCCGAAAAATAGCCCCCTATAATAACCACCATTATGCTCTCAAAAGAGAAGCCATTGAAATAGTAACTAACAATATGTCTATAAACGATTGTGAGCATAGCGTAATACCATCTGTATGGCAACACCTAATTAAAAGAAAAAAAACATTCGAAGTGAAGAGAATTGAAGATCAAGAGGAGGAAACAAACCAAAACAGGAGTGTCACAGCAATGCACTGATGATGGACATGATGGTTGTCCGAAATATATTCGTTCTAAAAGCCGTAAGTGCATATTTTTTAAAAGGATATTATTTAGGTATATATTTTTTAAGTAAATGTAATATATTTATTTTAATAAATTATCAAGATATGTACTATTTTCTATAACAATTAAAATACAAAATATGCAATCCAAAGATTACATAAAAAGTTTCTGATAAAAGTCCTTCTAACTTCTTTTAATGTTCCCTACATGCTTTCATTTGAAAATTGGTAAACTATTTTCACAAATGGTTAATAGACACCTAGCTGATTATAAGTAGAAAAAGTTAGCATATTTAATTTTCAAGAAATTTTTTGGTGTGAAGCGTCTATATGATAGTCTAATTAATTTCAAATAATAATTAATAAATAAATAACTTTGTAAAATAAACAGTAGTTATAAATTGTAAAAACTCACAACAGTTGTTTCAGGTCAAAATAAAAGCATATAGCTTCATCAGATGAAAAAAAACCAGGCATGAGTGCATTATAAAAGCTGCAAGGTGCACTTGCACCTACTAAGAAATTTAATATGACTCCCACATATGACTTTCTCTGAAATATCATTTGATTTGTTAAATTTCATAGTAATATTATTATGTATTGATCAGTGAAAGAATAAAAGTTTTAATATCGGAAAAAATATTGACATATTGTTAAATAAGAAAATGTTAAATATTTGTGCAAAATAAATGAACGTTAAAAGGTAAAATAGAAAATTTTATAAAAATAAAACAAAAATTTTTTTTATGAATAATGGGAGATATGACATAACAGAGAAAGACCTATGTATCTGTTCATATAAACACAAATCCTTCCTTTCCATTCATCAGACAAAAGCAGGTCTTTAATGAATCAAAGGGTGTCCCTTTTTAAATGGTATGATGAAAATTGGTTAGATTCTATTGCCGTCTACCAGAAAAAAAAAAAAAAAAAAAAATAATAATAATAAAAACATTTTTATTCAACAGTTAAAAATAACTGCCTTGCATATGTATTTGAGCTTAAACATCTGGCAAATATGCTATCATCAGCCATGAAGGAAAAATTATATGCACCAGTTGGTCTTGGATGAGTTAAACAACATTTATTTTAAAAAAAAATCTATGGTTTATAAAAAGATTTTTGTAGCTGTCTGTTTTATAATCATAATAATATATGTGTATTCATATAGCTGTTATTTTAGGTATCTTAAATATTTCTTGGAACCTTAACACTAGGTTTAAATTGTATGTTTTAAATTGTAAGATAGATTGCAATTATATTTAATTACTTGTAAGGTGTATTCTTGTCTGCTGTTTATTACTTGAAATAAATGAGTATTTTTTTTAAATTTAAAGTCTATTAAATTTATTATTTTTAATTATTTTATCATTTGTTATTGTTATGTTTATATTTATTTTAATTTATTTATTTACGTTTGTTGAATGTCTGTGTAACAAAACTTAATTCTTATGTAAATAATGTTATGAACATTATGATGAAAGTGTTGAAAACATACTGTAATGCTGATTTCCTACTCTATACCAAGTTGTTCATTTGGGGAAAACCCATCAAATATTATATTGATAAAGGAACTATCTACATTTATAAATTTTCAAAGAATTTAGATAATTTCAATAACTTTTATGAAGTAAAGAATAAGAATTGGTAATTCCTCAATTATATGTTATCTCTGCAAATTCATCTCCTTGTGATGCAAAATATTAAATATAAACACATTATATTATCATACCTGCCAACTCTCCATTATTTCAATGGAGACTTCGTTATTTTGGAACTGTCTTCCATTCTCCATTATTCTCAAGCATTTCACCATTCTGAAGATTTTAAAGCTATACCAATAATTCATTCAAAACGTCAACAAATCTTCATATTTTTAAGCAAGATTTTGCTTTTGCTGAAAAAAATTCTCATGAATCTCTATATATATTACTATTTTTAATTAATAATTACTTAATTTTTATTTAATAATTAAATTTCACTTACCCGTATAACTTTTTAATAATTTAAGCCATGGATTAAGCTATTAAAATACTGTCATATGTCGAAAACACATCAATGTTTTCTAGGCCTGAAAATGCTACTTATAAAATCTCCGTTATTTTGATTCTTCAATGTTGGCAGGTATGTATTAAAATTTTTGTATCACTTTTGTAAAATATTTTATTTTTCTTTTCTTAATGATATGTGAGGGGGGAAAAATATATATTTTGTTATATATTGGTTGATAAATGTAATAATAATAATAAAAAAAACACTATTAAAAACTAGATTTAAGCTGTTTGAATTTCTAGTATCTACAATGACCTCAATGGTTATTTTCTTCTATTTATTGTTAAAAATACTTTTTTTTCTTTGTCTGCTTTTTAGTGTATGATACTGTGATAAAACTTATTCTATTGTTAAAACAAAGTAAATAGTACATATTATGCAAATAAAATTATTAAAAAGAATAATGTTTATAAAAGTCACCAAGTTTGTCACATTAAAATATTTTTATCATTCAAGTGAAATCACAAAGTTCAAAATTATTGTTTTGTTTTATTGCCAATTACAGCTTTTGGGAAAATTTGTAAAATTTATCATATAAATGTTTCACTGTTAGAGTATGTTTAGATAACAAAACAAATTTATGTCATGAAATAATCGGAAGCTCTAATTAACTGATTTTTACTTGATGATACACATATCTGTTGTTGTTGTTGTTGCTTATCCTCTTTGTCTGACGGAGTCAGACAAGATCCACGAGTTCGTTGACAGTTAGAAAGTCAAAGACCAGAAGAGGATTGATGAAAAGATCCTCCTTAGAGAGTCCCATGCAATCCAAAAGGTGCTCAGGAGAAGCCTGATGATTTTGGCACTTGGTGCAGGTGGCGAAGGTTTTCCTGCCCTCGATGAAAGTGAGGCACTTGATGTGACCGCTAGCGAGTCTTGACAGTACAGTTCGGGTACGTCTGTCACACGGGAGGTCAAGGGACAAACCCGGTTTTGAGCCCTTGTACCAAGTATGGGTGGGGGGAGTTTTCCACTGCTCCGAGATTTTTAAATTTTCCCGGGAGTATAACTCCTGAAAAGTAAGTGTGGAGGAGGGAGTTGAAGAAATCCTGCAACCCTCCTTAGCAAGATTATCAGCCATTTCATTCCCGTGGAGATTCACGTGTGAAGGTATCCATTGCAAATGAACGTCATGGTTTTGTGAAATGAGCTTTAATTTAAGCAGTATAGAGGTGCTGACCTTGTCGCCCACAAGAATCCAATTACTAAGATGGTGAAGAGAACTACGGCTATCAGTCAAGATCCATAGGTCACCATAATCCTCTTCAGAGAGAATAGCTTCTAGTCCCAGGTCTATTGCAATCAATTCACTTCTGAAGACAGAGCAGTAATTTGGATTACGATGAGAAAGAGTCAAGTTGGCGTGAGGAGTTTCAATATATATGCCACTACCTGCTAGGTTGTCAATTTTACTACCGTCGGTGAAGATTTTAATGGCATTATTAGGAATGTGGCTTAGGTTTTCCAAAGTCAATTGTCTAAGATGTTCTGGGATGTAGTCTTTCTTGTTAACATGAGAGCTTAAGTTAAAGTGAAAGTGAACCCTGGGGAGTCCTTCTGCAGGATTCAAGCAGCAGTGTAGTGAGTTGGGTTCAACATTACAATTAGGTAGTTGAAGAGAGGCGGCGTGACTGAAAGGGCTGTTCCTCTTTAATCTTTGATGATTACTCCAGCTGTTAAGATACGTGGAGGTCTTGTTGCAGAGGCCGTAACTAGAGAGTTTATTATAGTACTTAACAAGGCCAGCTTGTCTTCTAGTATGGAGCGGCTGTAAGTCAGCCTCAAAAAGAACAATTTCAGAAGGACAGCTCTGTCTCAAACCAGTGATAATCCGGGCAGCACTTAATTGAACTTGTTCTAACTTGTTAAGGTTAGTTTTGGATGCACAACAATAAACCGGGAAACCATACTCAAGTATAGGCCTAATGAAAGTCATATATGTTGTTCTAAGGGTTGTTGCGTCGGCTCCCCAATCTCTACCCGCAATATATTTAAGAATATTAAGACGTTTTCTACTTTTCAATACAATGTGTTCGATATGCCTGTTACTAGTGCACTCTTGGTCCAGAATAAATCCCAGATATTTGGTATGCTTCTCATAAGTGAGATTCTGTCCCTCCAACTTCAGTTGTGGTTGATAATTATATAAATGCTTGTTGGTTGTGAAGAAGGTGGCAATTGATTTGCGGGGATTAAAACTGATTTTATGTTCCTTGGCAAAGTTGGATACAGCTACAAGAGAATTATTAAGTCTCGATTCAATATCATTAATATTGTATCCCGAGCACCACAGTACAATGTCGTCTGCAAACAGTCCCATCCTAACTCTGGTAGAAGTCAGTTTTTCAATACCAGATATAAACATGGTGAAAAGAGTAGGGCTAAGCACTGAACCCTGAGGAACACCTTGGCTGAGCTTAAATGGTCCTGAAAGAGACTTGTTAACCTTCACCTTGATAGATCTGTGTTGTAGAAAGTCTGAGATCCACGTTAAAGCATTGCCACTGATTTTGAAATAATCGTGAAGTTTGACAATCAGTTTATCCTTCCAAACTCTATCGAAGGCTTTCGTGAGGTCCAGTAAAGCGGCCACGGTGTGGTGAGTGGGTTTGAGATTCTGGGTATCCCTAATGGATTGACAGAAATATAAAATTTGGTCTGTAGTACTGTGCCCCTTTCTAAAGCCGTATTGCTCACTGGGCAATAGATTGTTTTTATCCAGGTAATATTGTACTCTTATTAAAATCATTTTCTCCATGATTTTACAAGGCATGTTAGTCAGAGCAATAGGACGAAAATCCTCAGGAGAACAAGTCTTCTTGCCAGGTTTTTTGATTGGGATGATGGTGGCTCTTTTCCATTCAAAGGGCAGTCGACCCTTAATCCAAGATTGGTTGAATATGTCAAGAATTCTGTTTTTCCCTTTCTGACCAAGATTTTCAAGCATTTGTCCATGAAGGCCATCAGGGCCAGGAGTTTTACTCAGATCCAGGAATAAGTACTAAAGGATATAAGTGAAATCAGAACAACTCTGTTGCTACAGAAATTCAACGGAGTTAATGAGTTTTACCAGACTGCCAAGCATTAATTTGAGTGGATGAAGGAGTATTTTTCACTAAATCACAATTTTTGGACTTCGTGATTTTTTCTTGAACACCAATCATATATTGTTAAAGGTCTGAAGTTGTAGTTTTTTTTCTAAAACTTATATACTCTAATTTTTAATTCTACTTAATCTTTTTCATATATATGCATGTATATAATATGTATATAACTGTTTCTATGCAGTTTTTTTTTTTTTACACACTGACATAAAATGTTAATGCAGTTTAATATCATGTAAGAAGTATAGATTTCATATGTGTAAATTAAAAACTCTGTGATGTTCATAGCAAGAAATTTATTTGCATTGGATTGTTTATTTAAATAAAGTAGGTTTTTCAAAATTAGATTATCTTTATTTTGTTTTTTATTTTTACTTTAATCTGGTTTGTTTATATTTAATAAGTCATTAATCAGTGAAAAGATACTATTTAGTAATTTTATTTATTTATATAATCCATTAAGTGCTGCTGTATGAATCCTACTGAAAATTGTTGAATTTTCGTATGTTTTGGGTTTCAGTGTGTATTTCTAAACATGTATAAGGTGACCAGTGCTCGTCACCCTTAAAATCTGCACTAGTGTTTGTCACCCTCACAAAATACATGTTAAAATAACCATTAATTAACAGTTATGGATTTGAAATTACCGGCACTAGATTCCTTAGAACCGTAGAATCTAACTCGAGTGGATTCAAATTCATAGATATTAATTAACGGTTATTTTAACATGTCTTTTGTGAAGGGGACGAATACTGGTGTAGATTTTAAGGGTGACGAGCAGTGGTGTCCTTTACCTTAGTTGAAATAATTAAAAAGAAAATTATTTTACTAGAAGATATGATATAGTTCCAAAATAGGAGATTTGGCACTTAATTGGGGTAGAACAGATGTTGAAAAACTGCAAAACTCTTATAAATTAGTTTTCTTGATTCCTGTTTGTTATAATTTAAGATAAGAACAGTTTTATTTCATAGCCTTGTTTTAAACCCCTGCACTCGGATGAGTTATTTTTGCTGATTTTTTTTTGCAGAAAAACAGATATCTTTGTTCAAATAATTAAAAATAAATAGAATAATTTACATTACAAACTTTTTGAAGAAATTACCAATGAAACTAGACACTTCAATATTTAATATAAAAAATTAAAAATATATTTATCTTAATTACTTGCAGAGAAAAAAACTTAAACAATTGTTCCTGCAGCTGGAGCTTTACCGCCTAATGGGTTAAGGTAACGTTTTTTATTAAGATTACTTTTAGAATGAAAAGTATATTGTATTTAACTAAAATTTCAATAATAATAATAATAAAATGAAATTTATACCATTATTATGTTAATTAGAATATGTTAGAATTATTTTTTAATTTTGGCTGATATTTTTAATTGATGTCTAAGAGATAGCTTAGAGAAATTTAGAAAATTAGGGATAAGTGGACCTGGACAGTGTAAATTGAAAAAAATGTTCAAAATGAGATAAAAACTAAGACTAAATTAAGAAATACAAAATCTGACCATTAATTTGCAAAAAGTTATACTTTTTGAACTTTTTATATGATCTCCCTCAGCAAATTTGGTCAATAATAGTTTTTTTTTTTCTTTCCTATTTAACAAGATTATTAGGAAAAAAATCTCTAAAACCAATTGAATTATGGTTAAAAAATAATAATATGCTGTTCCTTCTGAAAACATAGGTGACACATATAAATTAATAATAAAAAGTATAATGCACATCAAAAAAGCTGAATGTACTTTAAGTTTATTGGATGAAATAAATATTGGTCTTTGTTTGAGTTGTAATAAAAAGAAATAATACTAGTAATAAATAAGTAAATTGACTAAGAGAAAAGTGTCTGCATTTCACTGAAAGTTTTAAAAATTACTTCAACTTAAATATTTGAAAATAAAATACATATTTGCATTTATTTATTTATTTATTTTTAATATTTTCAAATAAAACAGAACAGTCAACATGTTAATATAAAAAATAATCCTTAAGAATTTGTAAGTTTTTCTTGATCTACCCTAAACACACACACACACAAAAAATAACCGGTTTTAATATATTATTGTACATTTTATCTTTTTATAATAGATATGTCCCAGATTATATATTTCTACCTTGGTACATGGTCCCTGTACTTAGTGTTCAATTTTCAATTAACTATAACTTACTGAATTTTAATGTTTAAGGTTCATGGTTTTTTACTTTTCAAACATACATTATGAAAGAAAAATATTGTAATCGTGAAAAAATTCTATGAGATCTTGGAGTATATGTTTTGAGGTCTCCTGAGTTCATTTTTGTTCTTTTTTATGGTGATACATGTATGTTGTATGTATATAAGTGAACACAATAGCATCTAAACTCATTCTTCTAAACTTGAGCTGAAAGTTGGTATGTGTATTATAGATCACTGTCACACATACTGTTTTGGTGAGCCTAGCACTTATAGTTTTTTTACAGGGATGCAAAGAAACTGTCTTTATCATCATAGCCTATGGACTGTAATTGTATTTAAATTGCAACAACTTTAACCTTATTTGATTGAGCTAAAAGTTATTAGTATTGTTATGGGTCACTGTCACACGAACTGTATCGATTTTTTAAGAATCTAACACTTATAGTTTTTTTACAGGGGCTCAAAGGAAAATCTTTACCTTTATGGATTCAAATTATTGGAAGTCCAATAGCATCTAAATGCCTTATCCAATTGAAAAAAAAATATGTAGGTAAGTTATAGGTCACCATCGCATGATTTCTGTACATTTTTATAAGTGCAGGACTAATTCTTTTACAAGGGCACACACACACACCAAAAAATTCTTCATCATTACCAATGTACTCAAAAATATTTAAAGTGTAATAGCAACTCTATTACACTTCACTCTATATTCGATGTACTCTAAATGGAACATCTGAATTTGCCATATTTGCTTTTTCATTTTAAAAATCAACGTATGTTGGACCAATGACGTAATAAGACAATGTTGTCTTATTACGTCGCCTCAATAGTTTATTACAAGCAGGAGGAGGGAGGGCGATTAAGCGGCACTTTTATATTTGAAAATTATGTTTTATTAGTTAGAATGCATAGGGAATTTTCGTGAGGGTGCACATACTCCTTACTAAATTTTGTTACTTTAAGTATGACCTTTGGCAACCAACTCGCTACTAAACTATGTATGGAAGAGAAGTGTCGCCAGCACTTTTTCATGGCGCTTCATGGGGCCACACTGGTTACATCACTTCGGACCGATGTTATTAGATTCAGTTTAATGAAGCACATATTTTTCAAATGTTAACGCCTCATCAGGCACCTTTTTTTCCCTGGTGCCTGTGTGCATCGCACACCAGGTCGGCGCGTCCCTGCCTGCCAATCAACTTTGTTTCCTTTTTTATGAAAATTCCCCTAAACTTCTCTAGGCTTTTGATTTGAATTGCACTCTATATATCATAGCAAAACAATAATTTGCTTTGTTTTTACAAAAAAAAAAAAAAAAAAGTTTACTATATTTTTTTAATCATGTTTTCATTATTTCATCCCCATTTTATTGAAAACCAAATTGAATCTGGATTTGATTACAGAAAAAGAATTTGAATAAACATGCCATGTTAAGAATAAAACCAGTCAATCTGAACCACGAGCAAAAGACAGTTTATGTATATGTGGATCAACTAAGGTTTCTTGCCCTTCTCTCTCTTAATATATATATATATGTATATCAGGGTTCCCACGGATCAGGAAAAACCTGGAATACTCAGGGAATTTGAAATTAATGAAAAAAGTCAGGGAAAATTGGAAATATTGACCCAAAAGCTGGAAAATGCTTTTTGAGCATTCAATTTATGTCGCGAGTCTATGTTGTCTTTTATGTCGCGAGCTATGTTATGTTTTATGCCGTGAGCTATTTTTTGTGTTACAAATCAAATTTTGTGACTGGAATTTTCTAAAAATAGACCTGGAAAAGTCAGGGAATTTTATTTTTGAAATTGAGTGGGAACCCTGATATATATATATATATATATATATATATATAATAATGATGATCTATTAAGCATAGTAGAAGCCAAGCAACAGATACAGGATCACTGAAACACCAATGACCAATAAGAGTAAAAATTTCTTTCAGAAGTTCAGAAAAATGGAAAAAAAAAATTTCAGAGGATGAAATACACAAATTTAAAGAATCCAGATTTACCAATTAACAGCCTGCAAAACAGACGAATCAATAAACTAACACAACAAATCTTAACTTAAAACCATAAACTATATCAAAATTCATGAAAATATAATTTAAGAAACCTAAGGAAGGAGGCAGGCGGCAAGACTTGTGACTTGCCTGTGGGGTTAAACTAGTTTCACGCCGGCAACACTCTCCCAGCCTGCCAAGACCAGAACAGGAGTCATATGTATTTAAAAAAGCAGATGAATAACAATGAAACCACGAAGCAACAATGAAATTCACTGATTGATTACAATGTGTTTAATAGTATGATTAGAATTTTAAGAATAGTTGACAACTCAAAAAAGAAGAAATTGAAATTTTAATGGAAAAAAAAAGTTTGCATAGTAAAACAAAGTAAATGCAAAAAGCCCTCTGCTTTTTATATTTTTTTTATTTCACAATCCCACCCAACCATCCAGCCTTACAACACCACCCCACCTCCGTAATCAAACATCTGCCCACCCAACCACCACTTTTTTATTGTCTTAATATTTTATAATTTTTTTGTTACTATACACTAAAGTGTACACAGTTTTTTTTCTTCTTTTTATGTACTGACAGAGACATGGTTAAGGATATAAAATATAAAGTTTTTAGGAAAACCCATTTTAGCAGTGGCTGTGATCAGTTTATTAATATTCTTGTTTTTAAACTTCGCAGAGCATAAATTATTAATTCGAAATAAATGATTAATGATGATGTTTCTAAATATTGAAAGATGCAGACAGGAATTAAAATGTGTAAATAAGTTTACTTTAAAACTAAAATCTTGCCGTTTGTCATAGATATCTGTGTAAATTTTATTACCATCAATGATTATTTTGAGATCTAAAAAGTTAATTGATTGATTAGTTAGAGTATTTTGAGTTAGCTTTAAATTAGGTGGATAATTTAAGGAAAAGTCATTTTGTGAGTGCTTGTTGAGATAAAATACAATAATATCATCTATGTAACGATAAAATCGAACATCATCATGGTAAAATTGCTTTTCATAATAATAAAGATAGAGATCTGCCAAAATACTGGAGCTACTACCTCCCTGTGGGATTCCTATTTGTTGCAAATAGATATTGTTGTTGTGGAAGATATAATTATTATGGATAACAAATATATTTCAATTTTACTAGTGCATATTTCAGTGTGTGCATATTGTATTTCAACATAAAAATAAACAAACCACATTTTCAAAAAATAAGTTTATTGACAAATATCAATATTTATGCTTATGTTACAAATGCATTGCTGATTTGCAGTGGAACAACCTTAAGAAGAAATGCCCTTTTTGCATAATTGAAATATTTACAAAATTTATTTATGTATAGACATAAGTTTAAAGTAAGGCATAAAAAACTGAAAACATTTTCTCTGTTTTCTTTTTCAATCAAATTCATGTAAAACGTTGTTTCATTCAAAATAATAATATATTTTTATTATGAACATTGATATATGTATTTAATATTGCTAAGTTTAAAATCATAGTATAATTTTTTTCATTTTCACTTTTTTTGAAAGATAAAGGTTATTCAATAACATTATATTATCTACAAAATACTGTAATAAGTACAAATTAATTTATTTTTACCCTTTAGTTTCTAGATCCAAAAAGAAAAAAATGTTGATTGAATTTTGAATAGTAAAATTCTACAATTTTATTGCACACCTTGGCCCCTACAGAAACAATTAACTTTCTAGAATCACCCTACTTACAAGAAAGATTGCACATTTATATTCAGGTCTTTACTGTGATCATAAAATTCTTATGAACAGCAAGCCCCTTCTTTTATCAGCCAAAATTTTGATTTTTTTTTTTTTTAATTTCATTCCCTTATCACCAAATTAAAAAAATTTCCTTAATTTAGATTTGCACCCATTGGGAAACATGAACCTTTTTTTCCGTTGATTTTATCATACACTTTAAGGCATCAAAATTATTTTCCTAGATAGCTTCTAAATTGGTAATGATATCCAGCATAACCTCTATTGTCAGATGGTACATATCCTCTAAACCAGGCGCATTTACCAGCAGATTTGTCATAGTAGGATCCTGATTCACATTGCATTAAAACTGGTCTTCCACCAACGCACCAATAATATTTGTCCTTGTCTTGATGAGGGATAGATTCAACTGATCTACAATCTGGTGCTCCTGGTTGATCATATGGTGAAATTACATTTCCTTGAACGGCTGCTGCAGAAGAACTGGGTCCTCCACCCTGAGGTCTGGGTGTTGTTGAACTGCTTGGCGACCACCAACTTGTTGATTGGGAACTTGATGCTGGAGGCCACCATGTCATTTGAGTTGAAGATTCTGTAGATCTAAACAAAAAAGTACGACACTAATTTAGATAATAAGTTTGTTAGTTAATATTATGTTGTCAAAATATTGTTTATTTTTATTTATTTATTTTAAATAAATAAATATATATATATATATTTAAAATCTTGCTTTTACCCATCATTTTCCCACATAAAAATTTAGAATAATCCATGACTTAATTTTGTAACATTTTAATCCCTTGCAATAAACATTCATATAAACTTATTTTTTATTTTTTTTTTTTAGTGTTTCCTCTTCAATAAGGTTTTTAAATTATATCAATTCAAATTCTTACGCTATTGAAATTTCAAGGTTTCAGCCAGTTTGAGTAGTTCATAATGTAAAAGTTTTATACTTCCCCATCATCCCATTTTGCTCAATAATATGAATAAATATTGTTTTTTCATTAAAAAAAAAAAAAAAAAAAAAAAAAAGATAATATAATGATGGGGAAAAAAAAAAAAAAAAAAAAAGAGAGAGAGAGAGAGAGAGAGAGAAAAGTGATGATGTAATATTCCTACTTCTAACTAACACAACCTACTTCTGAAACACATACGTAGAGTTTTTGTAATTTGCTGGGCAGTCTTAGCTAAAGCGGTTGTAGTTGTATTAAATCTTATGTCTGCAATAGGCTCTTTAATTCTATTCTTAATCTTACTTTTAGACATTCCTTTAGTTTTATCAGATTTAATAAACGGTATTATTAAACGGTTTTGTACGATGCATACACACACACACACACATATATATATAATATTTCACAAATAAAAATCACAAAAACAAATTTAAATTTCATAAAATATTTTGTTTTTCGCAAAAATGGGCCCTCAAAATTAAAACCTGAATCAACCCCTTAGAGATGTACACAAAAGGAAAAAAAAATGTTTTGTTGAAACAAAAAAACTTTTGTTAAGACTATATTAAAATACATATATATATATATATATATTATTTAACAAAGTATTTTGTAGTGACAACAAAAATTTTGTTAAACCGGCTAAGTACACAGAAAAAAAAGGTTTTGTTGAAAGAAGAAAATTTTTGTTGGAACTATATGAACAAAAAAATCCGATTTAACAAAGTATGTTGTGTCAGCAAAAATTTTATTACACGGAAAAAAATATTTTGTTTAAACAAGAAAATTTTTGTTGAGATTATATCATTAAAAAAAAAAAAAAATTCAAAGTGTGTTGTTGCGTCAACAAAAATTTTATTGAATCAAATAAGTACATAGAAAAAAAAAAAAAAAAAAAAAAAAAAAGTTTTGTTGAAACAAGAAAATTTTTGTTGAAATTATATCAACAAAAAAATTGATATAACAAAGTATTTCCAAAGTACTTTGTTAAATCAAATTTTCCTTTTGTGCACTCGTTTTAGTTGTAAAGGTATAGGAAAGATGACCATGACAACATGCTAAAATTTTGTTGTTGCAAGCATTTTAAATAGTTGTCTATAAACGTTATTGTTGTGCGTCAAATCACAAAGAGATTGCTTCTCGTCCATTTCTATTAGAAGCCCATTATATTAAATACATGTCTGCTATATCAGCTTCAGCATTGCTGTGCAACTCCATCTTACTTTTGCTACATCTTTGGCTGGAATAATGGCTTATGTTGCGCAATTCACTTTAGGCCAAACAACTCCCTCTAGCAGTCACACATGACATTCTTGCCTATATGTTCCTATGTAAAAATGATTTGTTTAGATACACCTGTCGGAATCCCTTCGAATGACTCAGTATGTATATTTGTATTATTCATTAACTGATTATTTTTTTACCTTTTTATTTAAAAATCAAGTTTTTCTCTGTGACGTACCTGGGTGGCCACCATTTGCTTGTCGACATGGTAGAACCTTGAGTAGTTTGTCTTGGATCGGGAGTCGGTGGCACGTAGCCTCTCAGTTTTTCATTCATTACTTCTAGCAGAGCATTTTTTCGACCGCAGATACCGTTGTAGTCATCCATATCAATAGCCCATATCATAGCACCTCCGTAACCCTGTTCACGAATATAGTCCATCTAAAAAGAAAGAGAAATTGAAAAAAAAAAAAAAAAGTTAGTAAAGGGTGCTATTTTAAAAGTCGAATTCTGCCATTCTTAATATTGTGGTAACAAATATAAATTTTGCGAACTTCTATCTAATAAAATCTTACAAATGATGTTACTGCTCACTCCTACCCCTCACCCCCAAGAAAAAAAAAAAAAAAAAAAATAGCATAGCAGCATTTTAAAATAAATTCTTTCCGCGTGGGATCTAGGCCTGAGTGGAATACCCTTCACGGGTGTTTTTCTAAGGGGAGGAAGTCTTAGACCGTATTCAAGCGAGTTTCCAAGAAAGCTACGGAAAACTTCGAACGGCTAGGCCATCTAGCATGACCTGGATTCGAAATATGCACCTTCCGTCAAAACTGAAGATTAAAAAAAAAAAAAAAAAAAAACTAATATCCTTCTCCTGAATATAGAAGGAATAAAAACTTAAAATGGGTTTCATAGAAATTACATTTGTTTTTCGTATACATTCATCGTTAATAATTCGATGCACTACTGATTAAAATAAAATGTCTGTTGTTATATCAATTAATTTTAGGTTAAAAAAAAAAATCTTTAAACTTCGCTTATGATTCCAACATTGCGTCAATCTAGCATTGTAAAACGCAACTATTTTTTATGCTTGAGAATTTTTGGTTTTCTTTTTCTTGTTTATAATAACAAATAAATAGGTAGAGGTAGAAGTAGACCTTAAGAGCTTTTGTTACAAATAGCACGCAAAATTCAGTTTATCGTGGGAATCTTTTCAGGGTCGAATGCATATTATTAGTGAGATTTGCTCTGTTCTAGAAGATCTGAGAAATGTGCACAGAATCGGGATATTAATCCCTCACCGTATTTCTCACAATTATTATTATTATTATTATTATTTTTAAAAGAAATAAATAAAAAAATTGCAATTGCGGCTGCCATTTACATAGGTTCTAGAAACAGCTATTTTAAAAATAGCTCGCTATTCTTATTTTAAGAATGAAAAAAATAGTTCCGATTCTGTTTTTAAAGTATTTTTCATTAAAATATACAATGCACTACCCACCACACCACCAATAGTTATGGTACAATATGTATTTTAGGACGTATTTCTATGAAATTTCATAAATGCGTCTTCGGATTTCTCTGGAAGACTTCATACCAGAAATTTTCTACAACAATTTTCACTATATTTAATCGTAGAAAAATACTAGGACATATCTCTTTGAAAAAAAAAAACGGTGACAAATCTGATTTAAAAATTCAAAATGTTAGAAAGTATGAAATTCTTGACAAATTTTCTTCAAAAAGTGAATTTTATTAAAGTTAATAGTCCGTCATAACAACATTTAAATATGTGAGCTTTATAGTTATACTCTATCTTTCGGAAGATATATATATATATATATATATATATATATATATATATTGAAAACCTTTTCAAACATTGAATAGATGAAAACAAGAAACATTGAAAAAGATGAAACAGAAAAAAAATAAAAAAAATTGCGACTATCAAACATCCATAAATTGAAACATGCAAATTCATTACGTTTTCAAGGGTATAGAATGAATGTTGCATGTAAAATAGGTGTTATTTGTGTCTTGTTGTATGCAAAATGCACATTATATATTAAAAATTTTAATATTTTTTTAACTGCCTAATTAATCTCAAATTTTTGGTTTCAAAATATTGTTGATATGTTAAATTTATTTGATTTATTAAGATAGAGAGTCATCGGATGGATGGAAATGGGCCTATCTCAATCCTACACTGTTAAAAAATTCTGTACATTTAATGTAAATATTTATCCAGAGTCTCTGTAAATTTACAGTAATTCTTAGTTAAAAGTGAATAATCGAGATTCTCAATCTTTATTCTGTATTTTTACCGAATTTTATTATTTAATTTTTTAAACTAAAGTTAAAAATGACTGTTTCTATTTTAGAAAAAGCATTCTAAGTCCGAAATATATTCTCACCAATAATTAATTGAATTAATATTAGTTATTAAAATGAATGTATAAAATAAGTTTTTTAATATCTCCGTTTATTTTTCTCTGTAATTTTACGTAAGACTTAAGATAATACATTACACAGAGAGAGTTTTCTGTTGAAATTTTTAACAGTGTAGAGTGCTGAACATTAGCTTAATGAGTAGCACTCGTAATGTGATGCAATTATGACTTTTGAATTAAACAAAATCTTTCAGTTTCGTGAATGTTGTTCTTTCTTCTTTTTCAGATTACACTACTTTGCTGCTTGAAAACCAATGGCTATGAATTTGATTTCAAGAGGTGGGAAGGACTATTTTAACTTTTAAATGTCTCCTGAAGGGCTACAGAGGTGAAAAATTCTAAAACATGAACATTTGTAGCAAGAGGGAAATTTAGGGGAGAGGGATTTGCCACTGAAATTATAAATTATTTTTATTAATTTATTATTATTATTATTTATTATACATTATATTTTTTGTTTTTAAGTGTTAAAATAATCCTTTTTCCATTCTCCAAATCAAATTCATAGCCATAAAATTACCGAACAGTGATAAAAATTGGGGGAGGGGTGACGTTCCGAGAAAATGGTTGGTGATTGGGCAAAATGGGGGTCATAATCGGATTCAGGAGGTCATTTTACATAAGAATCAGCAAAAAATGGTATCAAAGCTCGATTTTTTTCTCCCTTCTTTTAGCGCAGTGTTACCCAAGTGCTATAACAAATCTCAACGATCGTTTCCATCTCTTTTTGCGCGAAGAAACAAAACCATTACTGTATCTTGATTCATTGCAGGAAATTTTAGGGTAACTGGAAATAGAATTTCTGTTACCATAATCCAAAAACATCTTGAAACTGAAAACTTGTGTCCAAGGAGACTGATAAATCGATGTGTCCTATGTAGCTGAATACAAAGAAGGGCTTGATGAAATTAAATTGGACTGGAAAATTTGTAATTTTTACGTACGAGTGTAAGTTTATTTTAGAAAGTGATTCTGATCTCTAGAGAACAAAAAATTAGTCACTACGAATCCTATATTTTTGAAATACATTTCTACAACAGAGAGGGAACTCTGTCCTTGTGTTGGCCGGTATCACTTTTGGAAAACACCTAGATTTGTATACATTCAGTGATTCAGTAGAAGCACTGTGAATGGTCAAATATATTGTGACGAAATTGCTGCTGCTATTAAAGTTTTTTTTTTTTTTTTTTTTGACGATAATGCTTGTCGATAATGCATCGAGCTATGTTTGTAAAGATATCTTCCTGATCAGGGCATTAGGATAATGGCATTGCAGTCTTATTAATACTTTATGATTATTTTAACAGAATTATTTCAGAACAAAACTGTCCCCCCAGAAGCCTATAGCTACAATAAGGATTGCATCGAGCAATGCTTGTCGATAATGCAGCGAACTATGTTTGTAGAGATAGATATCTTCCATAATCAGAGCATTAGGAGAATGGCACGGCAGTCTTATTCACCTGGCTTAAATCTGATACAATACTTTACGATTATTTTAGCAGAATTATTTCAGAATTAAATCGTGCCCCCAGAAGCCTATAGCTACGATAAGGATTGTACCGAGTATGGTTATATACCAATTTATGCGACGGACCACTGTATTTAATCAATAGAAAATAGAAACTGGATCATATATTAAGCTTAGGGAAGGACATATTCCTTATTAAACTAATAACATTTGTAACAAAAAATGTTAAATTTATTCAATTTATAATTTTTGACAAAGAATGCATTCTTTTTAAATAAATTATTTATTATACTCATTAAATGAAATGTTTCTAAATTCATAAAAATTATATGGCCTAATTTTCTTGAATTCGTTTACATTGTTTCAAAAATTAACCGAAAAAAAAAAAAAAAAAAAAAACTTTGTTCTTTATATTTTGGAGGCCTGTATAAATACAATTACCATAATAATACTGTAAAATTTTTGGAACGAAGTTACTTAACGCGAGTTGCGGTAGGGAGTTAACAAGCAGAAAACGTCATATAACGAAAAACCGCTACGTTTGCTTGTGGCAACTGTATATCCAGAACTACTGCTCAGAATGGTATATAAATTTATATATAGATGCACCTTGACCTAAATTAGTGCCTGCCAACTTTTGGTGTCAACTGCTCAACAGGTGGCGCTGCTATACAGCAATTTCCGCAATTTAAGGGGACGCAATATCTCAGGGCCTATTGCGTATAATCAAACAAAACATATGTAAGAAGGTCATTATGAGAAACTATGCTGATTCAGTTTGAATGCTTATCGGCGAACAGGTGGCGCTGCTATATAAGCAATTTTTGCAATTTAAGGGCTATATCTCAGGGAGTACTGCACAAAATTGCATAACAATTTATATGTAGATGTACTTCACATAAATCAGTTCTATCAACTTTTGGTGTCAACCGCTCAACAGGTGGCGCTGCCACACAGCGATTTCTGCAATTTAAGAAAAGGTTACATCTCAGGTTCTATGGCATATATTAAAACAAAACTTGATATGTGCGAAGGCAATTACGAGACATTATGCTGATCCAAGTTGGATGCTTTTAGGCCAATAGATGGAGCTGCTATACTGGAAATTGCCTCGATAACGGGAAGGCTATATCTCAACTTGCATGGCATAAAACTGTACGAAACTTGATATGCGAAATAAAAATTATAAAAACGCACTTTTTAAGACGTTATTTATAGACAATAAAACTGTCTTTCTTTAGATATTTAGTGTTAGTTTTCTCTAAGATGAAAATAATTTGCTTTCACCATGTTAGATAATTTTAATAAATAATAGTTTTAATAAATTATTTGCCCTTTGTATAGGAAAATATAGAAGAAAGTTTTATGGTGGCCATAACATACTAGTTTTATATATATATATATATATATATATATATACAATATAATTTATAATTCATTTTTTTATATTTAATTTTTAATAAACAAATATTTTCGATAAAATATTAATTGCAACTTTTTAGTTTGATTCCTTACTTTACATTATTTGCATTAAGGGAAAAAAGAAAGATAGAAAATAAACAATAAAATAGTGAGAGAGAGAAAGAATGAACGATCTAGATCTATATATCAAATCAAATTCGGAATTGGAGAAAAGGCGTAAGGAACTGCGTTCCTGACTCCCACGACCACACACATACTTTTTTTTTTAAATAAGTTCCTGAATACAACTCATCTTTCCTTTTTAAAATGTATACTAATTAATAGAAACAGCTTTACCTGTTTTACTTTAGATTACGTGGTTTACATAATATATGTATAGAATAATTGTAAAAATAATTTCTGCTTTCGAAATTTCACTGCGCAACTGATAATTGCTACACTTATTTGCGAGATATGTTCTTGAATAGGCAATGATGTTTCACAAACATCACTAAATTTAAAAGCTCATAATCTAAGCTGCTGTTGCCGACATTGACAGAAACACGTTTCGAAGAAGGAATGTGTTATAGATACAGACATTGCAAGATACAATATTTAACATTCGTAATGTGATATTAATTGCTGTAAACAATCTTTGAATGCATCATATTTGTAAGGTAATTTTGTTGCTGGGCAAATACCGCCCTTTTTGGAAACGTTACCTTGAGATGTTACACAGCGTTTCAAAACTTTAATGTAACAATTTTAAAAGCATACATCTTTCTGTTAAATTCGGCAACCATGTATTGCGGTGTAAAAGCTTTGAAATCGCTGAGCTTTCTTCTACATTCATAGAAGAAAATATTGAATACGCAAAAAATTTCAACTCCCGGTTTTCGCTGGATTTACACGTTTAGAGATAGTTTGAACACTTTTTAACCATTTTTAGATAATGTCTGTGTATCTGTGTGCGTGAGATAAAAATTTTATGGCAGTTCTAAATCAAGAACATACGCACATAATTTGACAAAAATTTATATTTAGTTGCGCCTCGACATAAATGTGTGTCTTTCAACTTTTAGTGTATATCACTCAACAGGTGATGCTGCTGTACAGTCGGTAACAAAAGTGTCCGAACACTAGCAAAAATGCCTATGTAAAAAAAGTGCACTTCATACGGTTTTGTTAAATAAATCCTTATCGAATCCTGTTCTTACACGGACACTTTTGTTACCGACAGTAGGATAGTAAGTAATTTCTTTCTGAATTTTCATTACATTTGCTTTTGTCTCTTTTCAGAGTAATTTTCTAATTATTCATTCAAAAGTAATTCTGCAAACTTGCTCAAACGCAAATAAAAAATATTTAACAAAAATGCTCTTGTTTCATCACCTATTTAATATTTTCGTTATTCTAATTGCAGTATGCTGTGTCTAATGTAGTATATCAAGTTTTTTAAAACCGACATTGCATTATTTTGAAAGCCCCGCCTTTTATAAACACAAAAGGTACGAAAAATTGTGGATGTTGTTAAAGAAACCTTTATATATCTATGCATATACACATTATTGACATACAAAGGAATACAGATAATTGAACGAAGCCTCATAATCACATACACGGTTACAACACGTTTCAAGCATTGTTTTTTTCTTTAATTTGTTACCAATCCCTTTTTCGCCTTTGGAACAAAATCCTCGCTGAAATATATATGTATTTAAACACAAGAAATTCCAATAGTATCCTATAACCTTTCTCCATATTCGTCAAAACGTCTTAATTTGAAAATGTCACATTATTTTGTCACCCATCTTTATGTGTGTAAAAATTTAAGTTTATGCTTACAGAAAAAAGTAGATGGTGAAAGTGTCAGATATACATGCCTCCTTCCTTTCTTTTAAAGAAACACACTTAATAACACACACACAAATATATATATAGAATATAAGTGGCGAAGCGTCCATGGAAGCGATGGAAGCAGCGCTTCCCCTGTTTAAGATTTTTAAAAAGTAATGAAGTAACGTCGCCTCGTCGAAAGACTGAATTGGTTCTTCCTCTGCTTTTGAAAGCGCTTCGCTTTGCCGCTTCTATAGTTTTCTGAACCACGCGTCGCCCCTGGAATATATATTTATATAATTTGTATATTTATTATGTATTGTATATTTGTACATTTGCATATTTATTTCATTATACTACCTGCCACGTCTTTTCGAAACCAGCTGTGCTTTCATTCCTTTTAAAGTATATGAAGAAGTTTTTAAGTTTAAATACTGATTGTGTGTATACCAGTTCTTTAATTTAGTATTCTGATTTATATATTTCTTATAATTGTTAGAGATCCTATATAGGGTCTCTATTAACAATTGTTTGTGTCCAACGTTCTCTATTAGCAAAATTTTGCTTAAAAAAAAAAAAAAAATCTTCTTCTTCTTCCTCTTTTTTTTTTTTTTTTCATGACTTTTAAAGTACAAATTTTCTACATTTAAATGAATATTTGTTTACTTTAGTCTTTAAAAAAAATTCGAATTACCTTGATTCCAATGCTGTCTTCATCTTCGTATCCTACCCATTGATCATCGTAATAGGCGTATGGACACTTACCAACATCGTCGTATTTCTTAGTCCATTCACCACTATTTACGTATGGGCATATCTGAAAAAGAGTAATTAGAATAATTTTATTAGCAAGTCTTCTTTTTACTCCCAGAATAAAAACTTCTTTTTGTGTTTTATTTATTTATTTTGTTTTTTAAACCAATGCATTACAATTAATTTAGAGAGAAAATTAAAGCACGGAGAAACAATAATTTCGTTTTAAAATTAAATATTGTTTTTATTTTATTTTTTCATTTTTAGTTCCCCATTATACTATAGGAATGGGGAACTCAGGTAATCGTGAAAATTTTCGACCTCGGTTTTTTGACTTTTTTACACGTTTTCAGGTGTGAGGAATCCGAAAATGACAAAATTTGTATGGTGTCTGTTAGTGTGTTAGTCCGTTAGTTTGTTAGTCTGTGTACACGATATCTCACGAACAAATGATCGCAGAGAGGCCAGACCAGTTTTAAAATATTACTTTCGATACTGGCAAGAACCCTATTCATTTGCAATATTCGAATTAAAAAACTTCGTAAGTTATTAGAAATTTAAGATTTTCTTAACATGGGAGAATAGGACAAAATTTCACTTAAACGTGCATTAAATGGAAGCTTTTTACTGTAAAAATGTCAGACTACTTTTGAAATATTATTTAGGATACTGGCATGAATATCACTGACTATGAATTTTCCAATATAAAAATTTCGTAAGTTATTAGAAATTTACGAATTTCTTAACATGGCAGAGTAGGTCAAAATTTCACACAAGCGTTAATCTTGAGGGACATTTTCATCATAAAGGTATCAAACCACTTTTGAAATATTATTTAGGATACTGACATGAATACCACAGAGTATGAATCTTCTAATTTAAGAAATTCGTAAGTTATTTGGAATTTACGATCCTCTTAAAATGGCAGAAGAATACAAAATTGAGCATAAACGGCCATTTTCAGGATCATAAATATATCAGACAACTTCAAAATAACATTTATGATACTTGTATGAACATGACTGATTACAAATATTCTAATAGGAAAATTTCGTAAGCTATTCGTTATTTAAGATTTTATCAACATAACAAAATTGAAAATTTTCCATATAAATATGCATTTTAAGGATTGTTGCATTGAAAATAGTAGCATGAAAACTAAACTACGAAATTTACCCTAATAAAATAAATTAATAGATTAGAACAAGATAAATATATCGAAGTAAACGGTGGATAGCCTATTAGGTGGGGATTTCATTCTGTCACTGTGTCAAGCGTTTTTTCAAATTCATTTCTCTTAACATGATAACTATGTTAAGAGAATGTCCTGTTCTAGAAATTTATGAATATATATATATATATATATATATATATATATATATATGATGGGGAACTGAGCAGAGTCCAGCTATGCCAACTAGTTTAACTTGTTAAAGCACACACACACACACACACACACAAAAAAAAAAACTAGTTGGCATAGGTGGACTCTGCTCAGTTCCCCATCATATTTATGTTCTCATAAATTTCTAGTGCGAGATATATTATAATCATGTTAAAAAAAAAAGAATTTGACCAAAGCTTGATACAGTGACAGAATGAAATCCCCGTCTAATAGGCTATCCACCGTTCACTTCGATATATTTTACTTATTATAATCTATTAATTTATTTCATCAAGGTCAATTTCGTTGTTTAGTTTTCATGCTACTATTTCCAATGCAATAAACCTCAAATTTCATATTTATATGAAAAATTTACAATTTCGCTATGTTGGTAAAATCGTAAATTACGAATAATTACGAAATTTTCTTATTAGAATATTTGTATTCAATCATGTTCAAACAAATATCATAAACGTAATTTTGAAGTTGTCTAATGTATTCAGGATCCTCAAAATGGAAGTTTATGCTCAATTTTGCCTTATTCTGACATGTTAAGTAAATCGTAAATTCCAAATAACTTACAAATTTTTTAAATTGGAAAAATCATAGTCTATGATATTCATGCCAGTATCCTAAGTAATATTTCGAATTTGGTTTGACATCTTTACGATGAAAATATCCCTCAAGATTGACGTTTATGTGAAATTTTACTCTATTTTGCCATGTTAAGAAATTCGTAAATTTCCAATAACTTACGAAATCTTTATATTGGAAAATTCATAGTCCTTAATAGTCATGCCAGTGTCCTAAATAATATTTCAAAAGTAGTCTGACATCTTTACGATGAAAATATCTCTCAAAATTGAGGTTTATGTGAAAATTTGCCCTATACTGCCATGTTAAAAAATTCGTAAATTTCCAATAACTTGCGAAATTTTCAAAGTAGCATATTTATAGTTACTGATGTTCATTCCGGCATCAAAACTGATATTTTAAAACTGGTCGGACATTTTTACAGTAAAAAGTTTCCATTTAATGCACGTTTAAGTGAATTTTTGTCCTATTCTCCCATGTTAAGAAAATCGTAAATTTCTAATAACTTACGAAGTTTTTTAATTCGAATATTGCAAATGAATAGGGTTCTTTCCAGTGTCGAAAGTAATATTTTAAAACTGATCTGACCTCTCTGCGACAATTTGTTCTTGAGATATCGTGTACACAGACTAACAAACTAACGGACTGACAGACTAACACACTAACAGACACCCTACAGACAGACACCATACAAATTTTGTCATTTTCGGATTCTTCACACCCGAAAACGTGTAGAAAAGTCAAAAAACCGAGGTCGAAAATTTTCACGATTACCTAAGTTCCCCATACCTATAGTATGAGGGGAACTAAAAAGCCTTCCCAGCTCAGTCGGAAGAGTAAATGGATTCCTTTGTTCTTTTCAAGTCCCGGCTATTTTTAAATAAGATACTGAATCCAGTTTATTATTAAACTTTGGTGCGACTTTTATATGGGTTTATAAAACTGTAACTCTTTAGTAACTTTTTACAACCTCTGTTTCGACTGCACTAAAAAAAAAAAAAAAAAAAGAAAACTAGTGTTGAATGATGACGAATAGAAAATTTGTAGGCGAAAAATAGTAAAACTCTTCGCCAATTTTTAGGATCGAGAGAATTAAGCACCACGACCTTTCATAAAGCAACTCAAATACACTGATGGAAAAAAAAAAATCCCAACACCAGGAAGGAGCTGTGCTAGATAAACGAAATTTGGTAGGCGTGTTTATACATCTGAAAGATGACGTCGATTCAAATTTCGAGCTACGCGCATAAGTGTGGCGCTAGTAGCGACACTATGAACATGCAAATGAGGTTTGCTTTAAATAAGCGCTGTAAGGTTCGTGATCGTTATTTACAGTTGAGATTTGACGTAGTGGGTTAATGTTAGTCAAGGATGCCTCTAAGAAGACGAAGAAGCCATTATCAACAGCTCACTGAGTTTCAACGAGGTCGTGTAGTAGGGCTACGAGAAGGTGGGTTTTCTTTCCGCGATATTGTAGAAAGAATTGGCAGGAATGTATCCACTGTTCATGAGTGTTGGCAGCAGTGGTCAAGGGAAGGTACTGCCTCAAGAAGACCGGGTTCCGGGCGGCCACGTGGCACTACTGAGAGGGAAGACCGCCGTGTTCGGCGTATGGCTGTGGCTAATCGTACTGCGTCTGCAGCTGAAATTCGAGCTGCAGTTGGCACCACAGTGACACAACAAACTGTTACAAATCGGTTACTTCAAGGACAGCTCCGAGCCAGACGCCCTGTAGCGTGCATTCCACTGACTACAAACCACTGCCGTTTGCGACGTGAGTGGTGTCAAGCTAGAGCTCATTGGAGGACGGAGTGGAGATCTGTTGTGTTTTCTGATGAAAGCCGGTTCTGCCTTGGTCGCAGTGATAGCCGTGTGTTGGTTAGAAGGAGGCCAGGTGAACGCCTGCTAGCGACCTGTCTGCGGCCTAGACACACAGGGCCTAATCCTGGAGTTATGGTTTGGGGAGCAATTTCGTATGACAGCAGGAGCACTCTCGTGGTTATCCCACGCACCCTGACTGCAAATTTGTACGTCAGTCTAGTGATACAACCTGTTGTGCTGCCATTCATGAACAGCATTCAAGGGGGTGTTTTACAACAGGATAACGCTCGCCCTCATACCGCTGTTGTAACCCAACATGCTCTACAGAGTGTCGACATGTTGCCTTGGCCTGCTAGATTACCAGATCTTTCTCCAATCGAGCACGTATGGGACATCATTGGACGACAACTCCAGCGTCATCCACAACCAGCATTAACCGTCCCTGCATTGACCGCCCAAGTGCAACAGGCATGGAACTCCATCCCACAAACTGATATCCGACACCTGTACGACACAATGCATGCACGTTTGCATGCTTGCATTCAAAATTCTGGCGGTTACACCGGTTACTAATGTACCAACATTTCACATTTGAAATGGCTCTTCTCGCCAGTGGCTCTACCTGTGATCTTGAAACTTTAATCAATTAAATATGTTACCTAGACAAATGTATTGCTGAAATTTTATTACTGTACAATAATTTTTTCTTGGTGTTGGGATTTTTTTCCCCATCAGTGTAGGTACGAGCGATACGAGTACGAGTGCAAAATTAAAAGAGCATGGCGATTGTTTACAAATATTTTATTCAGCACTAGCAAACCCGTGCGAAAATTTCGCACTTTATTTCTTTTCTTATTTACCTTTAAAATTTCACCACCTAATTAAAATTTTAATTTATCAGAAGCCAAATTATTATTATAACTAAATAAATATTGTGCAATAGTCAAATCAGAATCATCGAAAGAAAAGTTTCAAAATAAAATTCATGGTTGACGACTCAGTTTTCATATTTCCGCAGGCAGTACAGTTTTAGTAAAGGACCCCCATGACGACTTTTAAATTATTTTCGCCAAGAATACATTTTATTTATTTTGGCGTAAGTTTTTGTTTAAAAAAAAAAAAAAAAAAAAATCTTATTTTGATTATACTTTTTATGGTTGCGTTTTTTAGTCAATTTATGAAACTAATTCATATTCTGTTTATATCTTTAAAATATTGCTAGGTTTAAAATGACGCTCGCAAAGATTCTAAAGAAATAACTTTTAAAAATAAATTTTCCATAAAATAATGTCATCATACAAATGTCGTCATATTTTCTTTTTTGTTCATTGAGCTGAATCCGCGTGCTTAAATATTGTTCATTTTTAAATATTATTTTTTATCCTCACGTATTTAATTAATTTCACTACTGTCGTATCGTTTCAACAAAAATTAATTGAAATTGGTCCACGTTAGACAAATATTATATAGATTGTATCATAAAAGCATATTTTTATTTTGATAAAGTATATTTTTACCTACCCTATTCTGAGATTAATAAATGAATTTATACTGTTACCTTATGCTCTCAAAGTATTTTGAATCTGTATATAGTAGCGTATTTTATTTTTGTTCTTAAGTAGTATGGATATTTGCAATTTATTTATTTATTTATTTTTATTTCTTAACCTTTTTGCATTTATTTATTTATTCAACTGTCTATCATTTTTCGTATTTTCTTTGCGATAACTGATAGAGCATAATTATCGGTTAATATATCACATTTAAGCTTACAAATAAGCAGAAATCACTTATATTTTTGCCTATAATTCAATATATGCCCCTGTTTTGAATATTGTAAAACTTTGACATCAGTTAAGGATATTATTATCTCATATCTTTATTTGGGTTTTATATTTCGTATTAAGTAATTTACAAGTAATATTATACAGGTATTACATTATTCTTATTTCATGTAAACTTCTCTAACATTATACTTGTTTCGTGTAAATTAACATGCAAATGGATGCTGTTTGGTTATCTGTTTAAAATTTGCTACTTATTTATTTATTTATTTTTAATTTCGTATTTGCATTTTTATTTTAAATTTTGAGAGATGTAGAGAAATGATAGTGATCTTAAATGACCTTATATATCACTATATCAAAAACAACTCACTACATTTTACCTGCTGCTATGATTCCCTTGATAAAGACATAGCAGCTTTTCGCGAAATTTAAAATTCATTTTTTTTTCTTCATTCATTAATCTTTTCTATACTTTCTTTTAATTTATATAATGCCTTTATACCATCTATATATAATATTTCTCTAACGTGGACCAGTTTCAATTATTTTTTGTCGAAACGATACGATACGCGAGGATAAAAAAAAAAAAAAATATTTATACATGAACAATATTTAAGCACGCGGACTTAGCTCAATGGACTAATAAGAAAAAATGGCGACATTTCTCTGATGAGATTATTTTACGAAAAAAAATGAATTTTTAACAGTTCTTCAGAATCTTTGCAAGCGTCATTTTAAACCTATCAATATTTTAAAGATATATACAGAATATGAACTTTTGTGTCATAAATTGACTAAAAAACACAATCATAAAAAATATAATCAAAATAGGAATTATTTTATTTTATTTTATTTATTTATTTTATATATATATATATATATATACCAAAAATAATAAAAGGTCATCGCCATCATGACGACAAAATTTTAAAAGGCGTCATGGGAGTCCTGTATTAAAATTGTACTGCCTGTGGAAGTATGAAGAATCATGAATTTTATTTGGAAACCTTTCTTTGAATGATCTTGGTTTCACTATTGTACGATATTAATTTGGTTTTATTAATAATTTGGCTTCTGGTAAATTAAAATTTTAATTAAGTGGTGAAATTGGTATAACATTTATGAGTTTCAAATTTTAAAGATAAATAAGAAAAGAAATAAAATGCGAATATTTCGCACGGGTTTGCTAGTATGTAATATTTTATTAATACCTTTGTGTATGTGTGTGAATGAACGTGGACAAAACTTAAGTTCTTTAACTGAAAGATAAATTCCTTTTTGAATATTTGATCATGTATTGCACTTATTCATTGCAATCAAATGAGCAATTTGTTAGAACTGATTCTAGTTAGGATATATCGATGCATACAGAGACTGAGTAAAGAATCAGATTGAGTAATGTTAAATTACTCGTATTTCTTACTTCGTAATAGGCCAAGAATCCACTGGCATTTGTGTATGGCCCCGGAAGTCCACCTCCGACCCATTTCTTGATACCAGCTCGCAACCCGGTGTTCTCTTTGCTTCCCAGTGTGTAGGTCCTGCCGTAGAAGGGAACACCCACCACCAGCTTGTGTTTGGGAGCACCCATTTCTACCCACAAGTTCAGGCCATCATGCTGAAAAAACAAAAATTCACAATTTAGAGTATTAACAACTCTTTTGAAGGAAATTATTGTAAATTTTCTTGAAAGCTTAGGTATAAAATAATAATATTATAGTTTAAAAAAATTAAAGAACACGCTTTTATAGAAATGTGAACTAAAAAGCACAAAATATCTATCTTAGTATTAAAATGCAGGGTAAGAGAAAATCGTGTGAGTGACACACCATAATATTTACATACATTTAAATCTTTAATTAAAATAATTTAGAATTAAACAAAAACCATTTAAAAAAAAATCTCCCCTGACTGGGCTCGGACGCTAGACCTTTAGGTTCGTAGCGCGCGCTTTACCTCGCAGCCACGGCGTTCACATAGGGAAAATCTTTTTTTACAATATAGATTTTTTGTTTGCTCCCAGAGCGGTTACAAACATACATACATACAGGTGAAGCTCATAAAAGCGTGTTAATAAGCGAAATAGGAACCGTTGTTGCCAATTCATAAAACTGAAAATTTTGAAATTAAAACGATTAAAAATGATTGGAGGAAAAATGATTAAAAATAGAGGCTTTATTTTTGTAAAAAATGTTAGAAAAATTAATTAAAATAATAATCGGGTTTAATGCACATAAATTTTCATAGAGTTCGTTTGCTATTTGCATGTGGTTTATACTGTATAGCGTTACAATTTAATGCTGTCAACTCAAATTTCAACATTTTTCTAAATATTTTAAAATCTGCATTCTATTTTCTAGACATTAAATGGGGCTAACTAACAAAAAATGAAAAACTGTTTAAAAGCCTAAAAATAAATAAATAAATAAAAAATAAAAAATAAAATAAAATAAAACCGAGAAAAATTCTGGAAGCTAAAAAAGGAAGTTGAAATTACGTTATTTAAAGTAGAACAATTTTAAAAATCTAAAAAAAGTTAAAAAAGACTGATTCGAACGAGAATAAAAATCCTTGTAGTACCCTTAAAACGTACTCATATATTATCATACAATATAGGGCGATAGATTTTTATCAAATGTTTTAGCTGAAAGGAAAATCTTTTAAAGATGAAGTTTTCTTTAAAACAGGTTAAATTTAGTTTCTTTAGGCTAAATTTAATTTCTTTGAAGATAATCGCTTCATCAGTAGTTTACCTTTACATATTTATGTTCTACGGTAGCATAGGAGTCATTAAGTAATTGTATGGTATTTTTTAATCAAAAAATTATCTTGAACTTCAACTCATGTAGTTTGATCGCTGTAAAAAAAAAAAAAAAAGAAATAAAATAAAATGTAGAATAGAGCTATAGATGCAATATAAATATTTATAAAAACCTAATGTTAACTCGAAATATCTACAAATCAAAAAAACCTTCATTTATCCCCAGAGACCATTTGAAGAGGAACTAATCAAAACCAATTAAAAAATATTAAGCATTTTTTTTTTTTTTTTAACTTCCAAATACAAGATTATGCTTAATTTTTGAAAACAGTACGTTTATATTAAAACCCGAATAAACTACTACGTCAGAAATGCCAAAGAAAAATATTTGAGATGCATACAGTTGTTTCGGTAGCCTTAACCGTACCGTCTTCAGCACTTCTCCAGATTCAGAATTCTTTTTGCACTGAAGACGGTACGCTTAAGGCTACCGAAACAGCTGCATACATCTGAAATATTTTTCTTTGGCGTTTCTGACGTAGTAATTTATTCGGGTTTTAATATTCCAACGCCAAGTCTCCTGTTATTATTAGTATGTTTATATCTAAAAAAAAAAAAAAAAAAAAAAAAAAAAAAACTTTTTACAGTGAAAAAGAAGTGAAAGTGACGGTTATTGAATATTTTTATAATCTCAATACATTGATTTTCATCATTTTGTATTTAACATGGTGAAAAAAAAACATAATATTTTAAGTGTATGAATTAACTAGTAACGATGCTCATAGATGATACAAAAGAAAACAATCTTACCACATTAAGCTTCTCATAAGCCCATTGGTCAAACGATCTTCTGTACAAAGGGCTGTGAACATCAGTAAATCCGGCCCAATTACCTCTTAAATCGTAAGTCATAACATTGATCCAATCAAAAAGTCTATGAAAATAAATTAATTATTGAAACCAACATTTTACTGAAAAACATTTATTTAAAAATGTTTGTATAATAATGTAATAACAAACACATATATTTTAAAACTCTATTTATGATTTGTTATTTAAAATACTTGATGTTCAATTATTTCAATGATTTTAAATAACTGAATAAATAATATATATATAAATGAATATATAAAAATATTTATATTTAATAGCTAAATATTTTTCATTTTTCATTTTTTAAATATCAAAAAAGATTTTTTGAGAAAAGCATACCAGTATGCAAAATTAAGATTATGAGCAAATTAATTTATGTTATCTCAGGTAATATTCAATTTGTTACAATACAGAAAATTGAGCAAAGATATGCATTACTTCGAAACAATAAACTTTTTTCAATTCATATATGATAGAGAAAGTATTTTTTTTTCGGTCAAATTTTCAAAAGTGTGTTTTTGTTATATTTACACGTTTTGAGTTTTCCCGAATCCAAAAATCAGATTTTTAGCGGTTGATTTTTCTCTGAGTCTGTTATGAACATAATTCAAAAATGAATATCAACATGAAGTCCAAACACGGTATTCTAAATCTGTATCATATAGAGTTATTTCTTGAAACTTTTTATTGAAATCGGACCAATAGTTCGTGTGCAGGAGCATTCAAAAGTATTTAAATACATTATGTGTGCGGGTGAAATTTCTGGTATCTACAGTTTAACATCTCTGGACTGCATTAAACAAAGTAAAATTGGCATATATGTATTTTTTTTATATGCAGGCATGAGAGTGCAGAAAATTAAAAAAAGAGGAAACACGCGCGTTCATAAAATTAATTTCAAATGAAAAATAATGCGCGCGGGCAAAACTATACAAATATGCTCATAAAATTTATTTTAAATGAAAAATAATGCGCACAGGGAAAAACTATACAAAATATTTTAAAAGTGACAAATTAAACTAAAAGAATAACATCAACATAATAAAACGTGTGTAAAACTTAAAAAAGAAAAAAAAAAAATTGCTAGCAATCAACATTTATTCATTGATTGGTGGTGGAAAGGGGGCGGGGGTAAGAAGTAGTTCATGAGTAAGAAATATTAAACACAATTCTACTTCTTTATGGGTTCTAGAATGTCATAAAGTAAGTTTTAAATTGACATTTTTGTTGTGGATGGATTAATATTCAAAAATAAAAGACTTCCCACAGAATATTTGATCGGCGATGGTTAGAGATGAAAAAAAAGGGGTGGGGGGGGGGAGAGGGAGCAGGACAAAAAATTTCATGAGTGAGAAATATTAAATAATTCTGTTCTTTTATATGTTATAGAATCTGATAAAGCACGTTTAAAATGAATATTGACATTTATATTTTGGATGGAGAAAGATTGAGAATCTAAAGTCTTACGTGGAGCGTTTGAACACTAATCGTTATTAGAGTTTGATTTAAACAAAAATACAAAAAAAAAAAAAAAAACGTGGGATTAACGGAAATCACATAAAAGCGGAAAATCGCGGATCCGCGGAAGAATCTCATGCCTGTATATGCACAAAAGTATATTTAACATAGAATGTGGTTAAAAATTCTTCCATATTTCGTTATATATCTCTTTTTTTTTTTTTTTTTTTCTTTTTTAATATCCTCCGTTTACAGGCTGCACACAAAAATTCTGATATATTAGTGCTATTTTTGAAAATGGCTTGAAGTGTACTTAAAATTGTGTCATTCACTTTATTTATTTATTTTGCTGCACTAAGTTTAAGTACATTGACGTATATCATTTATAGATAATATACAGAGCTATTCAAAATTAGTTCAATAAGTTTTAGAGAGAGGTCTGGGTGGCAAATAATTGAATAATTTCAAATAAATTTTAAAGTTTAATATAATCTTAAATGTTTTTTATGGGTTATATGTACTTTTGTGTGTGTGTGTGTGTGTGTGTGTGTATGAATATATATATGGTTGTATGTAACGGTATGTTTATAATAATATAGTGTAAGAGAAATTAGTGTGAGTACCACACAAAATTATTCGACGGAAAAAAAAAAGACCAATACATGCTAAATTGTTTCTACATCCAAAACTTTAAAATGGAATTAATAAATGAAGCAGGTTGTTTTAGTGTATTTGAACATGTATGCATTTTTACAGTATTTTGTAAAAGAAACGTCTAATAAAACAAATTTAAAAAAGTGCAAAATTTAATCGATTTAAATTTATTTTTGACAGAACATATTGAATTAGCAAGGTCCGTTTCGCCTCACAAGAAATATTTTACTAAATATGTGAGTAGTGAAAGAAGTTTTCTGTAAATTTAATGAAAAATTCCGTGTAAAAATGGGTGAAACTTAAATTTACGAGTTTTGTCCTACACGAAAAATGGGAATTTCCTGTAAAACATTTTTTAATTAACAGCGAAATAATAGTAAAATTCTACTTTATTATTTATTATTATTATTTTTTTTAAATAGTATATTTCAGTGGTTCTAAAACTTTTTGAATTAAAGACGCATTGAAAATCCCACAAATAAGTTTCAAGACCACTCTATGTAATTTATGAAAAATATGTGAAAATAATTAAGTTAACTATTTCAAAGGGAAATTATCATTTTCTCGCTAATCCATAGAAATCTTTCTCTATTTTTATTCTCAATTATGGTAAGGGTATAAAATCCTAATTCACGTTCAAATTTTTTAAAAATAGTAAACCCCGACCACAGCAGGCATATTGAACTAAATCACTGTTCGAATGAAACCTGTAGAGTTATACAAAACTCCATTCACTATACATGTGTTTGCAAAAGCTACTTACAGTTGGTAACAAAAGTGTCCGAACACGAGAAAAAATTCCTATGTAACAAAAAGTACACTTCATACGGTTTTTTAAAATAAATCCTTGTCGAATCCTGTTCTTAGTCAGTGCAAGAACATGATTCGATAAGGATTTATTTAACAAAACCGTATGAAGTGTACTTTTTTTACATAATAATTTTTGCTAGTGTTCGGACATTTTTGTTACCGACTGTACATCTAGATTGTGGCCAGTAAATGGCTGCTCTTTGCAATAAAAACTACCTTTAATTAAGATAAATATAATTCGTTAAATAAAAGAACAATATATCTATTATGAAATGGTATAATAAAATAACTATATTCGTTTCTATATCTAGACACATATTTCTGTGAAATATCATCGGCTACACCCGGAAATCCTCCTTGGAGCATCAAAGTGTGCCTAGTCGTATCATTTAAAAACTACTGGTGTATGAGAACAGAAAATTATTTCGGTTACTAATTCAGTTCAGCTACGAATTTTTAATCTGTATCTACTGTATTCAAACTTCGATCTAAAACAGAATCCTTTCTGTTTGTCAGTTTTATTTTATTTTATTTTTAAAGATGTTAGAAACAAACATGTAACATACATTGAAGACGCGTATATTGTCTGTTTAAATATTCCGCAATTTTAAACTTTAAGAAATCGCAAAATGCTTGTACTTTATTTATTTATTTTTAAAAGATAATAATCTATGAAGGCATAGCAGTTTTCGAAGAAAAACTATCAACTTACGAAATTTGTTATGCATTTATCTTCACTGTAATAGCGTAGCTATTGTAATAGAAACCGTTTTACAGGTATTGAAGAGGAAGTCGATATTTTTTGTAGCCAACATGAGTCTGTATATTTAAAACGTAAAGTCGATTCTTTGGACAGTCCATGAGAGAAAACTACTGTATTAACCAACTTTATTTTGGTCTACAAATCTGTCACTCTTGTAATCACAGTTACTGTTGATAAGTCGTAATTGACAATTAAAAAAAATATTTAAAAATGAAGCTGACGTCATATTGTATTGCATATTTTTTGTTAAATCTGGAAAAAAATAACGAGGTGATTAAGAGGCAATATGAGTTTACATGCGAAAAATGAATGGTAAACAACATTTTGTGAAATTGGCACCATATCTGGGAAGAAAAAAAAAAAGAAAATAGTATATTTATTTTAAAATGCTATACAGAATTGAAATATGAGTATAGACGTAAGTTTTGCTATAGAAGTTGACTTTATGATTAACGCGAAGCATACATCTACAGGAAAAAATATAAGAAAGTATTGTGTAATTTTGTAAATATTTGATGAAATGATTAAATTAAATGTGTTCCATGAATATTCAGAAAATTATTTATTTATTTTCATTTGCAAAAAATTGTCATTAAAAAGTGCTATTTGTTTTTATCTGTCTAACAAAATGTCTATATTAAATGATAATGTCATTTAATATAATCCTATATATTTAAATACAAAGATCATTATTAAGACCAAAATTAGGCGATTTGAGCATGCGTGAAAAACTTTAATCCAATTTTAAACGCTTATTTCATAGACTTTACCTGTTAATCTTATATCTTATATATATTATAAATGTGAATGTCCGTTTATTTGACTGAGTTTCACGCTAAAACTGCTCGATGGATTTCGATGAAATTTGTTATGGAGATAGCTTACACCCTAACTTAAAAAGTTGTCTACCTTTTATTCCGAAAAAAATTTTGTTTTTGCGATTTTTATGCATAAAATAGTAATTTTGTAAGCTAATAATAGCACAAAATTAGCCATTTAAATTTATCCATAATTTAACTGTTGCCAAAAAAAAAAAAAAAAAAAAAAACGAATTTATTTATTTTTTTCAACAGGAAAATAAATACATTTATCTAAACATGAACAACAACAACAAAAAATAAATAAATAAATCTTATATATATTATAAATGTGAATGTCCGTTTATTTGACTGAGTTTCACGCTAAAACTGCTCGATGGATTTCGATGAAATTTGTTATGGAGATAGCTTACACCCTAACTTAAAAAGTTGTCTACCTTTTATTCCGAAAAAAATTTTGTTTTTGCGATTTTTATGCATAAAATAGTAATTTTGTAAGCTAATAATAGCCATTAATTAGCTAAAATTAGCCATTTAAATTTATCCATAATTTAATTGTTGCCAAAAAAAAAAAACGAATTTATTTATTTTTTTCAACAGGAAAATAAATACATTTATCTAAACGTGAACAACAACAACAAAAAATAAATAAATAAATAAATAAATAAATAAATTATGCATCTCAAAAAATTGACGTCATTTTTAATTTAAAAATTCTTTTACAAAGCGCTAATATAGTTTACGATGCTAATGTGTGTTCTACTAAAATCAGTTTTATTTATAGTAGATCCTCCTGGGTGATTTTTACTTTCCGAACACTGTAGTGAGGAAAGTATTGTAATCATGTCAAAAAACCGAATTCGAGATTTTGATGTTTCTATACGTTTCGAGGTCCAATGAGTCCGTTTTCACTATTTTTGCAATGATATATGTATGTGTGTGTGTATGTGTGTATGTGTGTATGTATGTGTGTATGTGTGTATGTCTGTGAGTGAACACGCTAGCGTCTAAACGCTTTGTTCGAATAACCTGAAATTTGGTACGTATATTGTAAGTCACCATAGTACGAACCCTATAGATTTTGGTGAATCTAGCACTTATAGTTTTTTTACAGGGACACAAAGAAAAATTCTTTATCATTATGGCCTATGGGAGCAAAATCTTAAAAGTGCGATAGCATCTAAACGCCTTATTCAATTGAGCAAAAAATTTATACGCATATTATAGGTCACAAATACTCAATCTGTATAGATTTTGGAGAATCTATCACTTATAGTTTTTTTACAGGGACACAAAGAAAAATTCTTTATCATTATGCCTATGGGGCCAAATTTTTAAAAGTGTGATAGCGTCTAAACGCCTTATTAATCTGAGTAAAAATTTTGTACACGTATTATAGGTCACAATTGCACAAACTGTATAGATTTTGGTGAATCTAGCACTTGCAGTTTTTTTACAGGGACACAAAGAAAAATTCTTTATCATTATGGCCTACGGGACCAAATTTTTAAAAGTACGATAGCATCTAAACGCCTTATTCAATTGAGCTGAAAATTTATATGAGTATTATAAATCACTGTTGCACTAACTATAAGCATTTTGGTGAATCTAGCATTTATAGGTTTTTACAGGGACACAGCGAAAAATTCTTTGTCATTATGATCTATGGGCTCAAAGTTCAGTAGCGTTCAATAAAACATCGTGTAATAGATGGAGAAAAATACTCAAACACTCTATTATGGTTTTCTCTTTTTTGTTTGTTTAACAACTCCTCTTTCTTTACTTTATCTACAAAACTGTTAATTACTCAATGTTCGGAAAGTCGAGTGGAGTCACTCCAGATTTTTTAAATTGTTGCGTTGAAGTACACCGAACATTTTTCGCCAAGAGGCTTAATTTAGCATTTTTTAATCTAGGTAGTTCAAGAAAAATATAAAAGAGGTTTAATTTAGCAACAGCAATTTTAATCTAGGTAGTTCAAGAAAAATGTAAAATTTATAAAATACTACAAAACGAAAAAAAATAAACTGAAATAGTAGTCACATAAATGATCTATTTTTATCTGAGTAGATAATTTTATAGAAAAAAAAGTGAAGTTTTAAAAATAGAAAATTTATTTCATTAAGCACTATTTTAAACCTAAAAACCATTAATAAAATAAACAGAATATGAAGGGTTCTTATATATTAACGAAAAGGTGTCCGATAAAACGCTTTCTATTTTTATGCAAGAAATTATACAAAAAAAAAAAAAAAAAAAAAAAAAAATCGCTAATATGGCGACAAAAATTCAAAAGCCGCCAAGGGAGAGATTCAATAAAGTTGTGTAGCACGATAATGTTTAGTTATTTATTTATTTTTTTATATACCAATCACTACGCTAATTGAACATACAAATAAATGAGCTGCTGTGTGTGACTGCACTTGCACGCTGTCGGGCAGAAATATTTGATTAATTCAAATTAATACTTAAATAACTAAAGAAAGATATGTTTAATAGAAAGCATAGTCTTGGAGACAAACTTGGCGAGTGGGTTATTTGCTTTACTCCTGTGGAACAAGTGACTATTTTTTAGACTGTCCCAGAACATTCATCGAATAATGACTTATACTGTACGAGTAACAGCTTCAACTGTTTCCAGAATATTCGAAGAATTAACACCAGCTATTGGACTATTTTCGAAAATATTTGTTTTAATAATAGTTTTGTTGTACAGATTCGAGAAGTTCAAAAAATGTTTGATATTGCCAAGGAGGTCCCATACTAAAGCTGTGACGAAAATAGTCGCCAATCGAAATATATTCAGTTACAAAGAAATCATTTAAATATAGTGTCCAGCGAAGCGGGCAGAGCCTGCTAGTATATTATAAATGTGAATGTCCGTTTATTTGACTGAGTTTCACGCTAAAACTGCTCGATGGATTTCGATGAAATTTGTTATGGAGATAGCTTACACCCTAACTTAAAAAGTTGTCTACCTTTTATTCCGAAAAAAATTTTGTTTTTGCGATTTTTATGCATAAAATAGTAATTTTGTAAGCTAATAATAGCAAAAAATTAGCCATTTAAATTTATCCATAATTTAATTGTTGCCAAAAAAAAAAAAAAAAAAACGAATTTATTTATTTTTTTCAACAGGAAAATAAATACATTTATCTAAACGTGAACAACAACAACAAAAAATAAATAAATAAATCTTATATATATTATAAATGTGAATGTCCGTTTATTTGACTGAGTTTCACGCTAAAACTGCTCGATGGATTTCGATGAAATTTGTTATGGAGATAGCTTACACCCTAACTTAAAAAGTTGTCTACCTTTTATTCCGAAAAAAATTTTGTTTTTGCGATTTTTATGCATAAAATAGTAATTTTGTAAGCTAATAATAGCCATTAATTAGCTAAAATTAGCCATTTAAATTTATCCATAATTTAATTGTTGCCAAAAAAAAAAAAACGAATTTATTTATTTTTTTCAACAGGAAAATAAATACATTTATCTAAACGTGAACAACAACAACAAAAAATAAATAAATAAATAAATAAATAAATAAATTTTGCATCTCAAAAAATTGACGTCATTTTTAATTTAAAAATTCTTTTACAAAGCGCTAATATAGTTTACGATGCTAATGTGTGTTCTACTAAAATCAGTTTTATTTATAGTAGATCCTCCTGGGTGATTTTTACTTTCCGAACACTGTAGTGAGGAAAGTATTGTAATCATGTCAAAAAACCGAATTCGAGATTTTGATGTTTCTATACGTTTCGAGGTCCAATGAGTCCGTTTTCACTATTTTTGCAATGATATATGTATGTGTGTGTGTATGTGTGTATGTGTGTATGTATGTGTGTATGTGTGTATGTCTGTGAGTGAACACGCTAGCGTCTAAACGCTTTGTTCGAATAACCTGAAATTTGGTACGTATATTGTAAGTCACCATAGTACGAACCCTATAGATTTTGGTGAATCTAGCACTTATAGTTTTTTTACAGGGACACAAAGAAAAATTCTTTATCATTATGGCCTATGGGAGCAAAATCTTAAAAGTGCGATAGCATCTAAACGCCTTATTCAATTGAGCAAAAAATTTATACGCATATTATAGGTCACAAATACTCAATCTGTATAGATTTTGGAGAATCTATCACTTATAGTTTTTTTACAGGGACACAAAGAAAAATTCTTTATCATTATGCCTATGGGGCCAAATTTTTAAAAGTGTGATAGCGTCTAAACGCCTTATTAATCTGAGTAAAAATTTTGTACACGTATTATAGGTCACAATTGCACAAACTGTATAGATTTTGGTGAATCTAGCACTTGCAGTTTTTTTACAGGGACACAAAGAAAAATTCTTTATCATTATGGCCTACGGGACCAAATTTTTAAAAGTACGATAGCATCTAAACGCCTTATTCAATTGAGCTGAAAATTTATATGAGTATTATAAATCACTGTTGCACTAACTATAAGCATTTTGGTGAATCTAGCATTTATAGGTTTTTACAGGGACACAGCGAAAAATTCTTTGTCATTATGATCTATGGGCTCAAAGTTCAGTAGCGTTCAATAAAACATCGTGTAATAGATGGAGAAAAATACTCAAACACTCTATTATGGTTTTCTCTTTTTTGTTTGTTTAACAACTCCTCTTTCTTTACTTTATCTACAAAACTGTTAATTACTCAATGTTCGGAAAGTCGAGTGGAGTCACTCCAGATTTTTTAAATTGTTGCGTTGAAGTACACCGAACATTTTTCGCCAAGAGGCTTAATTTAGCATTTTTTAATCTAGGTAGTTCAAGAAAAATATAAAAGAGGTTTAATTTAGCAACAGCAATTTTAATCTAGGTAGTTCAAGAAAAATGTAAAATTTATAAAATACTACAAAACGAAAAAAAATAAACTGAAATAGTAGTCACATAAATGATCTATTTTTATCTGAGTAGATAATTTTATAGAAAAAAAAGTGAAGTTTTAAAAATAGAAAATTTATTTCATTAAGCACTATTTTAAACCTAAAAACCATTAATAAAATAAACAGAATATGAAGGGTTCTTATATATTAACGAAAAGGTGTCCGATAAAACGCTTTCTATTTTTATGCAAGAAATTATACAAAAAAAAAAAAAAAAATCGCTAATATGGCGACAAAAATTCAAAAGCCGCCAAGGGAGAGATTCAATAAAGTTGTGTAGCACGATAATGTTTAGGTATTTATTTATTTTTTTATATACCAATCACTACGCTAATTGAACATACAAATAAATGAGCTGCTGTGTGTGACTGCACTTGCACGCTGTCGGGCAGAAATATTTGATTAATTCAAATTAATATTTAAATAACTAAAGAAAGATATGTTTAATAGAAAGCATAGTCTTGGAGACAAACTTGGCGAGTGGGTTATTTGCTTTACTCCTGTGGAACAAGTGACTATTTTTTAGACTGTCCCAGAACATTCATCGAATAATGACTTATACTGTACGAGTAACAGCTTCAACTGTTTCCAGAATATTCGAAGAATTAACACCAGCTATTGGACTATTTTCGAAAATATTTGTTTTAATAATAGTTTTGTTGTACAGATTCGAGAAGTTCAAAAAATGTTTGATATTGCCAAGGAGGTCCCATACTAAAGCTGTGACGAAAATAGTCGCCAATCGAAATATATTCAGTTACAAAGAAATCATTTAAATATAGTGTCCAGCGAAGCGGGCAGAGCCTGCTAGTATATTATAAATGTGAATGTCCGTTTATTTGACTGAGTTTCACGCTAAAACTGCTCGATGGATTTCGATGAAATTTGTTATGGAGATAGCTTACACCCTAACTTAAAAAGTTGTCTACCTTTTATTCCGAAAAAAATTTTGTTTTTGCGATTTTTATGCATAAAATAGTAATTTTGTAAGCTAATAATAGCAAAAAATTAGCCATTTAAATTTATCCATAATTTAATTGTTGCCAAAAAAAAAAAAAAAAAAAAACGAATTTATTTATTTTTTTCAACAGGAAAATAAATACATTTATCTAAACGTGAACAACAACAACAAAAAATAAATAAATAAATCTTATATATATTATAAATGTGAATGTCCGTTTATTTGACTGAGTTTCACGCTAAAACTGCTCGATGGATTTCGATGAAATTTGTTATGGAGATAGCTTACACCCTAACTTAAAAAGTTGTCTACCTTTTATTCCGAAAAAAATTTTGTTTTTGCGATTTTTATGCATAAAATAGTAATTTTGTAAGCTAATAATAGCCATTAATTAGCTAAAATTAGCCATTTAAATTTATCCATAATTTAATTGTTGCCAAAAAAAAAAAACGAATTTATTTATTTTTTTCAACAGGAAAATAAATACATTTATCTAAACGTGAACAACAACAACAAAAAATAAATAAATAAATAAATAAAGAAATAAATTATGCATCTCAAAAAATTGACGTCATTTTTAATTTAAAAATTCTTTTACAAAGCGCTAATATAGTTTACGATGCTAATGTGTGTTCTACTAAAATCAGTTTTATTTATAGTAGATCCTCCTGGGTGATTTTTACTTTCCGAACACTGTAGTGAGGAAAGTATTGTAATCATGTCAAAAAACCGAATTCGAGATTTTGATGTTTCTATACGTTTCGAGGTCCAATGAGTCCGTTTTCACTATTTTTGCAATGATATATGTATGTGTGTGTGTATGTGTGTATGTGTGTATGTATGTGTGTATGTGTGTATGTCTGTGAGTGAACACGCTAGCGTCTAAACGCTTTGTTCGAATAACCTGAAATTTGGTACGTATATTGTAAGTCACCATAGTACGAACCCTATAGATTTTGGTGAATCTAGCACTTATAGTTTTTTTACAGGGACACAAAGAAAAATTCTTTATCATTATGGCCTATGGGAGCAAAATCTTAAAAGTGCGATAGCATCTAAACGCCTTATTCAATTGAGCAAAAAATTTATACGCATATTATAGGTCACAAATACTCAATCTGTATAGATTTTGGAGAATCTATCACTTATAGTTTTTTTACAGGGACACAAAGAAAAATTCTTTATCATTATGCCTATGGGGCCAAATTTTTAAAAGTGTGATAGCGTCTAAACGCCTTATTAATCTGAGTAAAAATTTTGTACACGTATTATAGGTCACAATTGCACAAACTGTATAGATTTTGGTGAATCTAGCACTTGCAGTTTTTTTACAGGGACACAAAGAAAAATTCTTTATCATTATGGCCTACGGGACCAAATTTTTAAAAGTACGATAGCATCTAACCGCCTTATTCAATTGAGCTGAAAATTTATATGAGTATTATAAATCACTGTTGCACTAACTATAAGCATTTTGGTGAATCTAGCATTTATAGGTTTTTACAGGGACACAGCGAAAAATTCTTTGTCATTATGATCTATGGGCTCAAAGTTCAGTAGCGTTCAATAAAACATCGTGTAATAGATGGAGAAAAATACTCAAACACTCTATTATGGTTTTCTCTTTTTTGTTTGTTTAACAACTCCTCTTTCTTTACTTTATCTACAAAACTGTTAATTACTCAATGTTCGGAAAGTCGAGTGGAGTCACTCCAGATTTTTTAAATTGTTGCGTTGAAGTACACCGAACATTTTTCGCCAAGAGGCTTAATTTAGCATTTTTTAATCTAGGTAGTTCAAGAAAAATATAAAAGAGGTTTAATTTAGCAACAGCAATTTTAATCTAGGTAGTTCAAGAAAAATGTAAAATTTATAAAATACTACAAAACGAAAAAAAATAAACTGAAATAGTAGTCACATAAATGATCTATTTTTATCTGAGTAGATAATTTTATAGAAAAAAAAGTGAAGTTTTAAAAATAGAAAATTTATTTCATTAAGCACTATTTTAAACCTAAAAACCATTAATAAAATAAACAGAATATGAAGGGTTCTTATATATTAACGAAAAGGTGTCCGATAAAACGCTTTCTATTTTTATGCAAGAAATTATACAAAAAAAAAAAAAAAAAAAAAAAATCGCTAATATGGCGACAAAAATTCAAAAGCCGCCAAGGGAGAGATTCAATAAAGTTGTGTAGCACGATAATGTTTAGTTATTTATTTATTTTTTTATATACCAATCACTACGCTAATTGAACATACAAATAAATGAGCTGCTGTGTGTGACTGCACTTGCACGCTGTCGGGCAGAAATATTTGATTAATTCAAATTAATATTTAAATAACTAAAGAAAGATATGTTTAATAGAAAGCATAGTCTTGGAGACAAACTTGGCGAGTGGGTTATTTGCTTTACTCCTGTGGAACAAGTGACTATTTTTTAGACTGTCCCAGAACATTCATCGAATAATGACTTATACTGTACGAGTAACAGCTTCAACTGTTTCCAGAATATTCGAAGAATTAACACCAGCTATTGGACTATTTTCGAAAATATTTGTTTTAATAATAGTTTTGTTGTACAGATTCGAGAAGTTCAAAAAATGTTTGATATTGCCAAGGAGGTCCCATACTAAAGCTGTGACGAAAATAGTCGCCAATCGAAATATATTCAGTTACAAAGAAATCATTTAAATATAGTGTCCAGCGAAGCGGGCAGAGCCTGCTAGTAGACTATAAAGGAAAACACGAGAGGAAGAAAGAAATGTGACTTCACATCTTGACTAAATTTCCTCTCACGTAAAAACACAACTTTATTTTCAAAATTATATCTTTACTAGCAGGCTCTGCCCGCTTCGCTGGACACTATATTTAAATGATTTCTTTGTAACTGAATATATTTCGATTGGCGACTATTTTCGTCACAGCTTTAGTATGGGACCTCCTTGGCAATATCAAACATTTTTTGAACTTCTCGAATCTGTACAACAAAACTATTATTAAAACAAATATTTTCGAAAATAGTCCAATAGCTGGTGTTAATTCTTCGAATATTCTGGAAACAGTTGAAGCTGTTACTCGTACAGTATAAGTCATTATTCGATGAATGTTCTGGGACAGTCTAAAAAATAGTCACTTGTTCCACAGGAGTAAAGCAAATAACCCACTCGCCAAGTTTGTCTCCAAGACTATGCTTTCTATTAAACATATCTTTCTTTAGTTATTTAAATATTAATTTGAATTAATCAAATATTTCTGCCCGACAGCGTGCAAGTGCAGTCACACACAGCAGCTCATTTATTTGTATGTTCAATTAGCGTAGTGATTGGTATATAAAAAAATAAATAAATACCTAAACATTATCGTGCTACACAACTTTATTGAATCTCTCCCTTGGCGGCTTTTGAATTTTTGTCGCCATATTAGCGATTTTTTTTTTTTTTTTTGTATAATTTCTTGCATAAAAATAGAAAGCGTTTTATCGGACACCTTTTCGTTAATATATAAGAACCCTTCATATTCTGTTTATTTTATTAATGGTTTTTAGGTTTAAAATAGTGCTTAATGAAATAAATTTTCTATTTTTAAAACTTCACTTTTTTTTCTATAAAATTATCTACTCAGATAAAAATAGATCATTTATGTGACTACTATTTCAGTTTATTTTTTTTCGTTTTGTAGTATTTTATAAATTTTACATTTTTCTTGAACTACCTAGATTAAAATTGCTGTTGCTAAATTAAACCTCTTTTATATTTTTCTTGAACTACCTAGATTAAAAAATGCTAAATTAAGCCTCTTGGCGAAAAATGTTCGGTGTACTTCAACGCAACAATTTAAAAAATCTGGAGTGACTCCACTCGACTTTCCGAACATTGAGTAATTAACAGTTTTGTAGATAAAGTAAAGAAAGAGGAGTTGTTAAACAAACAAAAAAGAGAAAACCATAATAGAGTGTTTGAGTATTTTTCTCCATCTATTACACGATGTTTTATTGAACGCTACTGAACTTTGAGCCCATAGATCATAATGACAAAGAATTTTTCGCTGTGTCCCTGTAAAAACCTATAAATGCTAGATTCACCAAAATGCTTATAGTTAGTGCAACAGTGATTTATAATACTCATATAAATTTTCAGCTCAATTGAATAAGGCGTTTAGATGCTATCGTACTTTTAAAAATTTGGTCCCGTAGGCCATAATGATAAAGAATTTTTCTTTGTGTCCCTGTAAAAAAACTGCAAGTGCTAGATTCACCAAAATCTATACAGTTTGTGCAATTGTGACCTATAATACGTGTACAAAATTTTTACTCAGATTAATAAGGCGTTTAGACGCTATCACACTTTTAAAAATTTGGCCCCATAGGCATAATGATAAAGAATTTTTCTTTGTGTCCCTGTAAAAAAACTATAAGTGATAGATTCTCCAAAATCTATACAGATTGAGTATTTGTGACCTATAATATGCGTATAAATTTTTTGCTCAATTGAATAAGGCGTTTAGATGCTATCGCACTTTTAAGATTTTGCTCCCATAGGCCATAATGATAAAGAATTTTTCTTTGTGTCCCTGTAAAAAAACTATAAGTGCTAGATTCACCAAAATCTATAGGGTTCGTACTATGGTGACTTACAATATACGTACCAAATTTCAGGTTATTCGAACAAAGCGTTTAGACGCTAGCGTGTTCACTCACAGACATACACACATACACACATACATACACACATACACACACACACACACACATACATATATCATTGCAAAAATAGTGAAAACGGACTCATTGGACCTCGAAACGTATAGAAACATCAAAATCTCGAATTCGGTTTTTTGACATGATTACAATACTTTCCTCACTACAGTGTTCGGAAAGTAAAAATCACCCAGGAGGATCTACTATAAATAAAACTGATTTTAGTAGAACACACATTAGCATCGTAAACTATATTAGCGCTTTGTAAAAGAATTTTTAAATTAAAAATGACGTCAATTTTTTGAGATGCATAATTTATTTATTTATTTATTTATTTATTTATTTTTTGTTGTTGTTGTTCACGTTTAGATAAATGTATTTATTTTCCTGTTGAAAAAAATAAATAAATTCGTTTTTTTTTTTTGGCAACAATTAAATTATGGATAAATTTAAATGGCTAATTTTAGCTAATTAATGGCTATTATTAGCTTACAAAATTACTATTTTATGCATAAAAATCGCAAAAACAAAATTTTTTTCGGAATAAAAGGTAGACAACTTTTTAAGTTAGGGTGTTAGCTATCTCCATAACAAATTTCATCGAAATCCATCGAGCAGTTTTAGCGTGAAACTCAGTCAAATAAACGGACATTCACATTTATAATATATATAAGACTAGCAGGCTCTGCCCGCTTCGCTGGACACTATATTTAAATGATTTCTTTGTAACTGAATATATTTCGATTGGCGACTATTTTCGTCACAGCTTTAGTATGGGACCTCCTTGGCAATATCAAACATTTTTTGAACTTCTCGAATCTGTACAACAAAACTATTATTAAAACAAATATTTTCGAAAATAGTCCAATAGCTGGTGTTAATTCTTCGAATATTCTGGAAACAGTTGAAGCTGTTACTCGTACAGTATAAGTCATTATTCGATGAATGTTCTGGGACAGTCTAAAAAATAGTCACTTGTTCCACAGGAGTAAAGCAAATAACCCACTCGCCAAGTTTGTCTCCAAGACTATGCTTTCTATTAAACATATCTTTCTTTAGTTATTTAAATATTAATTTGAATTAATCAAATATTTCTGCCCGACAGCGTGCAAGTGCAGTCACACACAGCAGCTCATTTATTTGTATGTTCAATTAGCGTAGTGATTGGTATATAAAAAAATAAATAAATAACTAAACATTATCGTGCTACACAACTTTATTGAATCTCTCCCTTGGCGGCTTTTGAATTTTTGTCGCCATATTAGCGATTTTTTTTTTTTTTTTTGTATAATTTCTTGCATAAAAATAGAAAGCGTTTTATCGGACACCTTTTCGTTAATATATAAGAACCCTTCATATTCTGTTTATTTTATTAATGGTTTTTAGGTTTAAAATAGTGCTTAATGAAATAAATTTTCTATTTTTAAAACTTCACTTTTTTTTCTATAAAATTATCTACTCAGATAAAAATAGATCATTTATGTGACTACTATTTCAGTTTATTTTTTTTCGTTTTGTAGTATTTTATAAATTTTACATTTTTCTTGAACTACCTAGATTAAAATTGCTGTTGCTAAATTAAACCTCTTTTATATTTTTCTTGAACTACCTAGATTAAAAAATGCTAAATTAAGCCTCTTGGCGAAAAATGTTCGGTGTACTTCAACGCAACAATTTAAAAAATCTGGAGTGACTCCACTCGACTTTCCGAACATTGAGTAATTAACAGTTTTGTAGATAAAGTAAAGAAAGAGGAGTTGTTAAACAAACAAAAAAGAGAAAACCATAATAGAGTGTTTGAGTATTTTTCTCCATCTATTACACGATGTTTTATTGAACGCTACTGAACTTTGAGCCCATAGATCATAATGACAAAGAATTTTTCGCTGTGTCCCTGTAAAAACCTATAAATGCTAGATTCACCAAAATGCTTATAGTTAGTGCAACAGTGATTTATAATACTCATATAAATTTTCAGCTCAATTGAATAAGGCGTTTAGATGCTATCGTACTTTTAAAAATTTGGTCCCGTAGGCCATAATGATAAAGAATTTTTCTTTGTGTCCCTGTAAAAAAACTGCAAGTGCTAGATTCACCAAAATCTATACAGTTTGTGCAATTGTGACCTATAATACGTGTACAAAATTTTTACTCAGATTAATAAGGCGTTTAGACGCTATCACACTTTTAAAAATTTGGCCCCATAGGCATAATGATAAAGAATTTTTCTTTGTGTCCCTGTAAAAAAACTATAAGTGATAGATTCTCCAAAATCTATACAGATTGAGTATTTGTGACCTATAATATGCGTATAAATTTTTTGCTCAATTGAATAAGGCGTTTAGATGCTATCGCACTTTTAAGATTTTGCTCCCATAGGCCATAATGATAAAGAAGTTTTCTTTGTGTCCCTGTAAAAAAACTATAAGTGCTAGATTCACCAAAATCTATAGGGTTCGTACTATGGTGACTTACAATATACGTACCAAATTTCAGGTTATTCGAACAAAGCGTTTAGACGCTAGCGTGTTCACTCACAGACATACACACATACACACATACATACACACATACACACATACACACACACATACATATATCATTGCAAAAATAGTGAAAACGGACTCATTGGACCTCGAAACGTATAGAAACATCAAAATCTCGAATTCGGTTTTTTGACATGATTACAATACTTTCCTCACTACAGTGTTCGGAAAGTAAAAATCACCCAGGAGGATCTACTATAAATAAAACTGATTTTAGTAGAACACACATTAGCATCGTAAACTATATTAGCGCTTTGTAAAAGAATTTTTAAATTAAAAATGACGTCAATTTTTTGAGATGCATAATTTATTTATTTATTTATTTATTTATTTATTTTTTGTTGTTGTTGTTCACGTTTAGATAAATGTATTTATTTTCCTGTTGAAAAAAAATAAATAAATTCGTTTTTTTTTTTGGCAACAATTAAATTATGGATAAATTTAAATGGCTAATTTTAGCTAATTAATGGCTATTATTAGCTTACAAAATTACTATTTTATGCATAAAAATCGCAAAAACAAAATTTTTTTCGGAATAAAAGGTAGACAACTTTTTAAGTTAGGGTGTAAGCTATCTCCATAACAAATTTCATCGAAATCCATCGAGCAGTTTTAGCGTGAAACTCAGTCAAATAAACGGACATTCACATTTATAATATATATATAAGATTTATTTATTTATTTTTTGTTGTTGTTGTTCACGTTTAGATAAATGTATTTATTTTCCTGTTGAAAAAAATAAATAAATTCGTTTTTTTTTTTTTTTGGCAACAATTAAATTATGGATAAATTTAAATGGCTAATTTTTTGCTATTATTAGCTTACAAAATTACTATTTTATGCATAAAAATCGCAAAAACAAAATTTTTTTTGGAATAAAAGGTAGACAACTTTTTAAGTTAGGGTGTAAGCTATCTCCATAACAAATTTCATCGAAATCCATCGAGCAGTTTTAGCGTGAAACTCAGTCAAATAAACGGACATTCACATTTATAATATATATAAGATTGTAAATTAGACACATTTACTGCTTTACTAACAAGCAGTATAAATTGCAATTTAAATAAATAAAATAAATGTACAGCTCGATATATATATATAAATAATTATTATTACGATTTAAAAAGACGTTTATCAACAGATATCTTCAATCATTAAATCATCTTTTACACCATCTTTTATAATATTTTTAATTTTTTTTTTTTTTTTTTACTGCGCCATTTGTCAGGAGTTGGAGGGGAAAAAAAAAAAAAAAAAAAAAAACTATTCGCGTGAAACTTTGTGTTTACCACTAAATGCTTTGTTTCTGAACATCTTCTATATTTTTACTTCAAATTTGGGAGATCGATTTAAAATTCTAAGCTTGTAATGTTTTGAAATTTTAAAGTTATTATGATAATTTTTACATTATCGAAAAGTTTCTGAAAGCAGAAGTTTTTCTTTTATTTTCTTTTCGATCAATTTAGACATTAAATATTTCAAATCTTTCTAAATTTTATTCTGAAAGTCGAACCATAGGTGCACAAACACGTGTCCCTCGAAGCTTTACGAAATTTATTAGGGCCCGAGTCTTATTTCTTTCAGACAGTACAAATATGTCGTGAATATTTGTGGTAGAACACAGTGGCGGATTTAAGGGGGGGGGGGGGCTAGGGGGCTGAAGCCCCCCCCCCCCAAAAAAAAAAAACACTGACATTCACAATTGAATATTGCAATTGTAAATTTTTTATTAGTCTAGAATAACACTTTGAAAAATCTTAGCCCCCCCCCCAAAAAAAAAAACACCTTTATTTTTACATTGTAAGAAATAATTTATTACAGATTCTAAGAGTTTATAAATACGTGAAGAGGAAAAATCAAAAAGGACTCGGGTATTAAATTAAGTCCAGTTTAAGAAATAATCATATATATATATAATAAGAATAATTATTATTTTGAAAAATTCGCTCTTAAATGGCCAGTTTGTATTAAATCACTGAGTACTGCATTTCATCAGTACTACCATAGGCATTAGAGATTCGCTTCTCCGTTCAACGAGCGGCTGGGCGGGTGAATCTTAATTATGTAACAATGAAATATCATTTAACACAATAATAACGATTATTGTTAAATAATAATTTAATTAATAACAATGAAATATCAGTTTTACAAAATGATTTAATTGAATTAATTAATTAATTTTTATTTTTGTCCAAGTCAATTTCGGTCTTCGGTGGTATGATTTTCAATATTTAATAAAAAATTCTATTTTAATTACACTGTATGTGTTAAGTGCAGAATTCTTTTTATCTCAGAACAGTTTCAACCGTAAATGTCGGAAGTAAGTGCATTTTACAGATGGCCTCTTAGGAAATGCATTTTCTTTTCAGATTTTCTTTTTGTTTTGTTCCAAAAAAAAAAAAAAAAAAAAAAAAAAAAACTTATTTTTAAGCTATCCTTATAAGCATTATAATTCAACTATTAAGCAATATAATTCAACCATTCGTATTTATAGACGAGTTCTCTTGAAAAATATTCATAATGAATATTTACACCCTTGAAGGATGTTTTCGCCCCTCCCGAAGGATCAAAGAAAAGCTGTTCCTACAAATGAAAAAAAAAAAAAATACATTAATTAATTATTTTTATTATAAATAAAGTTTGTGAACTTCATAAAGACTGGTTGAAAAGAATTCATTTTACTATGCGAAATTTTGTTTTATATTACCATATTAAAAATCCGGAAAATCGGGACGATGATAATAATTATACACGTTGAGTGGTATTCAGCAAAAGTTCATAAACATCAATTTATGTCTAAATGCAACTAAACATAAAAATTCATGCATTATTTCTTGATCCAGACTAGATCTCCCAGAAAAATTTTGTCACACACAAAGAAACAGGCATAATACACAAATTGTCAAAACACGTTCGGAACCTATTGAAACGTTAGAAATTGGAAATAAAAAATTTTTATGAATGTAATAATTTCTTCTTATAAACATAGAAAAAAAAAAGAAGGGTATATAGCCCTAAAATTGAACCCATTTTAAGAACTATATAAATTTTCAAAGCATTTCATGCAAAACTTCTTCTTCTTCTTCTTCTTCTTTTTTTTTTTTATGTATAAAAGGCAAATGACGATAAAAATAATTTTAGAAAATACATTCTTAAAATTATTTTATTTTATTTTTTAATCTTTTTTTTTTTTTCTTTATTGGTTTACTTACTCAGCGAGTCTTTTAACTTCATATCCTTCTTGAAGTCTAAATTTGGCTACGGGCACGGCACAAGTCAAAAGTAATTTATGAGGTTCAAAAGCCACTTTCAATTCCTACGAAATATATAAAATATTAATACCACATTTTACTTTTATTTTATCAATAACAATACACATTTAAAGTTATTTTAAGTGAGTGAAGCATTTTGGAAACATAAAACTACTTATTAAAAAATCTAATGAGATCATTTATAGTTAAGTGTACGACGATTTAATGCACAATTTCAGTTTTATCAAACATAGTAACGTTTAGGATAAGAATGGTAAAATAAAATAAGGTACAACTATAGTATTTCCCCACAGCTGAATTTGGCGATTTTTCTTTGGCGTCAATTTGAACGACAACGATGTCGTTCTGGACTGTTTGCGATATAATATGGCAGCCTGCATGCTATTTATTTTGGATTTATGATTTATAATTTAGCTTATGATTTTATCATTTATAATACATGATTTATGATTTTTAGTTTTATGATTTAGTCATAATCGCCAAAAATAAATAGCCAAATTCAGCTGTGGGGAGATACTATAGTTGTTCCTAAAATAATTTGAAGCTTTTGTTTATTGATTGACTGTTTTAAATTTTAAACGAACAATTTAATAGTTGATATTTGTTTATAATGTTGATTTATATTTAGCTTATTTTAAATATTATTATTGATTATGAATTCCACTTTGGCGGATGAGAGTTTTTAAAATCTTATCCTGCTAAGCTCACCAAAATACTATTGAATAATAATAATAATAATAATACTTAAACGTATATTCTCACTAAAATATTTATTATTATTATTATTATTATTAATCAGAGGCTCTAAATAGCTTTACTAGTAATTTAACAAATTAAATGCACATAATTTTTTTTTTCTACTGTATAAGTTACTTTTAGTATAAAATAGTTTGATACACTGCTATGCTTTTTATAAAAAGTAAAAATAAGCTTACTTATACAACACACAAAATTTTCTTCTGAAAGAAACACTTCGAACAAAGAAAATGAAGTATGTTAAAAATATAATAAAACAAAAAGTTATAAATACTTTCCTGAAAATCGATCGGATGTTGTTGTTATCTTGGACTTAATCTGTTTAGTGTAATAAGTACTCAACATGTAAATACAAACATTAAAAAAAGTGGATAAAATTAAACATCATTCAGCTATGTACAAATTTTAGTAAGGACTAATTCTAAGAATTAATATATATATATATATATATCGGTTAAGGAGATATTTAATATGAAACCCTTTGTAACATCTTACGAATATATATATATATATATTTTCAGATTACATTTAAGGATAATTAAAAACAACATAGATAACATTTATTATTATTTTGCTTTATATCTTTTTAAAAATTATTCTCCACTATGCTATGATTTTTTTTAATTTTATCATTATTTTTTGCACCACATAAAAGCAAATTTTGCACTTGATAGACAATCCCTTTTCTTTATTTTTACTTAAGTACTGATTTTGGCGAATTAAAAAACATACGATTGAATGGGAAAAAAAAAAAAAAGCGCTAATGTACGTATAAGGTTTTAAAACTCTGTAAAACATATATTGATAGAAACGCTGAGAATCGTCGCTATATTATCTTTGTTTGATTACATGAGGGTCATTATAATGGATGACCATGTATTATTGACCATAATGTATTATAGTTTTGAATGAAAAATATGCTATACATTAACCCTCGCTTTCCCAAGATCAAGGCGTTACTGCAGAAAAATTGCTTTCTGGTGCCGCTTGGCACGTTTGGCGAAAATCACCAGCACTGTGCCTTTTTGTATCGTTTAGAAGTTGCAACATTCCACTGGTTATGTTTGCTATCACTGGCGAATTAGCGCACTTTGTGAATGAGGTGGGCTTAACTAAATTTCAACTACAAAATGGGGTCAAGATGACCCCATCTTGGGAAAGCGAGGGTTAATACACTACTATGAAAAAAATAAATATCTTATGGTAATTGAGAGTAAGGAACTTTAAAATTAGATAATAACAAAATTATATTAATTCCTAATTATAAAAAAATATTTACACCCCATAAGATGCAATTTATACCACGTTTTTATTAACTCGCTTTCTTGTTTGTTTGTCTAGTATAAATCTTGCAATCGATTTTTAACTAACTTCCCGATTAGCTAGACATTTGAAACTGTTAGAATAGTTCAGAACACGATGAAAATAATTTAAAACTCTGTAAAATTTTAATACTTTTATTCAATTAATAAATGTTTGAAAATTTATCAAAACAGCTCTCTTTATAAAGAGAACGTAAATATCATGATCAAATGCGTGATCAAATGCGTAATATATTACGCATTTGATCATTTTCTTTCAAATTGGATATGATTGATAATTCATAAAAAAAAATTCTAAAAAAGTATTTATTAATACATAGAATTGTCAAGTTTGTATGATTCATCAGAAAATTTAAAAACGTGGTACATAAAAAGTTCTTTTTTATCTTGTAATTATTACTTATTAATATTAGTCTTATTTTGCTTTCAATTGTATACTACATGAAACTTTCATTAAAATTAGAAAAAAAAAAAAAAAAAAAAAAAAAAAAAATAGAATAACCAAACCTTGCTTTATTTTCTCATATTATTTATTGAATTCCTTTTACCTCAACAAGTTTTAGGAAGTTTTCTTTATCCGAGTATTTTCCTCCTCTGTCAGAAGCTCCTGGATACTCCCAATCCAGATCAAATCCATCAAATCCGAAATCTCGAACCCACTTGACAGCACTTTTAACGAATATGTCCCGCCTGGATTTCTCGCCCACCATGTCCGAGTATTTACGTCCTCCTTCAGCCCATCCTCCCACAGCCAGCAGAAGCTTGAGGTGAGGGTGCTTTACGCGCAAAGCCGTAAATTTTTTATAACCACCTAAAAATAAAAATAAATAAATTTAAAAATCAATCCGTGGTTTTAAAAATCAATGAATAAATGAAAATGAATTTTGCACAGTGCGCTTCCATTTGTGCGAATATATAAATAAAAACAAAGAAATAAAAATGTGGTATACATGGTTTTATTTCTGTGTTGCCTTGTAAATCAAATAATAATACTATTCATACCCTATTTTACAGCTAACACGTTTTTGTGCATCTGTGTAAGGTACACTAAATTTGTTATATTTTCTGTCATGTGACACGTGAATGTATTAAAAATGCTTTTAAAGAATACGTCTCTTACACCCTAATGTACCTGAATTCTTTTGTGTGTCCCTGTACATAAATTAGTAGTGTTATTCCTACTTAAAAGATGGGCACCTAAAACCGTTTTGTTAAGTAAATATTTATCGAGTCATGATCTTAGCCTTATACTGTTTATAAAAAAGTAAGTTGATGATAAAAATTAGCAACCAAACTATATATATATATATGAAAAGTGTGAATGCTTCAATAACTTTGCTGCCGACTGTACTTACCACTTTTCGCAAAATTATTGTCTGATTGCCGAAATCCGAAATAAATAATTTTGTCGTCATACCTTTTCTAAAGAAATTTTTTGAAAAGCGTCAGTTGGGAAGGTTTCGTTTTAAAATTGTCGATTTGTGCGAAGGATCCGTCTTCGGATTCTAAAATTTACCAGATAGATCTTGAAAATGTCATTGTTCCATAGACAACTGACCAAATTTGCCATTTTTGGGGCGAATGAAATGTTTGCGGCTGATGACCAGAATGCAGAATAATTTTGTTGATGATTAAAATGTCAAAATAAGTTTAACCACAGCTAATTTATTAAATACCTGACATTTTTCCTTCATCTGTCGTGGAAATATATAATTATTTTAACGCTAATCAGCAAAATCCAGACATTTTTAAAGTTAATTCCCGAAAAAGTGATTGTTCCGACGTAAATTAACAAAATTCCTGTCCTTTCTTTCTTTCTTTCTTGTGTGTTTTATTTTCGGAATATGTTATGTTTTTAGGGGTCAGTTTTCGAATTGGAGGACAATTTCATCGTTATTTAACTTAATTTACGTTTAACTGTTGAAATACGGAATTTCTTTTTTACACGATTTGACTAATGAAATTCATGCGATGCTTGTGAAGTTTATGAGAGAAAAAAAAGTAGCGAATTGTTATATATTTTAAGTTCCACTTGATTTTGTTTAGTAGCCACGTGGCAAGAGGTGAATGGATAATTTTAAAGTTTAATAGGATATATCAGTGTCAACGAATTTCAGAAATATTTATAGAAAAAGAATGTGAATAGATATGATAGACAAACCGAAGTCATAAACACTTTTCAAGTTTGTTGAAAAGCGTTGTTAATAATATGAGTAGGAGTAATTGTATGAGTATGAGTAATTGTATGAGTTTTTCTTTTTGAAATTGATACATTTTGAGTTGATGCCAAAGATAAATGAAAAAAAAATCATATGTTCTATTAAATTGGGGACAACCCAGAATTACAGATTCAAAGAAATAGGTGTAAGACATGGTTCCACATTAAATGAATAGAACTGTTTTGTTAATATGTTACTATATTGGTGTCCAAAATTTAAATTACGAACACGCTTCCGAAAATAAATAAATAATAATTATTATTATTATTACAATGTAGTATTCGACTTTTATTTTTTACAATTATTATTTAAACATTATTATTCACAATTGAATGTGTTAATCCCAACTCTACATCAAAAGCGCTAACTTTAAGGATAATTTCTGATTATTTATTTATTTTTAAATAAGGAAAAAACTGACTCCATATTATTTAAATTCAAATACCAGGTAATTTTATGCGTTTAATAAAAGAAAAATTGTGTTTAAGAACAGTCAATCAGACAATATTTTTTATACTTTTACAAAATTCATCCTACATGTTCTTAAATCAATATATATTTTTAGTTTGTAAAACCAAATTCGGTTTCTGTGATTATATATTGCATTTAATAATAATAATGATGATAATTGATGGTTTTCTTTTTCCGAAACAGTTTGTTGTAAAATATCAAACTAAAAAAAAAAAAAAAAAAAGAAAAAGAAAAAGAAAAAAACTCATTAAATTTTTAACAAAAGTTTTATTATTACATTTTTTAAGCAATATTAAAAATAAATAAATAAATAAGTAATAATACAATGACACTTTTTTAAAAATTACATAAAAAAGATAATTTAGTGATCTATTTTAAAGAAATTATTAAAAGGTTCTTAAACAATTTAACTTTAAATAAAACTTTTTACGAATTTTATTGTTAGAGACTTTAAAAGACAGTTTTATAGAAAAATTAATTTTTATTATCTTGATTTTAAGAGTACAGCTTACCATTGTCTAAATCGTACTCTGGATCAATACTGAAGAGTTCCCAAGTTTGGTTGTTGAGCCCAACGAATGAATAGATAATATCAGTACACAGATCACCTGGGATGTCATCAATATCATAGTTCCAAGGTTCGGGTCTGGTGTATGCCCAGGCGCTGTAATAGCACACAATTTTTCCACGATCTTCATGTGCTGTATTGTATAAGTGAATACCTTGTGCGAAAAATAAATAAATAAGAAGAAGAAGAAGAAGAAATAATATATAATGTGAAACGAAACTTTTGTACTGTTTTGAAAACAGTTGTTATTTTACAGTCCAGAAAGTGTCAAAATGATATTTTAGAATCTTAAGTAAATTTGCATTTTGAGTTTTTAAAAGCGAGCCCTGAATTGTAAAATAAAGTTCGAAAGAAATATATTAAAAATGGTACTTTTTAAAATAACCTTTTGAAATTATTTTTTCATTTAAAGTAATAGCAACAAGCATTGCATTTAATCATTAAAAGTAAAGTTATATTTTGTAAATTAATATTTGGAAAAAAAAATCGTTAAAAATATTTGTTTTAAATTTAAAAATAAAATTCTGGGCAAAGTATTAAAAATGTGCTTATATATATAAGCAGAGGCCGATCCGAGTTTTAAATTATAGAGCCTATTTTTGTGAATAACAAAATATTTTCGTGAAATTTTTATTTATTTTTGTGAAAAAGTAAAAATTTTTTATTTAAAAAAAAAAAAAAAAAAGTGCAAAACCTTTTATTTTAACAATTATTCCATGTAATGTTTAATATCAAGTTAATAGAGTTTCGTTGAACCAAGTTGAGACATTAATTAAAAATAAGTTTAGAAATATGGAAAATTTGTATAAGAAGACCATTTTTATAAAACAAAAGTTTGTGAAGAGACCGTTTTTAAGAATTTGAATGTTATGGAGGGGCAGCAAAAAGTTCTCAATTTTTGCCTGGGTGGATGCCTGTCTTATTAGAAAAAAAAAAAAAAAAAAAAGTAATAATAAAAGCATGTATTGCTTTAAATTTTAATATTTTGTAATTTTTTTCTTTTCTTTACTTATTCTTATATTTAAAAATAAAGTTTTGAATACAGTATTTAAAATATATATATATATATATATATATATATATATATATATATATATATATATATATATATACTTATTAAATATTTTCTTATCAGAAAAAAAAAAAAAAAAAAAAGTAATAATATATACTTTAAATTATAATATTTTAAAACTGAATATTTATAAAAGAAAATATTATGCTAGGAAATTTAAAAATTTATATCATTATTTCAATATCTAATCACACAATACTTACTGTTAGGTCTGCTATATCTGGGCTCAGCTCCTAGAATAATGTTAAAAAGGAGGAATAAACAGATGATGCGTGGTATCATTTTGGAGTAGTTTTCAGTGAAAATATTTCAGGAAAAACTTTTCTGAACCTATTGAAAGATGTTTAAAAAGAATTTTGCTTTTTATTTTCTCAATATTAAGAGGTATAAATATGTTACATTGTTGTAATGATATTTTTTCCAAATTAGTTTTTTCAAAAGGAAAAAGTTACATTAATACTATTACAAAATCTATTTGCTGTATAACAAAAATATTTTTCATGTTTTTGTAACGTTCTAGCAAATTTTAATTATAATTGTAGGAGAAATAACTTATCAGTGACTTTTTTATTTTTAGCTATTTAATAAGAATTTAAAAATGCTACGAAGATTTTAAAGAAATTTTTCATAAAGAAACTTGAATTAATTTATAGACTTGTGAAAATTATTAGAATAATTGCAAGAATTTACTTTTGTTTTCTTTTAATACATGACGTAATTAAATAAAAACAATTTCATTTGTTGACATAATTTACCTTTAATTCTTCAAGAATAATTTAGAAAATATTTTCATTATTTTCAACAAAGTTTAACAGTGTTTATAACTTCGGTTCGTCTGTATGATTTTTCACTTCCATAAATATTTTTAGAACTTGAAAAAATAAATAATAAAAATAAAAATAAATAAATAAATAAATAAATAAAATAAATAAATAATAATAATAAAAAAATAATAATAATTGATATAAATTATTCAGTTTTTTTTAATATTGTTATTTGCTGTAGAGTGCTTTTTATTAAAAACTTTGCACATAGCAAAACTCGTATGTGTAGAAGGATTACCCCTCCCCCACCTCCCCCCCCCCCCCCCAAAAAAAAATCGAATATATTACGGTCTGAGAGAGGTTTTAATTATAAGCATATTTAAAGATAGTTATACTGCGCTAAACATACAAAATCCACATTGATTATTTCATATGCAATAAATGGAACTTTCCTACAGAAAATGATGTGATTAATTTACAGGGATTAATTACAGAAAATTATTGGATATGCATTTTCAGTTCTGTTATGCGTTTTCTTGCACTTCCCATTGATGCTGAAAAGTATTTATATGAAAAATATTTATATTATATTAACAAAGAACTTTTTTTTTTTTTTTTTTTTTTTTTTTTAATTATGACGTGCATCCATAACAAAACTAAAACGTTAAAAGTTTGTAACTATTCTAATAATTTTCACATGTTTGCATCTAAAGGACAAATTCAATTTTTTTCCAATGCAATATTCCCCCCCCCCTCCCCCCTAAGATGTGAAAAGATACGTGGATGAACAATTGAAAAATAGTTTGATATTTAGAATGAAATTTTTTAAATATTTGCATAATTTCTTTTTCTTTATAGCATAAGAAAATGAGATATTACACAAACGTGTAATATCAAAATTTGCATTCTAAAAATTAAATATAGAAAATATATTATAAGCCTTTAATATTCCGTTTTGCGCGTAAACGATAAAATAGAAAGAGAAAGAAAGAAAGAAAGAAAAAGAAAAGAAAAGAAAAAGAAAAAGAAATTACATGTAAAAATGAAATTTTAAAGTTTAAAGTATGAAACAACCGCTGAATGTTTGCAAACTACTCACATGTTTATATATTTGTATAATTGACATTAATTAGTTTTTATTCAATATTTCATTTTATAGCCCAAAGCTTAAAGGAAAGAAGATTATATTGTTCTCATGTATAGATTATGAAATATGTATAGAAATATGTATGTATACAAATTAGCATAGAAATATGTATAGAAATTGCTTATTGTAAACAATAATTTCTTTTATAAAAAGACGCATCATAAACGATTTTGCATTTTTTATTATGAATTTGAAAGTAATTTAATATATAAATATATAAAAACCTTATATATATATATAAAAGGTTTTGAGTTATATCTTTTGGACTTTTAAGTAATTTTTAAAACGGAATTAAATTTTATTTTAAAGCAAACATGGTACAAATATTAATTTATAATTATCTATAATGCATTACAAAAATGACACAAAAAACATTAAATGAACATAAATAAAAGCCTTTTTTTTTTTTTTTTTTTTTTTTCAAGTAGTTCATTTTCTCCAAATTTCACGAAATAAAAATTAATTTAAAGATATTTTTAATGACATCAAAGTATTTAATTTGTTTCAGTTCATCGCTTTGAAATCTTTTAAAAGAGGAATATGAGACGTATTTTTTTTTAAATATATAATATATACATATATATGTGTGTGTGTGTGTGTGTGTGTGTGTGTGTGTGTAATGGTATTATCTATTCGTTCATTGGACTCAACAACCAAACTTGGGAATTCTTCAGTATTGAACCAGAGTACGATTTAGACAATGGAAGACCGTGATCAAGAAAAAATAAAAATTAATTTTCTATAAAACTGTCTTTTAAAGTCTTTAACAATAAAATTTGTAGAAGGCCCCCCATGTGTTTTGGGATTACTTTTCATTTATTATCAGTTTGTTTATTTATTTTGGCTTTATATTTCATTTGCTGCATTTGCGAAGTTCTCTATAAGTACTCTGTTTCAAGTTTTTTTAAATAAAAAAATTAAGTTTTATTTTTACTAATTTTCAAGATTTATTATGTATGTATGTATGTATGTATGTATATATATATATATAATTTCTTTACATGAAAAATTTAGTTGCTTCATACTAACATTAATAAAATACACTTTAATTATAGAAAGGATCTGGATGATGAAAGAATATTTTTTTTCTAGCTGAAAGAGATAATGGAGACAAAATATAAAATTTACTACTGACTTTTCGGTTAATATGGTTCTTTTCTAATAAATAAATAAATAAATAAAATGAAAAAAAAAATTACAAGAGGAAGTTCCTACTATATTTAATAATAATAATAATGAAAGAAAGAAAAAAAAAGATATTTTATATAAAAATGAAAAAAAATTAATAGAAATATCATTTATATAATTATATATTTTCAGTAAATTCTTAAGGGAAAAAAAATAATAATTGTAAAACTTTTATATTAAAAATTTATTCAAAAACCAAATTATTAATTAATTTAGTAGTACTTCAATACTCTAGTATAAGAACTTTAAATTCCTTTTCGGCACAATGAAAAATAAATAAATAAATAAAAACAGCGAGAAATATATGTAAAAATCACGAATATATGGTTTGAATTTAAGAAGCATTATTATTAATAATGGCTATAAAAATTTTAAATTTCATAAAAAATGAAATATTATAAAACTAAATTGTCCTTTAAAAATTTATAATTAAGGTAAAATGTACATAAGGTAGCAATTATAATCATTTAACATACACCATCATTGAAATATATATATATTATTTTTAAAAATAAGGTATTTAATTTAATTAATAACATGTTGAAAACTTTTAAAATAATCGAAAGAAAAATTGCAATTATACAAAGTAAAAATTTTGTGTATTTGAAAATATAGCATTATAAAATATATTAGCTAAAGGAAGAAAAAAAATATTCATAACTGTAATGAAAAGTTAATAAATATCTACTGGAATATTAAAAAAGAAAATAATTGAACTTATATAAAATTAAACCAATATTAATAAAAAAAAAAAAAAAAATGTGAATATAAAGTAAAAATGAATAAATTTGAACTAAAAATTTAAAAATAAAGTAATAAAATAAAATAAAAGTAGAACATGTAACATTTAATAAATTCTCCCCGAAAATAGACTTAAAAATCTTACCTCTAGGAACTTCTCTTAAATCTCTCTTTTCTCTCCTTCTTCTTCCGACTCCAGATCTTCTCTAAACTATCTTCTGTTGATGCTTCGGATCAAATACCCCCTGGTGAATGGACGGACAACCTGGAGAGGCCTTGAACCTGCGTAAGCAATGCGCCTTCCTCATAAAACTTGCATGATGCCTCTTCTTCTTCTTCTGCTCCAAGAAATTGAACCCAGGTTGGTACCTCTTCCAAGGTCAAGGGTGGATTCCTACAGGTTGCTCACCTCGACAATATATCTTTGTTTTATTTTTCATGAGAGGTGCCCAGCGGGATTCTTTTCTTCATCTTTTCGGTCTTTTTATCTAATTTTGATTTAAAAAGAAGATGAATTAAAAAAAAAAGTTTAAATGACAGATAAAAATGAGGTGAACTTGATACAGTTATTCTAAACTCCTATTGTTTGGTTGTAATGTGAGTGCATGAAATAATCGGATATTTACATATGTGTGTTTTATATTTAATTTTTTTTATTATTTATTATTATTATTATTTTTTTTAAGTGACACATATTTTTTTTTTTTTTTTCTTTTTTTTGTGTGTGTGTGTGTGTGTGTGTGTTTGGTTTAAATAGAGGTTAGTGTGTAGGATAAGTGTTTAAGAAGTAAGATAGCTTGAGAAGAGAACGATAATGTAAAATTAATTTATTTTTTTACACGCCTTTATGTGAAAACAGAGCGATCGATAACGTGTAATAACTTTGAAAACAAACACTTTAAACTGAAAAAAAGGTCAAAATAATTACACGTGACACATGAATCAAGCTAATAAATATAGGCACATATGTAGCATGAAAGCAAGACTGCATTCTGCCGTATTCAGAGAAGCATTATGTGCTGCTGCTTTCCTGTAGAATTCGCGGCTACTTTTTATTTTTAATCCTTATGAAGGGTCATGTTAATTATTTCAAACCGAAATAATACCTTATTTTTCAATTTACAGTATTTGTTTCTCACCCTACACCATTTAACATCTGATTATTATTATTATTATTATTATTATTATTTTTTAAACCTGTGTACATAAGTGTAGAATATTAGATAGTGATTCTATGAAGCCCTATCATTTCATTGTTTCTGAATATATGTGGCAATCTATATAACATTTCTCTAACGTGGACCAGTTTCAATTATTTTTTGTCGAAACGATACGATACGCGAGAATAAAAAAATAATATTTATACATGAACAATATTTAAGCACGTGGACTTAGCTCAATGGACTAATAAGAAAAAATGACGACATTTGTCTGATGAGATTATTTTACGAAAAAAATGTATTTCTAACAGTTGTTTCTTCAGAACCTTTGCAAGCGTCATTTTAAACCTATCAATATTTTAAAGATATATACATAATATGAACTTTTGTGTCATAAATTGACTAAAAAACACAATCATAAAAAATATAATCAAAATAGGAATTATTTTATTTCATTTTATTTTATTTCTTCATTTAAATATATATATATATATATATATATATATATATAATACCAAAATTAATAAAAAGTCATCGACGACAAAAATTTAAAAGGCGTCGTGGGAGTTCTTTATTAAAATTGTACTGCCTGTGGAAGTATGAAAATTGGGTCGTGAACCATGAATTTCATTTGGAAACCTTTCTGTGAATGATTTTGGTTTCACTATTGTACAATATTAATTTAGCTTCTGATAAATTAAAATTTTAATTAGGTGGTGAAATTGGTATAACATTTATGATTTTCAAATTTTAAAGGTAAATAAGAAAATTAATAAAATGCGAATATTTCGCACGGGTTTGCTAGTATTTAGTAAAAAAAGTATACCTTAAATTGTGGAAGAAATGCCGCACAAATACACATATACAGGGAAGCAGGTAAATGAGAAAAGAAATAAAATACGATTATTTCGCACGGGTTTGCTAGTATTTAGTAAAAAAAGTATACCTTAAATTGTGGAAGAAATGCCGCACAAATACGCATATACAGGGAAGCAGGTAAATAAGAAAAGAAATAAAATGCGAATATTTCGCACGTGTTTGCTAGTATTTAGTAAAAAAAGTATACCTTAAATTGAGGAAGAAATGCCGCACAAATACACATAGACAGGGTTGTTATAATGAAAGTTCCCCTATTTAGAAGGCTCTAGAGCTGGATCTATGGCTTCAAACAAAACAAAAACTTCATCAGTGTGTAGTACAAGAGATGCGCTCTGCGGAAAATAAAATAAAATAAAATTTTCTTTAACAAGTGACGCTGTACCAACATCTAAGGCCATTTTCGCAGATTTTTAGTAAAAAAAAAAAAAAAAAAAAAAGAAAAATCTATTTCTCAGTTGGTAATTTTTGTAGGTTAATTCTATCAGTTTTCGACAATCCAGGAGAAACACACAAAATTTACTTCTTTTTTACTTAAAATCTTCAAAAATCGCTTCAGACAATGGTGGAGCGACATATACGAAAATTTTAACTAATTTTATTTATTTATCTTTTTTTTTATTTCCCCCGCAGAGCGCATCACTTGTATTACATACTAGAGGAATTTTGTTTCGTTTGGACTTATAGAACCGGCTCTAGAGCCTACCAAATAGGGGAACTTTAATTACAACAACCTTGTACTAGTATTTCTCATTGTGTTTTAATTAGCTTGTGAAACAAATTTTGTGTAGTTATGTTATGATTTTATGTATGACTACACACAGAATTTTGTATTTTGATAAAGAGTTTGCAAAATTTTTTTATTATACTGAAGTCATATTACACATTGAACTAAAGTAGATAAATGAACATTTTTCAATCTGTTGTGATTCATTCATTGTCCTCTAATGTTTCTTTAATTCAAAAAATATCAGCAAGAATATTTTATGTATTATTGATTAAAAAGAAAAGAAAAGAAGCATCACAACACTCTTAGTTACGTTATCAAAATCTAATTGAACTAGCATTATTTTTTATTATAAATGGTAATATATTTAGTATTAGATGTCAGCGTTACTGAAAAAATAAAATGAGTGGCACAACATAACTTTTCGCGATATGCACCAAAGTTATGAGCAAGCAAGTATAGTTTCTAAAATAAGCATGGGTACGATCGCATCCTATGGTAGTTGAAAATAGCTGCCAAGTTGATCCTGGGATGTAGGATGGGGAAGCGCCTCATGCCATCGATATGCATAAAAGTTGGTTGTTTGTGTATATCACTCGGAACCAGAATACTTTTGTATAATAAGAACTTTTGGTGTACTTTCGCCAGCTTCTGGAGCGAAGTCGTTCTTCCTCCCTAGTGGCGCTCCTCTGAAGAACGGAAGGCGCACCCCTCTTGCCTTAAATCCGGATAGTTCCACTACCGGGGCTCGGAATTTCCGAGTGGCATAAGACAGCACAACAACACAATGACTTAGAAATTGAGGTATAACTATCATGCAAATTATGGAAAATTTGGAAAAGCTGTATTCCAGCATTAATTACTGCAATTAAGTTTCTACACCATATATATATATATATATATATACATATATATATTTTAAATTCCACAGACAAACGTATATAGACAGACAAACTAACAGACATTTTCAAAAAATAATCAAATCATATCTAACAAGGAAACATTCAAAAGGTGTCGTCTTCAAAAAATATTGAAAAAAAAAATTTTTGAAATTCTACTCTTCATAAAACACCCGAAAGTGAAAAAATTATCGGCTGAAAGGAATTACAGCGACCACAAAAAATTATCAAAATTAAGCATTTTTGGTGATTTAGCGCTGTTAGGCGATAAGTTCGATAAGCACCGAGATTGCTGTGTACGAACAGAACCGTGTTTCGCTTTTCCGCCAAGTACTGAAAATCAATCGCCTAACAGTATAAAATTGCCAAATATGCTTAATTTTGATAATTTTTTTGTTGTCGCTGTAATTCCTTTCAGCCGATAATTTTTTCACTTTCTGATATTTTATTAAGAGAAGAATCACATGTATCTTTTTCAATATTTTTTGAAGACGACACCTTTTGAATGGTTCCTTGTAAGTCAAACATGCCAGTTTATTATTAAGACCAAAAGTAATATATATATATATATATATATATATATATATATATATATATATATATATACTTATGATTCCTTTATTTATTTATTTATTTTATGAATTTAAAATCTATTATACTGCAACCACCAACAAATTCTCTTGAATATCGTATATTTAAGTAGAACAATTGTGTTAATGTTAGAATTTCGGACAATAGGTATAAACTTGGTTCATTTTTTATGGAATAAAACTGTTGAAATGTCTTTGTTATTTAGCACAGAAATCGTGATAAACCATCTCCCCACATGATCTTCATGAGAGTGCACCGTCGTGAGGAAGCAAATTTCAAATAAAAAGGAATTATTTAACAGGAATTAATTGTTTATTTTACATACCCATTCGCTCTGCCAGTGACTGAGAGGCTCTGCTCTCGAAGGCGTCAGAAGGGAAGTGCCAGGTTCGATCCCAGGTCGAACTCACCGGCCTAGTCTTTTAGAGTTCCCTGTGGTTTTCTTCGAAATTCACATAAATGAGAGTTAGGACCCTTTAAAAATATCCCATTAATGGTACTCTACAGATTCAGGTTCCTAGAACAGATAATGGCTTCAATTTCCACACCACCACCTTGCTTAAACATGGGCTAGGGCCCCTTAGAAAGACCCCGACGGAGGGCATTCCACTCAGGCCTAGGACACTCGCAAAGTCAATTGACCTTAATCCTAACACATCTACACCACCACCAACAAACTCAGTCATCATGTCAAAACATGAAGATAGAACAAATTATAAACTGCGGAAAGGCAGACATATTTTAATAACATTGCATTATCAGTAATTAATCCATGAATTTATTTCTTGATCTGATATTGACATGCATTTTGATAGAATTGGAAAATATATATTATGTTTCAAAAATATTTTAAATGATTTAAGGCTTGATTAATGTCTAAAAAAGATGATGATGGATGTATATGTGCAAAAGAAAAATACTGAAAGATATAATATGTGCCATGTATATCAAAAATGTAACATATCATCAAAAGACAGACTCGTTAACAGTGGATTTATCTGAGTTATCTGCAATATAATTTCTTTGACGTAAATCGTCATCTCCTTTCAACACCATGCATCGCAATACAAATACCGAACTTGCTTGCAAAAAAATTTTTTTTACATTGAACATTTATAAGCAAGTTTTACTATTTATTGCTACACATTAGCTCTAACGGTAAGATATTTTGCCACCTTTTCTAATTATCGTACGAATCTTGCTATATTTCACAAGAAGAATCATCATATATTAGTGAAAATAATATACGACATTGCAAATATTGCACCAAACTAGACCAACAAATAGCTTACTAATGTATCACACTGCAATGCATTTCCTGTATTTTGCTAACTGAAACAGCGCTATTAAATAATTTTACGCGGAAAAGGTAAGTACACCAATGCAATATATGGTTGCCATCCTTGTTTTTCTTTTCACTGCCCACCATTTACTCAGAAAAAGAAATATATATATAACTCACTCCAGGGTGTTGACTCATAATAGAATTGGTTTATAATTGTTGTTAATTTTGACCTCGTTGGCAGCCAGAGGGTGAGATCAAGTTCAACAAAAAAATATTCCAGATTGTTATGAAATGTTTCATAAAAATGAAAAGATGCTTTTATTTTATTATCTTTTTCTAATTACGAAATTTATCTAGAAATTAAGTGGATTATCTTGTTTGCTATAACAGTTTTTTTTTTAATCAAACGTTGTCATATTCTATTAGTTGTTCTGCTTTTTTATTATCACTTTCTTAAATTAGAAATTTTCTACCTAAAAAAAAAAAAAAAAAAAAAAAAAAAAAAGGATAATGCAAACATTAGTAGTAATAATAATCTATATATTAATAGGCAAGCATAAAATTTGTTGTCCCTTTTTAACATATTAATTATGGGAGTAGAGGGTTGAAAATGGTATCATTCGAAAGGCATGGTTAGCCGGAAGGTGCGAATACAAATATTATTTTCTTACGATGTCAAGAAGGTATTTAAAAATACATTTATTTTTATGCATTTTCCCCATTTTTCCCTTTTATACACGTATTCCTTCACATTAAAAAATACCTAAAAGTAGAAAGTTGTTAAATCTGGCAGTTTCATAAAGCTCAAATAAAACCATAGACACAGTAATTTGTATAATGTAGCATCACTATACGCAAGCGAAGTGATGACGTCACTGTCTGTCCATGGAGCCATGTAAAAGATTTTCTATGTTAATTGTCCATTGAGTTTTTTGTAAAAAATTATTAAAAAATAACGGAAATTATCTGCCGATTTTAATTCCGATATTTGGGTATCCGCGATTGTAATGAAATGCTCGCCCTCTGGTGGGCTACGGTGAAATTACAATAAACATGGTTTAATTCGAATTCCATATAGCCGCCATTGCTAGCCGATGTTTAGTTTCACATATATTTATTGAATAAAAATGAATAAATACGGTAAAAAAGATAACACATACTTTTGTGTGCCACAGTGTAAATCCAAAGCATCAAGAAATCCAGAATTGAGCTTCCATTTATTTCCAAATGACGAATTTAAAATTTCAGTTGCTTCGGCTAATGGAAGTAAAGAATTAATCAGATGATTTGAAACTAATATTTGTTCAACTTCATTTAAAATCTACTTCCGAATCGAACTTTGAATAAACTGAAGTATTTTTTCCAAAAGCAATCAATTTTCCATAATGTAATGGCGGAGAAATTATAGTACGAATATTAAGTAGAATAACAAGAACACTATTGGAACACACGTGGCTAATGTTTACTAACAACTGCAGTGTTCACAAAGCGCCGTCTATCGATCATTACAAACGCGGATAGTTATATATAAGTTGCTGTCTACATGTGTTTGATTGAGTTATTTTTTCTGTAAAACTGATAAAATTTTAATTTAAAATCACAAAACTCCAGAAAAAAAAATGGCAAACTTCCTGTTTCGAATGTAAACATAAACATTTCATTTCAAAGGGTGATATTTAAACAATAAATATTGAACTAATATACTAAATAAAAGGAAAATGGATTTGTTACTAACTGCTGCATGTATAAGTAGACGATCCGCGATTGTAATGAAATGCTCGCCCTCTGGTGGGCTAAGGTGAAATTATCATACCACTGATAGCTTTCACGCTGAAACAATGATAGAACAACAAGAAAGCACAATAATAAATACACGTGGCAATATTTACTAACAACTGCAGTTGAGAAAGCGCCATCTATCGATCATTACAAACGCGGATACGGAAAAAATTCCGATTTCCGTTTTTTGCTGAATTTACATGTTTAGCTTTCTTTACGTTTCAATTAACTGAAATTGGCTACTTATTTTTTTAAAAAGTGTCTTTATTGCTAGCTTTTGTGGGTAGAAGAAGCAAGTAGAAGATACATAAAAACTTTTGATTTCCGGTTTTCGATGAATTTACACGTTTTGAGATTTCCTTGCATTTTAATTAAGTGAAATTAGTGAAATTGACTACTTATTTTTATTTTTAAAAAAGTGGATTTATTATTCTTTCCTCTGCATATATAAGTAGAAAATATAAGATTCAGAAATATTTTAGATTTTCGGTTTTCGATAAAGTTACACGTTTTGAAATTTCCCGAACTCAATTCGACCATTTTTGAAAAATATCTTTTTTTTTTTTTTTTTTTTTTTTTTGTTCAAACACTGTACTTTATGAACCAATCGAATTAATTTAACATAATTTGATACTTGGTTGGACCTTGATCTGACATGGTACCTACTAGCTTCTGGGCTGTATCACACAACAAGGGGCGTTTTCACGTTGCGATTTTCTCTCATTTCAGGAAAGGCTAACATCTACAGAGAGAAATAGTTATATTAAGTAAAACTCTGCTGATTCAGTTAGAGTGAATAATTGCAAACAATTGCCGCAGCTGTGTTGCAATTGCATTCCGTTTAGGACAACGCAATAACTTTGCTTTGCCTCGCTTTGCAAAATAGTGGTCAAGTTTCGACCACTGGGCGATGCTAGTAATAATAATTATATATAAATGTTAAAATTATTTATCTTAAGGTTTTTGCTCTTTCGTTTTTTTTTTTTTTTTTTTCATTGTTATTATTTAATTTATAATTTATTTATTAATTCTATTAAATATAATAAATAAAAAATAAAAGTACAAATATTATATGGCTTTATTTTTGCAAATCTATCTATGTTGTTTTAAAAGTTCATTCCAAAACCCCCCTTTTACCTAACTGTGTACATTCTAAGCTTCTACCTTATACACTATAATGTAGAATATCATTATTCGTCTCATATTAGCTAACTATGCATGGGATGAATAATTATACCATTTTAAAAGAACCTCATAGAAGCTATAGAACATATCATGTAAGATAAATTTGTACATTAAAATGCTAATCCCCTCTTTTGAAGAAGTTGTTTCATATGAGTGGCATTAATTTGCAAGTTCTGCTATACAGGACGCAAGAATCTGAATATTATTTGCTTTTGAAAGTCATTAAAAAAAACAAAATAAATAAAAAACTACGATTGATGTTTAGAAAATAAAACGTAACTCTAGTAAAAATAGTTTCATGTTATCCTTATAAGTACTATTCCCTTTGCTTGCGAGTTCTAGAAACCTCTCTTAAATTCCTAGATTAATTAGTAACAATAATTCAAGCTTATGAATCAACTATAAAAAAATCAAACGAGAATTTCTCGCAATACAAAGGATTTACAATATAATGTACCGTTTCACAATCTAGAAGAATATGGACTAGGAATTCTCAATTATTTTGTCTATTCAGTTTATTTGTTCATATTATACGCATAACTTAGAAATCTATATTTGTAGTTTAAGGATTCAGAAAATGACCAGTTATTCGTTCTAGATGAAATCGGTATATATTTTTTCTCAGTGAGAATGCAGTTACAGTTTAAATTCTGCTATAAATAGTATCCTGTACCTTAAACTAGTGAACGGATAAATGTAAGAAAAAAACTTGTCGACTTTCTTATGCGAGAAAGTAGTTCGTAAAGAAACAGGCAGGTTCTAGTCGATAAATGCACTTTATTCTACGTAACTTATCTCATCTGAACATCAAAATTTGTTATTACAATGAACATTTCAGGAAACAGTCCAATAGTACTGTTAACTTTTAGAATATTCTGAAAAGAACCCAATAAAGCTGTTACTCGTACTACAAAAGTCACTATTCAACGAATGTTCTGGGGCAATCCAAGAAAACAGTCACTTGTTCCACAGGAATTAAGTACATAGCAATAAATGCTCCAGAGCATAAATTTTCGCTAGCTCACGAACAAAGTTCAGTCGCTAGCCCAATCTCGAAGGAGCAATAGATCAGAATAGTTTCTGAACAAATCTATATCGTCGTGACTACGCACTCTGTCGCAGAAGTCAGCTCATTTCTATTTATGCCTTTTGGCGATGGAGTTTGGCGGTAGTTCCACCGAGAATCCCATGGAAAGCTCTAGATCTCAGCTGCTATTCATTGAAGACCTTCGAAACTTCGAGAAACTTAAGTATTATTTTTCGCCAAATTTGATCACCAATTCACCAAATTCGTCACAAAGTCGCTAAGTTCGTCGCCAATGCTGACTTTACTAAAAGTGAAGGAATTGCCCCCTTTTCTTCACTTTACCTGTAAATTTAATTTCACTGCAACAGGAAAATTGATGCAGGGTAAAGACGTAATCCGTTGTAATGTTGCTCCCCTTTTCGAAGACTGCACGTCCCGGGCAGTGTGTCTACACCTTTTCAGGAAATGATATAAGGTATGGCGCTAAACTTTTGATGTGCATCACTTTCAGCTTACTACACAGCGACTTCTGTATTCTCCCATTGACATCGTTCAGTTGTCCAGTTATGACGTAAGGTTTTTGTTTTAAAATTGGACACTGTCCTTTTCGATGCTCTGGATTGGTAAACTACACAGGAAAGACTACACTAAAGAAACTACACTATAGAAAGGCATATAGCATGGTAGCCCAAACAGGATGTCACAAGGCAAGCGAGGTGTTCGTCCAGACTACATTTTGGATGGTGTCCATCTCGGGGTTTCGTGTAGACACTTCTATAGGCAGGCAGAAACATCAGAAAGTGTAATAGCAAGTGAATTTGATTTTTGGAAATGACATGACATAGACCAATCATGCCCTGGGACTCAGGATGCAAAAACGTCGTCCGGGTACTCTGTAATTCCAAGATATCTGTAACAGTTGACGCTGCTTGTTCTGTATGGGAACAGCTTCAACCATCTTCTGAAATAGCCCATTCTCACAAAGATGTATTGTTTATCTTTAGAAGTCTCAGGTGACGATCCTAATAAGTACATAGTTATTTCCTCAAAAATAGCGCTGCTTACGTTCTCTAGTTAGAGTGTTTTGGTACTTTTCTTGTTCCATACGCATGATATACCCTAGACAATTATTCTTCAGCACTTCGAAGTCTATACCAGAAGAAGTGTTTTTTCGTCTTGCTCAAGGTTTATAAAATACCGAAGTGTCCTGCACTTGGGTATCATACACATATTTAAAGATGTATTGTCCGATTTTCATCTTCTCTTTCAACTGATCATGCCTCGTTTCAGCTCCTCTCCCAGCTGATCTTCTCCGGCTTCCACCTGGTCTAATCCAACTTTCATCTTTTTTCTCAGCTGACTTTGTCCAGCAATCACCTGCTTTCGTCCGGTTGTCATCTCTTCTTCTTTCATAATTTCTCTGAATTGATCTTGGCTATCTTTCATTTCCTCTCGTCAAGCTTTCATCTCTGCTCCGGCTTTAATCATTTTTATGAGTTGATCTTGGCTGGTTTTCATCTCCTCTTGTCCAGCTTTCATTTTCTGTCTCAGCTGATCTTCTTCGGCTTGCACCTCCTTTCTTCCGGCTGTCATCTTTTCTCGCCTGGCTTTCAATTCTTTTATTAATTCGTCTTATCCGGCTTTCAATTCATCTAGTCTAGCTTTCATTTCTTCTTTTATCTCATCCATCTTTGCAATTAAGGATTCACGAATTTTCTCCATTGAATCAGACATACTTATTGTTCTGTATTCCCCCGAATTATCCCCCTTTGGGCGCCAAATGTTACAAAAAAAAAAAAAAAAAAAAAAAAAAATTGTCAACTTTCTTGTGTGAGAAAGTAGTTCGTAAAAAAACTGGCAGGTTCTAGTCGGTAAATGCACGTCACTCATACTGCAATAGTCTCTATTCAACAAATGTTGTGGAACAGTCCAAGAAAACAGTCACTTGTTCCACCGGAGTCAAGCAAATAACATCAAATACTCCAGAGCATAAATTTTCGCTAGCTCACGAACAAAGTTCAGCCGCTTAGAGCATAATCTCTAAAGTGTGATCGCTCAGAATAAGTCTATGAGCAACTCACATCGCAGTGACTACACACTCTGTCGCAAAAGTCAACTTACTTTTATTTGTATCTTTTGGTGATGGGGTTTGGCGATAATTCCATCGAGAACCCCATGGAAAGTTCTAGATCTCGTTTGCAAACTTTCATTGCAAACTTTCGAAACTTCGTGAATCCGAAACTACTATTTTTCGCCAAATGTGCTCGCCATGTTTGTCGCTAAGACTGACCTCACTAAAATTGTATGAACTTTCTCTTTTTTTTTCACTTAGTCTGTAAAGCTACTTTCACTGAAACAGGAAAATTGTTGCAGAGAAAAGACTTAATCCGTTGTATCAGTATCATTGTTATTCATCCTTTTTATTCACCACTTTCTTTTAAAATTTCTAAATATTTTTCACCATTTGATTTTAAAGTAATTTACAAACCCGCCAAGAAAATTAAATTTTCTTCTCTTAAAGATCCCAGATTTACTGAAAACCGATCATGTATTCATTTAATCCTTTGTTCCTCATGTAATTTACAGTCGGCAGCAAAAGTATCCGAGCACTAGCCAATAATTCCGATCTCAAAAAAGTACATTCTAAACTGTTTTATTAAATAAATCCTGGTCGAATCATGTTCTTTGACTGACTAAGAACATGATTCACAAGAATTTATTTAACGAAGCAGTATTAAGTGTACTTTTTTAGACAGGAATTATTACTAGTACTCGGATACTTTTGCTGCCGACTGTAGGTTATAAATTAGGCCAAAATAGGAGGCGTTTGAAATATAGAATAAATGAGCACCATCGGAATGTTCCTAATGAAGAGATTTCCAAACCTTCTATTGCTTCCCACTGCTGGCGTCATGGTCATTGTTTTGATTTTTCTAAAACTAATATAATTTCTTTTCCTATCTCCTCTTCCCATCTGAATGGGTTGGAGACAAAATATCGCGGGACAAAATATCGCGAGGACAAAATATCGCGAGGACAAAATATCGCCGACGTAAATGAATACAAAGCAAAAATGAGTTGGTACTTATTAGAGCACTGACATTCTGACAAACTTACAGCAAAATTTTTTGTAAATTTTACTTAAAATAGTTTAAAAACTATATTTATTAACTTTTGTCAAGATTAGTCATAATGAATTCAATCGTGCTTATCAATTTTAAAAATTTTAATTCAAGTTTGTGAACAGTGTTCAGCTTTAATGTCAGCAGTGATGTACACGATTTTTAAAATATATTTTGAATAGTGAAAAGCAAAAGATAAAATAATGAAATTCAACTCTATGATTTAATTAATTAATTATTTTAATTAATTAATTAATATTTATAAGGCCATGTGGCCCCCGCCAAATATCACGTGTGACACAAAATAAAGTTTTCAAATAGATCATACTATTTTTTTGACGCGATGTTTTGTCCGGCGAGATTTTGTCCAGCGATATTATGTCCGGATCCCCATCTGCGGTATGAATATCCATGAAGCTTTTTACATATTTAAAAATTCGAAAAATCTTGTTAATGATATTTCTTCCACTTCGTTCTTGTCTGAATGCTTGGAAATCACCCACGTAATTTAGTTTTTAGTTTAGTTTTTAATTTTTTAGATTTTTAGATTTTATTTTAATTCTTAATTTTATTTGTTTGTCTGATGCTTGGAAATTACCAACGCAATTTAGTTTTTCGTTCGGTTTTAATTTTTTTTCTTTTTTTTTTAGATTTTTAGATTTTCTTTTTCTTTTTCTTTTAATTTTTATTTTTATTTGTTTATTTATTTCCTTCTTTCATTTTTATAACTCTAGTCATACCAGTATTTATGTTTTTGTTCGACTTTATTTGTTTTTGCTTTTCACTTCAATCGGTTTTGTGCGTTGCCGCTTTGTTTGCAGCACTCGTGCTTATTTGTTTCGCCTGACGAATGGTCATCTCTTTTTTCGATCCGTAACAATGGTTGCGAGCTCCTGCATTTTATGATGTTTATTCAAGGTTTTGTACTTATTACTTTTGTTCTGTTTACTACAGTTCTGCGGTGCTTTTTTATAACATCACTGTTTGTCTCATAATATAGCTAATACATGCGATAAATAATTGTATTATTTTAAAAAAGACCTTATAGAGGCTAAAATATATCTTATAAGGTATATTAGTACGTTAAAATGCTAATCTCCTTTTCTGAAGAAGTTGTTTCATCTGAGAGGATTTATTATCTGAGAGATTTATTTGCACGTTCTGCTTGCTATACAGGACGCAAGAATCTGAATATTATATTATTTATTTTCGAAAGTCAAAGACCGGTCATCTTTGACTTGGCGCTACTGAAGTAGGAAACATATAAAAGCTTGTATTTCGAATTAACATTTATAGATTGAATTATGTTAAGTTTGTTCAATGAAATATATATTCAGGCTTGTATTGTAATATGGTCTATCATTAGCTTCTTTTGGAACTTCTATGATGGTAGGTCATATAATGGCCGAAACCTTTCTATTTTTGGTCATTATGAATGAAATTTTCGTAAATAACTCCAAAACAGAAAATCACAAGAAAACCAAAATCAAGCTATCAATATATCAAAATCAATATATCAAGCCCGGTTAGTTTGTAAATAATTAGAGGAAATATAATTCTTTTTTGAGAGGTACGGTTCGTGTCTCTCTATATCATTAAGAAAATCCTTCGATTATAAAATTAATTCTATCTACGAATATAGAATATATATTTTGATATAGACTATTTTTCAAATAAATGTCATATACTGTTTAATAAAAAATCCTTGAGTTCATTTATATTTTGTTAAATAATTGTTTTTTTTTTTTTTTTTTTAAGTTTTTCCTGCCAGTTATATTAATTGTGTTACTTCTTATGTTATTTTGAAAGATTCAACTCAATTTCGTAGCTATCTGAAATATTGCATATTCCTATATGTGAAGCGAGTTATCGACAAATGACTGCTGATTTTATTTTTAGCGAAGCACCGTTTTCGTTTTTCTACTTGTTTTAATTTATTCATATCTTATTCCTCCCCCATTTTTTTTTATTAAAAGTGATAGTTTTTCTTGCAAAGTAGGATCACCTCGTAGTTATCAGCTTAACATGCCTTTCTACAAAATAAAACCTTGCATTTTTCAGCTCAATGCAGATAGGGTGATTCCTGCATTCTGAGCATTTTTATATTTTATATTTTATTATTTATTTATTTTCTGTTCCCTGAAATCAAGTCATCTTATCTTTCTTGAGCTTCATTTCGTTATTTGTTTTTTCGTTTAGAAAACTCTTGTTTAAATTCTAAATAAGTTCCTTCTTGTTATGTTACAGAGGTTTGCACTATCATTGGAATTATTATTATTTTAAAGTAGGGATTATTTTTGTTTTCATCTAAATAAAAAAGTTACTGGTCAAATTATTTTTATTTCAGTTATTTAATAACCTATTCAGGCTAGTATAGATTATTGTGTCAATTTATATCATCAATTTTTCCTGCATTATACTTCATTTTGTTCTTATACTGGGTATCCCATAAATCTGTAGACATTTTAAAAATTAATAAAAATTAAAGAAATTGATAGAATTGAACGCGATTTGCAAAAAACGCATTCCCACAAAAAAAAAAAGGGGTTTTTTTTTTTGAAAGAAAAAGAAAATAATTAAATTTTTCGTCTATAGAGGGGGTTGCACAAACGCGTAAAGAGAAATATGGAAATCAGAATCCAATAAATTGCACGATTTTACGATTAACACAGCTAATTTTTCATTTTGCCTCCTACTTGATACATGAAGTTTTAATTGGTAGATAAATCGATATTGGTAAAATTGTTTCCCCTGAGCTAAAAACTACCGATTGAAGTTTCTGTTAGCAGTGTTGTAACTCATTTGCAAATTGCAATTTGTGGTGATAGCTGACTCATAGAATAGGATTTGTATGCCTGTGAACATGTGCATATAAATAAATATAGTTTTTCATGGAAATGTGTGATTTTTCTCAAGTACAGCGCTCTCTATCGACGAAAAAATTAACTGTTATTTTTTTTCTTTGCTACCCTCCCCCCCCCCTCCCCCAATAAATTAACAAATAAATGGATAAATAATAAAATAATAATAAAATCCCCCCTTTACAAGAATAACTTTTTCGTAAGCCGCGTTCAATTATATTAATTTCTTCAATTGTTATTAAATTTTAAAATTAATAACAATTTTTTTTTGTGGGACACCCTGTATATATATGCATAATATTTTTCTAACAGTAAGTTTAAAATGGGTATTATATATTCAATAGACAAACGGTCGTTGGCGTAGGTTTAGCGGATCTCTAACTATCTCTATATAATATATAAGAATATCATTTTAATAAGTATACCTGCATCATCGATTTGTATTATAGAACATTTTGGCGCATTTTTTTCCCTTTCTTTTTTTACATGGTAAATAACAAAGATTATTTTCTTTTCTTTTAAACTTAAAACTTTTCCTGTGACAGCAGTAAATGTTGAATAAAAACATTTTTTCTTTGGTAGAGATTTTTGTTGCCCCAGGGGATTGAAACTTTAAGAACTCCTGTTGAGCGATTTCCATTTCTACTTAATTCATAGGCAAAAATTTCAAAATATTCTAATGAGATAGTTTATTACTTTTTACACTATCACTCTTTAGATTATGGCTCATTGCCTGCGACTATTTCTCAAAAAAAAAAAGGCCAATTTGTATTTAAATGAGGTATTTTTGCTGCCGAGAAATATATTTCAGGTATAAAATATTTTGAGATATTTAAAGCATATTAGAGTTTGCATGTTGTATTGGTAGCAATACTTGGCTTATAAACCCAAATTTAAACAAAAACATTCGTTGAATATAATTGACCGAAGTGCTTTATTAAAATTTACCAAGTCCATGATACTCGTATATTGTTTAGGAAATAATTACTTTTTCTCATAACTACTTGGGTAGACGAATATTATTTGAATTCCTATTTTTAACCTTGTTTTTTGCTCCAGTTACGCATTTTGAGGTCCCCTGAATGCGAAAATAAAGTTTTTAGTGGTTGATATGTGTGTTTTATTAGCATAACTTAAAAACAAGTAATTGCAGGTATTTTGTTATATTTTCCTTATTTGGTATTTTGAAGGTCAAATGATGATGCCACTTGAAAACTTTTATCAAGTATGGTAAGTTTCAAGAAGTGAAGCATATGAAAGTTGTTTGAATAATTGGAAAAAAAACTTTTAAAGTTAATAACAACTTTATAAATATTTTATAAATGTAAATACTATATTCAAACAGGAAAGAAACATATGTCAAATAAAGCTGTTTCTGAAACTATTTTGAACTGTTTTTAAATTATGTTGATACACAGCAGTAAGTTTTATCGTACCCTTTAATCTGTAATCGGTCTTTATACAGGATGTTTCTGAAATCCACGTACAAACTTGGAGGTGAGGTAGAAAATCTCAATAGGAATCAGAATCACACTGAAAAGCAGGGTTCCAAATAGTTAGGTGGCGCTGAAAGCGAGCTCTCGTAGAAATCCTGCAGTAAACTATTTACTGCACTACCGTTTACTACGGTTTACTTTAAGTTTTCTTGCTCTCGAGGTCAGCACGCGCGGATTTCTCATTGCAGCCGGAAAGGTAGGTGGATTGGGCGCAGTGGTCCATCGTATAGCCTCCTACATCACCTGATTTATCACCTCTTGATTTTTATTTGTGGTGTGGCATGAATGCTATTACTTCCGAAACGCTAGTAGATTCTGAAATGAAACTTGTTGCAGGAATCGTCATTTGCTGCTACGATCCGCTAAACGTTCTGTGTTTTTGAAAATGGTCGACAATCTATGCTGCGTATGTGTCAATCGTGCATGAATGCCAGTGGGTGGAATTTCGAAATGCTTTTAATTACGGTGCTTTTTTTTTTTTTTTGGTGCGTGTGTAATAAAGCGCTTGATGCTTCTTTTTTGTTTTCTGTATTGTGTCCTTGCTCTTTCTTTATGTCTTTTTATCACGCGAGGGCGGAATTTAGGACCCTGCTTTCCTATATGATTCTGATTCCAACTGATGCTTTTGGCCTCCCCTGCAAGTTTGTACGTGGAGTCCAGAAACACCCTGTAATACTAAAATGCAGGGCGCAATAGAAAGTTGCGTGTGTGCCACACCAGGTTAATTAATTTCAATTTCAATTGTCAGATTCTTATCCTAATGTTAAACTGGATAAGATTGGCAACTAAAACTGTGGATTTAAATGTTTGACATAAATAACTCGGCTTACTTTACTCATTTTTTATTACTTTCAAACCTGTTTTGATGGACTTTCACTTAATTTTTCACCGTTAGGACTTATTTATGTATGTATCTTTCGAAATTATTTATTTATTTTTTTTTTCGATATTTTTTCCATTTTATTCCCCCCCCTTCCCCCCCCCCCCGCCTTTTTTTTTTTTAACCGAGGAGAGAAAGTATTGCTTGGGGTCGCATTATCGAAAATGAGTTTGTGCTATAATTCTACATTTTGTGATCTTTTAAACCGAAAATGAGGTTTTAAGAGGTTAATCTATGCCTATGTATCTATGTCTATTATCTGCCTATGTATCTATGTCTTTTATAACTAAAAAACAGCTACTGTAAGAAAGTCCAAACTCTGTTTCTTTAAATCAGTATCGTATGAGGATATTATTTGAAACGTTTATTAAGATCTGATGAAAATACAAAATAATTTGAACACTACTAAACAAAAGAGTTTGGATATATTAGGGGCTGTAGTCGGAATTATTATTTGAAACGCATATTAATACTGCGATATTTTTACTGCGCTACATTTAATTACACTATGGCTAAAATATATATAGCTAAAATACATAAACTTTCTAAAAATTATTTGAATAAGATTCAAAGAATTACCAGGGTAAAAATTCTTTGAATAAATATTTCGAAATATTTTTTATAATTTAATCATAACTTTAAATATTTTATGAATATAGCTACACTATTCAAACGAGGGATTAAGAGAAGCGATCGTCCCCATTGGCAAAAGTGAAATAAGACTGCTTCTGAAACAATTTTCTATACATTTTAAAGCAATCTAGAAAGAGTCAACTACAGTACATTTTATCATACCTTAAACTGTAATAATGAATTTTTACAGTAATATAACGTAAGAGAAAGCAATGCGAGCGCCCCACACCAGATTATGTGAAATGATTTCTCTTGCTTTAATTAACGCGAAAAATTTTCTTCATCATCTATCATTTGTAGGCGGGCAGACAGCAAACTAAACTATCTGATCACACCGGTTCCTTTTTATTGTTTTGTAAACTATGTAAATGGAGGCGAGGCTAGTGAGAAGAGGTAAGTGACCATTTAACCAAAATTATTTATTGAGATAGAGATGAATGTGTTTCTAGTTTGGCAGCAGTTTTCTTCTTTTGCTTAAATAAATTATTCTTCTCTTTCGTGCCTCATTTATTTTACAGAAACCTATTTGTATTATCAACATCTATATTATTATCATAAGATGAATTGGATGTTACTTTTACAGGAACTAATTTATCAAAGATGAATGAATGTATGAGTATTAAAAAGAGACTAGGCAATTCATAAATGAACCGTAGACACACACACATACATACGAAGAAAAATAAAAAGGTTCAACGAATAAAATACCAATAAATAAATAAATAAATAAATAAATAAATAATAATTGAAAGGGAAATTGCCGACAGATGTTTCTGCAGTATTGTGCCTACCGTCGTAGGTGCATTAAAGAGTGAAAGGCTAGTGTGCTTCTACTACATATATGAAGGAACAGGAATCTATGGACAGCACACTTCAAAAATTGTTTTGCTATATTACACAACAATATTGAGGTAGCCTACTTGCCATAACTATGCAGAGAAATGTTACCAGTTGTAACTTTGTAACCTTGCACTGTATGTAACGGTTACACAGGTACAGTTGGTAACATTTCTCTTCAGAATTGTGGTATTTCTCTACATGGTAAGCTGCCTCAATATTGCTATGTAATATAGGGTAAATGCACCAGTGATCGACACTTTTAGAGCAATCTCTGATGCTTTTAATGTTCTAGTTATGAGAAAATATTTTTAGAAATCTTAAGTTAGTACATATGGTATGAAAGACATTCAGAACCGCATATATGTTAAAATATATACATTTGATAACAATTATTTTTTTATGAATTTTTATTTGACACCCATTCAATGTTCCAGTAATTGACACTGCCAGTTTTTCCTTTTATCTGTAATTGGCACCATATGTTCCAGTGTTTGACACTGCTAGTTATTCATTTTACTAGTTATTAGCACCCTATGCTTTAATCTTTGACATAAAATGTTAGAATTCTTATATATAAAATATATGATTCTATGAGTTTTCTTATTTATTAATTATTTCGGGATAGATGTCAATTACTGGAGCATGCCAATCACTGGAGCACCTACCCTATAACATAAATTTTTTTACAGTGCAGTTCCGGTAACAGACACACACATACGGAAGGAGTTTATCATATAAAACATCAATAAATAAACAAATAATAACAATTATTATTAATAATCTATAATAATAAAAGTAATAAATAAAATAAAATAATAAACAAATAAATAACACATGAAAGAGAAAATGCTGACAACTGTTTCAGTAACATTAAGCATGGCGTTATAAATGCATAAAAGACAGAAAGGATATGTGCCCCTATATATGTAAATAAAACCAGATTTCGCTGATTATAAAATCAGACAGCTGTTTCGGTAACATTTAGCATGCCATCATCAGTGCATAAAGAAAATTGCAAAGTGCATAAAGAAAGTTGAAAGTGTGTTCCTGTATACGTGAAGGGAACTGGATTCGTCGAACTGTAAAATCAGACAGTTATTTTGGTAATAATGAGCTTATCGTCATCAGTACATAAAAGACGGAAAGAATATGTACTACTATACATGTAAACGGAGCTAGATTCTATGGACTATAAATTGCAGACAACTACTATTATCAGTGCATAAAAAACAGAAAAGACCCGTCCCTCTAAATATGTGAAAAGTAGAATTTGACGAACTGTACTTACCACTTTACCATAATAATAATAAATGTCAATGTAGCAAAGAAATTTTTCGTCTGTTATTATTGTTATTATTTTTCTATTTTTAGAAAATTAATTTTCTTACTGGCAATCTTATTTGTTGCGCTTATAAATTTTTTTATAAGCTCTTTTTCCTTTCTTTCTTTCTTTCTTTTTTTTTTTTTTTTGTGAATAATGAAATAATGTCGTGTCTGTATAATAGACTGCAATTCTTTTTGTCTTTAAAGTGTACTTATTTTTTCTTTTATTTAAAAACCCATTTTAAAATACTTCGTATATATTTTGGCATAAAAAATAGAGTCAAATTCAAACTCATTCATAAATCTTCTAATTTTGCACTGATAATTTTTTAGCATTACAGAATTAGACATTTCTATGATACATTTCCTATTTCTAATTATGGCAAGAGAAAAATTCATCACCTAAAACTCTTATAGAGAATCGAGTACATTTTGTCCTTCGTTATTTTAAAAAGTACGTAGAAAAGAATTATAAATTGAAGCTCGGTAGGAGATTTTTCCAATTAAAAAAATAATATTAATAATATTTTCTTTCTTTTCAGATATTCTCCAATGTTTAAAATTATTACCTAGCTGTGCATTAGAAATACATATAGTAGACTATTATATACTGCCCTAAATTAATTCAAAAATTCAGTAGTACACTGTAAAAAATAGGTTCTTAAAAATAAGTATATATTGTCTCAAAATAGCCCCGAAACAATATATACTAAAATTTGAAAACCCATGTACTCATTTTTGAGTACATTGACATGCTCAAAAATGGGGATATTGGGATTCTTATTGGTCAACCCTATTTTTGAGCATGCCAATATACTCAAAAAGGAGTACATTGGGTTTTCAAATTTAAGTATATATTGTTTCGGAGCTATTTTGAGATAATATATGCTTATTTTTAAGAACCTATTTTTTACAGTATAAAAAATATGAGCATTAAAAAAAAAAAAAAAAAAAAAAATCGGTACTAGACCTTTTTTTTTTTCGTTCTTCTTCTTCTTTTTTTTTTTTTTTTTTATTTTTAACAAGCAATTATACCAACAAATTCATCGTCAAATAGGGAAAAAAAATTCAAAAGTCGTCAAGGAAGTCTTTTCTGAAGCTGTTACGCAAAACGGTCTAGATATTACAAATTTCTTTCTATTCTAAAAAAAAAAAAAAAACTGATTTTAAGCATAATATTTCATTTAAAAAAAAAAAAAGTGGTATTAAACATTATGCATTTCAATCTGACATTGAATATGGGAATTTCTATAACATTTTTCTGCTTTTGTCTTGTGTTATGCACTATTAATATTCCTATTCAGTAAAAGGTAAAGCAGCGAATAGGCGGGCAGAGCATCGCAGGGATTAATAAGTGAAGTGAGCCGGGGGAAAGCGAAACTTCCTTTGGGAGTTGGTGAGCGGAGCGAGCAGGAAGCAGATCCCCTAATAATAATAATTTAAAAAAAAAATCAAAATCATTTAGAGAACTGCCATCTACACCACTTACTGAAACTTGATTCGATTAAATTTGAGTAACTCTGTGTATTATCTATAAATTATATTCACATCACACCAAACAGTGTACTTAAATTACCCTTAATTTTCAGTAGCCCTAAGGATTATCTATAAATTATATTCATACCAAACAATACACTTAAAGTTAGTGCACATTCAGACACAAATCAAAAAATGCAGGATCTAATTTGAAATTCTCTTTAAGCCACTTTAAAAACATAACACTCATAGATCAAAATTATTTTGTGTGGCATTGTTAAAAGGAATAATTACTTTTCATACCATATTCTATGTGAAACATGCTTTCGGGCATCTATATATTAATAGGCAAGCATAAAATTTGTTGTCCCTTTTTAACATATTAATTATGGGAGTAGAGGGTTGAAAATGGTATCATTCGAAAGGTATGGCTAGCCGGAAGGTGCGAATACAAATACTATTTTCTTACGATGGCAAGAAGGTATTTAAAAATATATTTATTTTTTATGCATTTTCCCCCATTTTTCCCTTTTATATACGTATTCCTTCACATTAAAAAAATACCTAAAAGTAGAAAGTTGTTAAATCTGGCAATTTCATAAAGCTCAAATAAAACCATAGACACAGTAATTTGTATAATGTAGCATCACTATACGCAAGCGAAGTGATGACGTCACTGTCTGTCCATGGAGCCATGTAAAAGATTTTCTATGTTAATTGTCCATTGAGTTTTTGTAAAAAATTATTAAAAAATAACGGAAATTATCTGCCGATTTTAATTCCGATATTTGGGTATCCGCGATTGTAATGAAATGCTCGCCCTCTGGTGGGCTAAGGTGAAATTACAATAAACATGGTTTAATTCGAATTCCATGCAGCCGCCATTGCTTGCCGACATTTAGTTTCACATATATTTATTGAATAAAAATGAATAAATACGGTTAAAAAGATAACACATACTTTTGTGTGCCACAGTGTAACTCCAAAGGATCAAGAAATCCAGAATTGAGCTTCCATTTATTTCCAAATGGCAACTTTAAAATTTCAGTTGCTTCGGCTAATGGAAGTAAAGAATTAATCAGATGATTTGAAATTAATATTTGTTCAACTTCAGTTAAAAATCTACTTCCGATCGAACTTTGAATAAACTGAAGTATTTTTTCCAAAAGCAATCAATTTTCCATAATGTAATGGCGGAGAAATTATAGTACGAATATTAAGTAGAATAACAAAAAGAACACTGATGGAACACACGTGGCTATGTTTACTAACAACTGCAGTGTTCACAAAGCGCCGTCTATCGATCATTACAAACGCGGATAGTTATATATAAGTTACTGTCTACATGTGTTTGATTGAGTTATTTTTTCTGTAAAATTGATAAAATTTTAATTTAAAATCACAAAACTCCAGAAAAAAAAAAAAAAAAAATGGCAAACTTCCAGTTTCGAATGTAAAAATAAACATTTCATTTCAAAGGGTGATATTTAAACAATAAATATTGAACTAATATACTAAATAAAAGGAAAATGGATTTGTTACTAACTGCTGCATGTATAAGTAGACGATACGGAAAAAATTCCGATTTCCGTTTTTTGCTGAATTTACATGCTTTGAGCTTTCTTTACGTTTCAATTACCTGAAATTGGTTACTTATTTTTTAAAAAAGTGTCTTTATTGCTAGCTTTTGTGGGTAGAAGAAGCAAGTAGAAGATTCATAAAAACTTTTGATTTCCGGTTTTCGATGAATTTACACGTTTTGAGATTTCCTTGCATTTTAATTAAGTGAAATTAGTGAAATTGACTACTTATTTTTATTTTTTAAAAAGTGGATTTATTATTATTTCCTCTGCATATATAAGTAGAAAATATAAGATTCAGAAATGTTTTAGATTTTCGGTTTTCGATAAAGATACACGTTTCGAAATTTCCCGAACTCAATTCGACCATTTTTGAAAAATATCCTTTTTTTTTTTTTTTTTGTTCAAACACTGTACTTTATGAACCAATCGAATTAATTTAACATAATTTGATACTTGGTTGGACCTTGCTCTGACATGGTACCTATTAGCGTCTGGGCTGTATCACACATCAAGGGGCGTTTTCACGCTGCGATTTTCTCTCATTTCAGGAAAGGCTAACATCTACAGAGAGAAATAGTTATATTAAGTAAAACTCTGCTGATTCAGTTAGAGTGAATATTGGCAAACAATTGCCGCAGCTGTGTTGCAATTACATTCCGTTTAGGACAAGGCAATAACTTTGCTTTGCCTCGCTTTGCAAAAAAAAAATGGTCGAGTTTCGACCACTGGGCGACGCTAGTAAAAAGAAATATGTCACACGCCGGAAAGAAAAGTGACACAACTCAATTTTTTTTTTCGAAAAATGGCGATAAAGCATTGACTAGCCTACAATAAAACTGACACAAATGCCTCTCAAGAGGCTAAATTTCGATTTCGAGATTAAAATGTGACGCTTTTTGTGCACGTTGGGCACTTCATACACATTTTCCAACGTCAAAAATTCAAAATTTCCTTTTTATGACAGATGTCATTTTTCTTGCCGGTTGCGATATGTCAATTTCATTATGTTTAGTGCAGTCTAAAAAATTTAAACTGCACTATCGGGAAATTTCATCCATAAAACTAATGTATAAGAATATTTTTGTGTGTCCCTGTGCACGAACTATTTGTGCTATCTCAGTGAGAAGTTTCAAGTAGGACCTCATATAGTACTAATTTAAAATACTTGGGTTTGGAGTTCTTGAGTTACGCTGATAACAAACTCACATTAGACACACAAACTGGCCAACCGCTAAAAATATCATTTTACCATGTTTTTATTAACTTCTATTTTTGTTTGTTTGTGTGTTTGTTTGTCCGGTACAAATCTTGCAATCTATTTTTAACTAACTTCCCTGCTAGCTAGACATTTGAAACTTTCACAGTAGCTCAGAAACCGGTGACAACACAATACTTCGAAGTCAGATTTTCGAATTTTTGAATAGTTTTCTTTTAATTAATTAAAATATGAATATAATAAGCTCCTAATAGCAATAAAAATAGTCATTAAAATATTAGCTATAATTTACTTGTTGCCAAAAAAAAAAAAAATTACGAGTTCATTTTTTTTCGACATAAAAATATTTAATTAGAAGTGAGCTTTAAAAAATTGTAAAAAGTTAAATTATGCATCTGGCAAAAATTGACGTCATTATCACTTTAAAGATTTTCCACACATTGATAAAATACTAATGTAGTTCATGATGCAAATATATGTTGCTCTGAAAGGATTAATATTTAATTTAAAAACCAACTTTTTTTTATCATTATTATTCAAATTTCCCGTAACTCTTTAACCAATCACATTAGAACGCCCATCATCCATAATAAAGATTTTCTCGTAAAAAGTCGCCAAATCTGGCGGCAAACCCATTACCTGCCTATTGGAGCTTTTTAATGCGTTTTAAAGGGAAAATCAAGCTATTTTAACGCGAAGAAGAGCTGGAAATGCAGAAAATTGACATTTTATCAACTTACTAAGCCTCTTTGAAAGAATTTATACAAAAATAAATACAATTATTTACAATTTCGTAACAATAAGCATTGATAAAGTGCTAATGTAGTTAGTTCCATAGCTGTGATTCAACAGAAAATTTAAAAACATGGTTTATAAAAAGTTTTTTATCTTATAATTATTTGTATTCAACCCACACAGCCACTAACATCCATAAGACATCTATAAACACGTATAAAAGTTTAAATATGATCCCCTAAACGTCTATAAATATCCTAAAGATATCTATTAGCACGACAAATGTCACTCTTTTTTACATCCATTAGATGTCCGTTACATATCCGATAAATCTCCAAATATCCAATAATTGGACTTGTTAGATCTAATAGATATTGAAAATGTCTAAATCTTGTTTCGATCTAACATGTTACATCTATTAGACATCGAAAAAGGCACGTCTAAATTTCGTCTACATTTAAACATCTAATAGATATCTATAATTAGTACTGGATATCCAGGACTTTTAATGGACATTTTTTACCTTTTTATGGATCATTTGGATGTAATTTAGATGTCTGATGGATATCAGTGGCTGTATGGGAAGGGACATGTAAATATCGAAAAAACACTCGAAAATCTGACTTCAAAACAATATTTTTTATACCATACATGAATGAGAAAATATAAGTACTTTAATTGATGCACAACATAGTGCTGATATATATATATATATATATATATATATATCAGTGGCGATTCGTGAATGACGTTTAGGGTATGCTCCACATGAGTAGTTAGAAACAGTACATCAAAACTGATATTTAAGCATCTTATTGGCTAATTCGCTTGTTTCGAGAAACAACGTAGATATTACGACATTTAAACAGCCAATCAAATGAACGGGCTTTCCATGATAACGAACTGTTCCTAGCCACCAGTATGGAGCATACCCAAAACGTCACTCACGATACGCCACTGATATATATATATATTCTGCCATTTAGTAAATAATAAAAAAAAGTGATAAATGAAATTCTATTTTTATTCATAGTGTGTAGCATTTACAAGCACGCTTAGAGATGTTCCTAAAATATTCTACGGCGATAAACAGTGTCAGTATTCTTTATTAATTCGAAAGGATACCAAAGGAACCTGCTGAAAGAAAGAGAAACTTTAAAAACAGCTAGGTGTTCCGATGAATGTATGAATTATTCATGAATGGCGCCATCTGAAAATTACCTTAGTAAATAACAGAGCTGATAACATTTACAGCAAATTTATGTGTCGTTACTTCTAGGAAAAAAAGACACCAGATCGGAGATAGAAAAAATCTTGAGTATATATTTGAAATATCTGAGTGTCGTTTCTTCTGGACAAAATTCGTGACAAAAACTTTAATGAAAAATAAAAATCAGTAATTACTAATACTTTTGGCAAAATTTGATGTGATATACAGTCGGAAGCAAAATTATTGAAGCGTTAGCAATAATTCGTATTTGAGAGATGTTCACCTAATACTGTTTCGTAAAATAAGTATTTGTCGAGTCATGATCTTAGTCTTTATGTTGCTTATAAAAAAGTACAGTTGAACCTCGTTAACGTGAATCTCAGGGGGAATAAAATTTTTTTTCATGTTATCAGTAGTTCATATTATCAGTAAGTAATCTTCATATGACTAAACTAATCTTCATTTTGACGGGGACTGTAAAAGCAGTTCATGTTAAAAGTAATTCACGTTAACAGTGTTCACGTTAAGTTGATAATAAAAATTAGCGATCAAACTTAAAAAAATAATCTGGTGTGTCACTCACACTACTTTCTCTTACCCTGAAATTTAATACTATAAATAAAGGTTGGAGATTAAGAGGTAAGATAACGAGTACTGTTATGTAAACCTATGCTAAACAATTCAAATTAGGCTGCGGAAGAGTTTTATATGAAAATTAGATCTGTGTGAGGGGATTAAAGTACAAAAAACAAGCTATGAATATTTAGCTTAAAACATGCATTATTTACTATATCTCTATGAGAAATTTATTTCAATTCCCAAACAGCTTTCCTGCAAATGATAAAATATTATTAGTAAAGCACATCCACTAACAACAAACAACTAGTGTGTTGTGGCCACCACACGACTTTTTTCTATATTTTCCTATACAAATTCACTCAGTAAAAATAATTTATTAAAATTATTATTTAAAAAAATTATCTTCCATAATAATGCACACGGTTTCCATATTAGAGAAGTAGTATGAAACTAAATATCCCCCAAAAAAAAGTTGAATTTATTCTCAATATTACATTTAAAAAAAAAAAAAGAAAATTTCGTTAAAAATGAAAAAAATCAATAACTTTATTTTAAATTATCGTAGATCGATGGTTCAACCATTCGTTTTATAGGTATATTGGCGAGCTCTTTTGAAAGATACCCATCATGAAAATTTACTCCCCTCGAGGGGGGACTCCTTCCCCCCCCCGGGGGGGGGGAGGCGAGGCTCCTAGATACACAAATTTTTTTTCACAGTTGACTATCTCTATTGCACAAAATATATATTCGTTTCATTTGGTTTAGTGCAGTCTATAGATGTTAAACTCTACTTACCTGTAATTTCCCCCATAGACGTAATGTATTTGAATACTTTTGAGTGTCCTTGTACACGAACCATTTGCTTCATCTCAATGAAAAGCTTAGTGTAGCATCCCTGTATAATACACATTCAGAATACCGAGTTTGGAATTTCTACTACTATTTGTTCTTGATATATGCTGATGACAGACAGACAGACACACACACACAGACCATTCGCTACAAACATGATTTTCGTATTCAGGGGACCTCAGAACATGTAAATATAACAAAAAATCACGTTCGGAAATTTGACCCTAAAAAAATACTTTCTCGACCCTATGGGTAAGAGAAAGTAAAAAATGAAAATGAAAAATATGGATGTGTGCTTCAATAATTTCGCTGCCGACTGTATAGGATTTTTTCATACGTGTATAATGTGAGTTACAAGAGCATAGAACAAATGTTTAACGAACTATCCACTGTGTGTGTAAGAATCCGCACTCTAATTTTTTTTTTAGAATCATATAAACTCATGGAATAACAATATTATATTCACTCAATATTGTTATGTAAGGTGAATTCTTTTTACAATTTTGTTTAACTTTAACCATTAACAATTTTATAATTTTGTAAAATTTATCTTAAATAATAATAATTTTATATTAGGCCATTTAGTATGAAATGTCCGATCGTCGCCAGTAGTATGAGATTTCAAGATGTCGGTTTGGATCGACCCCAGACATTAGTTATTACTAGGTTTATTATGTACGTGAGTACACTTTCAAATTTGTATATTGTATTATGCAGCATCTCTAAGTCGGCTACGGAGAACATGTTGTGTAGTGTTAAACTATAAACAAATAAAAAAAAGCATGTCATTTTCAAATATGAGTTGGAACGCCCTATCAGAGTCTGAAGGTTTTATCCTTAAAGTTGGTAGACGGGATGTGCCGGGTTTTCATCCCAGGTAGCGCTAGTCATCTTGGTCGTTCGGAGTTTTTTTTTTTTTTTTTGAAACTAGCGTGAATTCGGCTTAAGACTATTTAGAAAGATCCACACGATGGGTATCCCACCTCTAGATACCCGTGTTGACAACTGGCATTAATCCACAACACTAACTCCAACATGAGTTAATGCCAACTCAAAAATGAAAAAAATATCAATGCTGTATTTTGAAAAGGTTTGGCTAATGAATGCACAGTGGGTTGTTTGTTTAAAAAATTCCAGTCATGATACTTTCATCTTCAAACTCATTTATCTGGACACCCAAGTCCGAGGTATTTGAAGAGGAGTTGAAAGCTTAGTAGAAGCAAATTAATTCCAAATTACAAGAATTAGCAGCAAATTTTGATTTTAGTATCCCAAAACATAGCAGAAAAAAAAAAAAAAAAAACACCAATGCCCTGACAGGGAATTGAAAACAGGGCAGCAGAAAAAAACATCAATCCTGCATTTTAAAAATGTTTGGCTAATGAACATGCAGCGGGTTGTTTGTTTAAAAAATTCCAGTCAGAATACTTTCATCTTTAAACTGTTTTATATGGACACCTGTGTCTGAGGTATTTTAAGAGGAGTTGAAAGCTTAGTAGAAGCAAATTCATTCCAAATTGCAAGAATTAGCAGCAAAGTTTGATTTTAGTATTCCAACCTATATTCATATTAGAGCATAAGAAGCGAATCAGCAAGTGTGAAAAAAGCTCAACTCATTGGTTCCGCACGAGTTAACTGAACAGCAGAAGAGGACACGTCTTAGAATATGTTTATTTTTATTGTCACGACTAAAAGTGGAACCAATCCTGCATTGTATTTTTCTGCGAGTTGAACAATGGTTTCTTTTATATAATCATAAGCGTTCGTACTAGTGGGTTGATAACGTGTCCATTATATACCCTGAAACCTAGACTGTACTCTAAAAAAACTCATAATAGTGTCTGTTTGAGGAGCAATATTGGAATTATCGACTACAGCTTCATGAAAGAAGGTCATTTTATTAAAGGAGACGTTTATTGGAAGTAATTATAGATGATTCAATGAGCAGGCTTAGGAAGGACGAAGTAGCCAAGATTAGTCAATCGATACAGGGACAAGCTCGCCCATAGGTTTTGTGTTAAAAACTGCGCTTTCTATACTCGGAGGAAGGACTATCCTTCCTCCGAGATTCTATAGGACTTGGAAAAATCTATGTAATCCGCCATATTCACCAGACTTGACGTCACAAGATTATCATATTTTTAAGGCATTGAAATAATTCTTGCAAGAAATGATCTGCAACAAGTTTTAAAAGATGCATTTCGCAATTTCGTCGACTCTTATCCTGCCTATTTCTTTGCGGCTAGTATTAACAAGCAACTCTTACAATGGCAACATTGTGTAGATAGTGATGAGGCATACTTTAAAAAAATGACATGATTCCTGTTGGAGATATAATGAATATAAGTAGCAGTGGTGTCTTGTGAATAATGTTTTGGATTAGTTCAATACGCTGGCTATAAACAGTACATTATAACAGAATATTTATTCACAATGTTGATTGATTCACCTGTTTCGAGAAATGGCGTAGATAGGATGACATTTTAACAGCTGATCTGATGAATGAGCTCTTCATGATAACGTATTGTTTTTGGTGTTCCATATGGGGAGAGATTTCAAAACGTCCTTTACGAAACTATGCTAATTAGTCGGGCATCGAAATCGAACATCTCATGCTTAATTACTTGATAAATTTATCAACTAGAAAAAAAAAAAAAAAAGATAACTTCACATTTTATAAATATTTATGCGTGAATGTCCTTTTTTCATACAAAAACAGCAACCATCTTACAAATGTGAGAATCTTTTATCTTGCGAAAGTCCCCAGTTTATAAAAAAAGAATGGGCCTCACTTTCATTTAATGGGAATCATTTAATGGGTAAGTCTTTCTGTGAAAAATGATTCATATACAGGCCGAGTCTATACTTTACTCTTATATCAGGGTTCTTACAACCCTGTCTTTTTCCAAAGACTCTTCTACTCCTATTCATTAAAAATAAATTTCTTCTTAAATATATGGGATTGTTCTATTACAAAGATTGCCATATAAAATGTCCGGCATGCAAATTTAAGGACCGTGGGTAGTAACTTAACACCATACATACAGTCGGCAGCAAAAGTATCCGAGCACTAGCAAAAATTCCTATATAAAACTAGTATGTTGTGGCCACCACAAGACTTTCTTCTATACTTTCTTATACAAATTCACTCAGTAACAATATTTAAAAATATATATATTACGATTTTTTCAAAGTTTTTTTTTCGTTAAAAGTAAAAAAAAATCGATAACTTTCTTTTAAATTATCACATATTTATAGTTCAACCATTCGTTTTAAAGGTGTTGACGAGACCTTTCGAAAGATACCCATCTTGAAAATTTATCCCCCCCCGAGGGTACTTCCCCCAGGGGGGGAAAGCGATGCCCCCACATGCACAAAATGTTTTTCCTAATTAACTACTACTATTATCAATAATTCACATTAATTTTACAATCACAGGTTAAGAATAACTCTCATTATGTACATTTATACGAAATTTTGTCCTATACTGCCATGTTAAAAATTTAGAAAATATATGATCAAAGCGCCACCTGTTGAGCGATTGATCCCCAAACCTAATCAGCACCAGTTTATGTCAGGGGCCAACTAAATACCAAGTTTGGTTAAATTTGGTTAAAAAAAAAAAAAAAAAAAAAAAAAGATTTTTTTTCCTAAGTTTTTTTTTGTTAAAAGTAAAAAAAATCGATAACTTTGTTTTAAATTGTCACAGGTTTATAGTTCAATCATTCGTTTTAAAGGTATTGACGAGACCTTCCGAAAGATACCCATCTTGAAAATTTACTCCCCTCGAGGGGGGGACTTCTCCCCCGGGGGGGGGGGGTGGCGAGGCTCCTACACATACAAAAAATTTTTCCCAGTTGACTATCTCTATTATAAATAATTCTTGTAAATTTCATAAAGATTACTAAAAAAGAATTCGCTTTATGCACATTTATACAAAATTTTGTCCTATATCACCATGTTAAAAATTTAGAAAAAGCGGGATGGCAACGCAACCTGTAAAACAATTTTTACCAAACGTTGATAGGCACTAATTTATGTAAAGGTGCAACTACATACCAATTTGTATGAAATTCTGTGCAGTAGTTCCTGAGATACAATTGCCACAAAATTTTGTCACACACACATACAGACTGACAGACATTTTCTAAAAATGGTCAAATCGTGTTCTACAGCTCTCAAAACGTGTAAATCAATCAAAAAAAATTTTACGTATCCAGTATTTACTTCTATTGAATATAGAAGAAAGTAATTAATGTTATTTCTTTAATGCTCACCAAGATAAAATCTACAGGTTCAAAGAATAGAAATCACAAATCGTCATTTTTGAATGAGGTAATCTTTATAATACAAAGCGATAAAAATTTCGTATATGGAAAGGAAAAAAAAAAAAAAAAAACTAGTATGTTGTGGCCATCACAAGACTTTCTTCTATATTTTCCTATATAAATTCACTCAGTAACAATATTAAAAAAAAAAAAAAAAAAACGTTTTTTTTTCTAATTTTTTTTCGTTAAAAGTAAAAAAAAAAAATCGGTAACTTTGTTTTAAATTATCACATATTTATAGTTCAACCATTCGTTTTAAAGGTATTGACGAGACCTTTCGAAAGATACCCATCTTGAAAATCCCCCCCCCCCCCCGGGATGAAGCAATGCCCCCACATGCACATATTTTTTTTTCATTTTCATAATTAACTACTACTATTATCAATAATTTATATTAATTTTACAATCACAGGTTAAGAATAACTCTCATTATGTACATTCATACGAAATTTTGTCCTATACTGCCATGTTAAAAATTTAGAAAAAATACGATCACAGCGCCACCTATTGAGCGATTGATCCCAATATATAAGCAGCACTAGTTTATGTCAGGGGTCAACTAAATACCAAGTTTGGTTAAATTTCGTTTAAAAAAATACGATTTTTTTCTAAGTTTTTTTTTTTTTTCGTTAAAAGTAAAAAAAAAATCGATAACGTTGTTTTAAATTATCACAGATTTATAGTTCAACCATTCGTTTTAAAGGTATTGACGAGACCTTTCGAAAGATACCCATCTTGAAAATTTACTCCCCACGAGGGGGGAGTAAATTTTCAAGATGGCCACCCCCTCGCCATCTCCTCCCCCTCGCCACCCCATCGCCACCCCCCCTCGCCACCCCATCGACCACCCCCTCGCCACCCCCCCCCCCTCCAGGGGGGGGGGGGTGGCGAGGCTCCTACACATACAAAAAAATTTTCCCAGTTGACTGTCTCTATTATAAATAATTCTTGTAAATTTCATAATGATTACTAAAAAATAATTCTCTTCCACCCTCACCCACCCTCGATGGCCCCCCTCGCCACCCCATCGCCACCCCCCCCCCTCCAGGGGGGGGGGGGTGGCGAGGCTCCTACACATACAAAAAAATTTTCCCAGTTGACTGTCTCTATTATAAATAATTCTTGTAAATTTCATAATGATTACTAAAAAATAATTCTCTTTATGCACATTTATACAAAATTTTGTCCTATATCACCATGTTAAAAATTTAGAAAAAGCGGAATGGCAACGCAACCTGTAAGACTATTTTTACCAAAAGTTGATAGGCACTAATTTATGTCAATGTGTAACTACATACCAATTTGTATGAAATTCTGTGCAGTAGTTCCTGAGATACAGTTGCCACAAAATTTTGTCACACACACACAGACTGACAGACAGACGGACAGACAGACAGACATTTTCTAAAAATGGTTAAATCGTGTTCTACAGCTCTCAAAACGTGTAAATCCATCAAAAACCCGAGGTCGAAAATTTTTACGAATCCAATACTTTCTTCTATTGAATACAGAAGAAAGGAAAAAGTACACTGAATACCGTTTTATTAAATAAATCCTTGTTGAATCATGTTCTTAGACTGACTAAGAACAGGATCCGACAAGGATTTATTTAACAAAACTGTATTAAGTGTACTTTTTTTTACATAGGGATTTTTTCTAGTGCTCGGTACTTTTATGACATTTATAAGATAGACCATTGATTTATAAATTTGTAGGATAGATATAAATTCAAGAGGAAGTTGCAAAATAAAATAACGTTTATTCATCCATATGGATTATGACATATATATGACAGATTATTCTTTCAGAAACTTTTAAATTTTAAAGGTAGTTGCAGAATAAAACTTTACTTATGTCAGTATACAATGCTTATGACATTTACTTAATCAAACATATCTATATATTAACTAGCAGACCCGGCCACGCGTTGCTGTGACTAAGTTATACGTTGAATTATACGGCTATAAACTATTTAGTACAGTCAAATTATTATTTACGAACAAAGACGAAAACGTTGTAGTCGATGTAAAAACCCACAGGGTTGAGATTTGAAACTTCGATCAAAATTTGGAAGCGATTGATAAAAATTTTCGTAGTGTTGATATTAAGCACAAATTAATTTTATTGTAGGGTCCTATAAATTTTAATGGAGAAGTGATATATATTATTTCTAATGCTACTTTGGATAAAATTGCTAAAATGACTAATATATAAATTGAATTCTATTAAAATTCTATTAAAATAAAAGTATAAAAGAAACAGACCATTTTAAAATCAATTTTTATGGAGGAGTGAAATATAATATATGCTATAATGGATAATTTTACTATAAAATGACCTCATCATTTTAAATATTTTAAAGAGGGCAACAGCTGTAGTTATAAAAAGGAAAACAATAAGGCTAAACCAGAAAAATAAGTAAATTTGATAAATATTTTAAAACTTTAAAATTGGAAATCTTATGAAATATTGGACATTTAAAGTAAATACATGTATCATTTTAAATAGAAAAAGATTTTGAAAAAGTCTAGTGTATTTTAACGAAGTGATGAGAAGTTTTTGAGTATGTTAAAATTTTAATAGTAAATTCAAGTTAATAAAGATGGGAAACATTGAGGATTAAGATAAGAATAATTATAAGATTAAAAAAAAAAAAAAAAACTTTTTATATACCATGCTTTTAAATTTTAATATACTAATAATATACTAATTAAAAGGAAAATTAAATATTCTATCATAGTTTGAAGTCAAATTTGTTTTCAAATGTCTAAATAAAATATCTGATGTAAGATACTAATATTTTGCAGCGGAATAGATTTCATTTCTGTCATCCTTGGCGAAAAAAAAAGAATATCGCCAAATTATCTGGCGAAAATATTTAATTCCTTTCAAAAATCATGGTTATTTTAACAATTTATATTAAAAGAGTAATGAATAATATGAAACAATATTTCGTACAATACATATTACATGTCATACATACGTACAATGAATAATACATATTACATTTCGTACAATGTATACATCTGGCAAAAAAAAAGCGAAGGGCGACAGAGTTTTGAAATTTAAAATTAAAATTTTGTCAATTTGACAGCAAAATAATTCAATCTAACACCCGCGATAACTAATACGTATCTATACCCAAATATAAGGATTAAAATCGGGAAATAAATTTCCTCGATTTTTAATAATTTCTTACAAAAAATCCAGTGGGCAATTAACATAGGAAATCTTTTTCTTGGCTGCACAGACGGTTGCGTATAGAACTCATAGATATAGTATAGCATATATAGAATAGAGTGATCATTGGGGAGAAAAAAGTTATTCCTTTTCATTTGGGAAAAGACGACGTTTTTACCAAAATATGGCCGTCTTTCCTCGAGTGAATACACACGGGAATACATACTAATATTTTAGCAAATAAAATTTATGAATAATTTATTTGCTAAAGGGGAATGGAAGACTCCAGATACAGTTTCAAATTCATATTTCTTTCTTTCTTTTCTTACTTTTTTCTTTTTTTTTTTTTTTTTTTTTTTTTCAATACCATTTAATGGCTGTTTCCAAAGCTTTTTTTTTTTTTTTTTTTTTTCGGCATCAAAAAACTTTGTACGATAACATGGGGATGAGAGATCTATATATATTACTATATCTATGATAGAACTACATTAGCACTTTATCAATGTGTATAAAATCTTTAAATTGATTATGACGTCAATTTTCGTGAGATGCATAATTTAACTTTTTATAATTTTTTAACGTTCACGTTTGATTAAATGTATTTATTTTTATGTCGAAAGAAAATGAACTCGTTTTTTTTTTTTTTTTTTTGGCAACAATTAATTTAATGGAACTCACAGATATTTTGGAGCAACTTTAATAAAGGTCTATAATTAACAAATAATTGCAATAAAACAATATTGTGACAATAAATTGAGATAAAAACTATCCTATCTCTCAAGTTGGACCAAACTACACACAGTGTGCAAAATTTCATTAAAATCGGTTCCTTAGTTTAGGAGTTTACCCCGGACAAACATCGTGACACGTAATTTATATAATATATATTTATATATATATACAGATAGGCAAGCATAAAATTTGTTGTCCCTTTTTAACATATTAATTATGGGAGTAGAGGGTTGAAAATGGTATCATTCGAAAGGTATGGTTAACCGGAAGGTGCGAATACAAATATTATTTTCTTACGATGTCAAGAAGGTATTTAAAAATACATTTATTTTTTATGCATTTTCCCCCATTTTTCCCTTTTATACACGTATTCCTTTACATTAAAAAATACCTAAAAGTAGAAAAGTAGTGTAAAAAGGACAGTTCACCGACACGGTGGAGGGACGGAGGGACGATGAGGGTCTATGGTGGAGGCGCGCCTCCACCATAGATATATTTATTTTTTTACTCCACCAATATTTATTTTTTTACATCGCATTATAGACAAAAATAAAAATAATAAAAATAATAAAAATAAAATAAAATAAAATAAACTGAAATTGCTCCAAACCTCGCTTTGGGTACCCGCTGTCTACGGCATCTCTTTTTCCGCCCGCATTGCATCAGGTCTAGGTTTCCCATGCCTGCAGGAAGATCTTTCCCGGGCACATCAATCTGGATATTTATCGACGACAGGTGGGATCTGCTATTATTTAAGAACTACGATTTTAAAGATGACTGTATCTCAGCATCTATTAAATATTTTAGTTTTGAACCATGTATTTTATAGCCCATGCTATTTACACTATATAACGATTTGATTCCGACCAATGTAATAAAATAAAATAAAATAAAAAGTAGATTAAGTATATATATAAACAAATAAATTTTAATAAATTTAATCCTTTTTACTATGTATATACTACCATTTTTCCCGAAAAATACATTAAATAAAAAAAAATGAATAAATAAAAGTTTTTTCTTTTAAAGGAATTTATTAAAAAATGAAAAATAAGAAGTTGTTCTACTATAAAATATTAAACATAACTGTTATAAATACGTTTTTAAATTTAAAACTAATTATACTTAATTTTTTCTTCTGCATTATGATTTTATTTTCAATAAATATAACAAAAAAAAAAAAAAAAAAAAAAAAAAATCGCCTTCAAATGAATGAATTAAATAAAAATAAGTTGCGTAATAGCCGTTGCTAAGATACGCAGACGATTGAAGCAAAATAATTAAATTTATGAAAAATGAAGCATTAAAGGCAATATTTAAAATCGAAAAAACATTAATTTTAAAAATTCAAATTCGAAATTCAAAAAAATCTCGATGAGGTGCACACATGCATGGTGCCAGGTACCTATATGCCAAATTTGGAAGCTCTGCGATCAATAGTGTGAGCACCACAGCGCAGATACACACACAGACACACAGACACACACACACACAGACACTTCTTTTTATTTATATAGATTATTAATATCATTAAATTTTTATTATTTACTAGCAAACCCGTGCGAAATATTCGCATTTTATTTATTTTCATTTACCTTTAAAATTTAAAACTCATAAATGATATACCAATATCACCACCCAATTAAAATTTTAATTTACCAGAAGCTAAATTATTATTAAAACCAAATTAATATTGTGCAATAGTGAAACCAAAATCATTCAAAGAAAGGTTTCCAAATAAAATTCATGGTTCACGACCCAATTTTCATATTCCACAGGTTTTCATACTGTTTTAATATAGGACTCCCACGACGCCTTTTAAATTTTTGTCATGTTGGCGATGACTTTTTATTAATTTTGGCATTTTTTTTTTTACTAAATAAATAAAAAAAAAAAAATAAAAAAAAAAAAAAATTATACAGACACGACATTATTTCATTATTTAAAACATGAAAATCTGACATTGACAGATTTTAATTTAGTGCCAGAGGCCTAATGCTAAACTTGTTAATATCGACAAATTCTTCTTTAGTTAATTCGTGACGATCTAAATTCCATGATAAAGTTTTCATTAAATCAAACCAATGTGTTTCAGCTGCAGATACTGTAACAAATAACGTTGGAAGTCCAAACTGTCTTGAGCCGCAAAACAACGTTTTTTCTCTTTTTCCCAATGAGGGGGAGGTGTGCCTTGGGGGGGGGACTCATGTCAAAGGTGTGCCTTGGGGGGGGGACTCATGTCAAAGTTGTACCTTGGGGGGACTCATGTCAAAGTTGGGCCTGGGGGGGACTCATGTCAAAGTTGGGCCTTGGGGGGGACTCATGTCAAAGTTGGGCCTGGGGGGGGGGGACTCATGTCAAAGTTGTGCCTTGGGGGGACTTCATTCAATAAATCCCCTTTCAATAAACCGACTGAAATAGGCCCTTAGCACTATTAAGAGTGACGTATAAAAATTCGACAACGCAGTACCGACTGAAATAGGGGTACCTTGGGGGGGACTCATGTCAAAGTTGGGCCTGGGGGGGGGACTCATGTCAAAGATGTGTCTTGGGGGGACTTCATTCAATAAATCCCCATTCAATAAACCGACTGAAATAGGCCCTTAGCACTATTAAGAGTGACGTATAAAAATTCGACAACGCTGTACCGACTGAAATAGGGGTACCTTGGGGGGGGGACTCATGTCAAAGTTGTGCCTTGGGGGGACTTCATTCAATAAATCCCCATTCAATAAACTGACTGAAATAGGCCCTTAGCACTATTAAGAGTGACGTATAAAAATTCGACAACGCTGTACCGACTGAAATAGGGGTACCTTGGGGGGGACTCATGTCAAAGTTGGGCCTTGGGGGGACTTCATTCAATAAATCCCCATTCAATAAACCGACTGAAATAGGCCCTTAGCACTATTAAGAGTGACGTATTAAAATTCGACAACGCTGTACCGACTGAAATAGGGGTACCTTGGGGGGGACTCATGTCAAAGTTGGGCCTTGGGGGGACTTCATTCAATAAATCCCCATTCAATAAACCGACTGAAATAGGCCCTTAGCACTATTAAGAGTGACGTATAAAAATTCGACAACTGTACCGACTGAAATAGGCCTCTAGCACTAATAAAATAAACTAATTCCTATTTTGATTATATTTTTTATGATTGTGTATTTTAGTCAATTTATGACACAAAAGTTCATATTCTGTATATATCTTTAAAATATTGCTAGGTTTAAAATGACGCTTGCAAAGTTTCTGAAGAAACAACTGTTAAAAATACATTTTTTCGTAAAATAATCTCATCAGACAAATGTTGTCATTTTTTCTTGTTAGTCCATTGAGCTAAATCCGCGTACTTAAATATTGTCCATGCATAAATATTATTTTTTTATGCTCGCGTATCGCATCGTTTCGACAAAAAATTGAAACTGATCCACGTTAGGGAAATATTATATAGATTATAAGAATTTTAACATTTTTTTTTTTTCATTTTGTTTGTTTTTCTCTAATTTAGCTAAATGTTTTGACCATGGTTTGACAGTTCATAGCGGTGGCTCAGAAAGAAAACCCCAAATCATAAACTGGCTGTCCTTACATATCATTACATCTATTTCTTTTTTAATTATGTTTTAGTCTCATTTTATTTGTTTTATATCAGGGCTATTTTTTTTTTTTTTTTTTTTTTTTCAATACATTGTTGCAGTTGTGACGTCATTTTTATTTGCCTTCTTCTAGTATTTGATTCATTCGTCCAAACCAGAGTTAAAAATTTATTTTCTTTATTTCAATACATTTTTTTTAACTATGACGTTAGTTACAACGTTATGTCTGGGAAACTTGGGTTTTATTATTAAGAAAATGAGCAATGAAAAAGTAGCTAAATTTCAGGCAAAATCAACAGCAGTAAATTTATTTAAAATTACTTCCATATTTAAACTAAGATTTCTAAATTTAGAGCATACAAAAGAAAATTTTTCAAAGTTATACACACACACATATATATCTATATATCTGTCTTATTTTTCGAAATCCCAATTTCAAAATTCATTTTAGAAGATTAATGTACATTCCAAGGAGAATATCCAATCTTACATTGTATTTCCTCTAAAACTTTTAAAGATTTCTTAATACTAGTATCGCCCAGTGGTCGAAACTCGACCATTTTTTTTTGCAAAGCGAGGCAAAGCAAAGTTATTGCCTTGTCCTAAACGGAATGCAATTGCAACACAGCTGCGGCAATTGTTTGCTGATATTCACTTAACTGAATCAGCAGAGTTTACTTAATATAACTATTTCTCTCTGTAGATGTTCCTGAAATGAGAGAAAATCGCAACGTGAAAATGCCCCTTGTTGTGTGATACAGCCCAGAAGCTAATAGGTACCATGTCAAACCAAGGCCCAACCAAGTATCAAATTCTGTTAAATTAATTCGATTGGTTCATAAAGTACAGTGTTTGAACAAAAACAAAAAAAAAAGATATTTTACAATAATGGTCGAATTGAGTTCGGGAAATTTCAAAACGTGTAACTTTATCGAAAACCGAAAATCTAAAACTTTTCTGAATCTTATATTTTCTACTTATATATGCAGAGGAAAGAAAAATAAATCCACTTTTTAAAAAATAAAAATAAGTAGTCAATTTCACTTAATTAAAATGCAAGGAAATCTCAAAACGTGTAAATTCATCGAAAACCAGAAATCAAAAGTTTTTATGTATCTTCTACTTGCTTCTTCTACCCACAAAAGCTAGTAATAAAGACACTTTTTAAAAAAAATAAGTAGCCAATTTCAGTTAATTGAAACGTAAAGAAAGCTCAAAACATGTAAATTCAGCAAAAAACGGAAATCGGAATTTTTTCCGTATCGTCTACTTATACATGCAGCAGTTAGTAACAAATCCATTTTCCTTTTAATTAGTATATTAGTTGAATATTTATTGTTTAAATATCACCCTTTGAAATGAAATGTTTATGTTTACATTCGAAACTGGAAGTTTGCCATTTTTTTTTTTTTTCTGGAGTTTTGTAATTTTAAATTAAATTTTATCAGTTTTACAGAAAAAATAACTCAATCAAACACAAGTAGACAGTAACTTATATATAACTATACCCAAATATCGGAATTAAAATCGGCAGATAATTTCCGTTATTTTTTAATAATTTTTTACAAAAAATCCAATGGACAATTAACGTAGAAAATCTTTTTGATGGCTCCATGGACAGACAGTGACGTCATCACTTCGCTTGCGTATAGTGATGCTACATTATACAAATTACTGTGTCTATGGTTTTATTTGAGCTTTGTGAAATTGCCAGATTTAACAACTTTCTAAGTAGTGTAAAAAGGACAGTTCACCGACACGGTGGAGGGACGGAGGGACGATGAGGGTCTATGGTGGAGGCGCGCCTCCACCATAGACCCACCGTCCCTCCACCCTGTCGGTCAACGTGTCCTTTTTACACTACTTAGTCATCATCTTGGACGAGGGGGTGTTGCCACCGGAAGAATAGAAACTGTGTGTTGCCATCGGAAGAATAGAAACTTTTGAAGAGTTGTCATTCGCGGATTATAAATTGATTACAGAATTAAATAGAAATTTTCCTATGTATTTCAGTGAATTTGACAAAATAAAACAAAGGGTTGGTGAGTACTATATAATTAAAAACAGGGTATAGACATTAAAATTTAGATGTTGCCATTGGAAGAGTATAAATAATTTCCGGTGGGACCTAACATTTTCGACAGAATGAAACAATGAATGACTGAAGTTAATTAACATCAGTAACAATTTATGAGTATTTTAGAAACTTAGCATTTTTAGAGATTAAAAATATATTGTGTTAAGATAATAAATAAGGAATTTAAATAGGAGTTCATACTTTTAGTGACATCATTACAAATTTATATTACGAAATTCTTACAGAATTAAATAGAAATTATCGTATTTTGAGGATAAGTGTCATCAGTGGATTAACACACAGATTTAAAAACAAAACAATAATAAATAATTTAAAACACATATTTTTCAATAATGAATGTCATACAATTATATGTATAATTAATTATTTTAAAACAAAAACGATACGCATAAATTTAAAAACAATAATAAATAATTTAAAACACATATTTTTTAATAATGAATATCATGTAATTATACGTATAATTAGTTATTTTAAAACAGAAACGACATTATAAGCAATAAAGTTGTTTAAACTAAACTTTATACACATCATGACTTTATGTTAACACTAAATAAGTTTCACTTTTAAAATTTCTTTAAACTCTAACTTATAAATACTATTAATACAATCGTTAAAATTGAACGCTGAAACAAAGGTAGATGAATTTAACGAATGGTACAGACTTTGATCTTAATATCTGCGCATTACCATTCGGAGATTATAAATTTATTACAGAATAAATAGAAATTTGCCTATGTATTTCATGGAAGTTGACAAAATAAAACAAAGGGTTCGTGAGTATTATATAATTAAAAACATTGAATGTGAATGGTATAGACTTCGATATTAAAATTTGGGTGTTACCATTGGAAGCGTATAAATAATTTCTATGTTATAAATTAAACTGAATACAATAAAAATTATTTAAATTAAACTAAATATAATAAAAATTATATAAATTAAACTTTATATTCTCACTAAATAAGTTTCACACTTATTTAAACTCTAACTTACAATCGTTAAAAATTGAACACATGCACTTTAAAAAATGACTATCATATAAATTTTAAAAAAATTACTATCATATAATAATATTAATTAAAAAAATGCATACAAAGATATATAGTAAAGTTATAAATTTTTAAAAAATACTGTCATATGATAATATTAATTAAAAAAAAAAATTACTATTATATAATAATATAAATTAAAAAATTACTTTCATATAATAATATAAATTAAAAAAATTACTTTCATATAATAATATTAATTAAAAAAATGCATACAAAAATATACAGTAAAGTTATAAAATAAATAAATAAATAAAAAATAAAATAAATAAAAATAAAAATAAAATAAAAATGACTATCCTATAATAATATTAATTTAAAAATACATACAATGTTTAAAATCAACAATTAAATTTTATATACATTATAATTAACTAAACTTTATGCTGTTACTATTAAATAAATTTATCCTAACACGAAAACTTTACATAAATTTTATAAGCAAAAAAGCTATAAGTACATGAATATGTTATTTAAATTAAACATTATATTGATACTACACAAATATTATTTAACATTTATTCGAGTTTAACGCTGTAATATAATTTAAACTATCTTAGTTGATTTAAATGAAACAGGTAAATACTTTTAAACTTGAACTAATAAAAATAAGTTCTTTTTATAAAATAATTGATATAAACTATAATAATAAAAAGGATTAGTTATATTTAAAAACTATCAGTTACTAAAAGTTATTTTATATTAAACATTTCGAAATAAATTGCATAAAAATTCAATGCATCATTTTAAATGAAAATAAACAGTTTCCTTAAAAAACAGATAATACGGAATATTCCATGAGTCAGTTATCACCTGCAACGGAAAACCCCTACAGCTGATGAATCATATGTTATATACGCTGGCGAGCCATGCCTATTAGTAATCCACACTATCTCATATAAAGATTAAGTTAAAATCATTAAAACAATACAGCGAATAATTTGGAAAATGCAATAATTTTTTCACAAAGCATATCATACAATGAGTTTAAACGATTATCACCTATCTATCACTTAAACGGTATTGAAATAAATAAATACATATAAAAGTAAGTTATAGTTAAAAAATAAAAATTTCGTTTGTGAAAGGAGTTTTATATATTGCAAAAATTAGTTTTACTCAAACAATTTCTAAACATACACAAGTTAAATGGAAACTTTTCTAGGTTTCATTTAAGCAATAATTTTCCATGTGTGAAAGTAGTTTTATTTATGCAAAATTTAGTTTTATATAAACAAAAAAAATTTATAGTGTAACAATAAAAATAGTTTATAGTATAACAATAAAAAATTCCTTATAAGTAAATACCAATAAAAAATATTTTTTAAATTAATTTCTCTCTCTTCAATAAAACAATAAAAATTTCTTATATAACTTTCGTAAAGTTTTAATAAAATTTCTATTATAAACAAATTTTTTATGATATAAACAAATAATTTTATTAGAATATACATATTAAGTTTATTAAATTATCAAATAGTAATAATAAATTATGAAACTTACTTAAAATTGATGAAATTTCCCTTGGCGAAATGCAACCTTCATTCACACACAAATGCGAGAAACTGTTTATCACCACACGTTGACTCATACAGATAAGAATGTTGATTCATGCTTATCTTAGTAGAATGTTGTTAGAGTTCTGTGTTTTCAGAGTAATATAAAATAGTTTATAGAGATCATTTATTTAATATCAGTTGTAAACTACATTTAAATAATGCAATAAGAGTTGAACTCTGCAATTAACCTATTAAAATATTGAAATTTTTTTATTTAATTTTACTTTTTTTAATTATGCTAAGAAAATAATGAGATCAAAACAGAATTATTTTACGATAAGACATCCTTTTTCATTCAATAAAATGTAACTATAATTTTTAATGAAAGGTTTTAAAATCACTTAATAGGATAAAATTAAAAACAGAAATCTTATTATTTTTTCTAGTTATAAAACTAAGTAATAAACTATCTATAAATAATCATATAGCAAGCGAGATTTTTGTATAATAACTATATATTATTTTAATATATACATTACATCGCAGGGTAAAATTTTCAACTTATTTATACGGATTGAAGTAATAAAACTTAATCATTTGCATAACCGCTAAATTTTATAAGTTGGATATATGATTTAAAATACTAAACAATAATCCTTGTGAGAGAATTGGGATAACACTTTCACAGAAAGAAATTGTCCTTTACAATAAGATTTGCTTAGAATGTCTAAGTGAAAATAACTTACCGTGAGGTCAGTGAGTCATGCAGTTGTATTCGAATTTATTGTTTTTAGTTAATGAAACTTCTAATGAGAGAATTATTTGTTACTAGCATATAAATGTACATTTTTATATTATTCCTGTATATATAAAATTTTAAATAATTCATTAAGTGTTAAACTTTGCATTTAATCGATTAAATAAAGTTTTCCTAAAATATAAGTGTAATTTTTTAATGAATCGTTTTGAAATCACTTTAACTTTATAAGAAAAAACTAAAAAGAGGTTTTTAAATTACTTAATAGGATAAAATTAAAAATCTTATTGTTTTTAGCAATTATTTTATCTAGTTATAAACTATATATTATTTTAATATACGCCTTATAGTTAAGTCAGTTTTAGAGAAAACCAAGAAAAAATCCCAACGCGCAGGTTGATGAGTTAGAATATTCTATTATACTTAAAGAATCCAGGTACGGAAAAACCGAAATACAATACGCGGAAAAACAGGCGGGATTTTCGGTTAAAACTTCAAAGCAGTGGACGGTAAACATAACACACCGTGAAACAACCTACTCCCACGACAGCCAAACTAAGAATGAAGGGAAACGTTGAGTTGTAACACCTTATCTACTAGAGATAAGGGGGAATTCCCCATGACTCACCCCTCGTTCGTTCATGTACAACATCTTACGAGAAACTTCGTGAAGGATGACTCATCGGTGACGAGTTTGAATAATATGCATAACCGCTAAATTGTATAAATGAGAATCTTTTAATGTGAGTATTATAGTAATGATAAATTTATTTTATAATCGATAACTCATCAGCTTCACACCTTATATAAAACAATGGTATATTCAAAAGTGTTACCAAATTTTACTACACAATAAACATTCACATATGGATATTCCTAAGGTTTAAGACTATGCGAGGATCCTATAAGCGAAATGCCTGTGAGTCTTTCTAAGGAATCCTAATCTATATTTAAGCAGGTTTTAGAGAAAACCAAGAAATACTCCAGTCGACTAGGTTGATGAAATGGATTCGAATCCAACACTTCCCCTTTTACCATAGAATCGTTCACTAATCACAAGGTTAATGAGTCATGCAGTTGTATTAAAACTTATTGATTACATGTCTAAACTTATACCATTAAATATTTAACTGTTGGTTCTATAAGTGGATTGCTCTGTGTGTGAGTCTTTGTAACTTATAGTTAAGCGAGTTTTAGTGAAAACCAAGAAAAACTACAAACGGGTAGATTGTTAAGTTGAATTCGAACCTAACATTAAACATAGAATCGTTTGTTCTTCTAAAATCCTTGTAACAACATGTTTATGGACTTTATAAGAAAATGCTTAATATGGTTTGCATGCGTTAGCTATATTAAACACTTAATTTTTAACATACATTAAGGTTAGTGGATGAGTGACAGGTAATTCATTTAAAACAAAAATATAATAACGGTCGATTGTAACAAAGGATTTGCAGTTTTAGAGAAAACCAAGAAAAAATCCCAACGGTAGGTTGATGAGTTGGAATATTCTATTATACTTAAAGAATCCAGGTACGGAAAAACTGAAATACAATACGCGGAAAAACAGGCGAGATTTTCGGCTAAAACTTCAAAGCAGTGCACGGTAAACATAACACACCGTAAAACAACCTACTCACACGACGGCCAAACTAAGAATGAAGGGAAACGTTGAGTTGTAACACCTTATCTACTAGAGATAAGGGGGAATTCCCGGAAAAGCTGAGTCACCCCCCGTGGATCTTACGAGAAAGTTCGTGAAGGATGACTCATCGGTGACGAGTTTGAATAATTTGCATAACCGCTAAATGGTATAAGCGAGAATCTTTTAATGTGAGTATTATAGTAATGATAAATTTATTTCATAATCGATAACTCATCAGGTTCACACCTTATATAAAACAATACTATATTTAAAAGTTTTACTATACAATAAATATTCACATATGGATATTCATAAGGTTTAAGATCGATTAAATAAACGAGAATCCTATAATCGAAATGCACGAGAGTCTTTCTAAGAAATCCTATTGCATATTTAAGCAGGTTTTAGAGAAAACCAAGAAATACTCCAATCGACTAGGTTGATGAAATGGATTCGAACCCAACACTTCCCCTTTTACCATAGAATCGTTCACTAATCACAAGGTTAATGACTCATGCAGTTGTATTGAAACTTATTGATTACAAGTCTAAACTTATACCATTAAATATTTAACTGTTGGTTCTATAAGTGGATTGCTCTGTGTGCGAGTCTTTGTAACTTATAGTTAAGCGAGTTTTAGTGAAAACCAAGGAAAACTACAAACGGGTTGATTGTTAAGTTGAATTCAAACCTAGCATTAAACATAGAATCGTTTGATCTTCTAAAATACTTGTAACAACATGTTTATGAACTTTATAAGAAAATGCTTAATAGGGTTTTCATGCGTTAGCTATATTAAACACTTAATTTTTAACATACATTAAGGTTAGTGGATGAGTGTCAGGTAATTCATTTAAAACAAAACTATAATAAGGGTCGATTAAAACAAAGGGTTTGTAGGTTATAATTATAGGATAAAACGTTATGTGTTTCGAAAACCCTTCATCAAGATTGCAACAACCGTTTCGAATGATACTCTCCCTTCATCAGATAGACTTAAACTTTTATTTTCACAGTATGAAACAAGATGATAGAGGATTTACACTTATTGAAATCCCAACTTATAAATAATTCGACTTTCACTAAAAATGCAAGTCGCATATACACTTTGAAACAATCAATAAATTTTATATTATCACAATGCATTAAATAAGTTTCCCGTTTAACATTCAAGATGAATTTAATTTTACATTAATTAAGAATTGAACACATATTAATTTTTAAAATGACTATTTTTTTAAAAGTTTTGAAACAGCTAATAAAATTTATAAGCTTTTACAATTAAATAAATTTAGCATATTAGGGAAGTTTTACATCACTCGGTAAAATTTTATATAAGCAATAAAAGTGATACACATTATAATTATAAACTCATAAAATAAATTTCACACTTAACATTTAAACTCTAACCAATCAATCTTAAAGTAATTTTTTATCTTTTGTACATAATCATAAACCTTTCGTTTCTATTGTAAAGTGAAGTATGACTCATGCTTTAATTAAAATCTCTAATCAAAATTATAAGAAAGTAAAGTTTAGGAAATACCTATGTATTATAAGCAAATTAATAAAGTATAAATATTCATGTTTTTCAGTTAAGTAAAAAAGTTATATAATTAGTTTTACAGAGTACTTAAATAATGTATAATTAAGTTTAAGATTTTTTTTTTTTTTTTTTTTTTTTCTATAGTATGTATATAAATTTTTAAATACAAAGTTTTTATTAAAATATAATAACCAAAGTTTTGTATGATATTAACTTACAATGCACCTAAAACTTTAAATATATAGAAACAATTGTACAGTTGGTTTTGTCTGAAGCATATATAAATAATAAAATCTTATTCAGTTTAGTTTTTAAAACACCCTAAAGATTTCAGACACACATATTTTTATCTTGTTTAAATAAAATTTTTAAAATGAAACAATATTAATGTTATAAAATAATACACTCAGCATGACTCACCGAGTGTGCTATTCCATCAAATTATTCCGCATACGTGTAATAACATGTCTGACTTAACTATATACTGAATTACCATTATTTCAGAAAAAGTTGGGACTTACCATAAAACACATCCTACACCCTTGGAAGACTTGAAGAAAATGAATGATACGAGACATTCTTATCAGAGACGCCAGGTCACGAGGTTAGTGACGTCACGAATGATGTGATTGGCTACGCTCAGTCACGTGATCATGACGTCATCCTCTCATCAATGACGTCACCGATTGCTTATCTGCTACCACAACGCGCGGAAATGTCCAGTACGCAGTGAAAAATATTCAAAGTCTACGAGACATTACTCGAAACGATTCCATTGTCTTTATACGGTAAATTGAAATATAACACGCGTAAAAAAGATCGACATATACCGGAGAAACTATGCATACTGCCCGATGAAATTAAGCCGCACAGCTAAGTAGATGCTACCAGGATGAGAGTCAAAATCCAACTGAATTCAAACAATATGACAAGGTCTATAAATCTCCCGTGTTGATTAGATGGTTTTGATGAATGGGTTTTCCCCCACACTTAAGCAGAATGGAGAAGTCATAGGTTTTCCCTCACCTATCTCTTAATTAAGTTTCTTAATTAAAATTATGCAAATTATATGTAAGTCTTTCAAATATCTCTTAATTATGTTTTCTAATTAAAATTATGTAAATTTTATGTAAATCTTTCATGTTTATCATATGCCCTCCTAGTTAAAGATTTAATAAACCTATCTTTTATACAACATAAATAAATTTAATAAGTATAATCTGTTTAATGACTCATCAAACGATGACTCATCAAACGATGACTCATCATAAACATGTCTGAACATGAATCTAGTTGAACACTAACATTTTATTGTATATGATTTTGTATTATTGCTTTTTATATTATTCAAACCAAAAGTTATTTTTATTATTATTGTTTACTTATGAGAAACTTAATTTGCATTCATTATGAATAAAAATTTAATTATTAACTAGAAAATCAGTTTACTTATAAGAAACTTAATTTTTCATCAAGTAGTGTTGTTTACTTAATTTCCAACAACGTATATTTTGTGATCCATATAGTAATTATCGCTTATTCAGTAAAATATTAGTGTTCAACTAGATTCATGTTCAGACATGTTTATGATGAGTCATCGTTTGATGAGTCATCGTTTGATGAGTCATTAAACAGATTATACTTATTAAATTTATTTATGTTGTATAAAAGATAGGTTTATTAAATCTTTAACTAGGAGGGCATATGATAAACATGAAAGATTTACATAAAATTTACATAATTTTAATTAGAAAACATAATTAAGAGATATTTGAAAGACTTACATATAATTTGCATAATTTTAATTAAGAAACTTAATTAAGAGATAGGTGAGGGAAAACCTATGACTTCTCCATTCTGCTTAAGTGTGGGGGAAAACCCATTCATCAAAACCATCTAATCAACACGGGAGATTTATAGACCTTGTCATATTGTTTGAATTCAGTTGGATTTTGACTCTCATCCTGGTAGCATCTACTTAGCTGTGCGGCTTAATTTCATCGGGCAGTATGCATAGTTTCTCCGGTATATGTCGATCTTTTTTACGCGTGTTATATTTCAATTTACCGTATAAAGACAATGGAATCGTTTCGAGTAATGTCTCGTAGACTTTGAATATTTTTCACTGCGTACTGGACATTTCCGCGCGTTGTGGTAGCAGATAAGCAATCGGTGACGTCATTGATGAGAGGATGACGTCATGATCACGTGACTGAGCGTAGCCAATCACATCATTCGTGACGTCACTAACCTCGTGACCTGGCGTCTCTGATAAGAATGTCTCGTATCATTCATTTTCTTCAAGTCTTCCAAGGGTGTAGGATGTGTTTTATGGTAAGTCCCAACTTTTTCTGAAATAATGGTAATTCAGTATATAGTTAAGTCAGACATGTTATTACACGTATGCGGAATAATTTGATGGAATAGCACACTCGGTGAGTCATGCTGAGTGTATTATTTTATAACATTAATATTGTTTCATTTTAAAAATTTTATTTAAACAAGATAAAAATATGTGTGTCTGAAATCTTTAGGGTGTTTTAAAAACTAAACTGAATAAGATTTTATTATTTATATATGCTTCAGACAAAACCAACTGTACAATTGTTTCTATATATTTAAAGTTTTAGGTGCATTGTAAGTTAATATCATACAAAACTTTGGTTATTATATTTTAATAAAAACTTTGTATTTAAAAATTTATATACATACTATAGAAAAAAAAAAAAAAAAAAAAAAAAATCTTAAACTTAATTATACATTATTTAAGTACTCTGTAAAACTAATTATATAACTTTTTTACTTAACTGAAAAACATGAATATTTATACTTTATTAATTTGCTTATAATACATAGGTATTTCCTAAACTTTACTTTCTTATAATTTTGATTAGAGATTTTAATTAAAGCATGAGTCATACTTCACTTTACAATAGAAACGAAAGGTTTATGATTATGTACAAAAGATAAAAAATTACTTTAAGATTGATTGGTTAGAGTTTAAATGTTAAGTGTGAAATTTATTTTATGAGTTTATAATTATAATGTGTATCACTTTTATTGCTTATATAAAATTTTACCGAGTGATGTAAAACTTCCCTAATATGCTAAATTTATTTAATTGTAAAAGCTTATAAATTTTATTAGCTGTTTCAAAACTTTTAAAAAAATAGTCATTTTAAAAATTAATATGTGTTCAATTCTTAATTAATGTAAAATTAAATTCATCTTGAATGTTAAACGGGAAACTTATTTAATGCATTGTGATAATATAAAATTTATTGATTGTTTCAAAGTGTATATGCGACTTGCATTTTTAGTGAAAGTCGAATTATTTATAAGTTGGGATTTCAATAAGTGTAAATCCTCTATCATCTTGTTTCATACTGTGAAAATAAAAGTTTAAGTCTATCTGATGAAGGGAGAGTATCATTCGAAACGGTTGTTGCAATCTTGATGAAGGGTTTTCGAAACACATAACGTTTTATCCTATAATTATAACCTACAAACCCTTTGTTTTAATCGACCCTTATTATAGTTTTGTTTTAAATGAATTACCTGACACTCATCCACTAACCTTAATGTATGTTAAAAATTAAGTGTTTAATATAGCTAACGCATGAAAACCCTATTAAGCATTTTCTTATAAAGTTCATAAACATGTTGTTACAAGTATTTTAGAAGATCAAACGATTCTATGTTTAATGCTAGGTTTGAATTCAACTTAACAATCAACCCGTTTGTAGTTTTCCTTGGTTTTCACTAAAACTCGCTTAACTATAAGTTACAAAGACTCGCACACAGAGCAATCCACTTATAGAACCAACAGTTAAATATTTAATGGTATAAGTTTAGACTTGTAATCAATAAGTTTCAATACAACTGCATGAGTCATTAACCTTGTGATTAGTGAACGATTCTATGGTAAAAGGGGAAGTGTTGGGTTCGAATCCATTTCATCAACCTAGTCGATTGGAGTATTTCTTGGTTTTCTCTAAAACCTGCTTAAATATGCAATAGGATTTCTTAGAAAGACTCTCGTGCATTTCGATTATAGGATTCTCGTTTATTTAATCGATCTTAAACCTTATGAATATCCATATGTGAATATTTATTGTATAGTAAAACTTTTAAATATAGTATTGTTTTATATAAGGTGTGAACCTGATGAGTTATCGATTATGAAATAAATTTATCATTACTATAATACTCACATTAAAAGATTCTCGCTTATACCATTTAGCGGTTATGCAAATTATTCAAACTCGTCACCGATGAGTCATCCTTCACGAACTTTCTCGTAAGATCCACGGGGGGTGACTCAGCTTTTCCGGGAATTCCCCCTTATCTCTAGTAGATAAGGTGTTACAACTCAACGTTTCCCTTCATTCTTAGTTTGGCCGTCGTGTGAGTAGGTTGTTTTACGGTGTGTTATGTTTACCGTGCACTGCTTTGAAGTTTTAGCCGAAAATCTCGCCTGTTTTTCCGCGTATTGTATTTCAGTTTTTCCGTACCTGGATTCTTTAAGTATAATAGAATATTCCAACTCATCAACCTACCGTTGGGATTTTTTCTTGGTTTTCTCTAAAACTGCAAACCCTTTGTTACAATCGACCGTTATTATATTTTTGTTTTAAATGAATTACCTGTCACTCGTCCACTAACCTTAATGTATGTTAAAAATTAAGTGTTTAATATAGCTAACGCATGCAAACCATATTAAGCATTTTCTTATAAAGTCCAAATACATGTTGTTACAAGGATTTTAGAAGAACAAACGATTCTATGTTTAATGTTAGGTTCGAATTCAACTTAACAATCTACCCGTTTGTAGTTTTTCTTGGTTTTCACTAAAACTCGCTTAACTATAAGTTACAAAGACTCACACACAGAGCAATCCACTTATAGAACCAACAGTTAAATATTTAATGGTATAAGTTTAGACATGTAATCAATAAGTTTTAATACAACTGCATGACTCATTAACCTTGTGATTAGTGAACGATTCTATGGTAAAAGGGGAAGTGTTGGATTCGAATCCATTTCATCAACCTAGTCGACTGGAGTATTTCTTGGTTTTCTCTAAAACCTGCTTAAATATAGATTAGGATTCCTTAGAAAGACTCACAGGCATTTCGCTTATAGGATCCTCGCATAGTCTTAAACCTTAGGAATATCCATATGTGAATGTTTATTGTGTAGTAAAATTTGGTAACACTTTTGAATATACCATTGTTTTATATAAGGTGTGAAGCTGATGAGTTATCGATTATAAAATAAATTTATCATTACTATAATACTCACATTAAAAGATTCTCATTTATACAATTTAGCGGTTATGCATATTATTCAAACTCGTCACCGATGAGTCATCCTTCACGAAGTTTCTCGTAAGATGTTGTACATGAACGAACGAGGGGTGAGTCATGGGGAATTCCCCCTTATCTCTAGTAGATAAGGTGTTACAACTCAACGTTTCCCTTCATTCTTAGTTTGGCTGTCGTGGGAGTAGGTTGTTTCACGGTGTGTTATGTTTACCGTCCACTGCTTTGAAGTTTTAACCGAAAATCCCGCCTGTTTTTCCGCGTATTGTATTTCGGTTTTTCCGTACCTGGATTCTTTAAGTATAATAGAATATTCTAACTCATCAACCTGCGCGTTGGGATTTTTTCTTGGTTTTCTCTAAAACTGACTTAACTATAAGGCGTATATTAAAATAATATATAGTTTATAACTAGATAAAATAATTGCTAAAAACAATAAGATTTTTAATTTTATCCTATTAAGTAATTTAAAAACCTCTTTTTAGTTTTTTCTTATAAAGTTAAAGTGATTTCAAAACGATTCATTAAAAAATTACACTTATATTTTAGGAAAACTTTATTTAATCGATTAAATGCAAAGTTTAACACTTAATGAATTATTTAAAATTTTATATATACAGGAATAATATAAAAATGTACATTTATATGCTAGTAACAAATAATTCTCTCATTAGAAGTTTCATTAACTAAAAACAATAAATTCGAATACAACTGCATGACTCACTGACCTCACGGTAAGTTATTTTCACTTAGACATTCTAAGCAAATCTTATTGTAAAGGACAATTTCTTTCTGTGAAAGTGTTATCCCAATTCTCTCACAAGGATTATTGTTTAGTATTTTAAATCATATATCCAACTTATAAAATTTAGCGGTTATGCAAATGATTAAGTTTTATTACTTCAATCCGTATAAATAAGTTGAAAATTTTACCCTGCGATGTAATGTATATATTAAAATAATATATAGTTATTATACAAAAATCTCGCTTGCTATATGATTATTTATAGATAGTTTATTACTTAGTTTTATAACTAGAAAAAATAATAAGATTTCTGTTTTTAATTTTATCCTATTAAGTGATTTTAAAACCTTTCATTAAAAATTATAGTTACATTTTATTGAATGAAAAAGGATGTCTTATCGTAAAATAATTCTGTTTTGATCTCATTATTTTCTTAGCATAATTAAAAAAAGTAAAATTAAATAAAAAAATTTCAATATTTTAATAGGTTAATTGCAGAGTTCAACTCTTATTGCATTATTTAAATGTAGTTTACAACTGATATTAAATAAATGATCTCTATAAACTATTTTATATTACTCTGAAAACACAGAACTCTAACAACATTCTACTAAGATAAGCATGAATCAACATTCTTATCTGTATGAGTCAACGTGTGGTGATAAACAGTTTCTCGCATTTGTGTGTGAATGAAGGTTGCATTTCGCCAAGGGAAATTTCATCAATTTTAAGTAAGTTTCATAATTTATTATTACTATTTGATAATTTAATAAACTTAATATGTATATTCTAATAAAATTATTTGTTTATATCATAAAAAATTTGTTTATAATAGAAATTTTATTAAAACTTTACGAAAGTTATATAAGAAATTTTTATTGTTTTATTGAAGAGAGAGAAATTAATTTAAAAAATATTTTTTATTGGTATTTACTTATAAGGAATTTTTTATTGTTATACTATAAACTATTTTTATTGTTACACTATAAATTTTTTTTGTTTATATAAAACTAAATTTTGCATAAATAAAACTACTTTCACACATGGAAAATTATTGCTTAAATGAAACCTAGAAAAGTTTCCATTTAACTTGTGTATGTTTAGAAATTGTTTGAGTAAAACTAATTTTTGCAATATATAAAACTCCTTTCACAAACGAAATTTTTATTTTTTAACTATAACTTACTTTTATATGTATTTATTTATTTCAATACCGTTTAAGTGATAGATAGGTGATAATCGTTTAAACTCATTGTATGATATGCTTTGTGAAAAAATTATTGCATTTTCCAAATTATTCGCTGTATTGTTTTAATGATTTTAACTTAATCTTTATATGAGATAGTGTGGATTACTAATAGGCATGGCTCGCCAGCGTATATAACATATGATTCATCAGCTGTAGGGGTTTTCCGTTGCAGGTGATAACTGACTCATGGAATATTCCGTATTATCTGTTTTTTAAGGAAACTGTTTATTTTCATTTAAAATGATGCATTGAATTTTTATGCAATTTATTTCGAAATGTTTAATATAAAATAACTTTTAGTAACTGATAGTTTTTAAATATAACTAATCCTTTTTATTATTATAGTTTATATCAATTATTTTATAAAAAGAACTTATTTTTATTAGTTCAAGTTTAAAAGTATTTACCTGTTTCATTTAAATCAACTAAGATAGTTTAAATTATATTACAGCGTTAAACTCGAATAAATGTTAAATAATATTTGTGTAGTATCAATATAATGTTTAATTTAAATAACATATTCATGTACTTATAGCTTTTTTGCTTATAAAATTTATGTAAAGTTTTCGTGTTAGGATAAATTTATTTAATAGTAACAGCATAAAGTTTAGTTAATTATAATGTATATAAAATTTAATTGTTGATTTTAAACATTGTATGTATTTTTAAATTAATATTATTATAGGATAGTCATTTTTATTTTATTTTTATTTTTATTTATTTTATTTTTTATTTATTTATTTATTTTATAACTTTACTGTATATTTTTGTATGCATTTTTTTAATTAATATTATTATATGAAAGTAATTTTTTTAATTTATATTATTATATGAAAGTAATTTTTTAATTTATATTATTATATAATAGTAATTTTTTTTTTTAATTAATATTATCATATGACAGTATTTTTTAAAAATTTATAACTTTACTATATATCTTTGTATGCATTTTTTTAATTAATATTATTATATGATAGTAATTTTTTTAAAATTTATATGATAGTCATTTTTTAAAGTGCATGTGTTCAATTTTTAACGATTGTAAGTTAGAGTTTAAATAAGTGTGAAACTTATTTAGTGAGAATATAAAGTTTAATTTATATAATTTTTATTATATTTAGTTTAATTTAAATAATTTTTATTGTATTCAGTTTAATTTATAACATAGAAATTATTTATACGCTTCCAATGGTAACACCCAAATTTTAATATCGAAGTCTATACCATTCACATTCAATGTTTTTAATTATATAATACTCACGAACCCTTTGTTTTATTTTGTCAACTTCCATGAAATACATAGGCAAATTTCTATTTATTCTGTAATAAATTTATAATCTCCGAATGGTAATGCGCAGATATTAAGATCAAAGTCTGTACCATTCGTTAAATTCATCTACCTTTGTTTCAGCGTTCAATTTTAACGATTGTATTAATAGTATTTATAAGTTAGAGTTTAAAGAAATTTTAAAAGTGAAACTTATTTAGTGTTAACATAAAGTCATGATGTGTATAAAGTTTAGTTTAAACAACTTTATTGCTTATAATGTCGTTTCTGTTTTAAAATAACTAATTATACGTATAATTACATGATATTCATTATTAAAAAATATGTGTTTTAAATTATTTATTATTGTTTTTAAATTTATGCGTATCGTTTTTGTTTTAAAATAATTAATTATACATATAATTGTATGACATTCATTATTGAAAAATATGTGTTTTAAATTATTTATTATTGTTTTGTTTTTAAATCTGTGTGTTAATCCACTGATGACACTTATCCTCAAAATACGATAATTTCTATTTAATTCTGTAAGAATTTCGTAATATAAATTTGTAATGATGTCACTAAAAGTATGAACTCCTATTTAAATTCCTTATTTATTATCTTAACACAATATATTTTTAATCTCTAAAAATGCTAAGTTTCTAAAATACTCATAAATTGTTACTGATGTTAATTAACTTCAGTCATTCATTGTTTCATTCTGTCGAAAATGTTAGGTCCCACCGGAAATTATTTATACTCTTCCAATGGCAACATCTAAATTTTAATGTCTATACCCTGTTTTTAATTATATAGTACTCACCAACCCTTTGTTTTATTTTGTCAAATTCACTGAAATACATAGGAAAATTTCTATTTAATTCTGTAATCAATTTATAATCCGCGAATGACAACTCTTCAAAAGTTTCTATTCTTCCGATGGCAACACACAGTTTCTATTCTTCCGGTGGCAACACCCCCTCGTCCAAGATGATGACTAAGTAGTGTAAAAAGGACACGTTGACCGACAGGGTGGAGGGACGGTGGGTCTATGGTGGAGGCGCGCCTCCACCATAGACCCTCATCGTCCCTCCGTCCCTCCACCGTGTCGGTGAACTGTCCTTTTTACACTACTTAGAAAGTTGTTAAATCTGGCAATTTCACAAAGCTCAAATAAAACCATAGACACAGTAATTTGTATAATGTAGCATCACTATACGCAAGCGAAGTGATGACGTCACTGTCTGTCCATGGAGCCATCAAAAAGATTTTCTACGTTAATTGTCCATTGGATTTTTTGTAAAAAATTATTAAAAAATAACGGAAATTATCTGCCGATTTTAATTCCGATATTTGGGTATAGTTATATATAAGTTACTGTCTACTTGTGTTTGATTGAGTTATTTTTTCTGTAAAACTGATAAAATTTAATTTAAAATTACAAAACTCCAGAAAAAAAAAAAAAATGGCAAACTTCCAGTTTCGAATGTAAACATAAACATTTCATTTCAAAGGGTGATATTTAAACAATAAATATTCAACTAATATACTAATTAAAAGGAAAATGGATTTGTTACTAACTGCTGCATGTATAAGTAGACGATACGGAAAAAATTCCGATTTCCGTTTTTTGCTGAATTTACATGTTTTGAGCTTTCTTTACGTTTCAATTAACTGAAATTGGCTACTTATTTTTTTTAAAAAGTGTCTTTATTACTAGCTTTTGTGGGTAGAAGAAGCAAGTAGAAGATACATAAAAACTTTTGATTTCTGGTTTTCGATGAATTTACACGTTTTGAGATTTCCTTGCATTTTAATTAAGTGAAATTGACTACTTATTTTTATTTTTTAAAAAGTGGATTTATTTTTCTTTCCTCTGCATATATAAGTAGAAAATATAAGATTCAGAAAAGTTTTAGATTTTCGGTTTTCGATAAAGTTACACGTTTTGAAATTTCCCGAACTCAATTCGACCATTATTGTAAAATATCTTTTTTTTTTGTTTTTGTTCAAACACTGTACTTTATGAACCAATCGAATTAATTTAACAGAATTTGATACTTGGTTGGGCCTTGGTTTGACATGGTACCTATTAGCTTCTGGGCTGTATCACACAACAAGGGGCATTTTCACGTTGCGATTTTCTCTCATTTCAGGAACATCTACAGAGAGAAATAGTTATATTAAGTAAACTCTGCTGATTCAGTTAAGTGAATATCAGCAAACAATTGCCGCAGCTGTGTTGCAATTGCATTCCGTTTAGGACAAGGCAATAACTTTGCTTTGCCTCGCTTTGCAAAAAAAAATGGTCGAGTTTCGACCACTGGGCGATACTAGTATTAAGAAATCTTTAAAAGTTTTAGAGGAAATACAATGTAAGATTGGATATTCTCCTTGGAATGTACATTAATCTTCTAAAATGAATTTTGAAATTGGGATTTCGAAAAATAAGACAGATATATAGATATATATGTGTGTGTGTATAACTTTGAAAAATTTTCTTTTGTATGCTCTAAATTTAGAAATCTTAGTTTAAATATGGAAGTAATTTTAAATAAATTTACTGCTGTTGATTTTGCCTGAAATTTAGCTACTTTTTCATTGCTCATTTTCTTAATAATAAAACCCAAGTTTCCCAGACATAACGTTGTAACTAACGTCATAGTTAAAAAAAATGTATTGAAATAAAGAAAATAAATTTTTAACTCTGGTTTGGACGAATGAATCAAATACTAGAAGAAGGCAAATAAAAATGACGTCACAACTGCAACAATGTATTGAAAAAAAAAAAAAAAAAAAAAAATAGCCCTGATATAAAACAAATAAAATGAGACTAAAACATAATTAAAAAAGAAATAGATGTAATGATATGTAAGGACAGCCAGTTTATGATTTGGGGTTTTCTTTCTGAGCCACCGCTATGAACTGTCAAACCATGGTCAAAACATTTAGCTAAATTAGAGAAAAACAAACAAAATGAAAAAAAAAAAATGTTAAAATTCTTATAATCTATATAATATTTCCCTAACGTGGATCAGTTTCAATTTTTTGTCGAAACGATGCGATACGCGAGCATAAAAAAATAATATTTATGCATGGACAATATTTAAGTACGCGGATTTAGCTCAATGGACTAACAAGAAAAAATGACAACATTTGTCTGATGAGATTATTTTACGAAAAAATGTATTTTTAACAGTTGTTTCTTCAGAAACTTTGCAAGCGTCATTTTAAACCTAGCAATATTTTAAAGATATATACAGAATATGAACTTTTGTGTCATAAATTGACTAAAATACACAATCATAAAAAATATAATCAAAATAGGAATTAGTTTATTTTATTAGTGCTAGAGGCCTATTTCAGTCGGTACAGTTGTCGAATTTTTATACGTCACTCTTAATAGTGCTAAGGGCCTATTTCAGTCGGTTTATTGAATGGGGATTTATTGAATGAAGTCCCCCCAAGGCCCAACTTTGACATGAGTCCCCCCCAAGGTACCCCTATTTCAGTCGGTACAGCGTTGTCGAATTTTAATACGTCACTCTTAATAGTGCTAAGGGCCTATTTCAGTCGGTTTATTGAATGGGGATTTATTGAATGAAGTCCCCCCAAGGCCCAACTTTGACATGAGTCCCCCCCAAGGTACCCCTATTTCAGTCGGTACAGCGTTGTCGAATTTTTATACGTCACTCTTAATAGTGCTAAGGGCCTATTTCAGTCAGTTTATTGAATGGGGATTTATTGAATGAAGTCCCCCCAAGGCACAACTTTGACATGAGTCCCCCCCCCAAGGTACCCCTATTTCAGTCGGTACAGCGTTGTCGAATTTTTATACGTCACTCTTAATAGTGCTAAGGGCCTATTTCAGTCGGTTTATTGAATGGGGATTTATTGAATGAAGTCCCCCCAAGACACATCTTTGACATGAGTCCCCCCCCCAGGCCCAACTTTGACATGAGTCCCCCCCAAGGTACCCCTATTTCAGTCGGTACTGCGTTGTCGAATTTTTATACGTCACTCTTAATAGTGCTAAGGGCCTATTTCAGTCGGTTTATTGAAAGGGGATTTATTGAATGAAGTCCCCCCAAGGCACAACTTTGACATGAGTCCCCCCCCCCCCCCAGGCCCAACTTTGACATGAGTCCCCCCCAAGGCCCAACTTTGACATGAGTCCCCCCCCAGGCCCAACTTTGACATGAGTCCCCCCAAGGTACAACTTTGACATGAGTCCCCCCCCCAAGGCACACCTTTGACATGAGTCCCCCCCCCAAGGCACACCTCCCCCTCATTGGGAAAAAGAGAAAAAACGTTGTTTTGCGGCTCAAGACAGTTTGGACTTCCAACGTTATTTGTTACAGTATCTGCAGCTGAAACACATTGGTTTGATTTAATGAAAACTTTATCATGGAATTTAGATCGTCACGAATTAAATAAAGAAGAATTTGTCGATATTAACAAGTTTAGCATTAGGCCTCTGGCACTAAATTAAAATCTGTCAATGTCAGATTTTCATGTTTTAAATAATGAAATAATGTCGTGTCTGTATAATTTTTTTTTTTTTTTATTTTTTTTTTTTTATTTATTTAGTAAAAAAAAAAATGCCAAAATTAATAAAAAGTCATCGCCAACATGACAAAAATTTAAAAGGCGTCGTGGGAGTCCTATATTAAAACAGTATGAAAACCTGTGGAATATGAAAATTGGGTCGTGAACCATGAATTTTATTTGGAAACCTTTCTTTGAATGATTTTGGTTTCACTATTGCACAATATTAATTTGGTTTTAATAATAATTTAGCTTCTGGTAAATTAAAATTTTAATTGGGTGGTGATATTGGTATATCATTTATGAGTTTTAAATTTTAAAGGTAAATGAAAATAAATAAAATGCGAATATTTCGCACGGGTTTGCTAGTAAATAATAAAAATTTAATGATATTAATAATCTATATAAATAAAAAGAAGTGTCTGTGTGTGTGTGTGTCTGTGTGTCTGTGTGTGTATCTGCGCTGTGGTGCTCACACTATTGATCGCAGAGCTTCCAAATTTGGCATATAGGTACCTGGCACCATGCATGTGTGCACCTCATCGAGATTTTTTTGAATTTCGAATTTGAATTTTTAAAATTAATGTTTTTTCGATTTTAAATATTGCCTTTAATGCTTCATTTTTCATAAATTTAATTATTTTGCTTCAATCGTCTGCGTATCTTAGCAACGGCTATTACGCAACTTATTTTTATTTAATTCATTCATTTGAAGGCGATTTTTTTTTTTTTTTTTTTTTTTTTTTTTTTTTGTTATATTTATTGAAAATAAAATCATAATGCAGAAGAAAAAATTAAGTATAATTAGTTTTAAATTTAAAAACGTATTTATAACAGTTATGTTTAATATTTTATAGTAGAACAACTTCTTATTTTTCATTTTTTAATAAATTCCTTTAAAAGAAAAAACTTTTATTTATTCATTTTTTTTTATTTAATGTATTTTTCGGGAAAAATGGTAGTATATACATAGTAAAAAGGATTAAATTTATTAAAATTTATTTGTTTATATATATACTTAATCTACTTTTTATTTTATTTTATTTTATTACATTGGTCGGAATCAAATCGTTATATAGTGTAAATAGCATGGGCTATAAAATACATGGTTCAAAACTAAAATATTTAATAGATGCTGAGATACAGTCATCTTTAAAATCGTAGTTCTTAAATAATAGCAGATCCCACCTGTCGTCGATAAATATCCAGATTGATGTGCCCGGGAAAGATCTTCCTGCAGGCATGGGAAACCTAGACCTGATGCAATGCGGGCGGAAAAAGAGATGCCGTAGACAGCGGGTACCCAAAGCGAGGTTTGGAGCAATTTCAGTTTATTTTATTTTATTTTATTTTTATTATTTTTATTATTTTTATTTTTGTCTATAATGCGATGTAAAAAAATAAATATTGATTCGATTCTTTGGAAAATTCATTTAAATATAGTGACCAGCGAAGCGGGCGTAGCCTGCTAGTATTTAAAATAATTTAAAAGATAAGAAATTCAAACTGAAAATGAAAATGGTACTTTTCCCTTATCCAGATCGGATTCAGATAGAGTCATATTATATAGGTGTTATCCCTTCGACAAATAAACTAGTGACGATTTTGATGAATTCGCGCTGAAGTTAAATTTAATAAGTAATTAAATTTATATTTAATTTCCTGACTCGAATTCCATTATTTTGATAAAAAACACAGTTAAATTTTAAAGAATCGTTTTTACATTATTGGTTATTTATCATGACTGTTTACCACTGTTTTAACTTGAAGACTATGGAAAATTTGAAAATAGGTTCGTATGCAAATATCGACTGCTAGGCGGGCGAAGACAGGCTAGTACCTTATAAATACTACTTTGACTAATATTACATGTCATTATTTTTAAATTTGTCAGTTTTGTTTCTCTATTTGTAAATAATAATAATAAAATAATAAAAATAATAATAATGATAATAATAATGGCATTTTTGAAGACAGTACGTTAAAAAAATGATTGATATATGTATATATACAGTAATCACCTCTAATAAATTCACTGGTTAATAAAATCAGCCGCTTAATCTGATCAAATTGCCAGGACTGTAATCAAATCAATGCAAACCAATTTTAATACCGCCGTTTAATAAAATCAGCATTTCCGGTTAATAAACTCAAAAAAATCTCTTCAGCAGCAAAAATGTCATTTATGCACGCTAAAAAAAATTTTATTTACATTGTGATTTTTTATTTTTTAAATAAAATATAAAATAAAATTCAGAAATCTTTGTGTTATCTCTCTTTGTCGAAAATTTTACATTTAGAACATTAAATTTTACATTTACAGCAATTAAATACTCTCCATCACTTGTCTCGGTAACAATTTCATGGAACGCATTCCTGAAAGCGGGGTTATAAGTTACAAATTTGATTTGGTTCGCGAGTGCTTTTTTTTTTTTTTTTTTTTTTTTTTTTTTGTAATGGTTAATTAATAAAAGACAATTTCTGGTTCTTATTCTGAAATAACTAAGAAGCCTAAACGGAAAAGTTAAAAAAAAAAAAAAAAAAAAAGGCGTGAACTTTAAACAAAGTTTTAATGATTTTCATCAAAGGAAAGCGTATCGGAACTCCGGATGTGTTTAATTCACTTACTTTGAAGGAACAATCAAATAATTATCTGTTAAAAATAAATTAATTTTGTTTATTAGTTCCATTATTTGGTACCTTTTGAAATTTTTTTCCAAATTCAGGTAAATACCTTTTTTTTTTTTTTTTTTTTGAGTGCAGAAACGTTCGCCGGTTATAAAATCAGCTGTTTAATAAAATCACTTTTGCTCAGAACGAATGTGATTTTAATAAGCGGCGGATACTGTATATATATTATTTTGTAAATTATAGGTAAAGTAATAATAACCATTTTTAATTCTCTGCAAAATAATCGTAACTCGGTGCAACGAGAATGTTTGTGCGTGTTTATGGGTTAAAACCAATTGTCTACTCGTGAGATGCAGACCTGAGTGGAACGGCCTCCGTGAGGGGTCTTTCAAAGGAATAGCTTGTATTTACAAGAGTTTCGAAGAAAATCACGAAAAAGTCCGAACGGCTAGACCAACGAACCGGAACTGGATTCGAACCTGACACCTCCCATTTACCAGCTTCGTGAGAAAAATCTCTGGGTCACAGGTGGGATTGCAATGAGAATGTCTAAACACCTTATTCAATTGAGCTGAAACTTTATACACATGTTATAGGCCACTGTCACACGAACTGTATAGATTTTGGTAAATCAAGCACATATATAGTTTTTTTTTTTTTTTTTTTTTTTTTACAGGGACACAAAGAAAAATTCTTTATTATTATGGTTTACGGGTTCAAATTATTAAAAGTACGATAGTGCCTAAAGGCGTTATCCGATTGAGCTGAAAATTTATATACATGTTATAGGTCACTGTCACACAAACTGTATAGATTTTGGTGAGTCTAGCACTTATAGATTTTTATGGGGACACTACGAAAAATTCGTTATCATTGTTATCTATGGGTTCAAATTAATTGAAGGTAACAGTGTTAAATTAAACAATGTACTTTATGGAGAAAAATACTCAAACGCCGTATTATAATTTTGACTTTTGTTCTCTTGCTTTAATTTATTTATAGAACTGATAATTATTTAATGTTCGGAAAGTCGAGTGAAGTCACTCAATATTTTTATAGTATAAAGTTTTCTGTTTTTCACTACTTAATTGTAATTATATTTATCGATAACAAATCTTTTTTTTTTTTTTTATCATAACTTTGTTAACTGTTTAAAATTATTTCTCTAATCGTCTCTTACATTATTCTTGTTTGGTATAAATTAACGTCCAAATGAATAGTATTTGGTAATCTATATAATATTTCTGTAACTTGGACCAATTTCGATTATATTTTGTAGAAACGATACGATAGTTGAAATAAAATACGCGATGATAAAAAATAACATACAAATAATGTTTAAGGACGAGGACTCAGTTCAGTAGAATAATAAGAAGTATAATCAAACTGGTACCAATTTTTTTTAAACAAAAAATTATGTCAAAATAAATTAAGTAAAAAAGCATCGCCATAATGGCAACAAAAATCACCATGGGGGCCCTATACTAAAATAAGTTATCATGGAGGCCTTATACTAAAACTGTTCTGCCTGCACAAGTATGAAAATTGGGTTTTCAAACATTATTGTTATTTTGAAACCTTTCCTTGAATGGTTTTGTTTTCAATATCGCCCAATATTAATTTAGTTCTAATAATAATTTGATTTCTGGTAAATTAAAATTCAAATTGGGTGGAGAAATTAGTATAAGATTTATGAGTTTCAAGTTTTAATTGTAAATAAGAAGAAAATAAATGATAAAAAAAAAAGTTCTACTTTCCTTTAAAAAAAGGAGGTATTTTTTACTTCTTACTTTCATTTTAATTCATTGAAAATTTGAAATCTAAGAGTTGGAGGGCAATGATAGTAATTTTATGACTTTATACACCACTGTCTCAGAAAAAACCCACTATATTTTGCCCTGTTGCTATAATTGCCCTTGATAAAGATATAGCAGTTTTTTATGTTATCTGTTTATTTATTTTTTTTTTTTCAATTTTTCTAAGTTGTATTTCTTTATTTATTAAACTCTTCTATATTTATTAAACTTTTCTATATTTCTAAACTTTGTATAACACTTTTTTTTCCTATAAAATATTTTATTAATAACTTTGCTAATTAAATTTTTTCCTTGCTGGTTTTTGATCATTACAAAGTTGGAATGATATATATAATATATAAATTAATCTTGTGAGAAAAAAAAGAAGTGAAAGTTACTTTAGGGAGAATTTAACCTTAAAATAATAAAACAAAACTATTGTTAAATGCTATGTGACAGGACTACATCCGCATCAATTAACATTCAAAGCCAATCCCGATGACGTGCTGCGACTATACAGTCGGCATTATCTTATAGAACGAGATATGTATAGATATACCTTAAAGCTATTTAATGCCTTCTGCTAACCAAAACAAAAGTTTATCGGCCCTTGGTGCATTTAATAGCTTCAATCCATCAGACGCGTTAAAAGAAAACTAAAAATGTATGAAGAAAAAAGATTCAGTAGTTAGATAGGCAAGCCTCTTGGTATTCAACCCTCAATTTTCATGCAGGATTTAATTTCGATTTTAACGAGGGAGCGATGGTCCTTTAACAAAAGGTCAAATGAAAGGTGCCTTGTGATCTGGTTCTGGGGTTTGCGAGGGATATTCTACCTAGGGACATTTATGGAGGGGCATAACAGGGTAGATTTTGGCATTTTTAGGATGTCAACCTTTTTACCCTCCTAATAGTTGAATATATGCATAAAGTGGCTATACTTATCTAAACGATACAGAATTGATAAATATTTTTTAGTATTTATGTATACTTGTTTCTGTTTCGAGATTATGATTTAATTTATCACAGAAATATTTCTGCTACAAAATTTTAAGTGAGTTGAGTTACGAAAATGAGGGAGAAAAGGGACAAGGGTACATGAAAACACCTTTCCCTGTTCAGCTTTCACAAATCAGTCCTGTGAAATGCCTGCATATTTCATTTTCTGTAACATTGGTTTTCCAACATTTTAAGTTTTCGAACACTTTTTTCTTTTTCTTTTTCTTTTTTTTTTTTTTTTTTTTTTTTTTTTAAATCGCTTCTACATTCATAAAAGGAAATTATTAAATTGAAATTTGTAATTTACAAATCTTGAGTTGTCCTGAACACGATTCGACCATTTTTAGAAAATATCTGTATATTTGTATTTATATGACAAAATTTCTGTGAAAGCTTTAGATGAAAAACTAATTTTATTAATTTATAAACTCAGACAAAAACGCTGTGTATATTAGTCTTCGCTTTTGCTCAGACAATAATTATAAGACAGTCATTTACAACAAATATTTATAACATCCAGCATCAACCATATATATTTTTTTTTCACATTTATTTATTAATAAAAAGATTTTACAATTATATTTTAACTGAGAATAATATTTTTTTACCACGTTTTTATTAACTTCTATTCTTGTTTGTTTGTTTGTGTGTATGTTTGTTTGTCCGGTACAAATTTTGCAATCGAAATTTAACTAACTTCCCTACTAGCTAGACATTTGAAACTTTCACAGTAGCTCAGAACCCGGTGACAACACAATACTTCGAAGTCCGATTTTCGAATTTTAGATTAGTTTTCTTATAATTAATTAAAATATGAAAATAATAACATCCTAATAGCGTTAAAATAGCCATTAAAATATTAGCTATAATTTAATTGTTGCAAAAAAAAAAAAAAAAAAAAAAAAAAAAAAATTACGAGTTAATTTTCTTTCGACATAAAAATAAGTACATTTAATTAAACGTGAACGTTAAAAAATTATAAAAAAATTAAATTATGCATCTCACAAAAATTGACGTCATTATCACTTTAAAAATTTTACGCACATTGATAAGAGCTCTATGATTCACCAGAAAATTTAAAACATGGTATATAAAAAGTTTCTTTTTATCTTATAATTATTTAAATTAATATTTTTTTGGATGTTGAATAGACAGAACCTACATAAAAGAATTAGGGATGGATTTTTCAATATCTTTAAAAGAAAAAATATTAAAAATAAAAATATAAAAAAAAAATCTTTTTTTTTTTTTTTTTTTTTTCACAGTTTTACATATACTTTAATTTTTTAATTTTCCCCTCAAAAACTGATTAATAAATTTCAAAATCCATCCCTATGTTTTAAGTAGATTCTAATAAACATACAAAAATAAATATCAAGCCTTTTTTTAAATATCTGTAGAAGTTTTAGCATTTTCAAGATCATGAATTCATGAAAAAATGTAAACTGAGAAAATGCAATTTAAAGTTTTCAAATCGCTAAAAAATATATCAAAAACCATAAGAATTGTAGCCCGAATATATATTTTATTGGAAAAACTTAATATAGTTCTACAGGAGTATTAAATGGAAATATAAACTTTTACATGAAACCCTTCAGTGGTGGTGCCAAGTCCCCTTAAACATTAGTTTACCCCCCCCCCCCAAAAAAAAAAAAAAAAAAAAAAAAAAATTAAGCCATTTTTTTTTTCTAACAAGGAAACATTCAAAAGGTGTCGTCTTCAAAAAATATTGAAAAAAAAAAATGTGATTTTACTCTTCATAAAACACCAAAAAGTGAAAAAATTATCGGTTGAAAAGAATTACAGCGACCACAAAAAATTATCAAAATTAAACATTTTTGGCAATTTAGCGCTGTTAGGCGATAAGTTCCCTAGCACGGAGGTTGCCGTGTACGAACAGAACCGTGCTTTGCTTCTCCGCCAAGTACTCAAAATCAATCACCTAACAGTGTAAATCGCCAAATATGCTTAAATTTAATAATTTTTTGTGGTCGCTGTAATTCATTTCAGCCGATACTTTTTTCACTTGCTGGTGTTTTATGAAGAGTAGAATCACATATTTTTTTTTTCAATATTTTTTTAAGACAACACCTTTTGAATGTTTCCTTGTAAGTAATAGATATAAAATTCTTCACAAAACAGAATTTAATTTAGTACGACAGAACTTATTTTAATCTATTCTTCCCTATATAAGCATGCAGTAGCTGTGTTTCTTTCCCTGGCATCAATTACTACATTCATTTCTTAAAACTTTTTTGGTATAGCTTTGGCATAGGAGCCCCAAGGCAGCTTTAAAATTTTGTTGATATTTTGGCGATGAATTAAAATGACAATCGCAATCACTTAAGTGAAGATCTTGGCGGAAACGACCGAGCTACTTTGCCAAATTTAAAATTTCACAAAGGGGTTTTATAGCCAACGGCCATACCATGCTGAAAGTACCGGTTCTCGTCCGATCCCCGAAGTCAAGCAGCATCGGGCGCGGTTAATACTTGGGAGGGTGACCACCTGGGAACACCGCGTGTTGTTGGCCTCTTTTTTTATTTTAAGATCATACTTCATAGGATCATTTTACTAAAGGGGTTTTATACTGAAGCTATTCTATTTCTTTAGCACGATTTTTCTCAATTTTATTTTAATTATTTAAAAATTAGTTAGTTGAAGGGCGGCATAAGGCGTTATTCACCATTAACTTCAACTCCAGGTTCAACGCAAAAACTTGAAAAGCGTCTAAAGGCAGGGTGCAGCTTTCAAAAAAAAAAAAAAAAAAAGACCGGCTCCTTTTGCCATCTAACGACGAAAATTTCATATAATCTCTGATTGGTTATTTTTCGTTAAAAAATTGGAAAGTAACTGTGCCGCTAGATGGCATAAGCAACGCATCCAACTTTGCCGAGAAGTTGTACCCTGACTTCATGAACTTTTCAAGATTTCGTGTTCAACCGCGAGTTGAAGTTATTGGTGAATACAGCAGTTTGGCACCCATTGAAAAATAATCATTTCATTTTATTTATTTCTCACTTCTAATAATTCATGCGTGTTAGCAAACCTGTGCGAAATTTGCGCACTATATTTATCCCTTCGTTACCTTTAAAATTTAAAACTATTATTATTAATTTATAGACGTTATTTTTTCATATGCATGAGCAAATCTAATATTATATATATATATATATATATTGTTACGTACTTGAGGGTTCGTGAGTTGTCCGGGAATGAAAGGCCAAACTTACAAAAATTCAGTAATTTATTCACAGAAAGTTCCAGAAAAATACAGGTCAATAAACCAATTATCAGCTTTAATTCAAGCAGTAACCACAGCTTAAACAACAGCTGTCAATAGCAAATCCACAGTACAAACTGTATACCAATAACACTTGAAGCAAGTCTCTCTCAAAGAGGCTTAAGAGCAATGCAGTCACTAGCGACGCTGGCTGAGATCTGAACTGAACTGACTGCCCTTGGCGAGGAAGCGCTCCTTATATGCTGTTCCATGGAGCCCAGATTTTTCGAGAAAATTCTAGAAAGTGGTCAACCAATCAACTTACAGCTTCCATATTTGGTATATCCCATATAAGGATTTTCTCGCCAAGGTCGCCAAAAAAATCGCCAAGGTGGGAAAAAGTCGCCAAATTTGGCGCCAAATCCATTACGTGCATTACTGGGGCTTTTTAATGCGTTTTTAAGGGAAAATAAGGCTATTTCAACGCTAAAACGACTAGAAATGCACAAAATTAGCACTTTATCAACTTACTAAGCCTCTTTGAAAGAATTTATACAAAAATAAACACAATTATTTACAATTTCGTAACACTGCCCCCCTCCCAAGGACTGCACGTCCCGGGCAGTGCAACCCTTGGTCAAGAGGCGAAACTAAACAAATTTACACAATCTAAAACACAAAAACTAAGTTGCACATAAAGATAACATAGAAATATAAATTAAGTGGGAAATATTTACAAAATTCACAAATATGTACAAATATTTATATACAAATATTTACAGTGCGCATGCGCAAATTTTACAAGTATTTACATTTTAAATTTTAATTTTACCGTTACTTGTGGTACTTGGCTAGCCTATTATAGTGCACCACCTTCGGTTTTGAGGAAGGTGTTTTAGTGATTCGCACCACTACATCATTCAGCCTTTTTAAGACTGTGTATGGTCCGTCCCAGTTGCACTGTAGCTTGGGAGAGAGTCCTTTGCGTCGAACAGGATTCCACAACCAGACCTTCTCTCCTTCCTGAAACTCATGTTGCGTAGCCTTTAGATCGTACCTTGTCTTCATTTTCTCCGATGCAATGTGAATTCGCTCCCGAGCAAAGTTGTGAACGTCCTCAAATCGTGCCTGGAGATCTTGGATGTACTCCTCGGGCGATGAAGGCGCATCGGGTGGACAACCAAACAGGAGATCACAAGGGAGACGAAGTTCACGTCCAAACAGCATTTGGGCTGGAGTATAGCCGGTGGTTTCATGGACAGCACTTCGATAAGCCAGCAGGAACAATGGCAACTTCAAGTCCCAATCTTGCTGGTTCCTTGATACTAGAAGGGAGAGGTTATTCAGGATGGTACGATTGAACCTCTCGACCATGCCGTCCGACTGGGGATGTAAGGGTGTTGTCCGGGTTTTGTCTATGCCGAGTAGTTCACACAGTCCTTTGAAAACATCAGAGGTAAAGTTCCTACCTTGGTCGGTATGAAGTTGTAGGGGCGTGCCGTACCTTGACACCCATTGCTGCACTAGGACTTCTGCGACTGTGCATGCCTCTTGATTGGGAATGGGATATGCCTCAGGCCACTTGGTGAAATAGTCCATCACGACGAGGATGTATTTATTCCCACTGGATGTCCGTGGCAAAGGACCCAAGATATCGATTGCAATCCGTTCAAATGGTGCTCCCACGTTATACCGTTGCAGTCTTCCTCGACTTCGTTTCTGCGGGCCTTTACGTGCCGCACAAGCATCACAGGATTTACACCATTTCTCCACATCCTCCTTTGCCTTGCACCAGTAGAAGCGTTCCCGAACTTTCTGCAGAGTCTTCATTACCCCAAAATGGCCTCCGGTAGAGCTACTATGCAGTTGTTCTAAAACAGCTGGAATTTTTGATCTTGGTAATAAAATCTGCCATCTGAAGCTTTTCCCATCATCAGATTCCCACTTTCTGTATAATACGCCGTTTCTGATATGAAGAGAGTCCCAAAGTGCCCAATAACTTTTCGTAATGCGACTAAATCTGGAAATATCCTGCCAGGTAGGTCTGTTGCTGGTCGTCTCCTTCAGCTGTAATATTGGCTTTATGTCAGGATCTTCCAACTGGGCTTTTCTAAGTTCTTCGTCACTCCATGGATCGGGATCTTGATCTGATGGTGTTGAGACAGTAACTTGGCAGGCAACCGGATTTATCGGCAGGTATTTCTGTTCGGCTCTAGAGCAGTACTTGCAGCTTTCCGAGCAGGGCTTCCGTGACAAGGCATCAGCATTACCATGTAGAGTCCCTTTACGATGACGTATCTCGAAGTCATATTCCTGCAGGCGTTGTATCCACCTGGCAATCTGTCCTTCCGGGTTCTTGAACTGGAGCAACCACGTTAAAGATGCATGGTCAGTCCGGAGCAGAAATCTTCTGCCATAGAGGTAATGATGGAAATGTTCTATGGCTTTTACGATGGCGAGTAGCTCTTTCCTGGTGGTACAGTAATTTCGCTCCGGTTTAGACAGGCATTTACTCCAATAGGCAATGACATGTTCTTGACCATCAATTTCCTGCGACAGAACAGCACCGACACTCTCATGGCTGGCATCTGTATCAAGTATGAACTGTCTGTCGGGCTGTGGATATGTCAAGATAGGCGAAGATGTTAAGGCCTCTTTAAGTCGCTTGAACGCTTTTTCACATTCATCCGTCCACAGGAACTTCTGTTTGGCTTCCGTCAGCTTGTGCAGTGGTCTGGCAATATTTGAGAAACCCTTGACAAACTTCCTGTAGTAAGTGCATAACCCCAGGAAACTTCGTAGTTGGTGTACATTTTCAGGGCGACTCCAGTTCTCGACTGCAGAGATCTTCTCAGGATCAGTTCTCACACCTTCGGCAGAAATGATATGGCCGAGGTAGCTCACTTCACGACGGAACAAGTTACACTTGCCTGGATTCAATTTGAGGTTAGCCATTCTGAGTTTCTCCAGCACCTTTCGGATGTTTCGTAGATGGTCTTCAAAAGTGCGCCCCACAATGATAATATCATCCAAATACACCAGACAGGCTTCATAGGAAAGTCCTTTTAGCACTGTCTCCATCAGGCGTTCGAAGGTGGCAGGTGCATTACATAATCCGAATGGCATAACTTTAAATTGCCACAGTCCTTGTCCCGTGGTGAATGCAGTCTTCTCACGATCATTAGGATGTAATTCTACTTGCCAGTAACCGCTCTTCAGATCCAACGTCGAGAACCATTTATTGCCAGCAAGTGTGTCTAATGTGTCGTCAATTCTGGGAAGAGGGTAACTGTCTTTCTTCGTGATGTCATTCAAACGACGATAATCCACACAAAATCTTGTTGAACCATCCTTTTTCCGCACCAGTACTATGGGAGAGGCCCAAGGACTCGTTGATGGCTCGATGACATCATTGTGCTGCATTTCACTTAGAAGTTCAGTGACCTCTTCCTGTTTAGCAAATGGAAGTCTTCTTGGATGTTGTTTGATTGGAGGATGATTTCCTGTATCAATTCTGTGCTGGGTGATGTTCGTTCTCCCGACGTCTTCAGGTGTTCGAGAAAAAAGGTCTTTAAATTCTTGGAGTAGCTTCTCCGCAGCACATCTCTGTTCTTTTCCTAACTCTGCATTCTTGAGTAGTTCCGTTATTAATTGTTCAGAAGACTTGGATTCGGTTGATTGCGTGGGGCGGTTGATGCATGTGACAGGAGTGCAGGTTGCCAACACCTCATCCTTCTTCACTGTCCGGACCTTATCGCTGATGTTTGCGACTCTCACAGGAATAGTACTCTTGGAGAGATCCACCAGAGATGAAGCTACCAGAACTCCTCTTGGGCTATTGTCTATATTCGGATATTCAATCAGTCCATAGCGGAAGAATTGCTTGGTAGGAGGGGTTCCTGAAACTATTGTCTCTGTGTGTGGGGGGGATGGAAACTTCCGACTTGGCTGTTATCTGGCAAATTTGCTGAATGTCTTGATTTTCAGTATTGAACACAGCTATGTCTTCCGAACTCGAATGCAGTTCATTATTCTTGAAGTCCAATTTGAAGTTAAATTTTCTTAGGAAATCAATTCCAATGATTAGAGGATCTCTTATGTCAGCCACATATGCCATATGATGGTAACTGGCATTTCCAAAAGTGATGGTCAAGTTCATTTTTCCATATATTTTGATTTCGTCTCCGGTCACAGTCTGGAGTTTAACGCAGGGCGGCGTCCAGATGATCTTCTCTTTTAGTTCTTGAGCCAAATCCGTTCTAATGATGGTCACGTTGGCTCCTGTGTCCAGAATCATCCGGCAGGTGGCGTTGTTGACTTGGCCATAGACGTGAAGTCCATTATCGCCGCCACTCATCGATGAAACATGAAATACTGTAAATTGGGGCTCTTTAATTTCAGGCAACCTCCGCCCCGCGAGATGGCCTCCTCCTAGTTTCCCTGCAGTGATGGTGAAGCCGGGTGATTTCCTATAGTTGGTCGTACAGGGCAGTTCCTCTTCACGTGACCATCCCCTCCACAGCCCCAGCACTTTATCTTCCGGTCCTTTATTTCCTTTTTATTCTCCAGGCTGCGCAATCTCTTTAAGATCTCTTCGATACTTCTCTTCATTTCATTTTCACCTGCAGGGGTATCGTTTAATGAGACTGCTCTTATGGTATGGCGGTCTTTACGGGAGGCTTGTTGGGCTGCCTCTATCCTAAGTGCATAGCCTAAAGCTGATTCTACGTCTCTGATGTTGGAGAGTCTTAGCGCTTTTTGAATTTCTGGATCACGAACAGCATCAATAAAGTACTGAAGAGCTAAGTCGTTCCGAGTGTCAGCATGACAGTCTGAGTATGCTAGATGTGACAATCTCTGAATGTCCGCTGCCAGCTCTTGCAAACTTTCGCCCGTTTTCTGGTAACGGGATTTTAGCTGGAGGCGACTATAGTCCTTAGAACACTTCTCTCCGAAGCGTAGCTCCAGTGCTCTAGTCAGGGCCTCGAAGTCGTTCCTTTCTTCTTTAGAAACATTTCTCAGTATCTCGGCTGCATCTCCCCGTAATGCTGCTGCTAAGTGGACTGACTTGGCGGTAGAGTCCCAGCCGTTAGCTTCAGCTACGATGGAAAACTGGGTCTTATATACATGCCAGGAGGAACTGCCGTCGTAGGTAGATAGCTTAATAAATTCGTGATTCTGGCTTCTTCTCTCTTTCTTTTCAGTTTCCTGGGGCTTGGATTCTAACTTTTCTTCGAGATTCCGAATCTTGCTCTGCAGTTCATTCCCTATTACCTCTCCGCTCCACTCTTCTCTCATTTTTCTCTCAAGATCTTCCTCCATTCTCTTCAGTTTACCTTCTATCTCTGAAAACCTTCCTTTCAGTTCCTGATCAAAATTTTCTTTAACTTTCTCCTCGAAACTCCGTTCTATTTTCGTAACACTCTCTTCAAAATTCCTTTCTACTTTCATAACACTTTCTTCTATCTTCATAGCTTTCTCTTCAAAACTCTCTTCAATTTTCAAAACTTTCTCTTCAAAATTTTCTTCTATCTTTATAACTTTCTCTTCAAAATTTTCTTCTATCTTTATAACCTTCTCTTCTATTCCATCCATTCTATTTTCCATCACCGTTAATTTACCCTCGATTGATTCTTTCACCGTTGAAAGCTCTCTCTTCATCTCATCTTGATTAGATTTAATTTCTTCCTGAACTTCACCCAAACTGCTTTTCATATGCTTCATTTCTTCAGTCAAACCGTCTTTCAATTCTCTTTGCGATGTTTCCATTTTCTCTTGTGCTACTTTCATTTCTTCAGTCAAACCGTCTTTCAACTCTCTTTGCGATGTTTCCATTTTTTCTTGTGCTACCTTCATTTCTTTCATCTCTTGACTCAGGCTATCTTTCATCTCTTTTTGTCCAGTTTCCATCTTTTCCAGTCCTGTTTCCATTTTCTCTATCAATCCGGTTTCCATCTTTTCCTGTCCGGCTTTCATTTCATTTATCTGGGTAGCTAAGGCTTCTAGAAGTTTTTTCATCTCTTGCTCCATAGCCCTCGTTATCACCATTCACAGACAATCCCACTTCTGACACCAGAAATTGTGCGTACTTGAGGGTTCGTGAGTTGTCCGGGAATGAAAGGCCAAACTTACAAAAATTCAGTAATTTATTCACAGAAAGTTCCAGAAAAATACAGGTCAATAAACCAATTATCAGCTTTAATTCAAGCAGTAACCACAGCTTAAACAACAGCTGTCAATAGCAAATCCACAGTACAAACTGTATACCAATAACACTTGAAGCAAGTCTCTCTCAAAGAGGCTTAAGAGCAATGCAATCACTAGCGACGCTGGCTGAGATCTGAACTGAACTGACTGCCCTTGGCGAGGAAGCGCTCCTTATATGCTGTTCCATGGAGCCCAGATTTTTCGAGAAAATTCTAGAAAGTGGTCAACCAATCAACTTACAGCTTCCATATTTGGTATATCCCATATAAGGATTTTCTCGCCAAGGTCGCCAAAAAAAATCGCCAAGGTGGGAAAATTCGCCAAATTTGGCGCCAAATCCATTACGTGCATTACTGGGGCTTTTTAATGCGTTTTTAAGGGAAAATAAGGCTATTTCAACGCTAAAACGACTAGAAATGCACAAAATTAGCACTTTATCAACTTACTAAGCCTCTTTGAAAGAATTTATACAAAAATAAACACAATTATTTACAATTTCGTAACAATATATATTTTTTTTTTTTTCGCGTGAAAGCATATTTTATTTCATATGCTGAAAAAAAAAAAAAAAAAGTAGGCGACAAATAAAAATTTAAATGTTTATTTTAAAGCTGTTATTTTCATATTTTAATTAATTTTAAAAAATATAATAAAAATTCGTTACAAATAAGGTATCAAATAAAAGGGGCGATTTTTCTGAATCCGTTGGATTAAACAACTTATTGATCGGACAATTAGATTTTTTTAAATTAACTAAAGTATGAAAATTTGGTGGCAACTTGCGTTCACACACAGGCAAAGTCCAAGGAAATCTCTTAAGCCTAAAGCATGACAGAGTCAGGCACTGATGAGCGTAACTATATATGCTGATATGTTTGCACGTTCAATTTTTTTTCCGTTATAAAAAGAAGTATATTTACAAATTTATTTATTTTTTACATCATTTTTTTTCCGTTTAATAATTTTACATTTAAAAAAGGGTTTTTATTTACTATCTTTTGAACCAATTATCCGATTGAACTAAAAAATACGGCGTTAGCTAGATTTTGTCCTGATTAATAAATATATCAATTTCCGATAAAATCTAAAAATCTGGACAGATACAATGTTAAACATTCAGCTTTATATATTTAGATAAAAACAGAAATGTTTGCATGTTCTTTCAGGGTGATAGATAAAAATTGGTAGCAACGGCAAAATTACTGTCTGAAAGAAATTACATAACTTGTCGTACTTAAGAAAAAAAAAAAGAAAAGAAAGAAAGAAAAGAATAGTAAAAATATAAAATATAAAACTCTAAGTCTATCTTTGTTTTCTAAGTAACAGATGTGAAATTCTGCACAAAACAGAATTTAATTTAGTACGATAGGAACTTTTTTAACCTATTCTTCTACATAAAGGCATCCAGTAGCTGTGTTTCATTCCCAACCATCGGTTACTATGTTTCTTAAAACTTCTTTGGTATAGCTTTAGCATAGAAGCTCCTTAGCGGCTTTTAAATTTTTGTTGTTATTTTTGCGATGAATTAAAGATTTTTCATTTTTTTTAGCACGATTTTTCTCAATTTTATTTTCTCAGTTTGTTTTTTCTTTTTTTTATAATTTTAAAATTAAAATGGGGTTTTTATTTAATAACTTTTGAACCAATTATCCGATTCAACTAAACAATACGGCGGTAGCTAGATTTTGTGCTTATCGATTGTCCTTATCCAATTTTTGATAAAATCTAATAATCCGCGCTATAAGTCCGTATAGTATAGATACAGTGACAAACTTTCAGTCGTATATATTTATATAAAAACAAAAGTGCTTGCACGTTCATAAAAACAAAAAACAAAATTGTTTGCATAAATTTATTTTCTTTGGACATTTAGTATTTTACTTCTCTGTGTTGAAAATTGTTTACATTCATCATGAAAAATAATCCTGATAAATAATAATTTTAATAAATAATATGCACTGCGTGAATTTGGAAATACAAGGAAAATATAGAAAAAATTTTCGTGGCGGCTGTGACTACTACTAGAGAGGCGTCAATTGTGAGTCAGTATCTGATTGGCTGGACAACTTTTTTTGCTATCATCCAGATTTTAGAATGATTTTAAGGAATTTAAAACATTGTGGTCAAAACTATAGCTAAAAATAAAGATTATTATCAAAAACGTTTTGTATAAATTTATTGCTGTTGATATTTAACTAAGAAACGTTCGGGTTTTTCTAATAAACCCCAGATTGGTAAAATTTTTGCTACGCGCATAAGCCGTAGCGTAAATTTTACCATTTGACGTCTCTCTTTATATAAAGGCTTTCTAGCTACAGTATATTAGTTTTCACATTTTTTTTATTTCCAATGTTTGGTAAAATTCCTGTTATGTAGTATAGAAAAAAAAAAAAAAAAAAAAAAAAAGAGGATTTATTTATTTTAAATATGGCTCGTGTAAAAGATTTCAACAAACTTCTCAGTAGTTCGTTCAAGATATCAAAACATAAACAAAATTCAAACTTAAATTCCGCTAACTTTTGTTTAAAAATTTATTTCTAGGATCAGATCAATTGTGCATTTTATATTTTTGAAAATTGCAGATTTTATCAATTCAGAAATTTGGAGGTAGGCCAATTTTACAATTTCAAATGTATATTTTTTATGTAAATGAGTTATTGCTAATTTTGCAGAAATAAATTATCTGCCTTATTATTAAAACTTTACTATGTGGTGCAGTTAGCTAGAACAGCTTTTGCATCTTAATGAAATTTGAAATTTGGCACCGAAGTAGCTCGGACGTTTCTTGCCAAAGACTTTACTTACGCAGTTAGGAACAACTTGCAGGTTGGTCCACAGCTCTATTTGGCGATTTTCTTTTGGTAATTATGGCGAAATGCTATTTTCGGAAGCGGTTGCCATGGATTCCAAATGTAAACAAAGCGAAAACGCGTTTTTCAAAATGGCGTCTGTTTTTTATGCACAGAAATAAATTAAGTTTCTTTTTAATATTAATAAAACAAATATTTAAAATTAACTTACCTCACTATGCATGAGAAAACATCTGCATAAAATTCTATATTGCAAGAATGATCAATATGCACGAACCAAACCAAATCGATTTTTCGACTAAACACCCTTTAACGGCCCTCTTCACTCACCGTCACCGGAAGCCCGAGCCAATGTTATTCTATGGGGAAATTTTCTTTACAAATAACTTATTAACTAATACATATTTTTAAATTCTGTTTTCACATTCAGAAAATTCCTAACTGTTAAATTGACGGACCTTTTTTAAAAATGTATTTTTTAAATTTTTAATATTTTATTTTGAAATTGCAAAATGAAAAAAATTCACATATTGAAAATTCGTATTTTTAAGCTTCAAAATAAAATATAAAAAATTAAAAAAATAATTTTTTAGAAAAGGTGCGTCAATTTAACAGCTGGGAAGTTTCAGAATGTGAAAACAGAATTTAAAAATATGTATTAGTTAATAAGTTATTTGTAAAGAAAAATTTCCCATAGAATAACATTAGGTTCGGCTTCCGACGGCAGTGAGTGAAGAGGGCCCTTAAGTGTATCACCCACAACATAACCAACACACCTCCACTCAGATCGATCTATCACGTTCTTTTTCTTTCTCAAAACCATATCACTCCCACACTTTTCACAAATCATACTACTTTTCAATAATCCACATTTTTTCAAAAATTCCCAACTCCCTAAAAAAAAAAAAAAAAAAAAAAAAAAAAAAAAGTACATTCACCTTCTTTTTCAAAAATAGGCCTATCTTTCGTCTCAACCATTCTAACATTATCTTTCAACAAACATTTATAATCTTCAACAATTTTTTTCACTGATTCACTACTACTAGATTCAATACTTAAACAAAATCAGTAATAAATAATTAAATAAACAAAGTAAAATAATAATAAAATGTAAAAATACAACCGTTTTATATAATTGTGCTTCACCAGTAAAAATGGAATACTTCACTGAATATTTGAATGTCGATCGAGTTATCTTCATAATTAATTTGAATGCTAGTTGCTATGTATATAAAAAATTAACAGAATGCTGGCTGCCATGGTCATCAAAAATAAACAGCAAGCAGGTTGCCATATAATGTTGAAAAGAATTCAGAACGACATCAATATCGTTCAAAACGGCGCCAAAAAAAAAAAAAAAAAAAAATCACCAAATAGGGTTGTGGACCCACCTGCAAGTTGTACCCTAAAGCTGTACCTGACAGTTTTTGTCGACATTATTCAGTGAAGTTTTACCTGAATATTTTCTTGAAAGTAATTAAATTAACAAAACAAATAAATAAAGGATAGGTATGGTATATATATAATCATTTTATGACAATTTAAAATTTCTTTGTTTTATTCGCACTTATTTATTTATTTATTAGTGCTAGAGGCCTATTTCAGTCGGTACAGTTGACGAATTTCTATAGGTCACTCTTAATTAGTGCTAGAGGCCTATTTCAGTCGGTTTATTGAATGGGGATTTATTGAATGAAGTCCCCCCAAGGCCCAACTTTGACATGAGTCCCCCCCCCTCCAAGGTACCCCTATTTCAGTCGGTACAGCGTTGTCGAATTTTTATAATACACTCTTAATAGTGCTAGAGGCCTATTTCAGTCGGTTTATTGAATGGGGATTTATTGAATGAAGTCCCCCCCCCAGGCCCAACTTTGACATGTGTCCCCCCCAAGGTACCCCTATTTCAGTCGGTACAGCGTTGTCGAATTTTTATAATACACTCTTAATAGTGCTAAGGGCCTATTTCAGTCGGTTTATTGAATGGGGATTTATTGAATGAAGTCCCCCCAAGGCACAACTTTGACATGAGTCCCCCCCAGGCCCAACTTTGACATGAGTCCCCCCCAAGGTACAACTTTGATATGAGTCCCCCCAAGGCCCAACTTTGACATGAGTCCCCCCCCAGGCCCAACTTTGAAATGAGTGCCCCCAAGGCCCAACTTTGACATGAGTCCCCCCAAGGTACAACTTTGACATGAGTCCCCCCCCCAAGGCACACCTTTGACATGAGTACCCCCCAAGGCACACCTCCCCCTCATTGGGAAAAAGAGAAAAAACGTTGTTTTGCGGCTATAAGACAGTTTGGACTTCCAACGTTATTTGTTACAATATCTGCAGCTGAAACACATTGGTTTGATTTAATGAAAACTTTATCATGGAATTTAGATCGTCACGAATTAACTAAAGAAGAATTTGTCGATATTAACAAGTTTAGCAGTAGGCCTCTGGCACTAAATCAAAATCTGTCAATGTCAGATTTTCATGTTTTAAATAATGAAATAATGTCGTGTCTGTATAATTTTTTTTTTTTTTTTTTTTTTACTTATTGATAAAACAAAACTATTGTTTTCAATCATACATTTCACTTGTTATCTCCCTTCCACGAAGATGGGTGTTGGCGGCAAACTTTGTGTCAAATCAAGCAATCTGGCAATATAATTCGGCGAGAAACGATAATTCAGGATTTCCAAAGTTTGAAATCTATAACTTCAATAGTAATGGAGTTCTGGAATTTTTCGTAAGGATTCGTTTGCTTCTAGTGCAGAACTACCTCGAAAATTCTACAAACCACTGATAAGACTCTCTATTAATTCAAATTCTATTCAGACTTCGAACTGAGCGGTTGATCATTGTTCCTGAAATAGCAAAATTCTGCCGTGTAATATGCTTAACGCTGTTTATTTGACTCTTGTGGAACGAATAACTGTTTCTTGGATTGTTTGGAGAATATCTGTTTATTATTGATTTTTGTGGAAGAACAGTTTGATTTGACAGAGAACAGTTTGATTTGATTATTTCCGGAATATATTTATTAAGTAAAGTGCATTCGTCCAACAAAAATTACTTATGCATTTACGAACTAAATTCTACTGATGAAAATCTGGACAACTTTCATAATGATATCATAATTAGCTCTATTATTATTTTCCAGTGTTTAGTAATCGAACTGCCAACGAGAAATAAATTTGGAAATACGTGTATAAAAATCGACTATAGTTAATATATATATATATATACATATATAATATTGCGTACATGCGGGTTCGTGAGTTGTCCGAGAATGAAAGACAAAACTGACAAAAATTCAGTAATTTATTCACAGAAAGTTCCAGAAAAATGCAGGTCTATAAACTAAGTATCAGCTTCAATTCAACCAGTAAACACAGCTTAAACAACAGCTGTCAATAGCAAATCCACAGTACAAACTGTATAGCAATAACACTTAAAGCAAGTCTCTTTCAAAGAGGCTCAAAACAATGCAAGCATTAGCGAAGCTGGCTGAGAACTGAACTGAACTGCCTTGGCGGGAATACGCTCCTTATATACCCCTGTAGAAAAGTGTGGAAGGTTCCAGAAATTTCCGTATCTCATCAGCCAATGAGATTAGAGCTTCCATATTTGGTATATCCCTTATAAAGATTTTCTCGCGAAGGTCGCCAAAAAAAATCGCCATGGTGGGAAAAAGTCGCCAAATCCATTACCTGCCTTATTGGGGCTTTTTAATGCGTTTTTAAGGGTAAATAAGGCTATTTCAACGCTATAACGACTAGAAATGCACAAAATTAGCACTTTATCAACTTACTAAGCCTCTTTGAGAGAATTTATACAAAAATAAACACAATTATTTACAATTTTGTAACACTGCCCCCCTCCCAAGGACTGCACGTCCCGGGCAGTGCAACCCTTGGTCAAGAGGCGAAAGTAACCAAATTTACACAATCTAAAATACAAAAACTAAGTTGCATATAACGACAAAATAGAAACAAAAATCAAGTGAGAAATATTTACAAAATTCACAAATATGTACAAGTATTTATATACAAATATTTACATTATGCATGCGCAAATTTTATCAGTATTTACATTTAAAATTTTAATATTACCGCTAATTGTGGTACTTGGCTAGCCTGTTATAGTGCACCACCTTCGGTTTTGATGAAGGTGTTTTAGTGATCCGCACCACTATATCATTCAGCCTTTTTAAGAGTGTGTATGGTCCGTCCCAGTTGCACTGTAACTTGGGGGAAAGTCCTTTGCGTCGAACAGGATTCCACAACCAGACCTTGTCTCCTTCCTGGAACTCCTGTTGTGTAGCCTTTAGATCGTACCTTGTCTTCATTTTCCCCGTTGCCATGTGAATCCGCTCCCGAGCAAAAAAGTTGTGTACGTCCTCAAATCGTGCCTGGAGATCTTGGATGTACTCCTCGGGCGATGAAGGCGCATCGGGTGGACAACCAAACAGGATATCACATGGGAGACGAAGTTCACGTCCAAAGAGCATCTGGGCTGGAGTATAGCCGGTGGTTTCATGGACAGCACTTCGATAAGCCAGCAGGAACAATGGCAACTTCAAGTCCCAATCTTGCTGGTTCCTTGATACTAGAAGAGAGAAGTTGGAACAACTATAGTATTTCCCCTCAGCTAGATTTGGCGATTTTTCGTTGGTTATTATGGCTAAATCATAAATCTAAAAATCACAAATCATATAGCATAAATGATAAAATCGTAAGCTAAATTATAAATCATAAATCATAAAATCATAAATCCAAAATAAATAGCATGCAGGCTGCCATATTATATCGCAAACAATCCAGAACGGCATCGTTATCGTTCAAATCGGCGCCAAAGAAAAATCGCCAAATTCAGCTGAGGGGAAATACTATAGTTGTACCGAGAGGTTATTCAGGATGGTACGGTTGAACCTCTCGACCATGCCGTCCAACTGGGGATGTAAGGGTGTTGTCTGGGTTTTGTCTATGCCTAGTAGTTGACACAGTCCTTTGAAAACAGCAGAGGTAAAGTTCCTACCTTGGTCGGTATGAAGTTGTAGGGGCGTGCCGTACCTTGACACCCATTGCTGCACTAGGACCTCGGCGACTGTGTATGCCTCTTGATTGGGAATGGGATATGCCTCAGACCACTTGGTGAAATAGTCCATCACGACGAGGATGTATTTATTTCCTCTGGAGGTCCGTGGCAAAGGACCCAAGATGTCGAGTGCAATCCGTTCAAATGGTGCTCCCACGTTATACTGTTGCAGTCTTCCTCGACTTCGTTTCTGCGGGCTTTTACGTGCCGCACAAGCATCACAGGATTTACACCATTTCTCCACATCCTCCCTTGCCTTGCACCAGTAGAAACGTTCCCGAACTTTCTGCAGAGTCTTCATTACCCCAAAATGGCCTCCGGTAGAGCTACTATGCAGTTGTTCTAAAACAGCTGGAATTTTTGATCTTGGTAATACAATCTGCCATCTGAAGCTTTTCCCATCATCAGATTCCCACTTTCTGTATAATACGCCGTTTCTGATATGAAGAGAGTCCCAAAGTGCCCAATAACTTTTCGTAATGTGACTAAATCTGGAAATGTCCTGCCATGTAGGTCTGTTGCTGGTCGTCTCCTTCAGCTGTACTATTGGCTTTATGTCAGGATCTTCCAACTGGGCTTGTCTAAGTTCTTCGTCACTCCATGGATCGGGATCTTGTTCTGATGGTGTTGAGACAGTAACTTGGCAGGCAACCGGATTTATCGGCAGGTATTTCTGTTCGGCACTAGAGCAGTACTTGCAGCTTTCTGAGCAGGGCTTCCGTGACAAGGCATCTGCATTACCATGTAGAGTAACTTTACGATGACGTATCTCAAAGTCATATTCCTGGAGGCGTTGTATCCACCTGGCAATCTGTCCTTCCGGGTTCTTGAACTGGAGCAACCACGTTAAAGATGCATGGTCAGTCCGGAGCAGGAATCTTCTGCCATAGAGGTAATGATGGAAATGTTCTATGGCTTTTACGATGGCGAGTAGCTCTTTCCTAGTGGTACAGTTATTTCGCTCTGGTTTAGACAAGCATTTACTCCAATAGGCAATAACATGTTCTTGACCATCAATTTCTTGCGACAGAACATCACCGACACTCTCATGGCTGGCATCTGTATCAAGTATGAACTGTCTGTCGGGCTGTGCATACGTCAAGATAGGCGATGATGTTAAGGCCTCTTTAAGTCGCTTGAACGCATTTTCACATTCATCTGTCCACAGGAACTTCTGTTTGGCTTCCGTCAGCTTGTGGAGTGGTCTGGCAATATTTGAGAAGCCCTTGACAAACTTCCTGTAGCAAGTGCATAACCCCAGGAAACTTCGCAGTTGGTGTACATTTTCAGGGCGACTCCAGTTCTCGACTGCAGAGATCTTCTCAGGATCAGTTCTCACATCTTTGGCAGAGATGATATGGCCGAGGTAGCTCACTTCAGGACGGAACAAGTTACACTTGCCTGGATTCAATTTGAGGTTAGCCATTTTTGAGTTTCTCCAGCACCTTTCGGATGTTTCGTAGATGGTCTTCAAAGGTGTGCCCCACAATGATAATATCATCCAAATACACCAGACAGGCTTCATAGGAAAGTCCTTTTAGCACTGTCTCCATCAGGCGTTCGAAGGTGGCAGGTGCATTACGTAATCCGAATGGCATAACTTTAAATTGCCACAGTCCTTGTCCCGTGGTGAATGCAGTCTTCTCCGATCATCAGGATGTAATTCTACTTGCCAGTAACCGCTCTTCAGATCCAAAGTCGAGAACCATTTATTGCCAGCAAGTGTGTCTAATGTGTCGTCAATTCTGGGAAGAGGGTAACTGTCTTTCTTCGTGATGTCATTCAAACGACGATAATCCACACAAAATCTTGTTGAACCATCCTTTTTTCGCACCAGTACTATGGGAGAGGCCCATGGACTCGTTGATGGCTCGATGACGTTATTGTGCTGCATTTCATTTAGAAATTCAGTGACCTCTTCCTGTTTAGCAAATAGAAGTCTTCTTGGATGTTGTTTGATTGGAGGATGATTTCCTGTATCAATTCTGTGCTGGGTGATGTTCGTTCTCCCGACGTCTTCAGGTGTTCGAGAAAAAAGGTCTTTAAATTCTTGGAGTAGCTTCTCCGCAACACACCTCTGTTCATTTCCCAATTCTGCATTCTTGAGTAGTTCCGTTGTTAATTGCTCAGAAGACTTGGATTCGGTTGATTGCGTGGGGCGGTTTATGCATGTTACAGGAGTGCAGGCTGCTAACACCTCATCCTTCTTCACTGTTCGGACCTTATCGCTTATGTTTGCGACTCTCACAGGAATAGTACTCTTTGAATAGTACTCTAGAGATGAAGCTACCAGAACTCCTCTTGGGCTATTGTCTGTATTCGGGTATTCAATCAGTCCATAGCGGAAGTATTGCTTTGTAGGAGGTGTTCCTGAAACTATTGTCTCTGTGTGTGGAGGGATGGAAATTTCAGACTTGGCTATTATCTGGCAAATTGGCTGAATGTCTTGATTTTCAGTGTTGAACACAGCGATGTCTTCCGAACTCGAATGCAGTTCATTATTCTTGAAGTCCAATTGAAAGTTAAATTTTCTCAGGAAATCAATTCCAATGATTAAATGATCTCTTATATCAGCCACATATGCCACATGATGGTAACTGGCATTCCCAAAAGTGACGGCCAAGTTCATTTTTCCATATATTTTGATTTCGTCTCCTGTCACAGTCTGGAGATTAACGCAGGGCGGAGTCCAAATGATCTTTTCTTTTAGTTCTTGAGCCAAATCCGTTCTAATGATGGTCACGTTGGCTCCCGTGTTCAGAATCATCCGGCAGGTGGTGTTGTTAACTTGGCCATAGACGTAAAGTCCATTATCGCCGCCACTCATCGATGAAACATGAAATACTATAATCTGGGGCTCTTTTATTTCAGGCAACCTCCGCCCCGCGAGATGGCCTCCTCCTAGTTTCCCTGCAGTGATGGTGAAGCCGGGGGATTTCCTTTAGTTGGTCGTACAGGGCAGTTCCTCTTCACATGACCATCCCCTCCACAGCCCCAGCACTTTATCTTCCGATCCTTTATTTCCTTAATTTCCAGGCTGCGCAATCTCTTTAAGATCTCTGCGAGACTTCTCTTCATTTCATTTTCATCAGCAGGCGTATCATTTAATGAGACTGCTCTTATGGTATGGCGGTCTTTACGGGAGGCTTGTTGGGCTGCCTCTATCCTAAGTGCATAGCCTAAAGCTGATTCTACGTCTCTGATGTTGGAGAGTCCCAGCGCTTTTTGAATTTCTGGATCCCGAACAGCATCGATAAAGTACTGAAGAGCTAAATCGTTTCGAGTGTCAGCATGACAGTCAGAATGCTATGTGTGACAGTCTCTGAATGTCCGTTGCCAGTTCTTGCAAACTTTCGCCGGTTTTCTGGTAACGAGATTTTAGCTGGAGGCGACAATAGTCCTTAGAACACTTCTCTCCGAACCGTAGCTCCAGTGCTCTGGTCAGGGCCTCGAAGTCGTTCCTTTCTTCTTTAGAAACATTTCTCAATATCTCGGCTGCATCTCCCCGTAATGCTGCTGCTAAGTGGACTGACCTGGCGGTAGAGTCCCAGCCGTTAGCTTCAGCTACGATGGAAAACTGCGTCTTATATACAGTGGTGGCCAAAAGTGTGGACATTTTTTGAAAGTTTCATGTTTTTTAACTTTGTGTGCTTGTAGAATATATTAATTTTCACTTAAATACAAATGTTTATATATCAAATTGAAGGTAATTTAATGTAGAATTTAATAACAAAAACAGTATTACAATATCTGTATTCCAAAAAATGTTATGCAACTAATAGTAAGATCTATCTTAGATTTGCATTTTTTTTAAGTGATACTTACACTATCAATACTTAGTAGGATAACCCTTATTTTTTAAGACGGCTTCACAACGTCTTTTCATCGAGTAAACGAGTGTTTGTAGTTCATCTTTCGTAATCACATGCTGCCAAGAATCAATTATAGATTCAATAATTTGTCTTTTATTCGATGGACGTTTTTTTCGTACAAGAATTTTCAAACGTCGCCACAAATTTTCAATTGGATTGAGATCAGGGCTGTTTCCTGGCCATGGTAATTTATCTATGCCTTTATTTTGAAACCATGCTTTGCATACTTTTGCTGTGTGGCATGGAGCTGAATCCTGCTGAAAAATAAATGGTGCTTTGTTGGGGAAGAGATCCCTGATGGAAGGTATCAATTTTGGTTCCAGGATAGTTTCGATATATTTTTTGGCATTCATGATGCCATCAATCACTTGAATTCGATCCACACCATCTGCAGACATACATGTCCAAATCATGACATTTGTTGGGTTTTTTGTATAGTTGCTTCAATGCAATCAGGATGAAGTGCTTCACCTATTCTACGTCTCACGTATTTTCTACCATCACTACCAAAGAGCGATATTTTACTCTCATCGCTCCAGATTACTTGCTTCCATTGATTTTCTGACCATTTAATGTATTCTTTTACCCACTTAACTCGTTTTTCGAGTTGCTTTTGATTTAGATATGTTTTTTCCTTGGAATTCTAGCTTGTAGTCCAAATCCTGATAACCTTCTTCTTATTGTTCTTGAACTTACTGCAATACCCGCTGCATTCATTTCACATCTAATGGCATCTGATGAAACTTTTCTATCTTGAAGGCATAGCCGTTTAATTTTTCTATCGGCAGTAGCACTTGTGCATTTTTTTCGGCCTGATTTGGCCTTTTTTTCCACTGATTTCGTTTTTTCATAACGTAAACAGAACTTTCGTACATCAGAACTAGTTACTGAACCACCAACTTGTCATGCAATTTCAGCATAAGAAAGGCCATTTTCTCTCAATATGACAATTCGGCTTCTTTTTGTAGATGTCCAATCAGTTCTTCTTGTTGGTGACATTGTTTAAAATTAGTTTAATTAAAAAAAAAAGGACTTAAAATATTCAAAAACAGCAATACTCTATTTAATTGTACTAGTATGCATCATTCCGCAAAATATTTCCACAACAATCACTCTTTTACCATCCAAATAACCTAAACTATAGTTACAGACATTTGATTGGTCCTCAGAACAGTGTTTGTGATTGGTCAGTACGCTTTTATTACAAAACACGTCATTATTCAAAATGATTTGTGTTTGTTTGTTCTACTAAAATGAACATAACTTTTTTTGCAATTCAGATATTTTAATTCTATTTTTATTATTAAATTCTACATTAAATTACCTTCAATTTGATATATAAACATTTGTATTTAAGTGAAAATTAATATATTCTACAAGCACACAAATTTGAAAAACATGAAACTTTCAAAAAAGGTCCACACTTTTGGCCACCACTGTACATGCCAGGAGGAACTGCCATCGTCGTAGGTAGATAGCTTAATAAATTCCTGATTCTGGATTCTTCTCTCTTTCTTTTCAGTTTCCTGGGGCATGGTATCTAACTTTTCTTCCACTTTTCTCTCCAGATATTCTTCTATTCTCTTCAGTTTACCTTCTATCTTTGAAAACCTTCCTTTCAGTTCCTGATCAAAATTTTCTTTAACTTTCTCCTCGACACTCCGTTCTATCCTCGTAACACTCTCTTCAACCTTCATAACATTTTCTTCTATCTTCATAGCTTTCTCTTCAAAACTTTCATCTATTTTCAAAACTTTCTCCTCAAAATTTTCTTCTATCTTTATAACTTTCTCTCCTAAATTTTCTTCTATCTTTATAACTTTCTCTTCTATTCCATCCATTCTATTTTCCATCACCGTTAATTTACCCTCGATTGATTCTTTCACCGTTGAAAGCTCTCTTCATCTCATCTTGATTAGATTTAATTTCTTCGGTCAAACTGGCTTCCATCTTTTCCTGAACTGCTTTCATTTCCTTTTGTCCTGTTTCTATTTTCTCTATCAATCCAGATCTTAACTCATTCATCTGGGCAGTTAGACCTTCCAAAAGCTTCTTCATTTCTTGCTGCATAGCTCTAGTTATCACCATTCACAGACAACCCCCCTCCTGACACCAGAAATATTGCGTACTTGGGGGTTCGTGAGTTGTCCGAGAATGAAAGGCAAAACTTACAAAAATTCAGTAATTTATTCACAGAAAGTTCCAGAAAAATACAGGTTTATAAACCAAGTATCAGCTTCAATTCAACCAGTAAACACAGCTTAAACAACAGCTGTCAATAGCAAATCCACAGTACAAACTGTATAGCAATAACACTTAAAGCAAGTCTCTTTCAAAGAGGCTCAAAACAATGCAAGCATTAGCGAAGCTGGCTGAGAACTGAACTGAACTGCCTTGGCGGGAATACACTCCTTATATACCCCTGTAGAAAAGTGCGGAAGGTTCCAGAAATTTCCGTATCTCATCAGCCAATGAGATTAGAGCTTCCATATTTGGTATATCCCTTATAAGGATTTTCTCGCCAAGGTCGCCAAAAAAAAATCGCCAAGGTGGAAAAAGTCGCCAAATTTGGCGCCAAATCCCTTACCTGCCTTATTGGGGCTTTTTAATGCGTTTTTAAAGGAAAATAAGGCTATTTCAACGCTAAAACGACTAGAAATGCACAAAATTAGCACTTTATCAACTTACTAAGCCTCTTTGAAAGAATTTATACAAAAATACAATACAATTATTTGCAATTCCATAACAATATAAATCTTATGTGAAAACACAATTTTATTTTTTAAACCACTGAAGGAAAATGCGTGTTGCGGTAGGTTATATTCGAACCGAGGTCGTTTTGGTAGTAATCCAGCGCCGTACCTCTGGACAAAAGATTAACCCATTATCCATCGGTAAGTTAGGATTACCTACATTTGAATGGTGTTGATGGCGTCGCTACAGTACTCTCTCTCCTAGAGAGTACACCGTCGTACGAGCGATATTGCTGCTATAGACGGTAGCAATGACGAGATTGTGTTGTCAGTTGCCCCGTTTTGCTAAGTTGAAGGAACAGTTGTGTTTATTGATGCGGCGAGTTGAAGGCGTGGAGCGTGACAGGCTTGTTGTGCTGTGAGAACAGCGATTCACAGGCTTTGTTGCTCGGAGGGTTTTTGTGGTGCTGCCTTCTATTGCCATAGAGCGAAGTTAATAACTCGATCACGTCCGGGTCACCACTGAAGGAAAATGCGTGTTGCGATAGGTTGTTTTCGAACCGAGGTCGTTTTGGTAGTAATCCAGCACCGTACCTCTGGACAAAAGGTTAACCTATTATCCATCGGTAAGTTAGGATTATCTACATTTGAATGGCGTTGATGGCGTCGCTACACCACTTTTTAATTCTTAACTTAAACTTGCATCTGGCTTTCTTGCAAACAATGTGAAATACAATTGAAATAAATAAAAAACTCGAGTTTTAGTAAATTTTATAAATCAACTTGATAAAGTGAATGGCGTCACAACTTTCAAGTGGAGCTCTAGCTGAAGAAACAGACAGTTTTAACAAGAAAGACTTCGAGATTTTGTGCTAAACACTGAATAATTTGTATTACATTTTTACAAACAGGGTATCGATAATTTAAACTGACATTGCTCGCAGTGCTCTGTAGTGCGATCTAATTGCAAGAATGGCACCAAAGTTTGAAGATTAAACAAGACGGAAGACAAAGGATTCTGAAAAAAGTAAAATAAAATAAAATAAAATAAATAAAAATGAATATATGAATATATAATAAATGAATATATAATAATGAATATATATGAGTAAATAAATAAGTATTTTTTTAAGTTCCAAAATTTACCGCTAGGAGAATATGTGGCGCTGTTTTTCTAAGTAAAGCTTCTGTCCTAATTTATAATTGATTATTGATGATTGCGCACCTTTTTTTGTCCCGTTTGTTATTTCGACCATGCTAACTTGTCCGCGTAGAAAAACAGCGCCGCATATTCCCATAGCGGTAAATTTTGGAATTTATTTCATTATCATTATTATTATTATTCGGAATCCCTCATCTCCCGTCTTGTTTAATCATCCTACGAAGTTTGGGGTTATTCATGCAATTAGATTGCGTTACAGAACATTGCACGCACTGTCTGTTTAATCATGACCACCCAGTATATTTTAGAAATTTTTATTTCAAATTTGAAAGAACGATTGAAAGAGAGAGAGAAAATTTTTAATGCTTTGAAAATTCCATATGTTTATTTATCTATTTATTACTACAATTTATTAACTCGCTTTCTTGTATGTCTGTCTGCTCGAACTATACTTCAGATCGATTTTAAATTAACTTCCGGATAGGCTAAAAACCTGGTAAATTAAACATGGCTTAGAACTGGATGACAATACATGCTGAAGCAGTAGCGGACTCAGGGGAGGGGGCATTGGGCAACTACTGCAGTTAAAATATGATTTCGAATTTGAATACTCTTCCTATCATCCGACTGAGCTAACATTTTGCACACACATATAATTCCAATGACAATACATGCTCGATCAGAAACGGACTTAGGGAAAGGGACATTGGGGGCTCTGGGCTCCCAATTACAGTTAAAAATTTTATTTCGAATTTTAACTACTTTCTATCATCCAGTTGAGCTAAAATATTTCTTACAAGTATAACTCCGATGAGAATACTTGCTCAAGCAGAAAAGGACTTAAGGGAGGGTGCCTGAAGACCCTTAGCTCCGAATTTCAGTCAAAAATTTTATTTCAAATTTTAATCCACTTCCCATCATCCGATATAGACCTGAAATTTTGCACAGAAACTGAAATAAACCTGAAATTTGTCACTTGTTTCTGACATTAACTCATTGAGATATTTAAAATCAATTACAAAATATCTGACACACAAGACAAAAAAGCAGAAAATATTTATTTAAATAATATATATATGTATATATATATATATACTTCACCCGACTACCGTAAGTAATGGAGGTATTGCATTTAATCAAAAATGTCGATATCAAGTTCTCACCTGATTTACATATTTTAAGGTCTCCTGTGTCTAAAACAGTATTTTTGGCAATTGGTCAGTGTGCATGCGTGTATGTATGTTTGTATGGTACGTTTGTATGTCGTGTGTGGCGTATCTCCAGAACGAATAAAGATAAAACTATGAAACTTCATAATTAAGACAGGTCCAGCATACAAATAATTTTTCTAATGTTTGGGGTAAATTGGAAAACGGGAAGTGGTACATTGAAAAACAGAAGTGAGACCTAAGTCCGTATCTCAAAGGGCTCTGATGATTTTCTTCAAAGTTCCTACATAAACACCCTTTTAGATATATTTTCGTATGTATTAGTTGGTTAGCCCAGGAAAATTGATAGGCATGCTTCATAAATAAATCAATTTTAGGTCTCGGAAGTGCATTCCTTTAAAATCAGCTGTACGGATTTTTTTCAAACTCGCCATATTAACTCTCTTTTAAATATCCTTTTATTTGAAATTATTGTTTTCCGGTCAATAATTGAGTATGCTAAGTTTTGATAAAAGTTGGTATCTCAAAAACGTCTCTAATGATTTTCTTGCGTTCTTTAAAAGCGATTCTACGGATTTATTGTTAAACTCACCATATTAATTTCCTTTTAGATAACCTTTCGTATGTGATTGATGTTTTTTGGTGAACAGATGAGTTTTCCAACTTTTGATGAAAATTGGAAATGAGATCGAAAGTCGGTATCTCCAAAACTGCTCTAACGATTTTTTAAAAATTTGCTACATAAACATCTTTTTAGATGTATTACTTGGTTACTACAGCAAAATTGACAGGAAATCTGATTAGGTAGTTCAGTTTTAGATCTTGGAAATTGATATTAAAAAAAAAAAAAATCTGTACCGATATTTTGAAACTTGTTCTCTAAACTCTGTTTTATGCGTCTTAAGGCTGCTCACCCCTTCTTACGATTGCCCCATCTCGAGTCACTAAATCTCGTTTAAGTCTATGATAAAATTTGTTTATAGAATTACTCATTACCTAATTGGTATTTTTAAATTCGGTTTTCACAATCGGAAAATTCACAACCGTTAAAAACACGTTTTCCAAAAATTGATTTTTTAAAATTATATTAAATATTTCCTTTTACAGCTAAAAAAAGAAAAAAATTAGTGAAAACTAACATTTTTAATCTCAAAATTTAAATTAAAAAACTTTTTAAAATAAATTTTTGGAAAACGAGTACTAATTAAATGGTTGCGTATTTCCAGAATTTAAAAATATCAATTAGTTAATGTGTTTCTATAAACAAATTTCGCCATAGAATAACATGGGCTTTGGATGACCTTGTCGATCCATGATGTACCCCCTAGCTAACTACATATGTATTAGTTAGATCTTACACGAAGACTGTTACGTGTCGCGTTTGTTGAGTTATGCCTTCTGACCACACTATCTCCAAAAAAGCATATAATATGTGTAATAGTGGGTAATGGCGGTTGTTACACACATTTTTTTTTTTTTTTTTTTTTTTTTTTTTATGTACTACGTTTTCAAAACTGACTAAAAATTATAAAATAATACCCCATGCAAATTTGTAACCCCATACAGATTCTCTTTAAAATTTATGATTGTGAATTTTTAATAGCTATGAAAATATTTGTAAGATTTAAAATGAAAATCGTGGGCAACAAATTGTGGGAAAAACATATTCATATTATACACATAAAGCGATATCACAATCTACATATATATTAATTTGAAACATGTTTTTGTCTGTCTCCACTATATTGAGAGAACTACTTGGTGTAAAAATTTGGTTCAGGTGTCTAAATAAAGGTCTTGGTCTGTAGATGTGCTATGAAAAGAGAAAAGTAAAAAAAAGTCGAACGCCCCCCCCCCGGGGAGTAAACGGGTTAAAAACACGTTTACGAGCTTAACTAAGCTCCAAATTACTTCACGGTGAAGAAATTGTATAAATGGGGACAGAGTCGAATACTAAAAAAATCACTTTCTGCGAATTTGGAATTTTCGATTTTAAAGGGGGAAAAAAGGGGGAAAGTAGATTTGGAGGTGGGGGAAAGGGGGGAAATTAGTTTGAGAGGGAAATCCGTTCTAGACCCACACATGTAGCACCTCATTTTAAAGGTCTTGAAATTTCATGTCGATTGGGGATATTTTTATACAATATAGTGCGACCCCTGTTGGTGAAAAATGGAACTAGGTGATTTTGCTGTAGACCCTATCATGTTACATCTTATTTTGAAGGTCTTGGTATTTCCTGACCGTTGGTGATGTTCGTACAGAACACACTGCACCCCCTGGCGGTGGAAAGTGCAACTAAAGGATTTTGCAGTTGACACCACCATGTGACACCTATTTGACAGGTCTTGGAAATTCAAGACGATTGGTGATAAAGGTCTTAAAATTCCATGTTGTATACAATATAGTGCACCCCCTGGTGGTTAAAAATGGAACTAGGTGATTTTGCAGTAGAGCCTATCATGTTACACCTTATTTTAAAGGTCTTGGTATTTCCTGGCCGTTGGTGTTGTTCGTATAGAACACGCTGTGCCCCCTGGAGGTGGAAAGTGCAACTAAATGATTTTGCAGTTGACACCACCATGTGACACCTTATTTGAAAAATCTTCGAAATTCAAGGTGATTGGTGTTGTTCGTATACAACATACTGCACCCCTGGTGGAGGAAAGTGGATTTTGCAGCGCGTGCGCAGCATGCCTGCTATACAGTGCAGCAGCCACAGGCAGAGGTAACACGAGTCAGAGGTTCGTTCGGTTCAAGGTTAATTTTTGAGAATTTTTTCCTGTTATTAGCGGCCTGCATATACGCTGCTGCAGGCACCGGGTCACGAGCCCGAGTTCCGTTCTGTTTGAGGTAAGGTTTTTTTTTTTTTTTTTTTTTTTTTACAGATTATTATTATTATTATTATTATTTATTTATTTATTTATTTATTTATTTATTTATTTATTTTTGTGATGCTTTCATTTAAAAATAGAAATTGAAACAAAATCGAGTGAAAGATATAAAACCATACAAATTTAAGGTTCATTTAAGGTTATTATCATGGGCCCGGGCATTGCCGGACGGGTTCGTTTGGTTCCAGGTTAATTTTTCGGAATTTTTTTATGTTATTAGCGGCCTGCGTATGCGCTGCCGCAGGCACCGGCGTCACAAGGCAGAGTTTCGTTCGGTTCGAGGGTTTTTTTTTTTTTTTTGTTACAGATGATTATTTTTTTACGTGTTGCTTTCATTTAAAAACAGAAATGCAAACTAAATCGAGTTAAAGGTATAAAATCATACAAATTTAAGGTATCATGGGCCCGGACAACACCGGGCGGGTTCGTTCGGTTCCAGGTTAATTTTTGGGAATACTTTTATGTTATTAGCGGCCGGCGTATGCGCTGCCGAAGGCGCCAGGGTCACAAGGCAGAGGTTCGTTCGGTTCGAGGTAATTTTTTTTTTTGTTACAGCTGATTATTTTTTCACGATGCTTTTATTTAAAAATAAAAATTCAAACAAAATCGAGTTAAAGATGTAAATCCATACGAATTTAAGGTTGGTTCATTTAAGGTTATTACCATGGGCCCGGGCAACGCCGGACGGGTCAGCTAACATGTAGTCTTAGTACTAAACGAAATAAAAAATAAAAGATAGGAACTGTTTATTTGGAGTCAGTTTGACGTCTCATTGACAGTACTTTGTAAAAAGTGATGTCATATATATTATTTCTATTTATAAGCATTTTTCCGACTTTCTTTTTTTTAAGTGAAATGTCGTAAATTATATTACATGTTTTAACTTGAAATACATTTAAAAAATGATGCGACGTTTTTTGAAACATTACGGTCAATAAAGTGATCGTCGAATTCGTTGGGCTCCAGCTAGTCCATATATTAATTTAAAACGTGTTTTGTCTGTCTCCACTAAGTTGAGAGAACGGCTAAGTGTAAAAATTTGGTTGAGGTGTCTAAAAAAACGTCTTGGTCTGTAGATGTGTCATGAAAAGAGAAAAATAAAAAAAGTCGAACGGTACCCCCCCCCCCCCCCGCTGAGGGGTCAGGGTTTAAAAACACGTTTGCGAGATAAACTCAGCTCCAAATTACTTCACGGTGAAGAAGTTGTACATGGGGAGACTAGACTCGAATACTAAAAAAACAATATCTTCGATTTTGGAATTTTCAATTTTAAAGGGGGGGGGGAGGGGAAAGTAGATTTGAAGGGGGGGAAAGGGGGGAAATTAGTTTGAGAGGGGAATCCGTTCTAGACCCACACATGTAGCACCTCATTTTAAAGGTCTTGAAATTTCATGTCGATTTGTGACGCTCGTATACAATATAGTGCGCCCCCTGGTGGTGAAAAATGGAACTAGGTGGTTTTGTTGTAGACCCTATCATGTTACACCTTATTTTAAAGGTCTTGGTATTTCCTGGCCGTTCGTGATGTTAGTACAAGAACACTCTGCGCCCCCTGGCGGTGGAAAGTGCAACTGAAGGATATTGCAGTTGACACCACCATGTGACACCTTATTTGAAGGTTTTGGAACGTATAATAAAGGTAATAAACTTACCTTTAAATACCATTATTACCCGAGTTACACGAGCATTCCCTATCATACCCTATCATATTACACCTTCTTTCAAAGGTTTTGGTATTTCCTGACCATTGGGGATGTTCGTGCAGAACACACTGCGTCCCCTGGTGGTGGAAAGGGCAACTAAAGAATTTTGCAGTTGACACCACCATGTGACACCTTGAAAGTACTTGGAACGCATAATTAAGATAATAAACTTACCTTTACATACTATTATTACCCGGGTTACATGAGCTATGACCCTATCATGTTACACCTTCTTTTAAAGGTCTTGGTATTTCCTGACCGTTAGTGATGTTCGTACAAGAACACTCTGCGCCCCCTGGCGGTGGAAAGTGCAACTAATGGATTTTGCAGTTGATACCACCATGTGACACCTTATTTGAAAGGTCTTGAAACGTATAGTAAAAAGAATAAACTTACCTTTATATACCATTATTATCCGGGTTACATGAGCTATGACCATCGCCTGTATTCTTGTCAAACGCGCAGCTCTCGCATTTCCCCTTCTCCCGCTAATTTGCGGCAGGCGAGAGAGGAGGCGATTCTTCTCAAACACACACAGATCTGCCTCTCGCTCGTCTCTCGCAGAAGTTGTATGTCGTGTGTCTCTTTTTGCGGCAGCTTCGGAGCGCCCGTATATAGCTTTGGCTGTCGTTAAACAACACGGCGTTGGCTTTACGCTGAGTTGGAAGGTTAGCAATAAAAATGCAATATTTAAAACGTTATTATTTATTTATTAATTACATCTTCTCTGTTTTTTTAGTGCCCCTCAAAATGCCTAATTATTATTTTTTTTTTTTTAGCCTAGCTTACGTTTAATAATATTTTTTTTTTCATAAGATAGTTATAAAGCAACGTCAGATTTTCAGGCCATACTCACCCAATGTAAACATTATTTCAATTTTCTATTTTATTCTAAGTGTAAAAAATGAAACAAATTTAATTTCAAATGGAAGGAAAAACATTATTTGTTATTCAATATACATTTTCCATCATAATTTTTGCTTGAATAAAATTCTTGATAGTTTTATCTGAAATATATTTTAAGATGTTACAGTTGTTTTCGCATTTTAAAATTACATTCAGGAAAAACAAAGTACTAACTTACTAAAGATTCCAAGGAAAATAAATAAATAACAAATAATTATAATTTCTTTAGTTAGCTTCGTTATGATAGAAAATGTACAAATTAAGTTTTTTCTAATTGATATGTTCTGACATATTTCATAATGCATGTTAAATTACACACATACGCATATATATGTATATTTGTATATTTTATACGCAAATATATTCATACATATATAGAGATCTTTCATTATTATTATTATGACAGATTGTTCTTTAATGTAAAAATGCACATTAAAGCAAAATTTTAATTAAAAATTCTGTCTGATAAATGATTTCCTTTAAACATTTTAGCTATTTTATATTTAAATTGAATATTATATTTCAACATTCTAGTAAATGTATTGATCTAACTTTGTTCAGATTTCAAGCTAAAATTTAAATAATTACAAATTCCTTCATCATTCAACATTATTCTATATATCAACAAAGTATGAGAAATAAATATGTATATAATGTTTGGCAGACCTGCATTACTACTGTTATTCCTTAATCTATAGCATAATTAAAAGAATTCTTAGTTAATTTACTAAGTTTGCGAATATACAACTCAGGCTTTGCATAATTATTCAGATATATTTTGTAATTAAAAATACAAATTTCTCAGTAATGGGTCCCGATTAAAAAATGTTTGTTCTGCATTTCAGAGCTTCATAAAGGATTGTATTTGTATAATAAATAGGGAAGGCGAGTACACTGCAGCCAGGTGTAAGCTTAAAAGCCCCCCACCCCGCTCACACACACAAATCTATGCTTTTGATGTATTATTAAATCCTTCTGCACGATTCTGTCATAAAATCATGAATGCACACACACCCTTATCTTGAATAATACTCCGGGTACAAAAAAGGAAATTTGTAGGATTTCATCAAAATCTAACTTTTCTCAATTTTTTTATGAGATTCTGCAATTTTTCTGTGAAACAGTAATCAGAATTTTGATTTAATATTTTAATTATAAACGGAAGCATTTTAAAACAGTAATAATATTTGAATTTTAATTGAAACATATTTTTCCTCATCATCCTTTCCCTATATAATATTTATTTTATTTATTTTGATTAGTGTAATTATAGATTTATAATTTAACTGCTTTAACTGCAATAATATTCAAACTAAAAATTTACATAGACCTGTATCTGAGGCCTGTCCTGGACCTCAGGCTGGATTCGGATTGAATTTTTAAATTTGATCTCCGGTTTAATATTACTTTGCATTTTTGGGCCGTGCAGGACCCGGGCTTAAATTTTTGTGCATTACACAGGCCGAAAATATTAGTAGCTTGTCTGGAAAAGATACAGGTTATTTAAGCTCAAAATAGCAAGTTTTCTATTAAAAATCATATGCATTTAGTTACTAGTTTACGCACATGAACAAACAAAGGAAATTAGCTACATTATTGTCTGTAGGGCTTTATGTCCTATGATCTGTGTGAATCTAGGTTCTTGGCTTTAACCCGCACAAACATACCCATTGATTCAACTGCAGTAATTGCTACTAGAATCATATTAAATGAAATAAGTCTTTTTTCTTACTTTATTTTTTCTTACTTTACATGAAAAAAATTCTGTCCACAAAAGCATCAAATGTAAAAATTAATAAAAGTTTTAAATAATGAAATTGAACTGTGATTTATAAAACTATTTTCTTTTATAATTATGAACAAAAGTGAGATTTTAACCCCCCCCCCCCCTTAAAAAAAAAAAAAAATGCCAAAAGTAAATAAGTAAATACATTTCTTTTCACATCGAAAAAAGAAAGAAAGACATTGAAAACATTTTTTTTTATTATTTAAATAAAATTGAGGAAAATATACCCCCCCCCCCCCCAAAAAAAAAAAAAAAAAAATGGAACAGCTGCAGTACAGAATTTTTTGGCAAAACTTTAAATTCAGCACCACACTAGCTCGGATATTTCTCGCCAAATTTTTGCTTACGCGATTGCGACATCAGTTTTAATGTATTGCCACAACGACAACAAAAATTTAAAAGCTGCCAAGGGGCTTCTATGTTATAGTTATATTAAAGAAATTTTAAGAAATGGTTACAGTAACCGATGCTAGGGAATGAAACAGATGCTGCATGTTTTCCTGTGGAAGAATAGATTAAAAAATTACTATCGCATTAAAATATATTCTCTTTTGCGTAGAATTTTATAACTATTAGTCAGGAAGCAAAAACTTTTTTTTTTTTCAATGAAAAGCTGAAAATTTAATTATTTGAATACATTTTTTACTGCAAAATTCTGTTAATCTTTTTACAACTTGCACTTTTTTAAATGAATATATTTTCTTGAAAATTATGCATTTCATAATATTTATATATATTTGCTTTTTTGAAATTTATTTCAGAAAGTTCTCTTGTATTATAGGGGAATTTAAAGGTGAGAACATCTTTTATTGAGTAAAGTTTGTAATGCTCCAAATTAGTAAAAAGAGTTTAAATTTTGTGAAGAATTCAGAAAAAGCTTCTAATTTTTGCCTTGAAAAACCTTTACCGCATTAATATATTTTAATGTTTATAATGCTTTGTAATATTTTTTAAAACTTTTTTGTAGCAGAAAAATATTTTTCATTTCCGTTTAAAAACTTGTCATGCTTAAATCTTAGAGGGGGGGGGGGGGAATCTTGTTTTAAGGAACTTATTTGAAGAAATAAATTATAAAATATTTACTTTTTTCTTTCTACAGATTTTGTAAATTCATGAAAAAAAAAAAAAAAAGAAAAAACAACTTTATATTTAATTCTTTAGCTAAATTTTGCACTTTTCACTATGCCCTTTTATTGTAGGAAGCAATTTATCTATTTAACTCTTCTGAATTAAGTTCAGAGTTTTTTTTCGATTTCATCAAAAGTAAATTCTGCTGATAAGAATCTTGAGGTTTCAAGTATCAAAATATTGAAAAGAAACTTTCAAACAATCTATTTTATTAAAACAAAACACTCCGTCAACAAAACAGATTCTCGGATAAAAGAAACCTGACTATTTCACCCGGTCATATTCAAACATTTTGATTGGTTGATGCTGAAACATTTCGACTAAAAATCGAATCTTTAAGCTACTAGTTTTCGCTTATCTATATACGACCGGTCCGTGACGTCATCAATAGCGGTACTAGAAACGCGTTTGAGAAGAATCGCTCTGGGAGTGCTTTCCCCTTGCCTCTCGTTATCCCCCACAACTGGTAGCGCTCGCTTGAGTGAGGTCTCGCTAGTTTGCGGCGTTTGACAAGAATACAAGCGTAGATCATGTTACACCTTCTTTTAAAGGTTTTGATATTTCCTGACCGTTGGTGATGTTCGTACAGAACACACTGCGCCCCCTGGAGGTGGAAAGTGCAACTAAATGATTTTTATTACCGTATAATAAAGATAGTTAAAAACAAATATAGTGCGCCCCCTGGTGGTGGAAAATGGAACTAGGTGATTCTGTAGTAGGCCCTATCATGTTACACCTTATTTTAAAGGTCTTGGTATTTCCTGACCGTTGGTGATGTTCGTACAGAGCACACTGCACCCCTGGCGGTGAAAAGTGCAACTAAAGGATTTTGCAGTTGACACTGTGATGTTACACCTCATTTGAAATGTCTTAGAATGTATAATAAAAGATAATAAACTTACCTTTTCAACCATTATTACCCGGGTTACATGGGCTATGACCCTATCATGTTACACCTCTTTTTTAAAGGTCTTGGTATTTCCTAACCGTTGGTGATATTCGCACAAGAACACTCTGCGCCCCCTGGCGGTGGAAAGTGCAACTAAAGGATTTTTGCAGTTGACACCACCATGTGACACCTTATTTGAAAGGTCTTGGAACGTATAATGAAGATAATAAACTTACCTTTACATACCATTATTACCCGAGTTACATGAGCATATCCTTCATACCCTATCATATTACACCTTCTTTGAAAGGTCTTGGTATTTCCTGACCGTTGGTGATGTTCGTACAGAACACACTTAGCCCCCTGGCGATGGAAAGTGCAACTAAAGGTTTTTGCAGTTGACATCACCATATGACACCTTATTTGAAAGGTGTATTAATTATTTAAAGGTGATTTAATTTATTTAATTTATATATTTAAAGGTGAACGTATAATAAATATAATAAACTACCTTTACATACCATTATGGAGAACTAGGTCATATTGTTGTAGACCCTATCATGTTACACCTTATTTTAATGTTCTTGGTATTTCCTGACCGTTGGTGATGTTCGTACAAGAACACTCTGCGCCCCCTGGCGGTGGAAAGTGCAACTATAGGATTTTTATTACCGTATAATAAAGATAGTTAAAAACAAATTTTAAAGATTTAAATCATTTCACCACCATCTAGCGTAGAGTTGCTAAAGTAAGCTGAATTGGCGCGAAATTTTTTGTTTACTTTCTGTCACAAGTCATCTCATATCCGCGTCGCTCTTCGATTGTTCCTGTCCGTTTTCTCCAAGACCTTGATGACTTTTAAATATGCAGATTTAAAAAAACGGACAGGGACAATCGAAGTACGACGATTTTTGAAACATTACGGTCAGGAAAGTGACCGTCGTATTCGACGGGTTCCAGCTTTAGGTGCCATGGCAGTCAAGATCACTCTCGAGGTCTCACCTGGACGTCCCGTGGCCGATGGCTGGATCCAAAATACCGTCTTCAATGAAATACTCAATTAATATTTGTAACTGTATTTGTGCTCATTCGTCATTCCATTTGTACTCTTCTTTTTTCTTTTTACTCAATAAAGATAGTTAAAAACAAATTTTAAAGATTTCAATCATTTCACCGCCATCTAGCGTAGAGTTGTTAAAGTAAGCTGAATTGACGCGAAATTTTTTGTTTACTTTCTGTCACAAGCCATCTCACGTCCGCGTCGCTTTTCGATTGTCCCTGTCCGTTTTCTCCAAGACCTTGAGACATTTAAATATGCGAATTTAAAAAACGGACAGGAACAATCGTAGAGCGGCGATTTTTGAAACATTACGGTCAATAAAGTTACCGTTGAATTCGACGGGTTCCAGCTAGTTATTCTATTAAGTAAGATCCTAATTGTTTGAGAACAATGACGTTTTCCTTTTTATTGAGTTATTTTCCACTCTCTCAGAAACACCCAAATACATCGAGCACGAAACACCCGGTGTTTCGATCAGTAAAAATATGTAATATCTGTGATAGTGATAGATACAGATAGCTTGTAGTTAATCACAATAAGCGATCAGAAAAAATAATAAATAAATAAGTAAGTAAAATCGAAAATTAAATAATTTCTCAAAAAGGCCATAAAACAAACATACGATGCATTCGTTAGCAAAAGGATTTAAGCAAATAAAAATCTTTTTTGTTAGGCACAAAAAAAAAAAAAAAAAAAAATTCATTTCCATGCAAAGTTTTTTTTTAAATTTTTATTTATAATAGTATTGTTTGAGTAATACATTGTTTTCTTTTCTTGGTTCCTTATTAGTTAAACTTCAAATTATTGAAGGGCATAATACAATTAAGTAATAAATACATGTAGAAATGGCAGAAGAAAAACCAAGTAATTCGGTACAAGACGAATCTGACGAAGACAAAGAATCTTCTGAGTTAATGCCACAAGAGGAAAAGCCAAAAGAAAATCTTGGTTATCAAAATGATGGATCTACTGTAGATGAAGAGGTGTCTTCTGAACCAAGTATTCAAAGTTCTGATAAGCAAGATGAATTTTATGAAGAGAAGGAAGACCATTCAAATGTAATACAAGAAAATTCCGATCATTCGCTGCAAGATGAATTTGATAAAGACGTAACAGAGTCTTCTAAATTAAAGGAAAGGCCAGAAGAAAGTCCTGGTTACAAAGATGATGGATCCAGAGTAAATGAAGAGGCATCTTCTGAACCAAGTAGAAGTTCCGATAATCAGATTCAAGATGACTCTTCGGGTGTAATGACACAAGAAAGTCCGGATAATCTAGTGGAAGATGATTATGGTGAAGACGAACAAAAATCTGAGGTAATAATTATTTTTGAATGCCTAGTTAGAGTTTCTGTTTCTATATAAGTTTCTTTGAAAATATCTGTCTGTCTGTGTGTGTGTGACAACATTTTGTGGCAACTGTATCTCAGGTACTACTGTAGAGAATTTCATACAAATTGGTATGTAGTTTTGACACAAATTAGTGCCTATCAACTTTTGGTAAAAATTGTCCAACAGCTTGCGTTGCCATCCCACTTTTTCTAAATTTTTAACATGGTGGTATAGGACAAAATTTTGTTTGCATAAAGAGAATTATTTTTTAATAATCATTATGTTATTTAAAAGAATTATTTGTAATAGAGATAGTCGAGATAGTCAACTGGGGAAAAAAAAATTGTGTATGTAGGAGCCTATCGCCTCGAGGGGAGTAAATTTTCCTGATGGGTATCTTTCAAAAGAGCTCGCCAATACCTTTAATACGAATGATTGAACCATCGATCTGCGATAATTAAAAATAAAGTTATCGATTTTTTTTTTTTTTTTTTTTTTTTTTTTTTTCATTTTTAACAAAAAAAAAAGTAATATTGAGAATCAAACTTTTTTTTTTTTTTTTTGATATTTAGTGTTATACCACTTCTCTAATATTCAAATCGTCTGCGTTATCATGGAAGATATTTTTTTTAAATTATAATTTTAATAAATTACTTTTACTGAGTGAATTTATATAGGAAAATATAGAAGAAAGTCATGTGGTGGCCGCAACGTACTAGTTTTGTTAAAGCTAATAATTCTTACTTTTGTTTTATCCATGTATGGTAGAGAAAGTATTGTTTTACTTCAAATTTTCGAAACTGAGTTTTTGTTATACTTACCCGTTTTGAGACTACCTGAATCCCAAAATTATTTTTTTAGCGATCGGTCTGCTGTTTGAGAATGTGTGAGTCTGTTATAGGCATAACTAAAGAAAAAAATATAACCAGAACTTCTAAATTTGTTTCTAAAAAATTTATTTCTTAAAACTTTTTGTTGAAATCGTACAAATGGTTCGTGTACAGTACAGGGACATTCAAAAGTATTCAAAGGCAACACATTCGTATGCGAAATTCTTGTAAGTGCAGTTTAACATTTTTAGAGAGTACTAAACAAAGTGAAATTGATACATATATATTTTTTTTTTTTGTTATATATATGTACAACAGATAGAATATGGTGTGGTAAACACATAGAATTTGGTAATAAAAAAAAATCGTTTACAAGACCACACAAAAGCGTTCTGATACATTAATGCTAAGTTTGGAAATGGCTCGAAATTCATTTGAAGTTCTGTCATACATTTATTTTCTTGTTAAATTTGAATACACTGCTTAATATACAGGGCTAGTCAAAATTAGACGAATACGTTTAGAAAAAGGGTGTAGGAGAAAAACCTCTGAATAATTTGAAATTAATTTTAACATTTAACGTTAACCTTATATATTTTATAAATGTATCTACAACATTCAAGTAAAAGTTTAGTGGAAGGGTAACCGACCCCTCACTGAGAAATAAAAATCAACTAAAACTGTTTCTAAAATTAATTTGAAAAGTTTTTAAAACACGCTATATGTGTTCAAAATACAATATCTCATGTATTCCACCTTAAGGGGTAATAGAAATTAGTGTCAGTGATACGCCAGATTATTTTTATCTAATTATAGGTTTATTTTATTTTTAGTTGAAATTAATTCTGGGAATCTCTTGATATGTCTGTATCTGGATATTCATTGCCTAAAATTTTCACGATCACTAATTTGAAAGAATTGTTAACAACGTTTACGATCACAATTAACATATACTAGTATGTTGTGGTCACCACAAGCTTTCTTCGATATTTTCATGCGTAAATTAATGCAATACAAATTATTTATTATTATTTTTTTTATTATTTATTAAAATTATTCTCCATGATGAATGCAGACGATTTTCTTCTCCGAGAAGTAGCGCTAAATGCCGAAAGAAAGTCAATTTTGTGACATCTGATTTTTTTTTTTTTTTTTTTCCAATTCTTACTATTAGTTCACATTCTCCCTATATATATCTTGTACAAATCTTGCAATCGATTTTTAACTAACTTTCGGACTAGCTAGAAATTTGAAACTTTCAGGATTGCTCAGAACACGGTGACAACACAATACTTCGAAGTCCGCTTTTCGAATTTTTGATTAATTAATTAAAATACGAAATCTTATAATTAATTAAAATACGAAAATAATAACATCCTAATAGAGTTAAAATAGCCATTAAAATATTAGCTATAACTTAATTGTTGCCAAAAAAAAAAAAAATTACGAGTTCATTTTCTTTCGACATAAAAATAAATACGTTTAATTAAACGTGAACATAAAAAAAATTATAAAAAGTATTATTATTAAAAGTAAAAATTATAAAATCTCACAAAAATTGACGTCATTATCACTTTAAAAATTTTATGCACATTGATAAGAGCTCTATGATTCATCAGAAAATTTAAAACATGGTACATAAAAAGTTTTTTTTATCTTATAATTATTTTTATTTCATTTTTCACGCGCGCTTCTTATTTCCTAATTCAAAATTATTAAAAAAAAAATTTTTTCGATAGTGTTTGTAAGTAGGAATTGATTTTAAAAATTTTTCTTTTATGTTACTTTTTTTTTTTTTGTCGTTAAAAAAGGGAAAAAAAAATCTATAACTTTGCTTTAAATTATCACAGATCTATGGTTCAACCGTTCGTTTAAAGGTACTGACTTTTTTTTTTTTTTTTTTTTTTTTTTTTTTAAGATACCCATATTCAAAATTCACTTTCACCGGGGAAGGGGTAATTCCCCCATAGGACGGGGGGGGGGGGATAATACTTCTACATCCAAACTTTTCTTTTTTTTTTCTAGTTTGCTACAACTAGTATCAATAATTCATATTGCTGTCACAATCATCCGTTTAAAATCACTCTCACTGAAAACACTTATACGAAATTTTGTCCTATACTGCTATTTTAAAAATTAGGAAAAAAAAAAAAAAAAGTAGGATGACAGCGCCGCCTGTTGAGCGATTGATCCCAAAATGTAATCAGCACCAGTTTAAGTCAAGGTCAACTAAATACTAAGTTTGATTAAATTTCGTTCATTGATTCGTGAGATACAGCGCCCAAAATATTTATGATAATCACACAGACAGACACGCAGACAAACTTTTTCTAAAAAGGTCAAACCGTGTAAATCCATCCAAAATGGGAATTCAAAAACTTTCACGAATCCAATACTTTCTTCTTTAATATAGAAGGAAGTAATAAGAAGTGATTCAAAAAAAGTTGCAATTAGAACTAAAATAAAGAATCACTTTTCTTTAATTTAATTTTAGGGTTTATTGATTTTATTTATTTATTTATTGTATAAGAACAAATTACTGGAAACATCTGTGTTTTCGGAATGTAGATCAATTCTTTAACCTTGGCTTGCTGTAGATTTTGACAAACTGACATTATCAGTGTTTAAATTTTAATTATTTTTAAATTATATAAAATAATTAGCTTTATTGTGATTTAGAGACAAAGAACAGTTTTAAAAATATTTTTTGAGCAAAAAATTACAAAGAATTATTACAATTTTTAAGAAAATTCTTCTCCACCATCAAAAAAAAAAAAAAAAATCGAGAAGTTTTTTTTTTTTTGAAACTGCATAAACAGTATTATTATGACTGAAACGTTAGTCTATTTCTTATTTTAAACTCCTGATCAAAGAAGGAGGATGTTGTGAGTTTGAAGCCTTTGCCTGTATGTCTGTGGCATTGTAGCTTCCAAACGAACAGACCTATTTCAATGCGTTATTATTATTATTATTATTATTACGCTGATTTAATCTGGATCGTTATTTAGATATGACTGAGGAAAATTTGTTAAATAAATAAAAATAATAATAATAATAATAATTAAAATTAGTTTTTTTTAAGGTCTTTTTCTTGTGAGAGTTGGTAATTATTTAATTTCGAAATAAAATTTTAGAGCTACAGTTTTCCGCCTTCCAAATCATATTAGATAATTAGACATGTCATGTGATTTTTTTCGATTGAACTATTAAAATGTACATCACCAAAATAACATTCAAATAATGCGAGTTTTAAACAGATTTTGTTAAGAATTATGTTTCTTTTTTTAACGAACTGAATTCTGTTACCTTTTGTTTTATTGTATGTATAGTTGTTTCATTCTATAAATTTGTTCTTTTTCCTTCTAATGGCTGACAATTTAAATTCTGATTTTCTCACTGATTATTTGTTCATGTTGCTATATATAGGAAAATGCATAGATGCTTCCAAGGTTCAAAATTTTCTAAACGAAACTGATTGGTCTATTACAAATAACATGACTCTTTAAAAAACTAGTATGTTGGGGACATCACAAAACTTTCTTCTATATTTTCTTATACAACTTCATGTGAAAAAAACATTTTGAATTATCAAGATGGTTCAACCATTCCTTTTAAAGCTATCGATTTCTTTTGAAAGATGCTTATATTGAAAATTCACTACTAGAGTAATTAGCATGATAATGTACTCTGTTCAGGAATATTGCTACATGTATTTAATCTTACTAAACATGCAACGTGTACAGTCATTCCATGATGAGCGCGATCATATCTCGATATGCGTGGTGGACATTTTCAACATCTTCCTGTGTAAACATATGGAAATACCGATGTTCATGTTTCCAATAATGTTTTTGTTCCCCACACCGGGTATGACGACATATTTTCCCTTTCTATTTTTTCTCCGAAACTATTTGTTGTAAAGATATATTTCTTGGGTACATTTTATGTACTCCAATCGAGGAATGTGGCAGTACAGAGTTTTGGTGGTCTTGCTGGGACACCCTGTATATAATTATAACATATATGTATAAATTTTCAATAGAACGAAGACAAAACGATGTGAAACATATGTAAACATATGCAAATACCGATGTTCATGTTTCCAATAATGTTTTTGTTCCCCACACCGGGTATGACGACATATTTTTCCTTTCTATTTTTTCTCCGAAACTATTTGTTGTAAAGATATATTTCTTGGGTACATTTTATGTACTCCAATCGAGGAATGTGGCAGTACAGAGTTTTGGTGGTCTTGCTGGGACACCCTGTATATAATTATATCATATATGTATAAATTTTCAATAGAACGAAGACAAAACGATGTGAAACATACGTTAACTTATACAAGCAGTATACAAGTTATCATGTTATAATGAATACCATTTTAATGATTTATGTGGCGCAAAACACACTTTCTATAACCATTGTTACAGTGGAAGTCCGTATTACAATAATCGGCATATTATAGCTGAGAAGCACCCAATACTGAACAACGAGGACAATTCCATTTTCATAGATTTCATACGATAGTTTTTATAATTTACACATTAGAATGCATGGTATAATGGATCGGAGCGAACCAATACCTTCTCCTACTAGAGGCAATACCTTCTCCTTTAGAGACGGTGTTGAGCGAACACCCTCCAGCAACCATCCGAGGCTATCATCAGTCCATTCGGTCCAGCTAGAAGTTCAATTTCTTTATTGTAATGTCTGCTGTTTCGATAGTAACATTTCTATCTCACGGCCACGACAACACCATCCCAACTAATGACTGCACAAAGATTACGAAACATCTGGGAATGTCGCCTTAGGGCCGTCAACTCAACAAATCGAATGCCGGGTGCAGGGGGTGCAGGTTTGAAGAATAACTCAGAATGAATTACATTATTACATGGTTATTACATTTTATGGTTAGCAACTTTCTGTTCACCTAAAATTAACAAGAACGTTTATAAAATAAGGACTATCAATTATAGTAATTTGTTAAATAAAAAATGGAAAGAAGAAGAAGAAGGAAAAAAAAAAACTAGAGTTTTTCTTTTAGTATTTTCTCACGTTTTTCTAATGTAAGACACATCTTTATTTATTCCAGAAATCTTCAGAACAAGAAAAAATGGAATTTGAAAAAGAAATAAAGTACATTTTTTCTCGTCCCAGTCATTCAGGTAAGCCATGTATTTATTTTACACACGTATTATCGAATGTTGTGTTGTATCCTGCTAGCGGTTTGCTTGCAAGAAAAATTAATATGGAAAATAATTCTTTTTTTTTTTATTATATCTATTTAAAGTTAAGGTGAGAATATTAAATTACACATAAAATTAACATTAATACAACATTACCTTGCACATAAAGTACCAATAAAAACGAAAAAAATTATTTTACTCTAGAAAAGAAAAGTATTTAATTAAATAAAAAATGTCACGCTAATGCCAAATATCTGAACTTTTATTTACACGTAAATTCTTGATTAATAAGTGTACCAATTTTCGTAGAGTAGATTTTAGTTAAGTATTTTTTTTCTTTCAATTTTATTATTATTCACACATAATTAAAGTATTTTATTTTGTGTCAGTAAAAAATAAACGCATAACTTTTATTTATTTATTTATTTTGGCATCAAATATTTTTTCTTTTTAATAATTTTCAAGTTTTAATGGGGTTTTTATTTAATATCTTTTGAACCGATTGAATGAGAAAAGTACAGCGTTAACAAGATTTTGTGCTGATTAACAAATGTACCAATTTTAGTAGCGATCTGTTAAAAAATGTAGCTTTGTATAGCGAACTAAAAAAGCCGGAAAAATACAAAGACGAACTTTCAGCTTTATAGGTGTAGATCAAACATTATCATTTTTATTAAATGATGCTTAACTGCGCATGCGCAAGCTTTAACAAAATGTATTTTATTTTTTCATTTTTATAATTTATTAGCCAAATGTATCGTGACAATAAATATCGTGAAAAAAAAAAAACTTCAAGGTTTTTTTTTTTTTACTTACATTTTTATTTTGTAACTTTTTTAATTTTCACAGTACTTGCTTTGGGTTTTCATATAAGTAATTCAATACATTTGGCAAATAAATTATGCAAATAAAATTTTATTGACACTTGCGTATGCGCAATCGAAAATTATTCACTAAAAATCGTTAGATATTTAATATTTTTATATCCTGATTGCAGTATGTTGTTGTGCCTAATGTAGTATATATCTGGTTTCTTAAAAATGGCTTTGTATTGGGTTTAATACCCTCCATGTTATAATAAATAAAGGGCTTTTTCTGGGAGGGGTGGGAGTGGGGGGTACTTTTTAAAGAAAACCTTTATATCTTCATGAAGGTGCTAGTCACATGTAAATGACAGATAATTTAAAAAAAGTTCATAATCACATGCTAGCAATTTCCACGTATGCCCTAATTCCCTAGGACTGTATAATATGATGGGGAACCAAAAACTATCCGGATACGATATGATTTTCTTACAGAAAAATTATTCGATGTTTTATATAATACCGATTTTTATGCTTTTTAATGAAACTAGTCTCATTTTCAAAACTATATCATTTTTATTTTCCGAACATACATATGTAAGGAAAGTATTGTAATCATGTCAAAAATCCGAATTCGAGATTTTGGTGTTTATATACGTTTTGATGTCCCCTTAGTCCGTTTTCATTATTTTTACGATGATGTATGTACGCGTCTGTGTATGTATGTATCTGAGTGAACACGCTAGCGTCTAAACGCTTCGTTCGAATGAGCTGTAAGTTGGTACACATGTTGCAAGTCACCATAGCACTAACCCTATTGATTTTGGTGAATCTGGCAATTATAATTTTTTTTACAGGGACACAAAGAAAAATTCTTTATCATTATGGTCTATGGGACCAAAATTTTAAAAGTGCGATAGCATCTAAACGCCTTATTCAATTGAGCAAAAAAATTTATACACATATTATAGGTCACAGTTACTCAGTCTGTATAGATTTTGGAGAATCTGGCACTTATAGTTTTTTTAGAGAGACACAAAGAAAAATTCTTCATCATTATATGAGACCAAATTTTAAAAAGTGCGATAGCGTCAAAACGCCTTATTAAACTGAGAAAATAATTTATACACATATTATAGGTAATAGTTGCATGAACTGCATAGAGTTTGGTGAATCTAGCTCTTATAGTTTTTTTTAAAGGGACACAAAGAAAAATTCTTCATCATTATATGAGACCAAATTTTAAAAAGTGCGATAGCGTCAAAACGCCTTATTAAACTGAGAAAATAATTTATACACATATTATAGGTAATAGTTGCATGAACTGCATAGAGTTTGGTGAGTCTAGCACATATAGTTTTTTTTAAAGGGACACAAAGAAAAATTCTTTATCATTATGGCCTATGGGACCCAATTGAACAAAAAAAATTATACACATATTATAGGTCACAGTTTCACGATCTATATAGGTTTTGGTGAATCTAGCACTTCTAGTTTTTTTTTACAGGGGCATAACAAATAATTCTGTATCATTATGGCCTATGGGGTGAAATTATTTAAAGTGCGATAGCATCTAAATGCCTTATCGGTTTGAGTGGAAAATTTATATACGAGTTATAGGTCACCATCTCACAAACTGTATGGATTTTGGTGACTCTAGCACTTAACGACTTTTACAGGGACACAATTAAAAATTATTCATCATTAAGACCTATAGGCTTAAATTATTTAAAGCGACTAAACTCCTTATTCAAATTAACTGAAAATTTATATACATGTTATACGTCACCGTCACACGAACTTTATGAACTTTAGAGAATCTAGCACTTATGGCTCTTTTTACAGGGTTAAAATGCAAATTTTTTTATCATTGTGTCATATGGGCTGAAACTTTAAAGTGCGATAGCGTCTAAATGCCTTATCCGATGGAGCTAAAAATTTATATAAATATTATAAGTCACTGTTGCACTAACTATAAGCATTTTGGTGAATGTAGCATTTGTAGGATTTTACAGGAACACAATGAATTATTCTTTATCATTATGATCTACGTGTTTGGTAAAATAGCGTTAAATTAAGCTTCGTGTACTATATAAAGAAAAATACCCAAACACCCTATTATACTTTTCTCTTTTTTTTATTTAACAATTCGTCTTACTTTACTTTATCTACAAAACCGTTAATTACTCAATGTTTGGAAAGTCGAGTGGAGTCACTCCAGATTTTTTAAAACAATTATGAAAAAAGAAAAATAAAGTTCTTCTAAGAAAACATTATATTAATTAAAATATAATACTAATTGCTTTTGATTTTCCCCTTCTTTTTTACACGATAATTGGATAATTTACTGCAACTAATGAAGTTTTCACAGAAATTCCATAGAATAAAATAAAACTAGTTGGCATAGGTGGACTCTGCTCAGTTCCCCATCATATTTATGTTCTCATAAATTTCTAGTGCGAGACATATCATAATCATGTTAAACGAAATGAATTTGACCAAAGCTTGATATTATGACAGAATGAAATCCCCGCCTAATAGGCTATCCACCGTTAACTTTGATATATATATCTTATTCTAATCTATTAATTTATTTTATCAGGGTCAATTCCGTTGTTTAGTTTTCATCCTACTATTTCCATTGCAATAATCCTCAAAATTCCTATTTATATGAAAAATTTACAATTTCGCTATGTTGATAAAATCGTAAATTACGAATGATTTACGAAATTTTCCTATTAGAATATTTGTATTCAATCATGTTCAAACAAATATCATAAATGTAATTTTGAAGTTGTCTAATGTATTTACGATCCTCAAAATGGAAATTTATGCTCAATTTTGCCTTATTCTGACATGTTAAGTAAATCGTAAATTCCAAATAACTTACGAATTTTTTAAATTGGAAAAATCGTAGTCTATGATATTCATGCCAGTATCCTAAATAATATTTCGAAAGTGGTTTGACATCTTTACTATGAAAATATCCCTCAAGATTGACGTTTATGTGAAATTTTGCTCTATTCAGCCATGTTAAGAAATTCGTAAATTTCCAATAACTTACGAAATCATTATATTGGAAAATTCATAGTCATTAATAATCATGCCAGTGTCCTAAATAATATTTCAAAAGTAGTCAGACATCTTTACGATGAAAATATCTCTCAAAATTGACGTTTATGTGAAATTTTGCTCTATACTGCCATGTTAAAAAATTCGTAAATTTCCAATAACTTGCGAAATTTCCAAAGTAGCATATTTATAGTTACTGATGTTCATTCCGGCATCAAAACTGATATTTTAAAACTAGTCTGACATTTTTACAGTAAAAAGTTTCCATTAAATGCACGTTTAAGTGAATTTTTGTCCTATTCTCCCATGTTAAGAAAATCGTAAATTTCTAATAACTTACGAAGTTTTTAAATTTGAATGTTGCAAATGAATAGGGTTCTTGTCAGTGTCGAAAGTAATATTTTAAAACTGATCTGACCTCTCTGCGGTCATTTGTTCGTGAGATATCGTGTTAACAGACTAACAAACTAACGGACTAACACACTAACGGACTGACACACTGACACACTAACAGACACCCTACAGACAGACACCATAGAAATTTTGTCATTTTCGGATTCCTCACACCTGAAAACGTGTAGAAAAGTAAAAAAACCGAGGTCGAAAATTTTCATGATTACCTAAGTTCCCCATACCTATAGTATGATGGGGAACTAATAAAATAAAATAAAGTAATAATTTGGAAAAAAATATTTTTTTTAATTTTATGGGATATTTAAATCTAAATTGTTTTATTTTTGATTTTAGCCTAAAAATGTTATCAAAATTAATTTAACATAATCCGAATTATACTAAATATAATTATTCTCTTATAATTTACCCTTAAATCCCTGACTTTTTAAAAATAAATTTAAAAATATTTTTTGGCTTCATTTCTTAAATAAATCATGGGAAAAATACATTAAAAAGCTATATATTATTTTAAGTATGGTTTACGGCTAAAATGCTATTTGATGCCAATCGACAACATTAAACTTTAATTGAAATAATAGTTTTACGTCATATAAAATTCTAAATATGGACTGCATACTTTACCATGTAATAATTTTCTATGTAATAATTTTTAGCACTAGTGTAGCCTCTGTATGATGAAAATTGATTTAATAATACAATCAGTATGTAATTTATTAGCAACATCAAGCACTAGAGCTTTAATATTATTCTAAAGGCATTTTTGAAGACAAAATTGGATATGTTGCCAAAAGGCACACAGCATTTAAGGGTTAAATTATTACTTTTGTAGAATAAGATGTAGGATTCATAAAACCTCTCAACTTCCTGTTTTCCATAAATTTACCATTTTGAGAATGTCCTGAACACGGTTTAACCATTAAAGACAATGCTTATCTTTCTATCCGCGATTGTAATAAAATGCTCGCCCTCTGGTGGGCTAAGGTGAAATTATCATACCACTGATAGCTTTTACGCTGAAACAATGCTAGAACAACAAGAAAGAAAAATAATATAAATACACGTGGCTATTATATTTACTAACAACTGCAGTTGAGAAAGCGCTATCTATCGATCATTACAAACGCGGATTCATCCGTCTCTGTTTAGCAAAAGTCTTGTGGCAGCTTTAGCTGGACTAATGCACATAATTTCACAAAAGTTTTTATTTAGTTGCTCCTTGACATCAATTTTTATCGCATCACCTATCAACTTCTGGTGCAAATCGCCGAACTAGTTATGCTGTCATGTTGCAATTTCACTTTTACGGGATACCTCAGCTTCTGTTGAGTGTAATTGCACAAAACTTCATGTGCTAAAGAGCCATTATATAAAACACTATGCTGGTAGCTGGTTCAATTCGAGTGCATATTAGCCGATAAAATTCACTGCAATGCTGAGATTTCTTCTACTTCTTGACTGAAAATATTGCAAAATGAGAGTTATAATTGAACTCTCAGTAAGCTAGGTAAATTAATCCAGAAAACACAGAAAATTCTCTTCATTGCTTCACTAGCAGAACGATCTCCAGCCCAAAATTTTGAAATGTAGTCATATAAATGCTACAAGGACCATAATGTTTTAAGATCAGAGAGGAAAAACACATATTTCAGTTAACTGCTGTAAATGTAAACAACCTAATCAGTTTAGAAATGGTTACTTATATTTGAAGGTTTTCAAAAATAAAGTATTTTTTGATCGTTTAAATAATTTTCTAAGGAATAGCAGCATGTTTTATAAGAAAGATTAGCCAAGCAGAATGGAAATTGATCTCGAGTAGGTCATGATTTTATGAAGATTAGCAAATAGAATAAACAAATGAAAGTATCATCTCGAGGAATAAGTAATTTTGAAATAATAATAATAATAAATAAATAAATAGAGAGGAGGATAATAATAAAAAGTGCACAATGTCAAATCAAAAACTTGAAGATCTCAAAAATTAATAAATAAACTTTTAGGCTTTTATAAGCTAACGATAAAGCTTTTTTGCTATTAGGATTTTCTTAAAAATTCCCTATACTTGAATAATGATGGAGTTATTAATCAAAAATACTTTCCTAAAAATTATAAATTATAAATATATTTGACATTATACTAACAACCACGTTAATAAAAATTACAATAATTGTGAAAGAGATTCTATGGTTAAAATAAAATGGGCACAATTTTGTTATCTAATGCGTACATCGTTATTTTAAAAGTTAGATTAAACATTTTAACGTTTATTAATTTCTCACTGAAATTAAACATTCAGCATTTTTATTTTTTATACAACTGCTTTTTAATATTTTCCCCTTATTTTATTCGATTTTTAAATCTTTGTCCATGCCCTGTTAGTTAGATAGAAGCGCTACTCTAAAATTTAACAAATGATGCTTCCAATAAAACCAGAAGCAGAAGTCAACTTAAATTTCTTAAATCGCACTGTTAATATAAAAATATTATTTATTTTGAGTAATGGCATATGGACTTGCTGCAATCCTTCTAAATTACAACTTTCAATCTTTCATAAACAGATGTATTAGAAAGGATAGATAAAATCTTTCGGTTTCACTGGAAAAACAAACTCCAAATAACGGTAGAATTCTATCAGACGAAAGAGATGAAAATTTCCACAGGGATTGGAAAGTATTCCATATTATAGTACTTATAATGATCATTAATAGTATTTCATTTACTATATTTGTAATTTCATTTGTGATAATGTAGTTAACTATCAATAGTTTTCCTTGGAAAGTTTTTTATTTTTTATTTTGTGTACTGTTTAAAAATTTTTTGAATGGGCTCTTCCCACCGTCGTCTGCTCAATCACGTGATAGAGGAAAACGAATAATCGAATTCTGAGAATCGAATTCAATTAAATATTGTTATTAAGAACAAAAGTGTTAATATTTAATATAAAATAAAATAAAAGTAATATTGTGCATTTGTAAAAAGTAAAATAATTGTATTTCTAAATTTAATAATTTTTAAAAAACACTTTATATGTTTATTTATTTTCACCTGTAAGAATCGATTTTTGTATGTTTTTGTGTAACTGTTACATTAACTGATCTAGCAATAAATAATAGCTTGTTCTTGTGGAATGTTAATGGATTATAATTTGAAATTTCAAAATGTTTTCATTGAATTTAATTGCATAAAGGTGTTACAACAAGTTAATTAACTTAGTTACTAATCTAAATGGATTTACGTAGTACGATATTGCACTGTCACTGATTTAAGTACCAAAAATCAGAGTATTTAATATGTTCTTCATAAACATCGATAACAAATCTTAACTAAATGATGATTGTAAATGTATACAGCAAACAAAAGATGATGAATAATGATATAAAATGGATTAAAAATGATGATGTATAAAAAAAATAACACAGTTTAAATACGATTGATGAAAAATAAGAATAGAAAATATGTTATTTCAGCAATCGCTCTAGATAACAAGATTTCGTCTGCTATTTGTTTTTCCTCTATCGTGACCTCTGACGTCAGGTGGGAAGAGTCCATTGTATAATATGAATATAAATCTGTATAATATAAACTTGTGTGTGGGAGTCGTAGATGTGTATACATTTTTATATATTCTTTCTTATAAATCTATATTTATAAAACTGAAAGTTTGTCGATGTGTCTGTCAGGATTTGTAATTCGCTATAAAAAAATATAGCTTACGCCGCATTTTTTAGTTTAATCGAATAATCGATTCAAAAGATATTAAATAATAAAAACCCCATTTTAAATTTAGAACTATTGAAAAAAAAAAAAAAAAAAAAAAAGATGCTAAAAATAAATAAGTAAATTACACATTCATTTTTTTTTTTTTTTTTCAGATATAAAAGTAAAAAATATTTATTTATATCTTTAAAACAAGGGGGTGGGGGTTCAATTTTATTTTTTACGTGTAAGTAAATGTACCTCGTTTTATAGAGGGGAGGGAAAAAAAAGAACGTGCAACCAATTTTTATTTATTTATTTATTTAAATTAATTGTTAATTTGTGGTTTTGTTCGTTTAAGTCCTGACCACGGAGTAACAATGTGTTCAAATTGTTATAACTAGGACTTTATTGAGACAGTACGTATTGTGATTCATTTTACAGTTTTCTTTTCATTCCGTTAAATTTTTCTCTCAGTTTTAATGTTTAAATACTTTTGATACTAAAAATCAACGGTCATATAACTAACTAACTTCTGTTTATATACATTTCGATGTTTAGTATCTATACGAAAAATAAAAAAATTAATATCTCCAAGGATGCGCCCTTAATAGTCGCAGAGCCACGAAAACAAAAAGAAACGGAAGAGAAATGTCATTTTCGAATTCAAGCTGATGCTTGATATATTTCTCTGGTGGTCAATTACATATAACCTGTTGTTGCAGTATAGGAACTTCAAACAGTTTTTATGTATATGATCCTTCAAGACGCCTTAAGATTATTGTTTACACAGAATTACTATATTTCTATCAATATGTTTTACCGACCTCCTGGGTCGGGTTTGGAATCCATTTATTCAAAATATTCAGTTGCAATATCATAAAGCTGAAAGATTTTGATTTAATTTAATTTTATATCATACTTTCTTTACTTTATTTTTTCTTTAATTCAAAAATTTTATAAGCACTTCTTCAACCCAAGCAGCGCCAGGTAGACCTGCTAGTAATTTATATTTGCTAAACTTTTTGTATTTACTTTATTTGATTATATAATTTGATTACTATTATTTTTGTATTAATTTAAATATATTTTAAACAATTAAATACTTTTTTTTTTTTTTTTTTTTTGTTACAGTATATACATAATAAAAAGTACTTGATAAATAATAAAGGTATAAATTAACATCGTAGTAAATATTATACTTTACAAAGTATGATTATTTATGAAAGTGTTTAAGATAACAGTTAATTCATTGCATCAAAATGACATTAATTTAAATTAGTATCATTAAAAATATGAAATATAACGTAACATAATTATTGCTGGCTTAAAAATTACTCAACCCATCTATTCATTTCTGAATATTGGGTACATCTGGGTATATTAACGTGAAAAAGGTTGTTATACAGTAATATCTTTATATACAGCTACATTCATAGTTTAAAAGTTTTAAATTTTTCGTTACTTACTTATAATTATATTAATTGGTAACTAATATAAATATTTACTTTTTCATATATCACTATGTCAACTATTTACAAATTTTAATCTTATTGTCTCTTATATTAATGCTAGTTAGTTGTAGGGCGGCTAAGGCGCTTGTTGAAAAATGATCATTTCATTTTATTTATTTCTCACTTCAAATAATTTATTTGCTAGCAAGCCCGTGCGAAATGTTCGCACTTTATTTATCTCTTCGTTACCTTTAAAATTTAAAATTATTATTATTATTTTATAGACGTCATTTTTTTTTCATAGTCATGGGAAAATTTAATATTTTATAATTTTTGTTTTTCACGTGAAAGCATATTTCCTTTTATGCTGAAAAAAAAAAAAAAAGTTGGCAACAATTAAAAATTTAAATGTCTATTTTAAAGCTATGTCTATTTTCATATTTTAATTAATTAAAAAAAAATTTAACCAAAAATTCGTTATAAATAAGGTACTAAATGAAAGGGGCGATTTTGCTGAATCCGTCGGGTTAACAGCTTATCGATCGGACAATTAGAGCTTTTAAAATTAACTAAAGTATGAAAATTAGGTGGCAACTTGCATTCACACACAGACAGAGTCCAAGGAAATCTCTCAGCCTTTTAAAGCTTGACAGAGTCAGTCAGTGATAAGCGTAACTATATATGCTGATTGTATCTTGTATAATACTATTAAATTATTCTTACCTCATGCAAATTTATATACAATTAGATAATGTTTGTTAATGTTTCAATTTCTTTCTTTTCTTTTTCTCATTTTTAAAAGTCTTTCAATTCATTGTTGAAATCTTTGAGGTGGTAGGCAATGACAGGGATTTTACATAGTTTTATGTATCACTAGCTCAGCAACAACTCATTTTTTAACTCTACTACTGTAACTGCCCTTGATAAAAATATAATAGTATTCTGGGAAATTTCACAGTTATTTTTGTACACACACACACATATATATAAGTTGAATAATGTTAAATATAAACTATTTGTGTGTTATGTTAATGATAAAATTAATTGCATGAACTTTTTTCTTAAAATAAATAAATAAATAAATAAATAAAAACGTATTTTGGATATCTCGTTTTGTATAAAGTCTAGTAACAAATTTGATAAGTAACAGACTTGATTTTCAAATCATAACATTAAAAGGAAAAAAAAAAAAAAAAAAGAAAGAAAGAAGAAAAAAAATAAACTTAGTTCACAATAAAAATTCATTCTAAATATATCTAGTGAATAATATTTAAATATAAAACAGCAAAATGTATCATTTTAATTCTAAAAATTATGGTAAGGTAAACTGACATATAAAACATTGTAGGTGAAATTTGAAAATGTCCCACAAAGGATTTCGTCAAATATAATTTTATTGAAATTCGTAATCGCGTTTTATTACACGAACACACTTTTAAAAATAGTACTTCTAGTAAACTGAATTTAATTAGGTTTATTTTCAAGTTTCATTTCTAGTTACATAAACGGATAGCAGAATATAATTTTTATTTAAAGAAATCATTATTTTTATGACGCTTGACTTCCATGAATTGCACTGTTTAAAGTAAAAGTTAAAAAATGAGTTTATTTTTCTAAAAGACGTAATATTATTGTTTATCGGATTACATTTTAGAGCGTTTTAATTAAATAATCCTACTTATTTTAGAACCAAGGCATCCTATCTTTTCAAGTCCTTTTGTGAGACGTATAGCAGTTAAGGCTTTTGGCCCAAAGAAACCCAGATGGTACACTCCTTTGACAAGTTCGCAGGTATAAACTGCATAACGTCTTTTGTTATTATTATTATTGTTGTTGTTGGATTTATTTTTATTGTAGTTGTGTATTTGTGTATGTGTGAAGTAAATCTATAAATAATTATAAGATAAAAAAAACCTTTTTATATGTACCATGTTTTAAATTTTCTGATGAATCATAGAGCACAACTTTTTACAATTTTTGAACGCTCACGTTTAATTAAATGTATTTATTTTTATGTCGAAAGAAAATGAACTCGTAATTTTTTTTTTTTTTTTTGGCAACAATTAAATTATAGCTAATATTTTAATGGCTATTTTAACGCTATTAGGATGTTATTATTTTCATATTTTAATTAATTATAAGAAAACTAATCAAAAATTCGAAAATCGGACTTCGAAGTATTGTGTTGTCCCCGGGTTCTGAGATACTGTGAAAGTTTCAAATGTCTAGCTAGTAGTTAAAATTCGAGTTAAAAGTCTTAGTTAAAATTCGATTGCAAGATTTGTACTGGACAAACAAACAAAAAAAACAAACAAACATACAAACAAACAAACAAGAATAGAAGTTAATATAAACATGGTAAAATCTTCGCTATCGGTGCACTTAATTTGGATTCTGGCAGTTATTAAGATGTTAAGAATTTTGAAAGTTTTTCACTTAAGTCTTTTTTGAATATATTTGAATCATCATTTGCTTTTTTGTAATGTCTTAAAGATGTTTTGTTTTTTGTGTGTATCAAATAAATCTATAAAATATCTTCTCAAGCACTGTGATGGATTTGGATTCTGTCAATTATCTAGATTTTAAGAGTCTCGAATAGTTTTCACTTGAGTCTTTTCAATATATTTGAATCCTCATTCACTTTTTTTTTTTTTGAAGAAATTTTGTGTGTGTATATGAAATCTATAAAAATTTCTCTAACAGTATCTTTGATCTGGATTCTGGTAATTATTTAGATGTTAAGAATCTCGAACGTTTTTGGTTTTAATCCTTTGTATAAATTTGAATACATTCAGTTACTCCTTCCTAATCTCTCCGAGAGATTTTTTGTTTCTTTTGATGATCAGGGAGAGGTCTTTAAATGTGGCGATTTCTTAAGCCGATGGTTGCAAATGTAATTCTGCCTGGTTCTAACAGGCTGACAAACAGTTTGTTTTTGAAATTTTATTGGATTTCAGTTACGGAATATGAGTCAAATGAAAATATGTCATTTATCCCTCTCCGCCCCCCCCCATACACACACTTTTTTTTAAATAATTTTTTTTAAGAAAACAACCTTTTATGAAAACACTATCAGAATAATCATCTTGTTTTACCCCCCCCCCCTCCCCCGTTATTTAGCTCCGTTAGCTCACTAAATATTATGTGCATAAAATGTTATAAATTTAGATAACATTTTACATGTAACTATTAAATAGACAAGAGCTTTACATTCCATTACTCTAAAATAAAACAATCTTTATTTATAGTTAAATGACTGATTCTAGGAATTTTTGTTTATTTATATTTGTTGTGATTTCTATTTATTTCTCTTTAAAAAATTATTTTTCATTTATTTTTTAATCCTTTTTATTCGCATTTAGTTGATTATATCTCACACACTACTCAGGTCAATGGTATTCAGCTGCCAAGCACCGGGTTCGAATCCCAGGACAGGCATAGATGTTTGTAATAGTTCGGAATCCATTTTAGGCCATAAGTCCCGGTCTAATTAGTGTGCAAATAGTAACCGTAGAATGACCAAACCGAACTAAAATCTCAGTCCCGTGATAAGTTTGTAAGTCGGAAATTTGAAAACTTGAAGCTGAAAGTTAAGGAATTGATATTTGTGTAGATTTGTTATTTGAATATTAGACAGGTTTGTTACTAAAAATTTTCCAATTTTATCCTGCTCAAAAATTGGCATTTTCTCACTAAATCAGATCAAATAAATCAAAAAATCTATTTTTTATTTATTCTTTTCTATGGGATGAAAGTAATTTTGAAATGAATCAGTTTTAAAATAGTTTAAAGCTTGTTTTTTAAAAATAAAACTAAGATGATTTTTAAAAATTAAACAATTAATTGTTATTAAAAATATAATTACTAATTGTACATTACAAGAATTTTTTTTAAATGATTATCTTTCAAGTTGTTCTGTTTTGAATGTTATTCAAAAGAAATATAGCAAATCATTTGTTTAGTTAAATCAACCGATTTTACAAAATGTTTACGTATCTTCTGCATTTCTTAACAGTATCTCTTTCTTTTTAAACAGTTGTACCTCTTCAAAGACTTAATTAATTTCATAGAAATAGGAAGGCAAGGCATATTCCATTTCGACGCTTTCATGGAAGCTTTCCAAGACTTTGATCCCGGAATTACTCGTGCAGAGGTTTTGGATATTCTAGGAAACATGGAAAAGAACGAATACGAAGAACTGGATTTCGGAAAATTTCTTTTTCTTTTGGCTTACAAAGATCATCCTGATATAAAAGATAAAGGTTTGTCTTTTTATTTTATTTCTGCCTTTCTTAGAAATATAGATTTATATAGATAATTTTAAAAGGAAAAAAAAAAAATCGGAGACACAAAGTTTTTTTCTATGAGTAACATAATCTATTGTGGTTGTACATACAGTCGATAAATTTATATGTTACAGTCTTGTCACGGTTGGAGTTACAGTACAGTTTTAATAAAGCGAGTTAACAGTCCGCATGCAAATGAGACGTAGAAAGTTCACAAATGAAGAATCGTGCTGGCACAAAAAAAAAAAAAAAAAAAAAAAAAATTCTTGTTGATGGAAAATTTTATAACTTAAGAAAAACCCGGAGAGATCACAACGTAAAAACGGCCAGGAAAGAACTTGCCAAAATTAAGAGAATTCTAAAAAGTACCTGTAAGTTAAAAAAAACTTCATAATCACAATAAAACTTCAAAAACAGTATGCCACCAACAGAATTCTCACAAAGGGAAATTTCGATAACATTTTTATATGTATTTTTTAAAAATAGATATCAGTGGATATAAACAATTAGTCAAGTCTAAAATTACTGTATGGAAATAGTGGTATTTAAATTTTACTTTGGGAAAATTCTGGTTACCAAAAAAAAAAAAAAAAAAGAATTGTATTACTTGGAAAGCATAACTTATGAAGAAAACTGTTAACAAGTCTTTATCTGTTGATGGAAGTTTGCATTTAATGATATTAATTGCAGAGTATGCTAATTCTATAACGTTGGACGGGACTTTGGGAGTCTTCTTTTTTGGTAAATTTTATTTAAAAATAAAGGGTGCTTATAAAATGTCTGACATATTTTGATGTTTAATAATTCCTAAAATAACGAAGACATAAACAAATACATGACATTTATGCATAGAATAACACACATATACATATATGTATAGTGTGTGTGTGTGTGTGAACGTTTGTATAGACAGTTTCTTTTTTCCTTTAGAATTTCCTTTTCTTCAGACATGCTGAAGAGGATAGAGGATAATGTTAAATTTTTTTTAATGTTATCCGACGAAGTCTGTTTCATCTTTCTTGCAGAGTAAATTGCCACAATGAGCGCATATGGGGGGTCTGAAAACCTCCATGAATACCGTGAGATACAAAGGGATTCCTCAAAGATTAATATTTGGCGTAGATTTATATACGACAGCGTCAATGGCCTTTTCTCTTTTACTAAAAAGACACTCGCACCTGTCATTTAACTATACATGTAGGAAAATTTTGATTTTCCCAACTCGAAGATTCTTCAGTCTCATGTCTTTTTGAAGCAAGATGGTGCACCACCTCACTAAGGTCCCATCGTTCGTAGTTCTTTGGATGACCATTTTTCAGAAAGATGGATATGAGGTGTCCTAATTCTTTGGCCACCTAAATCCCCTCATATATAGCTGATAGGCTTTTTCTTTTGAAAATTTGTAAATGATATCATTTACACAAGGAGAATGTCGAACATTGATGAGCTAAAAGCCAGAATTACAACCAGTGGTTGTCCACATGATTGCACATATCTGGTGTAAAATTGGCTGTAATATTCAAAAATTGTAAAATTGGCTGTCTTAATATTCATCGTGAGATGAAAGGTGCACTTGTGAAAGTTCATTAACAAAAGTCATAAAACTTTTGCATCTATCTAACAATTAATGTCTTTAATTTTAATTTTTCTTCATTTACGAATTATTAAACATCAAAAGGCTTTAGACTCTTTACAAGCCCCCGTATTTGTGATAGAAATTTTTGACACTTTTCAATATAATTGAAAAATCACCAATAATTTTATTTCGTTTACTTGCTTGTTTGTTTATGCTTTAATTTCCTTAAATATGTTTGGAATTACCATATCTTTTAAAAGGACATTATTGGAGCTCTCTTTTGAAAGTTCTGTAAATAGCATTTATTTGCAGTTTCACAAGGATACATAAAATAAAATTCCGGCTCATTATAACCAATGACTGACTTTTTTTTAGAACACATTTATACAAAATCTAGCCTAATACTCCCTTTTTAAGAAAATAATACATTTCGAATAATAAATAATAAACTTCGAAGTTGAAAAAAAAAAATTCATTGTCAATGGTGTTTAATGCCAGTTCCGTAAATAACATTTTAAACTAATCTAACATCTTTAGGATGAACACAATCCTCATAAAAGAAGTATAGGCGAAATTTGCCCTATTTTCCCATGTATACTGAGAAAAAATTCTGTAACTGACATCTAGAATCTAAATTGTGGTTCTAGAAAAAATAGTTCCATGTCATCCTTATAATTTCTAGTCCCCATTGAAAGCGAGTTCTAGAAACCCCTATTAGAATTCTAGAGAGCTTGTCTATATTATCGAGGTCAAACCTATTTAAAAATATCTCCAAATAAATGCGAACACAAGAGGCGGGTTTCAGTAACTTATAATCTTGGTTTATGACCCAATTCTAGATAATCAAGCGAGAAAGGCTCAAAATATTCAGAATATTGTTTCACTATTTAGAAATGTGTAGACTAGAAATTTTCGATCATTTCGTCTATTCAGTTTATTAGCGTGCCTTGTGCGCATAGCTCGGAAATCTATATTTCTAGTTAAGGGATTTAGCAAATGGCCACTTATTCATTCTAGATGAAGGCGGTATTTTTCTTTTCTCAGTGTAAAGTAATTCGTACATTTCAAATAACGAATTTTTCAAATTAGAATATTTCGAAATCAATAGGGTTCCTGCCAATATCCCAATTGATCATTTCAAATTGGTTCGACGTCTTACCTACAGACGAACACTTTATCGATTTTGTAATTTTCGGACTCCTCAAACCTCAAATGTAATTGTCAACGAAAATTTTCACAAATACCCAATTTACTGATATTTATTGTATAATGGGGAACTGAAAAAAAGACAATGTGCTGCATCTTCATTTATAACATTTAAAATGGGAGTTTATAAACTAAATTTGTTGTTTAAAAACCGTTTTTTTGTGATGTTTACTGACTTTTTCGAAGAATGATCGCATAATGTTTTATTTTACTTACTTATATATTTTTTTTATTATAGGATAAAGAAAACATTTGAACGAGCATCATGGAATCTTTAATAAAATATTAATTACCAGTCAGGCTTCTTTCACCTAGCCGGTCGATATTTAAAATCAACTTACATTTCAAAATTTATTATTCTTTTCCAGTTCAGCTCTTTTACTTTATTAGCTCTTTTCCCCCCCTTGAGTTGGGCGATAATTTTCATATTTTGCAATATTTAAATGTAGAAAAAAAAATTATATACAATCATTATTTGTCTCAAAAAAAAAAAAAAAAAAAAAAAAGTTTAAAACTGTAAACATATAAATATATATATATATATATATAAATTATATATATATTGTTGTATCAAACAAATGACACACATCAGAAAGACTAAGGCAATGCAGTCGTTGGCTTAAGTGGTTCTTTAATAAATTCAAGAGCTTACATCGCATCTAGCAAAGATGAGCCTTCCTAAACTCAAATCCAAACGAACTCATCTTTTTCACTGCTAGTTAACGTGGGCCTCCTCTTTAAACTCACATTTTAAAACCGAACTAAAAATTCTCTTTTTCATTCGAAGCAACAGTGGTCACGTGATCGCGGTTTCCGATAGGCTATAGGCTTAGAGGAAGTCATACGATACAAGGGAGAATGGAACAAAAAATTCTACGTTAAAATTACTTTTGAATTGCGCGATATAATAAATAACGATTTTATTGCATAGGAAAATAAAATAAAATACATTTAAGAACTGAGAACAAGTAATTGAATTTGGAATTAATGAAATATTTAGAAAATAAAATAATAAAAAAATAATTAGGGCGCTATCACTGAATCAGTGGGAGGCAGAATTATTCAAGTTTGAGAAATGAAGCTTTAATTTGAAGGAAGGCTTTTAACTATATTTCATATATATATATTTCAATTTAGTATTCAAAGATTGAAAAATAACAATAAATCTAAACAAAAACAGTGTTAGATCAGAGAATTAAAACTATATAAGAACATTCTGAATACTTAAATAGTGGACTGTAATAAAAACTTGACAAACTAGAGGTGATTTAAACATCACTACTACATTTATTTAAAACTTTAAAAATGGGAGTAAAGAAAGATGCCAGCCTCCCTTGAGCGGAGTTACAAAACTAACTGAGCTCCGTAACGAAGGAGCGAACTTTACAGAGTGCGCAGGCGCAACATACCGCCCGGCGTTGAAATGCAAATTTCAAAAAGTTACACAAAATTACACATGAGACATAACCATAGAAACATATGTTGGAAATACAAACTGAATTATAGATTAATCACATTGAAAATAAAAACAATAATTAACACAATTTTAACTTATAAATGAAACAATCTAAATATGCAAGGTAAGTAAATAAAACCAAAGGAAAACTTATAGCAATATTAAGAAAATTATGTATTATTTCCTTTCTCAATTTTTAATAGATTTTTTTTTTTTTTAGAATATATTTATTTAATATATTTTTATAATATACCATTTTTCATATCTAAACAAGAATAAAACAAATGTCCATAATATAAACTATCATTCTTTTCAATAGAATATAAGCAGTAAAATGAAATTAATATATTGTATAATCATTAATTGGCAAAATAGCTAATTTTGAAATAGCTCTTTTCAGTATTCCATTTTTTGTTCGAATATCTACAACTCTCACAATATTATCCCTTCCAATATAGGTTTTAGTAATGCGGCCTAGTAACCATTTTAGAGGGGGCAAATTATCCTCTTTTATGACGACCATATCGCCTACCTTTACGTTTTGTTTTTCAAAGTACCACTTAGTCCTTTGCTGTAGATTATTTAAGTAATTGTTAGACCAAAATTTCCAAAATGTTTGAGTTAGTTTACAAGTTTGTTGCCACAAATTTAATTTATTGGTTTGAATGTTGGTCAGTGAGGGTTCGGGGATGGCCGTTAACGATCGACCGATAAGAAAATGACCAGGGGTCAAAATTTCCAAATCCTCTATGTCTGCCGAGAGAGGAGTTAATGGACGCGAATTCAACATGGATTCAATTTGAATCATGATGGTTTGAAAGGCTTCGTATGTCAGTTTAGCATCACCTATAATACGCTTGTAATAATACTTAAAAGATTTAATCCCGGCTTCCCATAAGCCACCAAAATTTGGTGCCCTGGGAGGAATAAATTTCCATTCTATTTTCTCATTTAAGGAGAAATTTGCCAATTTTTCATCTTGTTGGGTAATTAATTTAAAAAATTCCTTTAAGTCTTTATTAGCTCGAACAAGATTACTCCCATTGTCTGAAAAGATTTTAGCACATTTACCTCGTCTGCCGATAAAACGTTTCAAGACAGCAATTAGTGACTCTGAAGTTAAGTCAGAGACGATTTCTAGGTGTATTGCCTTAGTTGTAAGGCAAACGAAAAGAGCAACATAAATTTTAATGGGAGCCCCTTTTCTTTGATGCTTATTTTTTATAAAAAATGGGCCACACAGATCTATACCCGTACTATTGAATGCGAAAACAGGATTTATCCTCTCTTTAGGCAGATCACCCATTTTTTGAGAGCATAACTTAGGGTTAGCTCTAAAATATTGGACACAATTATGGATAATTTTACGACATGCATTTCGACCATTTAAGGGCCAATATTCTTGCCTAATGTTATAAAGTAATGTCTGAGGACCTGAATGGTGAAGTTTTTCATGAAAATGTTTAATAATTATCTCACTGAACTTACCCTTTGGCAATATTATTGGATGTTTTTTCTTATAGTTCAAATCTGCGTTATGCAACCTACCTCCAATTCTTAATAAACCATCTTCATCTATGAACGGTGCCAGGGGGCGAAGCCTGCTGCTAAGAGAAATATAGTTATTAATTTTTAGACTTGTTATATCATTCCTAAATTCTCCCTCCTGTAAGGTCTTTAGTATAAAATTTAGTGCACCCTTCTTTTCTTCTGGACCTAGGTATCCAGTTTTTCTTTCCCCTGGATGTCTTAGGTTGTTGATAAATCTGAAAATAAACGCTAAAACATGCACAATTTTAGTAAAACTATTACTAATGGTTAAAATGTCATCAACAAAATTGAAAGGTTGGGTAGTTACATAAAGGGAAAATTTAAGTTCAGAATCATTAAGACGTTTTTTAGCTTCAGAAAAATATTCGTCGCTAGAGTCAGTAATGTCATTATTCGAAAATTGTATAGGCTCATGATGAAGAAAATCTGGTCCATTGAACCAGAACTCAGAAAGTTGATGAGGAGGGCTTCCTCGTGAAACAAGATCAGCTGGATTTTCGGTTGATTTAACATGCCTCCAACAAAAATTCTTCGTGAGTTCCTGGATTCGAGATATTCGATTAGACACAAATACCTTGAGCACGTGGGGTGATGAGTTGATCCATGATAAAACGATTGTTGAATCGCTGTAAAGATATACAGAGCTTAATTGTATATTTAATGATGTGATTACTTTTGATATCAGTTTAGATAACAATTCAGCCGCACAAAGTTCTAGGCGAGGTATAGTCAATACTTTAAGAGGAGAAACTCGGGACTTACTACACAGTAAGCTCACATGTACATCGTTTGAACTAGTGATCACACGTAAATAAACCACTGCGCCATATGCCTCTTGTGACGCGTCCGAAAAGCCGTGGAGCTGCAGTTCATGACAATTAGAGTTTGAGAACACGAAATGTGGGATCGTAATATCTTTAAGCTCGTTTAGAGCATTTCGGAATTTTATCCATGTGTTTTTTTCTTGTGTTGGAAGTTCCTGATCCCAATCAATTTTCAAAAGCCACAATTTTTGTAGAAATATTTTAGCCTGTACTATCACTGGTCCTACTAGACCCAATGGGTCAAAGAGTCTAGCGATCTCTTTCAGAACACCACGTTTGGTGATTGTATTAGAATAATCTGATGATACCGTGAAACTGAAATTATCATCTTTGGGATTCCATTTTAGCCCTAGTGTTTTCACCGAAGTTTTATCATTTTTTTCGAAGTGATAGTCTTGCTCACTGTAAGGGACTTGTTCTAATAATTCTCTGGCATTTGAAACCCATTTATGCAACTCTAGTCCACCAGCCGTTAACATTAACACCAACTGTTTCTGGAGTTCCAGAGCAGACGACACTTCATCAGTTCCCGTTAGAATGTCGTCAACGTAAAAATCCTTAAGTGTGGCGGCAGAAGCTAACGGATAATTAGCCCCTTCATCACTAGCGATTTGTTTTAGTACACGAGTGGCCAAGTAAGGAGCACATTTTGTGCCGTATGTTACAGTTAATAATTTATAAATTTTAGGCTTTTCCTTAGGGGTTTTATTCCAAAGAATACATTGCCAATTACATTGTTCAGGATTAACCCATATCTGTCTATACATTTTTTTAACATCGGCAGTGAAAACTATTTTGTGCGTACGAAAACGTAATAAAATGGCACACAAATCTTCTTGTACTACACCTCCATTTAATAAACAATCATTTAATGATAACCCATTGGTAGTGGGTGAACTGGCGTTGAATACCACCCTTAATTTTGTAGTGCTGCTATCAGGTTTAAGTACAGCGTGATGTGGAAGAAAATATTTAACAGTGTTTATTTCATTATCATTTAATTCTCGCATGTGGCCTAACTGTTCATATTCATTCAAAAAATTTACATACAATTCAGAAATATTGGGATTTCTATTTAATTGTCTGTATAAATTATTTAACTTTTGCTTGGACGAATGGAAAGAATCTCCCAATTCAGAATTATTTTTCATTGGTAAGTTCACTATGTACTTCCCGTTATCATCTCTGCGATATGTTTTCACGAACTGCTTTTCACACTCTATCTCTTCCTTATTTCTCAAACTAGGTGAATCTAGTATATTTTCAATCTCCCAAAATCTTTTCATAATATTTTCTAAATTGGAGTTATCTGACTGGGAAATCATAGCACAATACCATGGATGTGGAGTGCCTTTAACAGCTCCACTAAGCACATATCCAAACACAGTATCCTGTAAAATTGCACCCGTTTTAGGAATTTTGATTTTATTGGTTAACATTAATTCAAAAAATATTTCGGCCCCAATCAGTAAATCAACATTGTTGTTATTTTTGAAAAGTGTTTGATCGGCCAGTTTTATTCCCTTTGGAATATTTAATTTTAATGTATTTGAATAGTTTATTGGTAACGCATCAATAATTTTTGGAACAATCAAAAATTCCAGATTAGCTGAAAACGAATTATTCTCATTTGTTATCAGTGCTTGTGTTTTTGTTTTTATATTTATCGGAATTCCTGACAACGCCGAAAGAGGAATGTTTATTTTTTCTTTTTTCAGTCCTAACTTATTTACAAATTTTGCTGTTGCAATATTAGACTGTGAAGCGCTATCAAGAATTGCAGTAGCTGGGTGATAAAACCCGTATTCATCTAACACAAATACTGTGGCCGTCGCTAATATAACTCTTTTATTTTCAGAAACAAAACATGTAATCGGCGCCGACTCTTTGATTTCAGTCGATGCACCTGCTTCAAGCAGACGATCGCTATTATCATAGCTTGATGGGGGGGTTGCACTCTCTTTTGATAACGGAAGTAATAAATCTTTGTCTTTATGAAGTAATGAGTGATGTCTGGAGCCACATTTACTGCATGCATACTTAGAATTGCATTTAGCTATTTTATGGAATCCGAAGCAATTTAAACAAAGACTATTCTTTCGAATAAATTCATATCGTTTTTCTGTTGTGAAATTAAGAAATATATCGCATTTATATAGCGTGTGAGAACTATTTTTGCATAATATACACAAGTTAGAATTATTTCCTTGGGTTTTTACAACTAAACTTCTGGGATAACCAGACTTATCAGTAGTATATTTTGAGGACTTAAGCGGTAAATTTCGATTTACACTGTCTAAAACTGAACACTGTTTTTCTAGGAATTCTAGAAACTGATCAAAGTCAGGAACGTCGTTGTTCTTTAATGTAAGTTCGTAATTTTTGCGAGTTTCCCTATCCAACTTTTGCAAAACAATGTTTAATAACATAATATTAGAAAGATTATCGCGTTCATATTTCAATACTTTTAACGCTCTTAAATTCTTTAAAATACAATCCAATAATTTTCGTAATTCTTTACCAGATTCATGAGTTATTTTTTCATAATTAATAATTGTTTTAATATGAGCATCTATTATAGCTCTTTTATTTTCAAACCGTTGTTCTAATGTTTTTAACAGAGAATCGTAAGTATCATCATTGGTTTCTACTGTTTTTGCTTCGCCTTTCAACGCAGCGCGTAAATAAAAGAGCTTTTGATTTGCAGTTAATAAAGGATTATCATTCATTAAATTTAGAAACTGCGTTTTAAAACTGTTCCATTCTTCAAATTTTCCTGAAAATACAGGTAACGGTATTTGGGGTAAATGCATAGTATGATTTGGAACAATGTTTCTTTCCGCTCCTAACGAGCTATTATTTGAGTTTATATTATTCATATTGTCACTACAGTTAATTAGTAAGGTATTGAATCTTACCTCTAATTCTTGAAATTGAGAATCTAGCTCACTTAACTCTTCTTCTATTGTAGGAAACTCATCATCCTTTGCCACTTGATAGTATTCCACTTTTAAATCTTCAAATCTATTTTGAAGTTTTTCTAAAATTGATATTCTCGAAGTTATTTCACCTTTTGTGGTTAATTCGTCATTAGGAATGTTGAGTAACTTTGTGAATTGGGATTTGATATTCCCTTTTTTTCTATTTAATGCGGTTAAAGCCATTTTTGTTTTCTTTATGAAAACGAAATATGCTGGTTACGCTGTGGTCGCACGGACCAAAAAATGTTAGATCAGAGAATTAAAACTATATAAGAACATTCTGAATACTTAAATAGTGGACTGTAATAAAAACTTGACAAACTAGAGGTGATTTAAACATCACTACTACATTTATTTAAAACTTTAAAAATGGGAGTAAAGAAAGATGCCAGCCTCCCTTGAGCGGAGTTACAAAACTAACTGAGCTCCGTAACGAAGGAGCGAACTTTACAGAGTGCGCAGGCGCAACAAACAGAAAGCATTTTATTTCTGTGTCTCCGAGAGTACAACGATAAATCCTAGAAGGAGTTAAAAAAAAAAAAAAAAAAAAAAAAAAGGATGAAACGAATAAGGATTTTGCCCGATATCGCATATCCGTATCCACCAGGCATTAGTGTTTTAGATATTCGACATCCGGCAAAATCACTATCTGTTAAATTCTTACATTTTCAATACCCAAAACTAAATCATCTAGCTCAGATCATCCTGTGAGGTTGTTTTCCCAACGAAGCCCAATGACGAAACGCTTACTTACATTCGTCATCAAAGACCACGTGACCTCGCACCCAATGAGATTTAGTTATAAACTTTTTCAGTCTGTAGTAGTCTCTCTTTCAGAAAGGATCGCAGAGTTTTGTCTGTTCTAAAGTATAAAATGTAGCGCCACTTTGACAGCGCTGTTCATGTTATTATTTAAAATATGATCCATCTACTCTGCACATATTGTGTTTAATGTCGTCATTAAAATATGTCATGTCCTACAGTTGTCGGAGAATTATTGTGTCCTGTTCTTCCCTGTCATCGTTTTGATCTTAAATTGGTTTTACGGGAAAGTAAAATAGTAAATCTTCTGTTTATTTTACGTGCTCTACCAAGCGAAGCTGGCTTCCAGTAGCATAAATTTAAATTTTAAAATTTGTTATTTAAAAAAAAAAAAAAAAAAAAAAAAATCTGTCAAGGACAGAATTTAATTTAGTACGGAGGACTATTAATTTCAATCTGTAGAATTTTGACTTTTAATTTGTAAATTTCATTTTAAATTTATTTTTTATCTTACTTTTTGACCGTGACACGTACTTTTTAAAATGTCTAAATGAATTAAAATGAAGTGTTGCCACCTATATTTCATGCTTTAGTTAATTTTAAAAAATGTAATTGTCGTGTCGAAAAACTGTTTGTACTCCTGGATTCAGAAAAATCGCCCCTTTCATTTGGTACCGAATTTGTAACGATGAATAATGATGGATGGATGACTGATATTTCTAATTTACTATTTTGGTGTTACACAAAACTGGTCTACAAAAACGCCAGATCGATACTTAGTCCTCCGTCCTAAAAGAAAAAAGAAGGAAAAGGACATAAAAATTTATAGCAATTATATTAGTAATTGATGAATATTTTAATAATTCCTTCTCCTATGAAATTCGATATATTTTTTTTAGAAAACCTATTAAAAAAGCCTCTTCGCATGGAAAAACAAAACATATTACCAATCATCATTTTCAATTTCTTTATAATAATTTTGTTCAAAATAATAATTATAATAATAATTTCTGGCCAAAAATTGATTACACCAGAACACATAACTATGTGCATATCAAAATTTTTACTTTCCGAACATACTATATATGGAAAGTATTGTAATCATGAAAAAAACTCGACTATGAGATTTGGATGTTGTATCTATAGTCTATACTAAGGTCCCGAGTTCATTTTTCCTAGTTTTATTGTGATGTATAACGACTTCTCGTACTTTACTTTTTCTATACAACCGTTAATTAATTTATTTTTGGAAAGTCGAGTGGAGTCACTCCAGATTTTTTATTTATGAAATACAGTTTATAATTTTGTTACCACCATGATGATTATGTGTGTGGTGCAGAACATAAATAGTCGAAAGATCGTTGATTTGAGTATGGTTTTGTTAAATTAATGTAGTCTAAGACTTTTTGAACGACATGCCTAAACAGCATAAATTTTACGCAAAACTAATTGTACGTGAATGTTTATGCACGAAATATTGCGAATTTAATACATTTTCTAGTTTTCAAGAGTGTCTTTTATTTTAACGGATTAATAAAAACATTTTTTGTTTTATATTTTTGCTAGATGATACCGAGACGGCTCTCTCTACCTCTGTTGTAACACCTCGCCAGTGTCTTATACTTTCAGCTATATCTTATTATGTCTTGATTGCAAGTCCCGAAGAGATCACAAGGTATTATATCGCAAACACACGAAGGAAATCCACAGTGCTGCATTTTCATATGGAAGCTGCGCGGTTAGGAGGTAAGAGAAATATTACATTCTTTTAAAAATCATTGAACAATCAAAAACAGCTGACATATATATATATATTAATTTTCTTATTTACTTTTTTATTTCTCTTTATACATCAAGGTAATATTTATAAAAAAAAAAAAAAGAAAGAAAGAAAAAAATCATAATAATTATTCCGTATAATACTAATGGTTACCCTTCACTCGGGTGCCACAATTTTAAGCTTAATATAAGAAATATTTTGCGCTATCTTCTGATTGATTTAAATGAAGAATTTTTCCATCGTAATCAGTATTTTGCTCTGTTAGATTAGAATGACGTTTAAGATCGAGTTATCTAAATATGCATTATGTGTTCACCCTTATGCTTTCAAAGCTAATAAATATGCTTTTTTTATCTGGTAGATAAAAAGGTCACTCGATGATGGGTTGATTTTTGCTTGATAGGTCTCCATGTTTGTCCGAAAGACGTTAATGTTAACACAAAATGAAAATAAGGATGGAAAATATTCCGAACTCATTAATGTTAAAAACCTTTCTGTCTGAGAAGTAAATTCTCCAGAATTATTTTTCTTTTGAAATTTTTTTAAAAAATATATTTGCTTCCTCCTCTTGTATCAGTAAATAGAATGAAATATATAAAAATACAAATAAATATAAATCTATAATAGTAGAAATAGTAGCAAATTATTTAAACAAATTCCAATAGTTTTTTCTATTATTCTTGGGAAGTATGTATCTTGATAAGATAACCTAATATAATCTGTTTTAATTATCAACAGGTTTGACGGAAAAACAAATGGAAGAAAAGCAGAAAAAAGCCACTCAGCACCTTGGACTTTTATTTGCTCTTACTGGATCACCATATGCTTGTCCTATACCCTTCGTACCTCGCACAAAAGAAAAGAAAATTTATCGTGAATTCAGTGATAGAAAATTATCTAGACCGAAAACAGGTAATCCGCAACATTTTTAAAATACCATTTTGGAAGAGATTTCAAAAATTGAATTGTAAATAATTAACCAACTTCAAAAAGGAGGAGGTTCTCGATTCAAATCGAATTTATTTATTTTTATTTTTTCTTGTTAGCTCATAACTTCTGAACGGATGCTCCGATTTTGATACTTTCTGCTTTGTTGTAAAGATCTTGGTCTGAAATAGCTCCCATTGTAATCTCTTTACAAAGTAAAGAAAATGAAAGTGCCACCTGGTGGAAAACAGCTGAATTAGCGTTACTATCTCCAAAACGATTCATGATAGGGAAAAAAAGTCAATTATAAAGTTGTAGAGCATCATCGATTTAATACGAAAATACAGTTTTAAGACATTAATGCTAAAAATAGAATGCTTAAAACGTGCATTTGTTTGTTCGTAATTTTCTATACTATGCACACTTGGATTACGTTACACACTTTGCAGCGTAGCAGATGACACGTCGCAATTTCATTTTCTTTTTCTATGTTGTTCAAAGTACGGTTACTGTAAGCGGTCACATCGATTAACGCAAAGTCGTTTTTAACTGACTTCACAAAGGAGGATATTCTTACAAGTAAACCTTCTCTCCTTTGATACCGGTTTTCCGGAAACCTATATATTTTCTGAAAGCTTATGCCACAAGTAGAAAAACTGTGAAAGCTTAGGGGCAGAGGGATAAGCGTTTAGGAGTTATAGGACATAAAATGTTGGAAAGATGACACCAAAAGTCGCTAAAATGTTCGTTTCACGTATTTATATGAACTAATAATATGGTAAGAAGGTGGAGGTATCATTATAAAGGAAGAAACAACTCGTTGAAAAGAAACAGTATACGTTGGGATACTTGCTACTGACTTCAAATGAAGTCCATTACAAGAGACAATCAATGTACAATTCACCAAATAAACAGTGAGACGGGCAGAAAGACAGTTCACAATGGGCACATTTTACAAAAGCGATAGCCGCACATTTGCAAACTCATCATTTGTCAATGAATTGAAGCAGTAATCAATTGGCGCAATCCACATTCCAGGTTTGTCGTCCAAGTATCCGCTTTTATAAAAAGCATACTTAATCAAGTTCTTGAAACGAGGAGCATTGAACTGATATAGGGAAAAAAGACTGCAGGGCCAGAAAACTATCACGTTGCCAGATGTGCTCATGTGTCTCGATAATAATTGTTTCCATTATGTAAAGATCAAAAGATTTCTAGTGTCTGAAAAAATGAATATCCAGAGGCTAAATCTTTCCTGTACATCCTTCAGGTACCAATTCTTTTTGTAGGACTTTACCATCAAGTACTTCGGAAGCAGACAATGCATGATCTTTGTTAGAACACCATGAATCCACTAAAAGCAGAATTTTCTTCCTGTCATTAGCCATACTTGACCAAAATATGTCATGACAGAAGTGGAGACTGTGACTGTTGCGACAAGCATTGCTGTTCCTTATAGACACCATCATCTTCGAAGTCCATATCCTCGTCCGTTCTTCTCCATCGCCTCTAGCAAATCCTAATGTCCGGGTCCCTTCCACAATCTCCATATCATTTTCCAGGAGAATAATTATGTGTTTTATCATCTCCGATTCCTGGATGTTCGGAGACCGATTACTTGTTCCGAATCGGGAGACCAAGGCCACCACAACGACTATAGTATCCATATATTAATAAGAAGCAATGTAAGAAGAAGACATACAATACGTTAGTACTTGACAGCAATATACGGGAACATACAAGGAAAAGAGACGTTTTTATGGGAATATGTCCCTCTATATTCACTTTACTGATACTTTGTGGGCCCTGTATCTCCTAAACGCTTGTCTCTCTGCCCCTAAGATTTCACAGTTTTTATACTTGTGACATAAGCTTTCAGAAAATATATGGGTTTCCGGAAAACCGGTATCAAAGGAGAGAAGGTTTACTTGTTAGTTCGAACCATATGTTTTTTTTTTTTTTTTTTTTTTTTTGTTAGCTTATAACGTCGTAGAGATGCTCCGATTTTAATACTTTTTAACCGACTTCAAAATGGAGAAGGTTCTCAATTCAAACCGTATATATATATATACATATACTATTACTTACAAACTTTGAATAAACACCATATAAAATGCAATAAACTCGCAACAATTGTTTCGGGTCGAAAAAAACACACGACCCTTCATCAGGCAAATAAAGTAAGCACGAGTGCTGCTGTCAAAGCGGCAACGCACAAAATCGTTTAAAATGAAAAGAAAAACTTTATAAAGTAGAAAATAAATATAACAACTGGTGTGAGTAGAATTGTACAAGAAAACAACAAAATAAATAAATGAGTGAGATTAACCATATAACAATCTAAGGATATCAAAAATTAAACGAAAATCTAAGTTACGTGAGTAATTTCCAAGCATCAGAGAAGAATGGAGTGGAAGAAATATCATTAACAAGATTTTTCGAATTTTTAAATATGTAAAATGCTTCATGAATATCCAAATGGGAGGAACAGACAGGAGATGAAACTATGTTTTGGAAAAATCAAAACGATGACCTTGAGACCAGCAGTGGAAAGCAATAGGAAATTTGGTAATCTCTTCATTACGAACATTCCGACGGTGCTCATTTATTCTGTATTTCAAACGCCTCCTAGTTTGACCAATATAACCTAAGTTGCAAGACGAACACGGAATTAAATAAATTCCAGAACGGTTTTCGGTGGGAATGGGATCCTTAAGAGAAGATGGTTTAATTTTATTGACGGGTTTGTAAATGACTTTGAAACCAAACGGTGAAAGAATTTTAGAGATTTTAAAAGAGAGTGAAGAATAAAAAGGTAAAACAACTGGGATGAGACTGTGATCGTTTAATTTGGGAGCAGAACGTTTAGGATTCTTAAATCCATATAGAGCTTTATCGATAATAGATGGGTTATAACCACGAGAGAGAGCAAGAAATTTTAAATAATTAATTTCTTTCGAAAGATTAGACGGATCAGAACAAATGTGTAAGGCACGATAAACATAAGTGTAAAAAGCAGACATTTTTTGTTGAGGGGCGTGGTTAGAGAGAGCATGCGGCGGCAAAGAGACTGAGAATGGTTTTCTAAAAACAGTAGTTGAGAAACAATCCTTTTCTTTATTCACAAGAACGTCAAGGAAAGGCAAAGAGCAATCCTGTTCAACCTCAAAATTGAATTGAATGCATGGATCAATCGAATTGACCAAAGAAAGTAAATGGGACAAATCGACATCAGGGGAGACAAGAACGAAAGTGTCGTCCACATACCTAAACCAGTGAGGAAATTTATATACACCGAAGAGTTTTTCTTCAAAATAGTGCATATAAATGTCGCAAAGTAAAGGAGAGAGAGGACTACCCATGGCCATGGGTAGTCCTCTCCATAAAGCTCTATATAATTTCAAGAATCTTAAATGTTCTGCACCCAGACTGAACAATCACAGTCTCATCTCAGTTGTTTTACTTTTTTATTCATCACTTTCTTTTAAAATTTGTAAAGTTCTTTCACTATTTGGTTTCATTCCCGTCATTTACAAACCCGTCATTAAAATTAAATTATCTTCTCTTAAAGATCCCATTGCTATTGAAAACCAAACTGGCATTTATTTAATCCCGTGTTCATCGTGCAATTTAGGTTATATTGGCCAAATTAGGAGACGTTTGAAATACAGAATAAATGAGCATCGTCGAAATGTTCGAAATGAGTAGATTACCAAATCTTCTATTGCTTCCCACAAAATTTCACGTAGATTAATTTTGTATTAGAATTTTTTTTTATGAATCCTATAATTTTAAACATATTTAATAAAAACTGACAAATGCCTTCTTTAAATGACCCCTGTTCCCTCGGTCACCCCCCATGGACGGGTATTTTTAGTACGTTGTTCAGAACATTCTCCATTATAACTGTGCTAATTACACTTTTCTTTTTTCCTTTTTTTCTGTTTGTCAGTTTTTGGTATTCGTTATCTGAATTGGTACTCAAAATTCCATTTGCTCCTACTTGTCTCAAAGGTATTAAAAAAAAAAAAATTTGCACTTCGGGAGTGCCGACAGAAGTGAAAACGTGAACAATTACGTGTGTATTTCTTGAATCGTCAGGAAATATTTTATTGTGTAGGAAATACTTTTAAATGAAGTTTTTTTTTATTCATTAATATAAACTACTACTACAAAAATTATATTACAATTTTATTTAATGCTCTAACTGCAATAGAGACAGTGTCCAGAGATGAGAGAAGTCGTGTAGAGCCGCACCATATTGTAAAAACGTGAGAAAAATGGCGGCTTTGGCCTTTCTCACGGTTTTGTGAGGTCTAACTGGAATAGAGACATTGTCCGGAAATGAGAGAAGTCGTGTAGAGCCGCACCAGATTGTAAAAACGTGAGAGAAATGGCGGCTTTGGCCTTTATCACGGTTTTGTGAGGTCTAACTGGAACGTTTCTGGCTGCAATCTTTAAGAGACAGTGTCCGGAAATGAGAGAAGTCGTGTAGAGCCGCACCAGATTTTAAAAACGTGAGAAAAATGGCGGCTTTGGTCATTCTCATGGTTCTGTGAAGTCTAACTGCAACGTTTCCGGCTGCAATCTTTAAGAGACTGTGTCCGGAGATGAGTGAAGTCGTGTAGAGCCGCACCCGATTGTTAAAACGTGAGAAAAATGGCGGCTTTGGCCTTTCTCACTGTTTTGTGAGGTCTAACTGCAAAAGAGACAGTGTCCGGAGATGAGAGAAGTCGTGTAGAGCCGCACTCGATTGTAAAAACGTGAGAAAAATGGCAGCTTTGGGCTTTCTCACGGTTTTGTGAGGTCTAACTGCAATAGAGACAGTGCTCGGAGATGAGAGAAGTCGTGTAGAGCCGCACCAGATTTTAAAACAATATACAGTATGTAATTACTAATACTTCACATTAGCAAGTTAATTGTATGATACATTATTTGTATCATACAAGGATGGAAAGCGTTTCGATGACGCGAATTCAATGATTTTTCTTCACCCAAAAGTTTTCACTTCAAATGGAAAGCGTCAGCTGACGATGACGGGAGTTCAAAGATTTTTCTTCACCCAAAAGTGCTCAACGCGCCTAAAGAAGTTTTCACTTCAAAAAATAAAATAAAAGATAAAATAAAATAAAATAAATGAATGAACCAACAAAAATCTTGCTTGACCATACAAATAAAACGTAACAGACATTTTTGTAGGAAATTTTACGTAGATTAATTTTGAAATTGAGATTTTTTTTCTCTAAATCCTATAGTTTTCAAGATATAGTATGGAAATTGAAAAGTGCCCCCTGTTAAATGCCCCTTGACCCCCGCTCCCCCCCCCCCCCCCCACACACACACACAAGAACGGACGGGGATTTTTAGCATGTTCAGGACACTCTGGACTATGACTCAACCAAATTTCAAAACCACCACGATTTTTCTTTCTATCTTTCCAATTTTGACTGGACTATTTGTGGTTAGCTGGCTGTCTGTTTATTTTGGGAGACGCGGCAGCCCAGCAACCACTGTGCAAGACTTTAAAAATTTAAATTGTCTTAATGTGAACAAAAACTAAAAACTCCATTCTGAAAATGTAAATAATATATAATGATAATATTAATAATAATAATAATGATATTGACAATAAGGCTTTGCAATATTTTATTTTAAATATTTAAATGTTTTCAGCTCTTCCGATGAAAAAAAAGCCGATTCAGCGACCGATCCAACCGATAAAGCAAAGTCGGAAATTAGGAGACAGTGTAACATACAAGACCAAAGATGACAAGACGTTCTATGACATGCATTATGGCCGAATCCCTATGCCCGTATTGAAACTATCGGGAAAAATGAGAAAAGAAATAAATAAAAAATTCACAGTTAAACATAAGGATTACATAACAAAAAAAGTGAGTCTCAATCTTCTTAATAATAATAGCCTTGATTTTACGGGGGTCATGCTCGAAACCAAAACTTACCGAACAATGTATTAAAATAAAGAAAATAATTTTTTATTCTTGTTTTGAAACGGTTTGTGAAAAAGGTTTTAATAAAAAAGTTTTATCCAATCTAAATAATACTGTTTACTTTGTAGATGCTTTTATTATGAAAAACAACTCAGAAAATATTGATTAGCTAGATTATTGTATAAACACTTCTTTAATCGCTAAAAATTGATAAATTTCGCTGAAGTTTTCAATCTCCAAGCGATCGATGATACATATTTTACTTTAGTAGCATTGTAATAGATGTAGGAATTCTAAATAGCTATTGTAGCTCTTTTTATATACATTAGTCTCTGTCCTATGTCTATGTACAGTATTATCTATGTACAGATATTGTCTATGTACAGTAGAGTGAAAAGAAGGCTTTTACATCTTTTACTTATTTCTCTGACCAATTAATACATTACAATGAAATAAAAGAAAGTTTTGGGATAATTACAGCATACTAATTGTGTTTTTGACTTAAGTCTCAGAAAAGTTTAAAAGTGATCAGTCAAATAAAAAAGAAATTATTTTAATTTTTAGTAACTCGATGATATTTTGCAGAGAATCAAAATAATTTTCGCATGTGCATGTTTAACATACGAAAATTGAACAAGGGGACTTCTTTCACACCTTTGAAACAAATGTACGATTTCCCAATAAAAAGTGATTTCTGTATAATATTTTATTATTACTTGCATATAAAATGGATTCTCATAAACATGGCGATAAGGCGAAAATTGTCGCTCACTTACTAATAACTTACAAATAATGTCTTTAAATCACACATACGGTCGACAAATTTGTCGCCCTAAAATAATTTTATAAACCTTATTATTATTATTTTTTTCCATATATATTTTGATATTTTTAAAATATTGGTAAAATAATAATAATAATAATAATAATAATAATTCTTTTAATAATCGAAATCCGAGTATAAAAAAAAATAAAATAATAATACATTTATTGTGTGATAGAATACAGATGGTTTTTTAACTCCCAAACAAATAGAACGATTTCAAAAAACTTTTTTTTTTTTTTAAGACGCTGATTTAATCGTACTTTTATTTTATTTATTTATATTTATTTATTTATTTTGTAGAAATGTTTGATGAAAATTTACTTGATAGGTTTTTTTTTTTTTTAATTAATTAAAATGCGAATTTTTTCAGCCTTTTTGCATTAATATTTTAAATTTTACGAGCCCCTACCAATTTTCAACCCATGAGTTGGAAATCTATCACCTTCCAACTTATTTCAGTCTAGCAGGCTACGCCCGCTTCACTGGTCTACTGGTCACTATATTTAAATGAATTTTTGAAAGAATTTAATTAATATTTATTTTTTTACACCACATTATAGAAAAAAACTTAAAAAAAAAAAAAAAAAAAAAAAAAAAAAGTAACTGAAATTGCCCCAAACCTTGTTTCGGGTACCCGCTGTCTACGGCAGCTCTTTTCCCGCCGGCACTGCATCAGGTCTGGGTTTCCCATGTCTGCAGAAAGATCTTTCCCGGGCACTTCAATCTGGATATTTATCGACGACAGGGGGGATCTGCTACTATTTAAGAACTACGATTTTAAAGATGACTGTATCTCAGCTTCTATTAAATATTTTAGTTTTCAACCATTTATTTTATAGCCCATGCTATTTACACTATATTACGATTTGATTCCGACCAGTGTAATAAAATAAAATAAAATAAAAAATAGATTAAAAAATAAATAATCATATAGTATATATATAATCAATTAAATTTTAATCAATTTAATCCTTTTTATTATGTATATACTACCATTTTCCCCGATAAATACTGTAAATGAAAAAAATTAATAAATAAAAGTTTTTTCGTTTAAAGGAATTAATTAAAAAATGAAAAATAAGAAGTTGTTCTACTATAAAAAATTAAACGTAACTGTTATAAATACGTTTTAAAATTTTAAACTAATTATACTTAATTTTTTCTACTGCATTACGATTTTATTTTCAATAAATATAACAAATCTATATAAATAAAGAGAAGTGTCTGTGTGTGTGTGTCTGTGTGTGTATCTGCGCTCTAGTGCTCACACTACTAATCGCATCAGAGCCTCCAAATTTGGCATATAGGTACCTGGGACCATGCATGTGTGCACCTCATCGAGATTTTTTCGAATTTCGAATTTGAATTTTTTAAATTAATGTTTTTTCGATTTTAAATATTGCCTTTAATGCTTCATTTTTCAGAAATTTCTTTCGTTTCAAAAGTCTGCGTATCTTAGCAACGGCTATTAAACAATTATTTATTTAAATTCATTTGAGGAAGAAATCTTAATAGTTATCCACATACAGTAGAAAAAATTAAACATATTAAATTTTTAGATTTTGGCATATAGGTACCTGGGACCCTGCAGGTGGGCACCTCATCGAGATTTTTTCGAATTTCAAATTTGAATTTTTTAAATTAATGTTTTTCCGATTTTAAATATTGGCTTCTTTTTTTCATTTTTCATAGATTTATTCTTTTGCTTCAATCGTCTGCGTATCTTAGCAACGGCTATTACGCAACATATTTTTATTTAATACATTCATTTGAAGGCGATTTTTTTTTTTTTTTTTTTTTTTTGTTATATTTATTGAAAATAAAATCGTAGCGCAGTAGAAAAAATTAAGTATAATTACAGAGATGCCAACCTAATCCGGCAAATTGTTAGTACCGCCCCTTTTTCTACACCAGTCATTTTTTAGAGTTTTTTTCTTCTTAATGCATCGCAAATATATTTGAAGAAAATTACTTTAAAAATTAATTGGTGTAGAAAAATGGGCGGTACTAACAAATTGCCGGATTAGGTTGGCAGCTCTGTAATTAGTTTTAAATTTAAAAACGTATTTATAACAGTTATGTTTATTTTTTTATAGTGGAACAACTTCTTATTTTTCATTTTTTAGTTATTTCCTTTAAAAGAAAAAACATTTATTCATTAATTTTTACTTTCCGAACACTATAGTGAGGAAAGTATTGTAATCATCTCAAAAATCCGAATTTGAGATTTTGATGTTTCTAACCGTTTCGAGGTCTCCTGAATCCGTTTTCACTATTTTTGCGATGATGTATGTATGTATGTGTGTATGTCTGTGAGTGAACACGCTGGCGTCTAAACGCTTTGTTCAATCAAGCTGAAAGTTGGTACGCATATTGTAAGTCAACATTGTACGAACCCTATTGATTTTGGTGAATCTAGCACTTATAGTTTTTTTACAGGTACACAAAGAAAAATTCTTTATCTTTATGGCCTTTGGGACCAAAATCTTAAAAGTGCGATAGCATCTAAACACCTTATTCAATTGAGCAAAAAATTTATACACATATTATAGGTCACAGATACCCATTCTGTATAGATTTTGGAGAATCTAGCGCTTATAGTATTTTTACAGGGACACAAAGAAAAATTCTTTATCATTATGGCTTATGGGGCGAAATTTTTAAAAGTGTGATAGCGTCTAAACGCCTTATTAATCTGAGCAAAAATTTTTTACACATGTTATAGGTCACAGTTGCACCAACTGTATACATTTTGGTGAATCTAGCATTTACAGTTTTTTTACCGGGACACAAAGAATAATTCTTTATCATTATGATCTATGGGATCAAAGTTCAGTAACGTTAAATAAAACATCGTGTAATAATACATGGAGAAAAATACTGAAACACTCTATTATGGTTTTCTCTCTTTTGTTTGTTTAACAACTCCTCTTTCTTTACTTTATCTACAAAATTGTTAATTACCCAATGTTCGGAAAGTCGAGTGGAGTCACACCAGATTTTTTTTATTTTTTATTTATAGTATCTATCGGGGAAAATGGTAGTATATGCATAGTAAAAAGGATTAAAATGATTAAAATTTATTTGTTTATATATCTATGAATCTACTTTTTATTTTATTTTATTTTATTACATTGGTCGAAATCAAATCGTAACATAGTGTAAATAGCATGGGCTATAAAATACATGGTTCAAAACTAAAATATTTAATAGATGATGAGATACAGTCATATTTAAAATCGTAGTTCTTAAATAGTAGCAGATCCCCCCTGTCGTCGATAAATATCCAGATTGAAGTGCCCGAAAAAGATCTTTCTGCAGGCATGGGAAGCCTAGACCTGATGCAGTGCGGGCGGGAAAAGAGCTGCCGTAGACAGCGGGTACCCGAAGCAAGGTTTCGAGCAATTTCAGTTTCTTTTTTTTTCTTTCCTTTTTTTTTTTTATTTTTTTTTTTTATTTTTTTTTTTATAGTTTTTGTCTATAATGTGGTGTAAAAGAATAAATATTAATTCAATTCTTTCGAAAATTCATTTAAATATAGTGACCAGCGAAGCGGGCATAGCCTGCTAGTAATAAAAAAAAAATCGCCTTCAAATGAATGCATTAATAAAAATAAAGTTGCGTAATAGCCGTTGCTATGATATGCAGACGATTGAAGCAAAATAATAAATCTAGGAAAAATGAAACAAAGAAGCCAATATTTAAAATCGGAAAAACATTAATTTAAAAAATTCAAACTCGAAATTCGAAAAAAATCTTAATGAGATGCACACCTGCAGGGTTCCAGGCACCTATATGCCAAATTTGAAAGCTGTGCGATCAATAGTGTGAGCACCAGAGCGCAGACAGACACACAGACACTTCTCTTTATTTATATAGAAGATGGTAACTACCGAGTTTTTTGGATTGGAGTATAAAATAGCTTTTTTTTTTTTCTCTCCAACAAAGTTAAAAAGTGTTTATGATTTACTGTCCACGCTCTAATTCCCGTAAATTTTCATGGAAATTTTTGAAACTGACATACGTTTTTCAAGACCATTATGAAAACTTGTTCGCTGTTGAAAATGGATTAAATACCACCACCAATTTGTGCACAGGGTTCAGGTGTTCAAGGCTCATTGACTACAACAGGGTTCTAGGTCTATAGGGGGGATGCCTTCTGTAGGAGTCTTTCTAAGCAGCTCTAGTCCATATTTACGCGAATTTCGGAAGAAAAAAACGCGGAAAACTCCGAACGGCTAGGTCGATGAGCGCGATCTGGGATCGAACCCGGCATTTCTCATCTACCAGCTTTGAGCACAGAACTGCTCAGCAACTGGTGAGGCTTAGGTACAGGGACACCCGAAAGAATTCCAAAGCATTGCGTTCTATGAGAGGTATTTTTATAAACCATATTTTAATACCTTTATTTTGTACAAATCATAATAAAATCGACGTTTAGTATTCATATTCACATACACACAAAAAATGAATATAATATAAATATATGATTAGCAATAAGATTTAAAGATCCTCGGAAAAATATTCATGTACATTAAAGGCTATAACCGGAAATTGTAGGAATTGCATTTTCGTTTCATTAAACTTTTTAAACATTTTCCAACAGTGTTTAAGGATGATTATATATTTAATTAGTCTTAACTGTCTCAGCGCTGTATGATCATACAACTAAAGTACGTTGAAAGAAAATAATATGTACAGTTGGAAATTAAATTGTTAATAATCTATGCAAAACGCGTGATTTTAAAGTCTTTTTCTTTTTAGGACGGACGACTATTAGTTTCAATCTGGATATTTTGTAGACCAGTTTTGTGTAACACCAAAATACATTAGAAATATCAGTCATATCGTTACAAATTCGGTACTAAATTGCAATTTTTCTGAATCCAGGGGTGCAAACAGTTTTTCGACAGGATAATTAGATTTTTTAAAATTAAGTAAAGTATGAAATTTAGGTGGCAACACTTCATCTTAATTCATTTCAGTCATTTTAAAAAGTACGTGGCTCGTTACAAATTCGGTAGTGTCAGGTGGGGTAAAATGGGTATATAGGGTAAAGTGGGTATATTAAAAAAAAAAAAAAATTACCACATATTTAAAATATTAAAATATTTTTGATTTTTTCTTTTTGTTTTGTATTTATTAGATGAATACAAAGTATTTCTACTACAAAAAGAAATTGTGTCAATATAAAAATTGTCGTTTTTAATTAAAATTTTGTTTTGCGTGCAACCTATGGAATACATTACTCTTCCAGACTTCTCTTTACCTCTTTTTTATAGCAAAATTGTAAAATATTTTGAGAAAAATAAGAAGCATAAAATAACTGAGAACAAATATTCACCTGGAGTTACTTTTCACTTGCTATATGACGTGCAAATATTCATTATTATTACTTTCTTCTGTATTCAATAGAAGAAATTATTGGATTCGTAAAAATTTTCGACCTCGGGTTTTTGATGGATTTACACGTTTTGAGATCTGTAGAACACGATTTGACCCTTTATAGAAAATGTCTGTTCGTCTCTGTGTGTGTGAGAGACAAAATTTTGTGGCAACTGTATCTCAGGAACTACTGCACATAATTTCATACAAAATGGTATGTAGTTGCACCTTGAAATAAATTAGTGCCTATCAACTTTTGGTAAAAATTGTCTAACAGGTTGCGTTGCCATCCCGCTTTTTCTAAATTTTTAACATGGTGATATAGGACAAAATTTTGTATAAATGTGCATAAAGAGAATTATTTTTTAGTAATCATTATGAAATTTACAAGAGTTATTTGTAATAGAGATAGTCAAATGAGAAAAAAATTTTGTATGTGTAGGAGCCTCGCCATCCCCCCCCCTCGAGGGGAGTAAATTTACAAGATGGGTATCTTTCGAAAGGTCTCGTTAATACCTTTAAAACGAATGGTTAAACTATAAATCTGTGATAATTTAAAACAAAGTTATCGATTTTTTCTACTTTTAACAAAAAAAAAAAAAAAAGGGAAAAAAATAGGTTTTTTTTTTCTTTTTTAATATTGTTATTGAGTGAATTTGTATAGGAAAATATAGAAGAAAGTCTTGTGGTGGCCACAACATACTAGTTTTAAATTTGCTTTGTATAGATGTGCGTATGACACATCACTATACCCTTCAAATCAAATCAAATGTTGATTTTTTTTTTTTTTTTTATTGAATTAAATTATTAAAAATATGCACATTATAAACTTTGTATAAAAATTAAAAAAATGTAATGGTATTGAATGAAAATAAGTTGTGAAAATAGGTAATCTAAACCTTTTTGTATTTTTTCCCCCTCGACAGGCTTATGAAGCAGTCGCAGAGTACAAGGAGCGTTTAAAAAACGCAACCGTATTGTATAATAAAAGAAGTCTAGATTTTATCTTGAAGAGAGGCTTCCCAACAATCGCCGAGGAAGAAGATTTCATCGAAGTAAGTAACTTACTGTGGACAAACACTCCGAAATTTAAATATTTTTAGCACTATCTAGGGTCGTCTTTCAACTAAAAGGCATCTCGCAAAAGTCTTATCACCCAGTAGTGGAAACTGAACTCGGCCGTTTTGATGGAGGTTTACCATGAAGGTTTACCAAGCGAACATTGAATTTGAACAATCCGCGATTGTAATGAAATGCTCGCCCTCTGGTGGGCTAAGGAGAAATTACAATAAACATGCTTTACTTCGAATTCCATCAAACCGCCATTGCTAGCCGATGTTTAGTTTCACGTATATTTATTGAATAAAAATGAATAAATCCAGTAAAAAAGATAACACATACTGTTGTGTGCTCCAGTGTAACTCCAAAGGACCAAGAAATCCAACATTAAGCTTCCATTTATTTCCAAATGACAAATTTAAAATTTCAGTTGCTTCGGCTAATGGAAGTAAAGAATTAATCAGATGATTTGAAACTAATATTTGTTCAGCTTCAGTTAAATATCTACTTCCGATCGAACTTTTAATAAACTGAAACATTTTTTTCCAAAAGCAATCAATTTTCCATGATGTAATGGCGGAGAAATTATAGTACGAATATTAAGTAGAATAACAAAAAGAACAAAAATAGATACACGTGGCTGTAATATTTACTAACAACAAGAGCTGAAAAAGCGCCATCTATCGAACATTACAAACGCGGATTGACGCTGCATCAAAGTAGTTCTCAAACATATTTTCTTGGCGATTCGTTAAATGAAAAGGGCAAATGACTCTCCGATGAATATTTTGATGAGCACAGACGTCGGGACCGAAAAAACCGTTATGTTATTATAAAAATAATTATAAGATAAAAAAAAAAAACTTTTTATATACTATTTTTTAAATTTTCTGATGAATCATGAGCTCTTATCAATGTGCATAATTTTTTTAAAGTGATAATGATGTCAATTTTTGTGAGATGCATAATTTAATTTTTTATAATTTTTTAACGTTCACCTTTAATTAAATGTATTTATTTTTATGTCGAAAGAAAATGAACTCGTAAATTTTTTTTGGCAACAATTAAATTATAGCTAATATTTTAATGGCTATTTTAACGCAATTAGGATGTTATTATTTTCATATTTTAATTAATTAAAAGAAAACTAATCAAAAATTCGAAAATCGGACTTCGAAGTATTGTGTTGTCACCGGGTTCTGAACTACTGTGAAAGTTTTACATGTCTAGCTAGTAGGGAAGTTAGTTAAAAATAGATTGCAAGATTTGTACCGGACAAACAAACAAGAATAGAAGTTAATAAAAACATGGTAATAACTGTCTACTCTTAGAGTTGTCTGATTTTGCCTGATATAACGTAATTTGGTGCCTGCAATACGCACGTACATATCGAAAATATATTACAAAAATTATTTCTGTGCACGGTACTGGAAATTGAATTCATCTGGAATTGCAAATCTATAACATAGATATTGCACCTTTGTGATTGTAGTTCATGGGCGTTCTCGTAATAGCCGTACTTTGTATTAATACATTATGCGCCATCATAATATCACAGTTTGGGAATAAAATAGAATAAGCTAACAGATCCAATGAATTCAAAACGGAAACATTTCGTATTGTACCATTTACTTTTGAAAATGCAGTCATATTTCGTTTAAAAAGTTCACCTTCAACGGTGCTGAAAAATAATGGCTACACCTGTTTGAATTGTATTTGTTGTTGATGGCAGATAATTCGAAAATAAGTAAATAAATAAAATAAAATAAAATATACATATTTCTATTGTCAGACAAATGATAAGAGAACGTAAAGAAATAAAATACACTCCTTTCTATTTCCAAAAAGCAAATGATAAAAATACATTAACCCTACAAGGCGCCCAGTTCCATATGTGGAACACCGACTTTAATCGTTCCTATAGCTATAAAACTATTAGTAGCGACATCTCTTGACATCTTGATAGAAGCTACGTACTGACATTTAGCAATGTAGTAATACGAATCTTTACCTAAAGATGTCGTTCGTGTTTTTGTCATAGTGCACTCAGTGTGAAATTTGAATGAAAGTGATACGTTAGTCGTTTGTCTGAATTCAAAAATAAAAAAAAAGAATAGTTATTGACCAGTTTTGACTCAAAAAAAAAAAAAAAAAAAAATACTGTGTGTTATAACGAAGTGTATATTTTGCAGAGGTAAGTTGTTTTTTTTTTCATATTACAATAGTAAACGTATTAGTAAATCATATTTTTATGTATGTTCCACATACGGTACGTTGAGTTAAAAAGTTGATTTTTCCGTAAAATATGGTTTTATTTTTATAAGTTTTCCCTATCTTCTGATCACTAATTACAACCTACACTAAGCGACAAAAAAAAAAAAAGCCGCACTTGGATATTTTCCTTTTCGCTTTCTACAACCGCCAAATTTATCGTTTCAAAAGCAAATTTTCGAACAGATTTTATATTTTTGTCCACCACATACACATTAGTACTCAGTCCAGTGTTAAAAACAAATACAATAGTCAGGAAAATTGTCATTAAGAATAAGGCAGTTAACGATGCCACAAAAAGTATTAATTTTTGAAAGAAAATCAAAAATTATTTTAATACGTGAGATGGTAAAATAATTAAATGCTAACGAAATATTGATAAAACGGTTTTTAGCAAGTTATAAAGTCTTTTGGTCGTTTAAACTGGAAATTTGGTTTAAGGCGGCCATGTTGCTCATCCAAGCGAGATGACCGTAAGTTAAAAAGCCATTTCTTATAAAATCGGTTTGTATTACATTTAGAACATAAAAGAAATTCAGAAAAAGTGTTTAGCAGCATAATTTCGTTAACTACAGTACAGCAACTATTAAACAAAGCAGGTTTAAATGGCAGAAATTTTTTAAAAATTCCATTCTGAGTGAAGAAAATTAGGAAACCATAACCTCAGATGGCTAAAAAAATTAAAAAATGATTAGTTAATTATTGGGCTGAACTGTTTCTCTTTGTCAAGTTTAACTTATTTCGAGCTAAAGAAAACAAGCGGAACTGACAACGAAAATATGACCGACTTAATGAAAATCACACTTTTAAAACAGTGACACAATCTCAGTACATTATGGTACGGAGGTGCATAACTTTTCAAACAGTCGGGCAAATTATTATGCTCAAGGTATCAATTAACTCGAAGTAAAACACAATCTTCATAAAAGTGTTGCCTGACCGACTATTTTGGACGTATCTTGGACATTTCCGTAAACAGCATTTTACGCTGAAAATGCACCTTATTACGCGGCGTCTGTGGTAAGTTTATTACTTCAAATTGTCAAAATTTCCTATCCATTCCAATGAGAACCTCTAATTCTGTAAGTAATCATATCTTTTTTCACTTTAAGTTAAATCCCACAAAAGATATAGTAAAATTTCTTCTTTACCAGACATGAGAATAGTCCTAATCGCGATCCTCTCGAAAATGTTTCGTCTATAAAATAGCGGGGGAGAGGGGAGAGGATTCGAAATTTGCAGCCTAAAACTCTGCCTGAACTAGAAAAAATTATTTGTGATATTTTGCACCTTGAAATTTCTGAGATTTATATTAAAACACTGTATAATAACTATGCCATTGCGCATTAAAGCAGTAATTCCATATAAAGGTGGAATAAACCCAATGCAGAATACATATTTTTAATAAAAAATTGCTTAGATCTAACAAAAAAATAATTTTATTTCATATATTAAAATATAACTTGTTTATTTCGTTTAATAAATCATAACAGAATACAAAGTGTATGGTTATTGCATTCTGTTCAAAAAGAAAGTTTTATGCACATTTTTAAAAAGTACTTCGTAATGTGCAATAATGCAAATTATTAAATCGAAAATGTACATAGGTATCATTTCATCCCTTTGGTATTACGCAAATAAGAGAGTTTCATTTGTTTCAAACAGTAATTTTAAAGTTATTACGAATAAAAAAGGTATAAGTCATTTTTTCTGCAGTGCGGCTTTTTTTTTTTTTTTTTTTTTTTTTTTTTTGTCGCTTAGTGTATATATTCTTGTCGCGCACTAAAAAAAAAAAAAAAAAAAAAAAAATTGAACCTTGTAGGGTTAAAATTACAAAAAAATCTGGAGTGGCTCCATTCAATTTTCTGAATATTAAGTAAATTACGGTTTTATAAATAATTTAAAGTAAGAGAAGTCATTAAACAAACAAAAGAGAATATTATAATAGATTGTTTGAGTATTTTTCTGTGTATAGTATGTTTTTTAATTTAACGCTATTGCTCTAGAATAATTTGAGCCCATGGATCATAATGATAAAGAAATTTTTGTTGTGCCTCGTAAAAATCTATAAGTACTAGACTCACAAAAATCTATACAGTTTGTTTGACGGTGACCTGTAACATGTATATAAATTTTTAGCCCATTCGGATAAGGCGTTTAAACGTTATAGCACTTTAAATAATTTGATCTATAAGCCACAATGATAAAGAGTTTTCTTTGTATCTCTGTAAAATCTATTAGGGCTAGATTCTCCAAAATTCATGCATTTCGTGTGACGGTGATCTATAACATGTATATAAATGTTCAGCTCAATGAAATAAGGGATATAATCACTATTGCACTTTAAATAATTTGAGCCCATAAACCACAATGATAAAGAATTTTTTTTTCGTGTCCCTGTAAGAGAACTATAAGTGCTAGATACTCTAAAAATCACACAATTTGTGGGACTATTATATGCATATAAATTTTCAGCTCAATCGGATAAGGCATTTAGATGCTATCGCACTTTAAAGAATTTGAGTCCATAGGGCATAATGATAAAGAATTTTTCGTTGTGTCCCTGTAAAAAATATATATATATATATATATATATATATATATATATATAAGTGCTAGATTCACCAAAATCTACGTCGTTCGTCCAATGGTGATCTATAACATGTGTACAAATTTTCAACTCAATGGATTAAATTTTTAGACGCAATCGCACTTTAAAAAATTTGAGCTCCAAATAAGGAATCTTTCTTTGTGTCCCTGTAAAAAAACTATGAGGTCTACATTCATCAAAATCTACCCTTTTCGTGCGACAGTGACTTAGAAAGTGTGTATAAATTTTCAGCTCAACGAGTAAGGCATTTAGACGCTATCGTACTTTAAAAAATTTGGGCCCATAGGCCATAATGATAAAGAATTTTTCTTTCTATCCCTGTAAAAAACATATAAGTGCGAATTTTTTTTGTGATATGCATCTTACACATCAAGTTTGGTAGTTTAAATATAGCCTTTCGTTACATGGGAAAATTTGCAGCATGGTAGAACCAACTATTGGACGGTATGCACTCATATTCTATCACCATAGTTTCTTATAATGGTTCTTTCCCTAGTTTTATGCACTTTCACGCTATAGAAATTATTATAGCCTTCCAGTAAATGGGGAAAATACAGCATAGCAGCCCCACTTGTTAAGCAGTATATGCCATACTTAGATGCAGACCTCTGTCACTAACAAATGTTTTTATTTAATTATTAATTTTATTTTTACTTTTTTTTATATATTTGTATTTGTTAATTCATTTCATTCTATATGACTAAAAGTAGATTATGTACAAACAAACAAACAAAAATGTACAAGCTGTTTACTCGTTTTTAATATACGTGATTATTAATTTAATATATGTAATTATCTTAATTTATTATATGTAAGTATCTTACTTAAAGTACTTTAAGAATATAACTGTTTGTTTGCAGGTATTCCAAAGATATATGCCTTTGCAACTGGAGGACGTAAAGAATTTTTCCTTTTGGGTGAAGCCCGCCGATTATGAACGAAACCGTGATGGAAAGCCGTTGTATCCAGACAATTATGCTTTTGGGAAAAAAATTGCATAGTTCCTGGATATTTCCGCTATGAACACTATTGACTACAAATAAATGCTTAAAAAATATTTAAATAAAAATTGTATGTAAATTATTTTCGGGGATTTAATTTCCGAATCTTTAACTCTTTGTACCTACTGTTGTCTCGTTTAATAATTTTATATTTCACAACAATTTGAAAATATTAAAAATTTAAAAGAAAAAATATATAAGAATATATAAATTTATTTTTCCTTTGTTATGTCATAAAATTTCTTTTAGTATATTGTCTAGTAAACGAAAGATATTTGTTTTTAAACTGAAAAATCTGATCTGAGCATCACATGACTTCTTTGTACAAATATACCTATTGCTACGAAAACATTGATATATTTCGTATATGGTAAGGGATTCGTAAATAAAAAGGCTGATTCCAGTCATTGAATATTCTTGAAAACAAGTCAAGAAAAGTATAGTGCGACCACGTTTCCTACGCCTAGCAGTGAGGCCGAGTCCAAAAGTTTGAAGGGATGCAAAATTGGCCGCGAGATAGTTATTTGGCAAACATCCAGTTATTCGGTGTTCCCTTATCGCTTGTTTTCTCTCAGTCACCCCTATTTTAACACTGGACTCGTTCAATCCGCACTTGCGCAGAGGCTTTCATGGGTCGCAAGAAATGTGGTTAAAAAATATTACTCGAACCACACATATCACGTTAATACGATTATATACTCCGCAGAGCACGAATATCGTTTTTTTAGGAATAATACAGAACAGCTTATTACAGTATCTCTCACTGACATATGCACCGCTTAGAGTTTAATGGAATTCACACGAGTGTAGATGGCCTACTTTTGTACTCTTTGGCAAAAATTAGTGAAAAGAAACAATACATTATAGAAATTAACTCCGTTAAAACTGAGAAGCTTGCTGATTCTACTGATTCTGACAAGCTTGAACTACTATTTTCTGCCAAATTTGGTCGCTAATCCCACCAAGTCGCCAAATTTGTCTCCAACGCGAATTTTGGTCTTGACGATTAACCTGGCAACTTGGTGTGAAATCTGAAGAAGAAGCGTCCAGATTTGACGAAAATGTTATTTTAAAGTTGCCAATGTTTTAAGCTCTAACTTAATTTTGGAACCGAGCTCTGGAATTTAAGGAATTATCTACTGGTTTCTTGAGCAGAATTAACTACCTTGAAAATTATAGAAACCCTAATGAGACTATAAAAAGAGAAGAGTTAATATTAATGATTACCGACTAGAACTTGCCTATTTCTTAACGACTACTTTCTACGGAGTATTACAGTTAAAGAGGAAACAGGTGGCTGTTTTTTCACTTCCAGCGGCAATCCTGGCAACTGCGTCAAATTAGGCTATTTTGCCACCAAATGCGAAGAAAGGGGTAGTTTAGGGTTGCTAAAATTTGGAAGTTCTAACTTCAAAAGAACCGAATTCTGGAATTTTCTGGTATGATCCATTTGTTTCTGGCGCAGAACTACCTTAATGTGATTCATGTATTGAATCTTGTTTGACCAGATGAATTAAACGATCCAGGGGTATTCCTAGATTTAATCTTAAAGATCTTCTAAACTGATTATCTAAATCTTCTGTCTGCCCAGTTTTATTTTCGGGCATGTTCCTAATTTTTATATTTATTGATTGTGTTTGTTTATTTTCATGTGGGGATTTTTCATCTACGTGTTTCATTATTTTAATTCTCAATAAATTTTTCGGTTTTCACGAAAATAATATGTTTTCCTCCTATATATACCTTCTGTATCCCTTTGATCGATAGTAGTATCGATCTGAAAAAATTTCTTCCTCAGCTTACTTATATATGCATAGGCTTTGTAGTCGAAAACCTTTAAATGTGCTAAATTGGGTTTAATTATATTACATAACTCATAAAGAGATTTATCATTAGATTTGGTGAGGAGTCTGTTTAGCAAGTGCAAGTAGTCTACTATATGGATTGCTTCTCCCCAAAAACTATGCTATACTTTAGCTTCCAATAACATTGATATTACCATACTTCGGTTTTTCCTTTCAGTAACTTCGTTTTGGGGAGGACAGTAAGGAACAGAGAGTTGATGTTCAATTTAGCTTTGTTTAAGAAATCTTTTTACCTCATTTCCTACATACTCTTTCGCATTATTCCAATTTAACTATTCAGACAATCTGCCAAATTTATTCTTGACTAATGATACATATTGTTTTATCGTAAGCAATACCTCACTTTTACTGTTTAAGAATTAGTAATCGCAAATCTGGAATAGCCATTAATGTTAAAAAATATGTTTTTTCGCCAATTGAGGGTGTTTAAAATGGAAAACAGATGTCTGTGTATACTAATTGAAATACAATATTTGCCCAGTAATTAGATTGCTAAGGATATAACAAATCTGTTAATTGTGTTTTATACATGTTTCACATGTTGTATTATGTTTGCAGAAATTGATATCTAATCCTGTAGTTAACTGTTTATCTGTTATTTCATTTATATCTACAAAATTTCTATGTTCCAATTTTATGCCATAATGTAATGCAATTTTTATTTATGCAGTTATGTGCAATTTTAGTTTGTTCATAAAATTCAAATTTTGGTTGTACAACTTTGTACAAATTTTCTTCCACTACCTACTCAAGAAAGTTTTTTTCCATGTTTTTATAAATAACATTTATCTTTTTCAAAGATTAATGTGCACCCGTTTTTTGTTGTTTTTCTAATAGATAGCAGACTTGTTTCAAATTGTGGTATGTATAACATGACAATTTATTTTATGTTATTTATTTCCCTTCCCCCTCGAAAGTTTCAATCTTTAAAATTATATCTGAGGCCTGTGAAGTTAAAATATTACGTTAGCTTAGCTATTAGTACAATGAACACTTCAGTATTTTTTATTTCTGCAAACAAATTCTTACCACTTGTAATATGGGCAGATGACTCACTATCAAATATCCATGTTGTTTTATTTACACATCCAGCAACAAATGCTAAACCTTTCAATTTGTTTACAAATAAATTTATTTTCCCATCAGAATTAGTTTCTTTTGATGTGTAATTCTTAATGGTTGAGTTTAGTTTCAAAACACAGAGAAGAATTATAACGTTTATTTTTAGAACTCTGATTATATGTTGCAGGTGAATTGTTAGCTGTTTTGTTTTTTAGGTGCCAGCATTCCAAATTATTATGGGTTTTTATTTAACAACGAGTACAATATCTGTCAGTAAATTTTCTATAAGTTTTATCTGTATCGGTTTTTTGTATTTTATATGTTATGACATAAGCATTATCTTTATAGGTGTCTTCCCGTACGCGCGACTCCCATTTGCGCGAAGTGGTGAAAAATTCCCATTTGCGCGATTTCTCTTCCCATTTACGCGAACAAAGTAAAAATACAAGAATAGTACGAGTTACATGCGTTCTCTGATTCATACACAGCAAGGTAGGGGTGTCCAGGAACTTTTTGTTTGTTTTCATGTGCGCGAAGCGTATAAACGTGCGTGATACTGATTGCTGCGAAAACGAGTTACGAGCGTTCTCAGATTCACACACAGCGAGGTAGGGGTGTCCAGTGATGTTTTTTTGGTTTTTACGTGCATGGTAGTGATTGCCGCGGAACCGAATTACGGGCGTTCTCAGATTATCAAGTCAAAAAGGAAGAAATCACCTGCACACCCGGTCCTGCAATTTCCGGTCGCGCAAATGGGAATCGCACAAGTGGTACTAATTCTCTTTATATTGAGAAGTGCTGTTATTAATAAATCGATAATTATAATCGTCAGTGAGTTTGCTCGATATACATCCTATTGTAAGATAATTCTCTGAACGTGCTTCTAATACTGTTATTAAAGGATCAATTTGAAACTATATCTGGAGTTTTTCACTCACCTTTAGCAAATAAATTATTCATAAATTTTATTTACTAAATTATCCGTGTGTATTCCTGTGTGTGATTTACTCGGGGAAAGGCAGCCATTAGAGTGACTTTTCCCCAAAAAAAAAAAAGTATCCCTTTTTTTCCTCTCGCTAATCAATCTATGTCTTATTACTATATCTATAGTCGGAACAAGTTGCCCAGTGAACACATCCAAGATAATTATATGATAATATTACTGTCAAACTTTGGTTCAAATTAAATCAGAATTTAAAAAGTTATAATGTTTATAAATTTTCAAGTGGTAGTCTAATTTTAAATTGCCTCGCTTAGTTTATAACATCAGCACTTTGTTAAAAATTGTGGATAAAGTTCATTAATAAACTTGGTTGAGACCCTTATATACTCTATGTATACATCAAAATTCAAGCAAATCCGGTCTTAAAGACGCTTTTTACAGCGTGAATTTGAAATTTTCAAGTGGCCTCCACTTGAAAACCAAACGGCGGAGCAACTTGATTAGCAAACTCATCTAAGATATTTATAAGATAAGTTCACTGTCCGAATTTGGTTCGATTTGGAGTATTATTTCGGAAATTATCGTGATTTTAAATTTTCAAGTGGGAGCCTGATTTCAAGTGGCCCACTTAGTATAAGATATCCGCCACTTTCTAAAAAATGGCAGACGAAGTTCATTAATAAACTTTATTGAGAATTGAGACCCTTATGTGATCTATATTTACATCAAAATTCAAGCAACTCTGGTCTTAAATACGCTTTTTACAATGCGGATTTGAAATTTTCAAGTGGCTGCCACTTGAAAACAAAAAGTCGGAGCAACTTGGTTAATGAACTCATTCAAGATATTTGTAAATTCGCTGTCCAAATTTAGTTCTATTTGGAGTATTATTTCGGGAGTTATCGTGATGACAAAATTCCCATTATAGATAGATAGATAGATAAACGAAGTTATTGCAATAGGTCGATTTCTAAAGAAATCAACCTAAAAACACTTAATGTTCGTAGTCCATATTGTGGTGAAATTCCTTTTTAGGATTATGCTAAATACATGCATAATGATATGTGCACTTTTTCCACGCTTATTATATTGTAGTTAAGTTTCAATTACGTGTATTTATTTCTCTCTGTTTGTAGCAGTTTTAGTTTATTAAAGTATAATTCAAAGACTTACTGATTGTAGACGGTTATATAAATCAAATTATTTTATGTAGCACCACTACAACAGAATTGTTAATGATATACATGCTATTTTTCAATAGGAAAGTTCTGTAACAGTGGCGACGCTAACATCTTGGAAGCCTTCCCGTAAAAAATTTGAAGGAATCTCCTATTCAAGAACATAGTGCATTACTTTTTATAAATTCACTTTCAGCAGGACCGCCTTGTATCTCCGTGCCAATTTTACCTTGTTGATGTGCGACTCGCAATCCGAAAAGAGAGCATCATTTAATGATTTTCTTTTAAACTTGTGATTCCAACGTGTATTCCATTTTCTTCTTCATCTTTTTTTTTTTTTTTTACGAATTCATATTCTGCTAATATATAGATTTTATTATTGCCCAAGTGTTATTTCGAAACGCTATAATGCTTTTGTTTATCTTTCAATTGGTGAGTTCAATCATTTGTAAACAAAGCTGTTTTATGTCTAAAGTTTACATAAAAATAAAAGTATAAGTACTATAAATAAGAAGTTATCCTTCTGTTATATAAATAAACGAGGCAATCAAACTCTTGTTGAACAGACATCTTTAAAAGGTGCTACATTATTTAATGATTTGTATGTTAGCTTTTGTCTTAGAAATGTTGATATAGAATAAAAAAAAACACAAATAATAAATACCAAAACTTAAAAAATATGTACTATAATTTTTTTTCGAATCTAAATAATTAATTACGATCCTTCATTAGGCACAAGTGCAACTTCAAAGTTGCATTGAGCAAGGGCATACATTAATACTTTGAAAATTCTTATTTCAGTTTTGTGCAAGATCACAGTTTTTTTTTTTTTTTTTTTTTTTACTTTTTATTATTGTTATTGTTATTTAAGCATAGCTTGCAAATGTTATGATTTTTTTTTTTTATATACCAGTATTTTTTTACATAATTTATAGTAGTTTTCTGTGATTAAACAATGCCTTGTTGAAAATAAGTTATTAAAAAATGTAATGTATTATTATTATATTTATTATGAGTAAGGGATTCCTTAAAATAATTTGCGGGAGGGCCTTCAAGTTGTTAGAACCGTCATTCATATAGAACTTTCCCATTGAAAAATAGTGTATATAGCATTTAGAATTCTTTTGTAGTGGTGCCACATAAAATAATTTGATTTACATAACGATCTACAGCTAGTCAGTCTTTTAATTATACTTTAATAAACTAAACTAAAACTGTTAAAAATAGAAGGAAATTTTTGCATGTGATTGAAACTTACTACAATATAATATGCGTAGAAAAAGTATACGCAACATTAAACATATAGTATTTTATATTTAGGGGCGTAGCTTGAGGGGGGGAGTCTCCCCCCCCCCAATGTTTTAAAAAATAGGGCGGCATATTGAAGTTTGTAGGGGCACTGTTTTGCGACTTAAAGTTCATTTGAAAGTGGATCATAATTTTGTTAATTATCGTTAGTTACCAAAAACACTTAACAGTTTGGTGTATCACAAGCTGACCAATAAGTTCACCGACCAACAAAAAAAGTTTGCGTTAAAATGTCTGACTGTAGCAAACGCCCGTTAGGTGGCGCCTGCGGCGCCCTCGAAACTAATTAAGACGCCTAAAACAGCCTGTTTTCCTACCGTGCAAACGACCCTTGAAAATTCCCATCGTATTCATGACGCTTAAAAAATCTGATCATAACAAATTCCTGTTTGGGGGCGCCTATGGCATGATTTCCCGTTTTGTTCACTTAGAATAGCGTGTTCGCTTACCGTACAAAAGACTGTTGAAAATTCTAATCGTATTTGGGACCCTTTAAGAATAAGTTAGTAGCAAACTCCAGCTGAGCGGCGCCCTTCCCTGTTCAGGCACCTACAAAGGCATAATGAGGTTTCTGGGGGCGCTGTTTTGCACCATGAAGTCCATTTGAAAGTGGATCATAATTTTTTGTTGATTACCGTTAGTTACCAAAAACACTTAAGATTTTTATGCATCAGAAGCTGCCTTCATTGACCAACTGGTTCACCAACCAGCAAAAAAAGTTTGCATATGTGTCAAAATGTCTGACTGTAGCAAACTCCCGTTAGGTGGCGCCCTCTTAACTAATTGTCCTAAAACAGCCTTTTTAAACGTCTATAACAGCCTATTTTCCTACTGTGCAAAGAGTCCTTGAAAATTCTCTTCGTATTCATGACCCTTAAAAAAATCTGATTATAACAAATTCCTGTTTGGGGGCACCTATGGCATGATTTCCCATTTCAAACACTTACAATAGTCTGTTCGCTTACCGTGCAAAAGACTGTTTAAAACTTTGATCGTATTCAGGACCCTTTAAGAATAAGTTAGCAGCAAACTCCAGCTGAGCGGCGCCCTTCCCTGTTCAGGCACCTACAACAGCATGTTCACTTACCATGCAACGACCCTTGAAAATTCTGACCTTAGCAAATTCGCGCTCTGTGGCGACTGCGGCACCCTTCTCCCATTTCAGATACTTACAACTGACTCGTAAGTATGCACAATCGCTTTCTCACCTCCAAAACTTAAAATTACGATTTTTCAAAACCTTAGCTCGAAAAAAAAAAAAAAAGCAGTTTATTGTACGTTATGGCTATTGTATAAAAACGAAATTAGATGAGGTTTGATTTGGTTATAATGATTTCTCACTAAAAATTTTTGATTCTAAATGATCCTTTAAGCAATTTTTTTATTTTAGTTTCATCGCTTAAGGATTTTGAAATATTTATAAGTCTATAGAATTCAACAGGTGCTTCTTAACATGAAACAGCGCGAGGAAGCTGATTTAACATCGCATTAATAGGCACATATTGGGCAATTGGCGACGGTTTGGGATTAACGTCCCAGTGGCAGTCCGAAGACAAGCCATCGCAATTTTTATCTTCTGCGGAAAAGATGGCTCCGCCACTTCAGTATCTCCCAGAGGTATTATTTGCACGGAGCATGGTGAACATTGCAGCCACGACAGAGTTTACGTGCACCAGAGACTGACTTTCATGATGGTCTTCAATTGGCTCGATTATTGAATCTGCAATCTTTCTGTGAAGCTGGTAGACGTGAGGTGCCAGGTACGATACCAGGTCGTGCTTGTCGGCCTAGTCGTTCGGAATTTTCCAGGGTTTTCTCCGAAACTTGCGGAAATACGGGCTAGGACCCCCTAAAAGACCTCCACAGAAGGCACTCCCTCTCAGGCCTAGGACCCTAGAGCAGTCAATCGGCTTCTTTCCCAAACACCGACACCAACACTTAAGTAAGATATAAATTTCTGTACAAAAAAGATTTAATTTTTGACAACGGGACTTTTTTTTAGTTTGTTCTTCCACATAAAGGCATGCGATAATTGTGTCGCGTTCCTTAGCAACGGCTACTAGATTTCTTAAAATATTTTTCACACGATATGGGAAAAAAGAAAAACGTTTTTTAATTGGTTTAAATGTATAAAATAACAGTAATAAATAAATTACTGAATTTTTTTTTCCTTAAGAGTGAACAATACCTAATTTCATAATAAGAAAACACCACCGAACTGGCGTTTAAAAGCAATTATTACAAAATAAATACATTGAATACTAAACCATAAAAAGCAATAAACTTGCAATAATTGTTTCGGTTTGAAAGAACACACGATTCTTCGTCAGGCGAAAAAAATAGGCACAAGTGCTGCAGTCAAAGCGGCAACGCACCAAACTGTTTTAAGTGAACAGCAAAAATATATACAGATGAATGTAAACATAAATACTGGTGTGAGGAGAATAGTGCTAAAATAAAAGAGCCGCCTGGAGGGAATTCAATAAAAAGGGGCATTATTTGTATAATTTGCGGTGTTCTATGTTATGATTTTTGTACGTAACAAAAGTAAATTACTAATTTTCCTTGTATATATATATATAGGCCGTATGCATTTGTTATTCCAGGAATGCTGCAGAACTATTGCTAAGAAAGTTTAAAAGTCAGGAAAAAAAATCTAAAGGCATCTAAACATTTAAAATTTTAGAAAAGGCTATTTGGTACCAAAATGTTGTTAAAAGGGCCTATAAGTACTGAAATATGTTGAAAAAGGGCCACAGGGTACTAAAAACTGTTTAAAAGGGCACCCTGCCAAAGTAGCCTAGAGTCAGAACTACAGAATTATGGAAGAAAAGAAGAAAATAAATAAATAAATAAATTAGATTAAAATATGTAACAAAATCTAAAAATTTTAAAAAATATCAAAATTAAACAAGTATCAAACTTATGTGAGTAATTTCATAGCATCAGACAAGAACGGAGTGGAACAAATATCATTAACAAGATTTTTCGAATTTTTAAATATGTAAAAATCTTCATGGATATTCAAATGGGAAGAGAAGACAGGATATTAAATTATGTTAGTTTTAGAATAAAATCTTTTTGTAAAAAAATAGAACCGACTCCAAAAATGAGCTACTATTCAAACAACTAAAAATGAAAGAAAATTGGCAGAAAATGAAACTGTAAATTGCGTGTAACTGAACTGTAAATGGCGAAGGAAGTATAAAATAATTTCCTTCGCCAAACAACCTATAACACTACATTTAATGATAACTTTTGAAGTCGGCGCAAAAGTAAATAAAATTTAATTAGTTTTTAAAGGTTTGTCTTTAGATCGGTAGCAACAAATGCAATTGTCTCGAATGATCCATTTTCATGTTTCCTTTATTATTTTATCACTGTATACAATTGGTCCATTAGTAGCATCTACCTAAAACAGTGAACATTCTTCACAATGCGGTATTTGTGTTTCTACGAAGTTAGAGTTTCCCTTGGAAATTTGGTATAAATTTGATAACTAACATCCTTGATGGCTTTTGGGTTTGGCGATCAAAACGTAAGGCAAAAATATACACTCAAGATGTATATTTTCATAATATATATTGTACGATGCGTTGTTTCATATTCTTGATTACTCTCTTGATATACCTTATCAAAATAATCATGATATCCCAAAGAAATTAAATATGTTTGCCAGATAATTTTCCTATTTTTCTTTCATCAAAGACGTCAGATACCAGCATCTTCGCAAACTTTTGCTGCTTACGAAATCTTATTTGTTTTCTTAAATCAAAGTATTTTTCGGCTGTAACAATGTGAGATGTGTATTTTGAATATGATTTGATTTTTGTATTGAATAAATGTATCAATTTTCATTTAATTTTGCGCCGACTTCAAAAGTTATCATTAAATGTAGTGTTATAGGTTGTTTGGCGAAGGAAATTATTTTATACTTCCTTCGCCATTTACAGTTCAGTTACACGCAATTTACAGTTTCATTTTCTGCCAATTTTCTTTCATTTTTAGTTGTTTGAATAGTAGCTCATTTTTGGAGTCGGTTCTATTTTTTTACAAAAAGATTTTATTTTTCTCTTTTTAGTGAATACTTATTTATATAGAAGAGCATCAGAAGACGTTCCACGGAAGTTTTACAAATCACAACTTCCAAGGAAAGTGACATTATCAAAAAATGGTTTATGTCACTGAAAAATACATGAAATGCACCCAATGTGAACACAAAAGTTACATCTCCATCTAGTTATCCACTCAAGTTATCTACTCGAGAGACAGTTGTGCCATTTTTATTCTAGTCAAGTTATTGTTAATTTGATTTTTCTCAAATGCTGCATTTGTAAGTTGTGTCACTTTTCTTGCGTTTATCGGATATGAGCAATAAACTATCTATTGAACGAACACACGTTAAAAAGTCTTTAGAAATGTAAGGAACGGATAAGCTGTATTCGTAACCAAAATTTCTGTTAGGCATATATATTGAACTTACAGTGAATACGTGTCACCCGCTGCGCTGGAAATTGCGCAGCGTAAAGTTCAAACAAAGAGCAAAATATGCACTGCAGCTGACGGACAGAAGTTTTAACATCGATACTTACTTACTGCTTTTACCAGTGTAGCTGCATGCGATCAACTGTTAGAGTGAGAACAGACTTCTGTGAGTATCCTGTAAATTGTTTATATGTTAATAAAATCATAATGAAACCTATTTCAGGCCAAGATCATTACGACAACAAAAAAGTATTAAAATTGAATCATCTCTTACGAAGTTATAAGCTAACAAATTTCAACAACAACAACGAGTAACATGGTTTGTATTGAGAACCTCTTCATTTATGAAGTTAAAACGTCTATGCTTTAATCGATGTGACCGCTTACAATAACCATACTTTGAATTTTACATAGCATAAATGTCACCCGCTACGCTACAACATAGGCAATGTCGTTCAAGTGTGCACAAAATAGGAAATTGTGAACAAACAAATGCACGTTTTTAGCATCAATGTCAAAACTATCTTTTCGTACTAAATCGATGATGCTCTGCAATTTTATAATTCACGTTTTCCCCCTGTCTTGAACCGTTTCCGAGATAGGAACGTTAGCATGAATGTCTAAACTATCTTTTTGTACTAAATCGGTGATACTCTTCATCTTTGTAATTCACTTTTTCTTTAGAACCGTTTTCGAGATAGGAACACTAACTCCGCTATTTTCCAGCAGGTGGCGCTGCAAGCGGTTTAACCTTGTACTGCATGGCCACTTTTTTGTACATACATACCATTTTTATCACTATAGCTGCAGCCGTTTAGCAGTTAAAAGAGTTGGGACTGATTTTTTTGGGCACCCTGTATTTTCTTTAGATCGTAAAGATATTACAATGGGACCTATTTCAGACCAAGACCTTTTCAACAAAACAAAAAGTATCAAAATCGGAGCATCCGTTCAGAAGTTATGAGCTAACAAACATAAAAAAAACATACGGTTTGAATTGAGAACCTTCCTTCTTTTTTGAAGTCGGTTAAAAATCAAAACAATTAGGACAACTAATACTCTGGTTGTCCTAAGAAAGATACTTTTGCTTAGTCTCATACAAGAATATATATATATATATATATATATATATATATATATATATATGTATTTATTTCTGCAAAGCACATTAACCATATCTTTTCAACGTAAGCCCATCCTTTTATTGAATAGGCTAAAAATGTAAGACGAATTTCATGTCTGCGTATAAATATATAGATTTGCTGAAAAAATTTAGAATGCTCCAAAGATGTATAAAAAAAAGCTACTAAATGGAGGGGGGAAAAAACTGCTAAATGGATGGAAAAAAAACAGCTTTTTTTTTTTCTTGGCAGATTTTAGGAATATGCCCCAAAGGAGAGGGGGGGGGGCACGTATTAACCGACAAGAGGGCCTGTGCCCTCGATTCCAAAGATGGCAACACTCTTGAAAGTATGTGGGTGGCATTTTCAGGTGAGGAATACGAAAGGGCGCCAAACATTGGGTCTCCCCCCCAATCAAATTTTCACGCTACGCCCCTGTCTGGAGTTCTGCTCAAAGACAACTGAATTTAAAATTGCCGGGATAACAGAAGGTGGGGTCAGAACCATCACCCTATTGGTTCTCAGAATGGTGTGAGATGACATCACCACTAGGAAAGAAGAACCAAATTTTCTCCTGTGTGTGAATTGCAGTAAAGCAAACATTACAGGGTGAGTTGAGCCAGCTAAGAGATACAATGCATTTAAGTGCAGAAAAACGATCTTATTTTAAAATTTAGAAAGAAGTGATGTTTTTAACATCACATTACCCCTAACGACCATTAAAAAAATTTGGAAGACTAAAAATGTGAATGGAGAGTGCATACCTACATTTACATGAAGGATTACAATTTTTTTTTTTTTTTTTTTTTTTTACATGTGAAAAACAAGGAAATGTCCATATTGACTATATAATATTGTAAGACAGGTGGCACGCTGGCGCGCCCCATCATCGACTGTCCCAGATACGAGGGTATCCATGCAGTCCTATATAATATTGTAAGAACAACCATTAAAGGCATGCATGAAACAAAGTAAATTTTTAAGCAAATGAAAGGTCTTACAATACCTTAAATAACATGCACTTGATTAAAAATTTCAGAAATTTTGAGAACAATGTACATGTGACACAAAATCTGAACCAAACATAATACAGAATCGATATGTAAAGCTGAAACAATAAAATTCCTACAAACAATCCAATATCAACGCCTACCCTGGTAGGTGATCAATTCTACAAAAATAGGCGAGGAATACACTATTTCATAAAAAAAAAAAACAATTATTTCAGCACTGTGGTTACAGATATTCCCAATGATAAGATTTTATTGATACAAAAGCGGTCAGTGACATATCTACGTATAACAATATTTATTAGGATATTGACAACTAATAAAATATATCTATAAATGCAAACAGACACAGCTTTTATCAACAAGTGACATGAGTAAAAAAAATATTGATACCTTTTAAAGAAAATAGTATTATAAACAGAAACATTGAAAAGCATGAAAAGTGCTGTAAAATTTCTTTCTTATAAATTTGTAAAAATAATTAGTTAACGAGAATAAAAAAATGCATGACATGACAAAAGAATTTTAGTGGATGTGCAATTTCAACAAAAATATTTAACCAATAATCTTGATATTAAATACACGCATTATGATAAAACAAAATCAGTTATTATATTTTAGTATAAAATATTTACAGATGACCTCATGAAGCATTATTATGAAGGAGAAAAAAAAATCAAAATAAGTATCAATACAAATGTCAAAATAATCTTACAGATAAATATTACATTAGATACGGAAAAAGCATTCCAAACTTTTTTTTTAGAATATACATATTATAAATGGAAATAATAAATGTGAGTGGCTACTGAGGCCACCAAGTTAGATTACTAAACAAAATCAAAAATGCACTTTATATAAACGTCAAGTAATACTCAAAATAAACATACTATCAGATATAACCAAAACAAAACTGCAATGTCAATAATCACAATAAACAAAGAATTTTATCAAACATTATACACATTTATATACATATTGAAAAAATATTATTATATATTATATACTGCGCCATGAAAATTCGTACCATGAAAATTTGCAGAATCATGTAATCACAAACTCTATAGTTCTAGTGTTCACGTGTTCAATTTCAGTCATAAAATTTGCACCAGTTGGGAGAGCTTATTAACTTTATTTAGCGATTAAACACACAATAAAAAACTATTTGCAGTATACTTTGAAGAATTCACAATTATAACTTAATTCAGTATATTTCAGGATAACATTGTTTCTCCATAAAGGAGCCAAGATCATAATATTTAAATCATAACTTTCATGTTCAAGAGAAAAAATTATACTTCCTGTTTAAGACAGGCCGAGAAACAAAAACATAAAAAAAGTAACATTCTCAAAGAGAAAAAAGCACCTCTCATTTGGCAAAGAGCCAACTACTAGTCGGGGGGCTGCTAGTCGGGGGCTGGCGAAACGAAACCAAAAGCTACGTTCAAACATGCTCCGCCCCCATGAACGAAGGTTCATAAAAATATTCTACAAGTACAATAACAACATTAGTGTTATTACAGGTTTTCATTTTCTTGGTCTTCAACTGCAAATAGATAAGAAAAAAAAAAAAGAGATTAATATACATATGAAACATTGTAACTAGATGATTAACATAAATGGATTAAAAACAGGAACATAAAAAAAAAAATAAATAAATAAAAATAAAATAAAATAAAATAAAAATAAAATAAAAATTTCAAAGTTCAAAATGGTAGAGGTGATAGTTTGGCGATCGGACGCTTCAACTCTCCATAAATAGTTTTCAGTAGAACAACACGAATCTTGCCATCTGCTCCAGGAAATAATTTGATTATGCGTCCTAGTTTCCACTTCAAAGGGGGCTGATTATCATCTTTTATTAAAACCAAGTCGTCTTTCTTGAAATTTGGTTTATTTATTAACCATTTTGATCGCCTTTGCAAGTCTGATAGGTAATCTGAAGACCATCTGTTCCAGAAACTTTGAAAAATTTTTTGTAGAAGTTTCCATCTTTCTAGCGGGGTTAGGTTAACTGAAGAATAGTCAGGTTCTGGTATTGAAGTCAAGGCAGTGCCTATGATAAAATGTCCTGGAGTTAGAGCATTTAAGTCACTTGGATCATTCGAGAGCGCAACAAGAGGTCTGGAGTTCAAGCACGATTCAATTTGAGTAATTAAAGTAAGGAACTGTTCATAAGTTAATATTTGTTCGCCAATAGTTCTTTTTAAATGACCCTTCATCTGTTTTATTCCAGCCTCCCAAAGTCCTCCAAAATGGGGGGCCGATGGGGGATTGAAATTCCATTTGATTGTTTCTTCGGACAAATATCTGTGGATCTTTTCGTCAGAAGAGATCAAGGACATCATTTTTTTCATTTCGTTGTCGGCACCTACAAAGTTCGTTCCTCTGTCTGAAAACAATTCTTCAGGTTTTCCTCGTCGAGCAACAAACCTCTTCAAGGATGCGAGGAATGTTTCAGAGGTGAGATCACTGAGTATTTCCAAATGAATTGCTTTTGTGGAAAAACAGATATATAAACAAATATAACTTTTATAAGATCTAACACCTCGGCCCTTACGAGGTTTGATGAGAAAGGGGCCTGCAAGATCAACCCCGACTTTCGAAAACACTCGCGATGGCACTACACGAGCAGCTGGAAGATCACCCATCAGTTGAGAGGCTAAATTCGATGTGGTTCTAAAACACTTCATACAGTTCCGCAGATTCCTTTTCACGGCGTCTCTTGCATTAATTATCCAATATTGTTGTCGCAGGACTGAAATTGTTAACTGAGTTCCACTGTGAAGATGTTTTTCATGAAAGTACTTTATAATTAAATCTGTAATGTGATGCGTTTTAGGAAGTATCGTTTGGTGTTTTTGACTCTCAGGTAGGTTTGCGTGTCTTAATCTTCCACCAACACGAAGAATTTCATTTTTGTCTAGAAAAGGATTTAAAGAAAGGAGTTTGTTACTAGCATTCAGGTTTTTTCCAGATTTTAAAGTCTTTATTTCCTCTCCAAATTCATGTCTTTGAACCAACTTCACAATAATTTTAGTTGCCTCATCAAGTTCTTGTATAGTTAAAAAGCCAGTATTTCGCGCAGATCGACATTTAGTATTTTTTATAAATCTAAGACACCAGGCTGTAACACGTCTTAATTTAGACCAAGATGAAAACTTATATAATAATTCAAATTCATTATTGCCATGAGTTAAAGAGCAAACAGTAGTTTTCCGTTGTTCTCTCAAAATCTCTTCTTCAGGTATTTTGACTTCATTTTCCGGTAGTGGTGTCGGTAAGTGCTCTTCTTTCAACCAGATTGGTCCCTTTAACCATTCTTCATTCTTCAACAATTCAGTTGCTGTGCAACCACGAGATAGCACATCAGCGGGATTTTTAACCCCTGGACAAAATCTCCACTGAGATGGGGCTACTAATCGTTGAATTTCACGCACTCTGTTCTCTACAAAGGGCTTCCAGTTACTAGCACTTCCTTTGACCCAATAAAGGGTAATTTGGGAATCACAGAAGCATAGTATGTTTTTGACGGGAACTGAAAATAGCTGCCCAAGATAATGAGCTAATCGAGCAGCTGTTAAGGCTCCCATCAATTCAAGTCGAGGCAAAGTAAGTTTTTTGAGAGGAGCTACTCTTGACTTTGACATAATAAATGAAGTTTCACGGGAACAAGGATCACGAAAATAAGCTACTGTACCATATCCCTTCAAACTGGCATCGCAGAAAACACAAATTTGAATAGTTTCAGGAGTTAATTTTTCAAAATTCGTAAAATATTTTCTAGGCACTTCAAAATTTTCTAAATCCTGTATTTCACGATGCCATTTCTTAAATTTTTGTGTTAAAGCATCAGGTAAAGCAGAATCCCAATCAACACCCTGCTCCCATAGTTCTTGCATTAGAAATTTAACTCTTATTATAAAAGGGGAAATAAACCCTACAGGGTCATACACCTTTGCTACAGTTTGTAAAACAATTCTCTTAGTGATAATTTCATTATCAAACCCTTCTAACAGAGATTGAATGTCTATTCTTAACGTGTCATTATTAGTTGACCACATTATTCCCAATACTTTAGAGATATTTCCCTCATTTATTTCTTCATCAACGTTTATTCCATGTTTTTCCCACAATTTGCTTAATTCGTAAGAATTACTTTTACATTTTCTTAATGTCATATTGGCATCTTTAAGTATTTTCACAGCACCAGACGATAAAATAAATGCTTCATTTACAGAATTAGCGCCATGAAAGAGATCATCAACATATAAGGAAGTATCGAGCATATCAACTACTTTCTCAAACAAGTTTTTATAGCCCTTTATGTGATGTTTAATGGTAGCTGAGAGCAAAAAGGGTGATGTTGTAACACCAAAAGTTACACGAGTCATGCGGAAAACCTTTAATAGAGGATTTTTACTATTTATATCCTCAAACCATAGAAATCTCAAAAAGTTTCTATCATTTTCTGCAACCTGTATTTGTAGAAAAGCTTTTTCAATGTCACAAACAAAGGCAATTTTATGAAGGCGGAATTTTAAAATAATATCCAAAATATTAGGATTTAAATTGGGGCCTGCAAATAAACATTCATTTAAAGATTTTGCTTCCTTTTCTTTGGAAGAAGCATCAAACACTATTCTGACCTTTGTAGTGGACTTATCTGTTCTTATCACCGGTCTGTGGGGCATATAATATACACCAGTTTCATTTTTGTTTATTTTACACTCCTCTATTATACCCATTTTCTTTTGTTCCTCAAGAATTTTTTCATATTCATTTTTAAGCCATTCATTTTTAGACAGTTTTGTTCTCAAACCCCAAAGTCTATTTTTGGCTATTTCTATATTCGATTTTAATTCATTTTTATTTTCCTTCCACAAAAATTGAATTTCATATCTTCCCTTAACAAAATTTAAATTTTCATTAAAAGAATTAATAATTTCTATATCTCTCTGTGACATAGAATCATTCTTACTGTCACATATTCCAAGTGATTCTAAATCCCAAAAACGCTGCAAATCAAAACTGTCAAATTTATTTACAGATACAAAATGCGAATTAATTACTTCTGTACTATTATTATTCAATTTCCCCACTACAGTATATCCGAAAATAGTATTAGCAACATATAAATTATCACCGATTTCTTCAATGATACCTCTCTGTATTTTCCAAAAATAATCAGCTCCTAGCAAAATATTAATTTTGGAATCACTTAATGAATTGTCTGCCAATTTCCAGTTTTTATTTTTAATATAACTTTCAATTTCTGGTTCGCCCCTTGGGCTTTTCAAGGGAGTCGCGGTTATTAAGTCTGTAGCTAATACTTCAACATGGATGAGCCGACGAGGATTTATTTTGCTACGCAGTTCAATATTAAAAACCTCGAATTCCTCTTCTTTACCTTTATTTATACCAAAGGCAAAAACAGTTAGCTTTTCTGTTCTTACACGGGTTAATTTTAATTCGTGGGCCAATTCTTTAGTAATAAAACTTTTTTCACTTCCGGAATCCAATAAGAGTCTGACAGTTTTTGATCTAGAATTAGATTGGGCTATGACGCAACATGTTTGCAATAACGCTGCCTGATTACTGTTTTTTAAATGTGAATTCGATACTATAGTGTTCTCTACTACTTCTGGTTTCAAGTTTTTTGAAAAACAAAATAATGTGTTATGATCTGTTGCTTTACATTTTTCGCAAGGCTGCGATTTCACCCTGCACTGTGATGACAGATGAGATTTTAGAAAACATTTATAACACCTGCCATCCTTCTTTAATTTTAACCTTTTCTCAACATCAGTTAAATTAGTACATCCAAGAGAATGATGATCATAATTCTTGCAAAATATGCATATATTTTTTACACCTACATTCAATGAATTCATTTTATTTGGAAATTTTCTGTCATTAATTTCGGCTTTATTTTTATTTACAATTACCGAAGCATTTTTATAATTAATCATACTAAGTGATTTTTCACGAGATTCAAGTTCTACTTTAAGAAAATTAATTAAGTCTGTCACATCAGACTCATCCTTCCTTTTATCACTTTGCCTGTAATATTCAACTACTAGATCGTTTGGCAATAATTTTAATAAAATTGGATTCAGTAAATGACCATATTGGCCTTTTGTCACCCCTAAATTAGATAAACTGCGAATATTTACTTCACAAGCGTCATAAAACTTTCTCAAAGCAGTTATATTTGATGAACTTTTTACGCCTTCTAAGTTTATCAATTTATTCATGTGAGCATTAATGATAATATCCTTTTGCCCAAAACGTGTTTTCAATATTTCTATGCAATTATCATAATTTTGTTCCGTAAGTGAAAACCCTTCAATAACATTGTACGCTTTGTCAGTTAAAAGCGTTTTCAAGTAAGTGAATTTTTCAATCTTTGTAAGATTTTCATTTAAATGGATTGAATTTTCGAAACAATCGAAAAATTCGTTCCATTTTTCTATTTGTCCACCAAATTTTGGTAAGGAAATTTTCGGCAACCTCACTGCCGAACCAGTTTTTGTTTGGGTTTCACTGACAGAACAGTTTGAACTACTTTCATCTTTATTATTACATAATCTTTTTAATCTTAATTTTATTTTGCATTTGGCAGAAATTATTTGCTCGCCGTATTTATCGCTGGTCGCGATATCTTTTTCATACTCTTTAATATCTACTATTAAATTTTCAATTTCATTATTTAAATTTCTTAATGCAATTTCTCTTTCACCTATCATTTCCTGGATTTCGATGATTTCGTCTGATTTTGTATTTTCTAGATCGTCCAATAATAAATTCTCTAATTTATTTATTAATTTAGTTACACTTGAGCGTTCTGTAGAACGCTTAGCTTTTAACTTTTCAATATTCATAGCGAGCAAATAATCAAACAAAATAATTCAAATAATTAAAATTTCTAATTTCATTTAATCAATGTTATAAATAGTAGTTAAATTTTGCTTACCTGGTTCCATATCCAGGCAGTTATCCAATAACGAATCCGGAATTCCAGTCATTATTATTTTTCAGTTTCGTTTTCACAATAAATTATCCAAGCTTTCAAATCCAAATCCAGATAAATTAATATCTAAGGGTAATTTCACTTTTAAGGGATTTCAATTATCCCGAGTTTCGTTCACCATGAAAAAATATTATTATATATTATATACTGCGCCATGAAAATTCGTACCATGAAAATTTGCAGAATCATGTAATCACAAACTCTATAGTTCTAGTGTTCACGTGTTCAATTTCAGTCATAAAATTTGCACCAGTTGGGAGAGCTTATTAACTTTATTTAGCGATTAAACACACAATAAAAAACTATTTGCAGTATACTTTGAAGAATTCACAATTATAACTTAATTCAGTATATTTCAGGATAACATTGTTTCTCCATAAAGGAGCCAAGATCATAATATTTAAATCATAACTTTCATGTTCAAGAGAAAAAATTATACTTCCTGTTTAAGACAGGCCGAGAAACAAAAACATAAAAAAGGTAACATTCTCAAAGAGAAAAAAGCACCTCTCATTTGGCAAAGAGCCAACTACTAGTCGGGGGGCTGCTAGTCGGGGGCTGGCGAAACGAAACCAAAAGCTACGTTCAAACACATATCATGTGTGGATTGTGTATTAATTTGATTGTGTAATAGTGTGGATGTTGTGTATACTTGTGTTGTATAAGTGATGTTTGTGTCTGTGAAAATGGTGTGGAAGCTTCCAGAAATTGTATTTAATAACCCAATATATCTATAAACATGACAATGTGTAGTAATTGATATATGAAGAGAAAGAAGAAAAATTATGTATACACATATAAATATGCAAGTTTCCGATACATATAACACACACATACTGTACATTTAGAGCAGTAATTAATTATAGTATATTTATCAAATTTAACAAATCAGACAATATATAAAATAAAGCAGCATAACAGAAGATTTATATTCATATTAAATACAATACACACTTCACTAAGTTATTGTAGATATTCAACATTAGCCACAGGAAAATATATATATATATATATATATAACTACACAATATATAATAGGACAATATACAAAATACAACTTATCAAATATACCTGTACCAATTCACCTTTGTTTACACAACAGGCAACTTTGGCGAAACACCTGATTGTTAAGTCCCCTAAAAAAAAACTTGAAAAAATATGTTAAAATAACATTTGTGAAAATGGAAACAAAAACAAAAAAAAATTAAGTTTTGCCTCTCGATCTGAGATCATATGAATGAGACTGCGGTTGAACAATCCCAGCTGGGTGATTTGAATGAATTGGTTGTGGAATAAGATGTTGCTTTCTTTTATGAGCCAGGATGACACGGTCTATGTTGATACTGAATGGTTCAGCCCCTTCATTTTCGAATTCTCTGACGGAGAGTAACACATCAGATATTACTTTTTGAACTGAATATGGGCCTATGAATCTTGGTTTAAATGTATCTTTGGTTTTTATAAAGACCATGTCATTTTCTTTGAATTTCCGGAGAACTGCTTTTTTATGTTGTCTAATATTACGTTGGTTTTGGTGAAACTTCATGTTATGATGCACTTGCCTAAAAATCTGTTTCATTGATTCCATGTATTTATGGTATTCATATGGAAATTCCAGTGTTTCTAACTGAGGAGCTTCAAACAAGTCAAAGATGCTTGTTAGTGACCTGCCAAAATGCAGAAAGGCTGGAGAATATCCAGTTGAAGAATGAACGGTGGTGTTATACAGGTTCTTGTGTATCATCAAAGCCTGATGAAAATCAAATCCTTCCTTGGTAAGAGTGGCAATTGAGGATTTGATGCTGGTATTAATTCTTTCTGATGAGCCTTGTGTTTGCGGGTGTCCTGATGATGAATGGGAGATTGTAATTTTCAATGTCTGTGCCAAGTTGTTAAAGTTGTTTGCTGTGAACTGTGGGCCTAAGTCTGAGAGTATCGCAGAGGGTCGATCAATATATCCCGTAATGGCTTTAACTACAGCTTGTGCTGTTGCATTTTTTACTGGTACCAGTTCAATATGTTTAGAAAAATGATCGAGAAATGTTAACACATGGAAGCCATTAGAGAAAGGACCCAAAAAGTCCATGGAAACCAACATACTTGGTGCAGAAGGAACAAACATTCCCTGTAGTGGAGCAGGTGGAATTCTGTGCTGTTTATATTGAATACATAATGTACAGGACAGAACAAAGTTTTTCACATCTTCAAATAATCCTGTCCAATAAAAGTGTTTAAGTATTCTTCTGTATGTATTTCTAATTCCAAAGTGAGGCATGTGACAAATTTTTAATACTTTAGGTTTTAACTTCTGTGGTACTACAATTTTTGTTTTTGGAGAGTTTTCAGGCTGGTGAAACTTTCGTTTGATCATTAACAGACCAGTGTCCGGATGGACAAAATAATTTTTATATTTAGGAGAAGGTTTCTCCGAAGTGATATCGACAATAATTTTTAGCAGAAAGTCATCTTCTCTTTGCTCTTTAAAAAAACATTCTTCCGAGATTTCCATCATAAGATTATCTGCGTCAGAGCTGTTTAAGGAACGACTGAGTGGAGCAGCATCGTTACTTAACAACTGAGGTAAAGAAGAACGATGAGGCTCTGATGAGGTGAGTGACTTATCAAATTTATGTGTGACATTGATATGATGGAGTTCAATTGTTGGAAAACCTGAAGAAATGGGTAAATTGTTAGCCTCTTTAATTAATTCTGGGTTTGAGGTTAGATCTTCTGTGTATGACGAAAAGTCTTCTCTTGAAAAATAGTCTGCCAAAACGTTTGTTTACCCTTTTACATATTTGAATGTGTACTGATAGTTTGATAATTCAATCAGCCACTTAGTAGTTAAATCAGCAGGAGAGGAAATTTTCTTATAGTGTTCAAGTGGTCTGCTATCACTGAGAATGGTGAAAGGTCGGTTGAAAAGGAAAAATTTAAATGCACTGACTGACTTAGCTATGGCCATCAGCTCAAGCTTGATGGCTGAATATCGCTGTTCTGATTTAGATAGTGTTTTACTAAAGTAACTAACCGGAAGCAGAATGCCATCCTTTTCTTGTAGAAGAACTCCTGAAATAGCAATTTTGCTAGCATCTGTATTAAGAAAAAATTGTTTTGACCAATCCGGTAATGAAAGAAAAGGTTTAGAGGAAAAAATTTTCTGTATTTGTTTAAAGACTTCAGCATGTTGCTCTGTCCATTTAAATGTAGTTTTCGGAGATGTTAATTTTATCAAAGGATCAATTAATTTTGAGTAGCAGGAAATGAGTTTTCTGTAGAATCCACACAATCCTATAAATCTCTTCAGTTGTTTTCTGGTTGCTGGAATAGGAAATTGAGTAATTTTAGTAATGTTAGAAGAAATAGGATGTATTTTTTGATTTTGGATGCTGAAACCGAGATATTCAATTGACGACTGATGGAATTTACATTTCTTTGGAGACAATGTCAGATTGTACTTTTGTAAAGTAGCTAAAAGTGTTTGTAATTTTTCTGTTGTTTCTTGGAAAGAGTCACTACCTATGATAATATCGTCCTGGTAAGCATATATGCCTGAACAATTGCACTCTTGTATAATTGTGTCAATAAGCATTTGGAATGCTGATGCGGCTGATCTCAGCCCAAACATTAATCTTTTAAATGAATAAGTTCCCCATTGTGTAGTAAATGAGAGACGTCGTCTGTATTCTTTAGGTAATGAAATTTGATGATACGCTGAGGGAAAGTCTAATGTTGTAAAATATTTAAATTTTGAGATGTTATTTATTATCGTATCAATTCTTGGAAGAGGATAAGTGGAGCATCGAATCATAGAGTTGATTAACCTTAAATCTAGGGCCAGTCTGAAGGAAGGTTTATCCTCCTTAGACACAGCTTTCTTTTTAACCATGAGCATTGGGCATGCCCATTCAGAGATATTTCTCTCAATGATCCCTGCATCCAGTAATTTGTCAAGTTGATCTTTTGCCTCTTCTTGAATAGCTTGTGGAATAGAAAATGGGTAAGTTTTTATGGGAATATCTGAAATGAATTTTATATGTGGAGTGATATGATCGGTGTGTCCAATCGACTTTAGTGAACATGAAAATACAGAGTTAAATTTCTGAAGAATATCTTGCATTATTACCCTTTCTGTAGGTTTTAAATGCTGAATAGAAAAATTATTTACATTAAATTCTTTCTGTCTTAAGGATAAAACTTCTGGTGTAGCCTTAATTAGATTACACATGTGATCAGGTGTATTTGTTGCAAGATCTAAGGTATTTTCTTCTATTTTATCTATCTCTGAAATGTATCCGCAAACGGTATTTTTATTTATATGCAGTTTCTTGCTCGAATTGTTATACATAGGAATAAAAAATTGAATTAATTCTTGTTTAGTAGAATTTTCCTTGATATGTTGTACCTCCACAAGAGAAGGATAGGACGCAAGTGGACAGTGCTTGTTAGACGATGTAAACATTACTAACTGATTTTCTGGAATAAGCGTGAACCTCACAGGCACATATATAGTATCCTGTGGATCAATCATAATCTTCTGGGTAATCCAACATTTTTGACAAGAGGGCAAATTATCTTTATGAACATCAATTTTAGATCTTTTACATCCAGTTTGGGTGAAATCCATATGAGTATCTATCTTATGCGATGCCCGATTCATATCAGATTCAGATGATAAAAGACTGCAAGAGGGTACAGTGTCTAGAATATCTAAAGCATTTTCATTAATTTGTATCTTGTTATTATGTAAATTGATAACAACGTGATGGGACTTTAAAAAATCAAAGCCAAGTATACCAATAAATTTGGATTCAGTTGGTATTTCAATAAGAAAAAATGTGTGTTTGTAAAAAGTTTTCCCTATTTTAAAGGAAATGCAAACACATCCATCACATTGGACTATAGAGTTTACTGTAGATATTTTGACTCCTGAAGCAATTCTTTTGTAATATAATTTGTTTTGATTTTGTAAAAAGTAATGTTTTGAGAGTAATGACACAGAAGCTCCTGAGTCGAGAAGAAAATTCTCTAATGTTTTGTTTAACAGTAATTGTATGATGGGGAGATTGGGCAGATCATTGTCTGCGTGTAACAAGAATTCCAGTGAATTAACTAATATACAATCTCCATTTTCCTCCACACTCGGGGACGTTACCAGTACTGGAGATGTTGTCTGTATCGCAACAGATTTTACTTTACGTTCTAATGACAAAGGGAACTTTGCCTGTGTGTCTGGAGATCTCAGAATGATTTCATTGTTATTTACAAAAAAATTATTAGGTAGATTAGAATATGTTGAGTTAGTCTGTGAAAAGTTGTTATGTTAATTGACTTTAGTCAAACCTGACCTATATGAGGAATTCTTTGTACCTAGGAGTTTAGTGTCACTTCTACCATTCTCCACTTCTAGTCATTGTGAATGACTACTTTTGGTTTGAGTGGAGTTGGACTTAAATGTTTTAGAGGGCCTGCTCTCCGTGACATGTCTCTATAAGGTCTAGAGAAAGTTTGCCCATTACGATATCTGTAAGAAAACTTATTATTTTGTAATTTTCTGAGTGCAAAGCACTTCTGAGCAGAATGTCCAGGTCTTTCACACCATTGGCATTGAATCGTGTGAGAACCTTTATTTTGTGGAAATTTATTGTATGGCCGCTTGCTATAAGATGAATTGTTAACCTTAGTCAAATTGTTTTCTGAGTTTGTACCTATCACTTCACTATCTATTTTATGATTGAAGTTCTGAATAGTAGCAAAAGATGTTCCTGGTTACTTGCAAGTTATAAATTTCCTGGAATTTTTCTAGACATTCCACCATCTGATAAAAGGTTGTGGCTTTTTGTGATAGTAGATGAATTCTAAAGTGGGGCGGGATGAGATCATTGAATTTTGCGATTAGTAATTGTTCAAGGGCTTTTTCTTCCATATCAGGAAATCGTTTTCTCACTAAATTTTCAAGCTTATTAGCAAAAATATTAATATTGACATCGGACTCAAAACTAAACTCATTAAATTGTTGTGCAGTTGCCGACTCTACCTTAAAATATTTCTTAAATATATTAAATAATTCTTCAGTATTTTTGGCTTTTTGGCAAGCTGGGGAGGAGACATAAAACTTAAGAGCAGTATCTGCCAATTTTGATTTCACAAAAGCCAAAGCATGGGATTCCTCCCATTTGCTGTTCTCAGTTTTAAATTTCACTTGTTCAATAAAAAAATCCAATAATTGAGGGTCTCCAGAAAATGGCGTTACTAAAGTTTTGAACGGTAAACATCTTGTCAATCCTTTGTTAGAAGCCATTTTTTTTTGTATATATATGAAACTACTATATTGGTTTAAAAATAAACAACACAGATGTATGAAACTTGTTATTTAAATTTCTTGATTTTTACATGTGTTGATAGCTATCTGCATATAATAAATTCAAGTAATTGAGGAGAGAGAGACGTACCTACAATTTTTTTTTTTTTTTTTTTTTTTTTTTTTTTAAGCCAACAATACAAAGTTCTGTTGGTTATTATTTCCTTAATAAGTTATTCAAAATATTGAACCAAAAAAAATTTTTTCATTTGTACAAAGTTCTAGCATATCACAATTTTTGAAACAGGGAATTGTCTTATAGGTCACTTGGTATATATTCAATCACAAAAAAAAAATCTTATTGGTTATGTATGACTTAAAAAATAATTTCAGTAATTCTAGCAATAAAAATAAAATAACTTATTCAAAATAAACAATCTCTATAATATCATTCATTCTTAAGAACAATAATCAAGTATACCTTTCATTTTCCTTTTTTATTTATTTTTATGCATATATTCTTCAAACATTGCAGCTTATAGAATCATTGTAAATAATATAAAGTCATGTTTAATTCAATAAACATTTAAATAACCTAACGTTTTCCTCTTTTGCAATTTTTTGGTAATCTAAATAAATGTATCTAATAGCTTAGCTTAAATGAATATTTTGGTTTGTGATCTCAATCTTTTTCCATCGGATCACAATTTGACATAACCGACACCAAATGTGGTGAAAATAATTCATTTACTTTTTATATTTTTATATTTTTAATTTATTTTATTCATATTTTTAATTTTAATTAGCAACAGAAGTTACTTAGTGAGGATCAAAAACCTCATGGCGTACATGTGGTAACATTACATTGTGACTGCTAAACCCCTTTTGTTCTTTTGGTCATAAAGTCAAACATATATCAAATTATTTTTATTTACATAAGATAAAAGAGGAATAAATTCACTTGATTGCTAGAATGCTATAAAGAGGAAAAAATGCAGCACAAAATAATATTTTAATCAAGTCATACTGTTGCATCAAAATTTTATTCTTTATTTTCAAATCAACACTAGTGAATCCTAGGGTGCCTCGATAAGATAAAAGTGGCGACAGATCTGTGACAGATTCTCATTGGACAAGACTCACCGTCAGCCGCCCGGGGCAATTGTTGGATGATGCTCCGTAGGTTTTACATTGAGAGTTTCACATATGTCGAAAAAAGCATTTTTATCTCTTGATATTAAGTAAATTTGATTTTTTTTTCTTTCAGAAATACATTAAGAAAGATTATTTGTAAAATATCAAAACATATTTTACTGAATAATGTTAATTATTAATCTGTTTTATTAACTTAATTGATGGACGAGATAGGCAGATTCTTTTACTGGCCTGTTTCACAGCTTATAAATTAATATAAAAAGAAAAAATACTGTATGATTATTGTCATAACTGATCTGTAATCATCTTATTTATTAAATATGTTACTTTTGTCCTATTTTTGTGCTATTTTAAATAAAAATAATAATGATTTCGTTGATAAAGCAAAGTAGAAACATTTGGCGATATTTAACATGGTACTGGCGAGAGATTCCCCGTCAGTGTTTTGAGATCTTTATCAGAGAAAGCTTTAAAAGCTTTATAAGTGTGTATCTCTGTGTGTATTATGTGTAAGAGTATGTACTAAGGAATATATATGTAAATTGTTTCTTATTTATTACGTCTGACTAATTACGAATAATGTTTAATTTTCTTCAATAAAATTGATAGTTATTTACTATTTTGAAAATAAAGATAAAAATAAAATAACTAAAAATAAATTCATTAGTTTCTTTTTTTCTTTTCTTTTTTTTTTTTTTTTTTTTTAAATAATGAGTTTTGAAAGCATTAAAATTTATAAATATATTTAAATATTTTACAAACGTTGTTTCTTTTTAATTGTTTGTTAAAAGATTTATTTTGTGGGAGGCATAGTATTTCTCCCCTAGAAATGTTTACATAGGGTGTGAATTAAATCTGGCGATACCTTTAATTAGAAAAAGAATGATTATACGATTTTAGATTAAATTATATGGTGTGTCACTCACACGACTTTCTCTTACACTGCATTTCAATGTTATAAAGACAGATCGCATATTAAGTTCAGTAAGGTAAAATAATATAGTTCAATGTACTTTAAAATTAATCTAAAAAAGGTGTAGGCCATTGTGTCATTTGGCATAAAATTCTATGCGAGGGGAGCTGCCGCCCTCCTAACCCTCCCCACCCCGTTTAATTAAAGTGCTTACAATTTTTAAAAGAATAAAGTCTAATTTTAAAAACTTCTCTTTCTTTCTTTGTATGAGTGTATGTTACAAAAATTTTGTGGTAGCTCGAGATCAAGATCTAATGTACAATATTTTACGAAAGTTTTTATTTTGTCGCATTTTAGCATAAACTGGAGTCTTTCAATTTTTGGTGCATATTAGGTGACAAATGGTGCTACTATGCTGAAATTCCTGATTTTTTAGGAAAGCTAGATCTCAACTTCTGTAGTGTATAAACGTATCAAACATGATAGTTAAGATGGTTAGTATGTAAAGTAGGTGAATGATTGCTTAAATATATTTAAATCTAAAAAAAAAAAGACAAAAGAAAGGAAAGAAAGCAAAATAAAATGCTGCCGTTTTAAACTTTATTGATAAATGTGCTTATCAATATCTCCTGGCCTTCCTCGCAGATCCATTAAGCACATTTATACAAAATATGCACATAAAAAAAATTGACAGTTAGTATCAATTTAAATTATTTATTTTATACATTTAAAAATTCTTTTTTAATACACTTGAACTTGGCCAAAACTTATTATTAGTTTATTAGATTTATTGGTATAGCTATTACTGTACTGATCCCCAAAAAGAAAAAAAAATTATATCTGATTCCCTAAAACTAATTGCTAATTTTCTTATATACATCCCTTCTACCGTTCATTTACCTTTATTATTGTTGTAATCAAAATTTCAGTTTTCTTTTTTTGCTAAAAAATCACGGGCTGTTCTGCTTTTAACTGCTCAAACAGATTTGAGCAATGCTATAAGCCTGCAATATTTTTTTCGGGTAGAAAAAATTAGAGCTCATATATTTATCAACAAGGCACAAGTGTTGTGTGAAAGCAACGATGCACTGTAGCTTCCTAAAAGTACCACTTTTTCAGAAACTTGAAGATAGGACAATATTTTCTCCCCCCCCCCTCCCCACGTTAAATCTTGAACATAATATCAAAATGCAAAAAAAATCTGTAAAGAATTAGAAATGACCAATTTATTATTATATCCTTATTATTTCAGAAATTAAACTTATTAAGGAAAAAATATTACAGTTTATTTTTAAAAAAATTTGTGCTACAAAATGAAAAAATAATGAAATTAAATCGGGATGCATTATAAATTCTTAAATGAAAATTTTCCCTTAATTCACTATAAACAAAAAAATTCTTTAGTTCAGTATAATGTGTTTGGTTTTTAAAAATCTAAGTTAAAAATAATGGTTTAATAATAATAACAATAAATTGAAAATTAACACATAGAAAAAATTAAAATAATTATTAAATAAAATTGATAGAAGTCGTAAATTTGTGGTTCTAAGAGCAATTCTTTTTTTTTTCCTTTTTATAAATTTGGCAATTTAAGTCTATCGATAAATTGTTATTTGACAAAACTAAAAATAATTTAATGAAAAGAAAATGCTTAATTTCAATACAATTTGAACCAGTGGCGGATTTAAGGGGGGGGGCTAGGGGGATGAAGCCCCCCCCCCCAAAAAAAAAAAAAAAAAAAAAAAAACACTGACATTCACAATTGAATATTGCAATTGTAAATTTTTTATTGGTCTATAATAACACTTTGAAAATTTTTAGCCCCCCCCCCCAAAAAAAAAGGTCAAGTTCTGGATCCGCCACTGATTTGAACGAATTATGAATAAATTAAGTCTTTTTTACTTCTAAGAAAATTAAATATCCCGCCAGAAAAGTAAATGTTCACCAGAAGCATTTTCTCGCCAACGTAAGATAAAGGTCATATCTAGAAAGAATCAACCCCACTCGTAGCTCACGCAAGCAACCCAAGATTTCATCCACAGCGGTTGCGCACTGAGAACTGTCGCCACTCTTAGTAATATAGGCACCCTAGTGAATCCAATATTAAGCAAGACATAAAATAGATGGTTTTTTAAAATTTAAATCTGTAGCAATATAAGCTGATAATAAACATTTTATTGTTATTAAGTAGGCACTCTCTCTCTAAATGATAAAATGGTTATAGTCCCTTTAAAAACTGACTTAAATAAACATTTCTTACCCATGCTGCTATCTGGAGTACTGCTCAAAGACAACTGAATTTAAAAGTGCCGGGATAACAGAAGGTGGGGTCAGAACCATCACCCTATTGGTTCTCAGAATGGTGTGAGATGACATCACCACTAGGAAAGAAGAACCAAATTTTCTCCTGTGTGTGAATTGCAGTAAAGCAAACATTACAGGGTGAGTTGAGCCAGCTAACAGATACAATGCATTTAAGTGCAGAAAAACGATCTTATTTTAAAATTTAGAAAGAAGTGATATTTTTAACATCACAAGTGGTAACACTGTTTCATTTGTCATTGACCTAAAGAACGTAGCAGATTGCTCGGAACAGAAAATGTTCATTGTGAAGTCGTTACTTCACATATATAATAATTAATTATTATATATGTGAAGTAACGACAATACTTGTAAGATAGATTATGGTTAACTTGAGCTATAGGATAAGTGTCGCAATAAAACTCCAGGAACAATAAACTTTAGGCCGTGAGGAAATAAGAATCAATAATTTCGCAGCAATCATCTTTATTTAATCAGAGACTCCAACATACTAATTAATATTCCGCAGTATTGTTAGCCCCACCTTTTTTTACACACCAGTATCATTTTAGAGTATTTTTCTTCTAATTTAATCGTACTTGAATTTGGAGACTATTACTCTAAAAATTTTCTGGTGTGTAAAAAAGGGCGTGACTAACAACACTACGGAATATTAATTAGGATGTTGGAGTCTCTGATTTAATCAGCATGAAAATCAAGAAAGTCTTTAATAAAAATATTTCAAAATGTCTATTATAAAGTTGAACAGACATACAAAGGGTTAGATGAGAGAGAGGGGGCTTCGCGAATTACGTTCTTTTTACACCAGTAGTTAACGAGAGAGTTCACTAGTTGACTCAGTCGCAATCCAGACCGGACTGCTGAATTACGCCAAAATTATTAAAACAGTGCCAAACTTTCCAGCCAAATCTAATCCATTGTTTCTAGATCAAATTAATATAAATCTTTTGAATTTTGCATGTCCGTTAAAGAAATAACACCAATCATCAATGCCAAATTTTATCGCCAGAAGACCGTTGAATAAGAGAGACATAAAGTCTGGAAATTATTGCACATCCTGTGATAAAAAAAATCTAAATTACCCTTTAATGATACCACAACGGAAATTATAGCCTAATTTATTTATAACAAAGTGGACTTGCGCAATTTTAGAAGAATAAAAATGTAATTATGTATACAACGGTTTATAAAAATAAATAATATTTTTTTTATATTTTATTTATTAAATGATTTAGGAAAGATTATTATTCTGAGAGATGTCATTTAAAAAGAAAATGTTTTTGTTCTCAGAAGATTTATTAATAGCACAAGGGATAAAGTATTATTAGAATTAAGATATCTATTATAGACAAAAGCGAATAAATAAAAGTAATTTAGAATTTCATTATCTATTTTTATTAGCCATTTAATTTATTGAAAATATAATAATTAATTATTGCCTTTATTTGCAGCTATAATTAAAACTCATATATGTGAAGTAACGACTTCACATATTTCTCCCCAGCGACGAGGGGGAAAAAAAGGAATCGTCAAAATGGACGAAAATTATAAAAATATAGAACGCTCTCTCTCACCTTCACAACAGTGTAATACAATTCCAAAAATTCCTGCATACCATTGTGGAACATGTAAAGTAATCTTTTGTTAAACAATAAAAAAAATTGTGGCATATAACAATAAATTTGAAAAAAAAATCAATAATAATGACAGTTATGGAACAATGAGACATATTCAATCATCGTGATGCTAAAGTGACATTCTGAAACAAATTACATAATCAATAAATTATATAAATATGATATATAAAATGTGTAAAATATTAAAAATAATCATTCATTACAGTGTATGTATGGTTGATAATAAGGAAAAGGAAATCAGTAACCAGAAATATGAAAAACAATTACATTTGTATTTTGTTAAATTTCAAAAAAATTATATTGCATTAATATGAAAAAAAAAATCAAACATTTTTGATTAAAAAGACCATTATCGTACACGTGAAAAATTAAATTCCAACAAAGTGAGCCAGAGAGTGTATAAGAGAACAATAGCTATGACAGATATGATGGTTTTGTGATGTTTAACTGAACATAGCGTACTGAACAATATGTGTGAAGCAGAAGAGGCTTCATGTTGTGCAAAAATGACAACCAGCATTCTGCAAAGTGACATAATGAAATGTCCCTTGTATGTGTAAAAATGTGTAGAGAAAAAAAAATCTAGCCCTATATCAGAATAAAAGAGCACATGTAAGAGTTACAGAAAAATTATTTTATTTTATTTTATATTAACTTTTATTTATTTTTATGTCTTCTAATTTATTTTCTTTTGCATAAATTTATGAACCAACTTTATTTCAATAGATTGTGTTGGTCAAAAAAAAAATTAAAATTTACCCGTATGAAATAATTTCCTTTTTCTGCACAAAAATTTTAATAATTGAATTAGCATTTGAATTTCTCAAAAAAAAATCTCAATAAAATTTTAATTTTAATGCATAAAATGTGAGTAGACCTGAAATAGGTGATAAGAATAAAACTCATAAAAATTGTCACAAACAGCAGAAAAAAAAATTCTAAATACATATTTTGTTTTAGAATTACCGTTGAATAATTATATTATTAAGCCTAATCAATACTCAAAATCTTTCTTAAGAATGATGCTGTACGTTACACACATAATTTTATAATACTGCTCAGCAAGAAATAGTCTTTTTTTTAAAAAAAAAGAAGAGTGAACCAGCCACATACTTCTTCACAGACTACCTCTTACAACGCAAAGATGATTTCAAGGTACCATTCAAAATGCATCTGTGGTGCAAACCTTACAAAAAGGACTTATTTTAATTAAGAAGTTTTAAATAATTAAATATTTAATTTAAGCTGACAGAAAATTTTCTGCAAGAGTTTTGCTCTTTAAACAAGAAATTTTTTTTTTATAAAAACAAAATTTTAAAACGTACAGGCTATGTACGGAAATTTAACTTTTTATGTATTTCTTTGAAAAACAAATAGGCTCTAAAGACATAACAGAATTTATTGCAAGTTGACAAAAAAAAAAAAAAAAAAAATATTTACTTTTGTGTATGTGTGTATTATTATTGTAACTAGTCTTTAGTAAAAAATTTCGTGTGAAAATTTAATAAAAGAAAATGTAATTATCTCCACATGTGAACCAATGAAATAGCAACTAAATAGGTCAGATAAAATTTTGTGAGAGTGTGTGTGTGTCAAACATTGGGTTGTGAGGCCAAGTTTGAGAATAATGCAGAAAAGCATGGAAAACATGCATGTGAAAGACAATGGAATACTATTGGATAAATTTGCATTATGACTGACAAACTGAGAAGCCAGCCAATAATACAATGAAATTCCGACCCAAAAGGAAACATATACAGGAACACATGTAGAAACATAGAAAAAAAATATATAATTTTGTGTGTGTGTGTGTAATAGAATTATTAAATATAAAGTGTTTGCAAAAGTTAAAATAAACTGATCATGTCATTCAAATGAGATAAAAAATTAGTGTGAATCTATTAAAAATGCATCTTGTGAAAGAGGTGATGTGTTCACGCAAAGAATCTTTGAATGTTTCAAACGAAACTTTGACAACCATGAAAATATAACTAGGAAAAATACAATCCAAATATTTCCAACAGTCACATACATCCTCATGTTATTTATTTAAAATCTATTAAGTAATTTTATATCAATATCTTTTTATTGATCATTATTTTTATTATTATTTTAATTATTTATTTTGTCACTCAAAATATTTATCAAACATGTGTTAATGAATTATAAGTGTCTTTGAAAGCCAATAAAACATAACCTTCCAAAATTGTTGTGAAAGTGTGAAATCCCCTGCACAATTACAAGTGTTGAAACCAATATAAAGGTCGAAATCCGTAGATTATAGAAGTCATTAATATACTGACAACCAGAGCAACACAATTGTGCATAAATGGTAGATGTGTATATGTGTAATTAAAAAATAATCAAAAGGGTGATACATTATATTATCTAAACATCATTGTAAAAACAGAATATCAACTGAAATAATTTGAACTATTAAAAAATTAGTATATATGTCTGTAAGTGTTCCAACAAATATTACAATTGAAAAGAATTTAAAAAAAATGCCACAAAAATAAATTCTCATAGCCGCAGATGAAAGCACTAAAATTGCGAATTTAACGTGCACAGAAAATTATAAACAAACAGTAAAAGTAAAAAGTCATGACTTAAATACCAGTATTATCTACTGAACTGAGCAGAGCTGAAATGAGATGAGCTGAGGTCTCAAAAATTAAAAATGCGCATAAAGTAGATATAAAGAATAGCTTCAAAGGCTATAAAATTGCTCAGCAAAATAAAAAAGGACTCGAGTACGAGAAGTGTAATCTCACTTCAAAAAGGTGAATAAAAAAATTTCACCAAATCAGCTGATAAAAAGAACAGTAAAGTAAATCTGTTCACACATGTGCCATAAAATGTTTTTCTCTTTTCTTTTTTTTTTAAACAAAAACTGCAATTATTCAGCAGTGGGCCCAATTCGATGTTAAAGTAAGCTTACCATATATATATTGTCATAATTATTAGCTAGCATTAGTAGAAAAACATTCCTATATATATAATAGACATATTGACATAAACATCAATAAACAAACATGAAATAGCGAATAAATGCGATAAAATATGCCATATATACAGTAAAAAATAAAAAAAAAACTTCTCCTCTGCAATCAACGTATTTGAACTGAATGAAAAAATATATATATATATATACATATCACTATTATTATTATTCGAACATAAACAAAAATTCAGACAGAACTGTGAGATGTCTATTTCTGTCTCCACAAAAAAAAAAAAAAAAAAATCAAGCAGACTTCCCTTTTTTTTTTTTTTTTTTTTTTTTTTTTTTTTTGTACGAAAATGAACAAAATAAAACTATTATGCATATAAAATAAACTTCGTATGAAAAGTAATTAAGAGTTAAAACCCTAGAAGATAATGATAGGTTTCATCTTAAAAATTGAATGAATGTGAAAAGAAACGTGTGAAATGTAAAATTAAATTAGATGTCAAATTTCACGACCAGCATAACAATAACTGGATTTACGCGATATCATCTAACCGACAAAAATATATAATGTGTTATAAAATTTCTTAAGGTTTGTGAAATTAGAAAAAAAGGAATAATTAAAACATTTGTATTAAAATGTAACAAGTTAAAATAGAAAAAGAAGATACTGCTTTATGTTGTTATAAAAATTAAAACTTGAAAAAAATATACGACAACCAAAAATATTAAAATAAAAATTATGTTTATGTGTTTTTAAGACATATCTAACTAATTCCCTTTCTGTATAAGTGATTATATATGATTATTTAAGAATGCCTAGTAAGTATAATTAAAAAAAAACACTGACCCCTATATTCAAGACTAACACATTTGCTAGATTTATATGAAAGTCAATGTATTTAATATCCGAAAAAAAAAATGAGAACAAGAAAAAATTGTATATTATGTGTGGCTATTTTAAACTAGCGTATAAGTAAATAATTGTATCTACAAGCTAGACTTATTTAAAGTCACCACAAATGTGTGGAAAAGGGTGTATATGTGTACAAATGAGAAAAGAAATATGTAAATTTGGAAAATTGTGTGTTAAAGTTAGGACACTTGCATAAAACAAGATACGACCAGTATAGACTCATAAAACAATATTATGTACTGGGTTTACGTAATTTCATGAATACAAATAGAGTTTTAAAAAAATGAAAATTGTTGGAGATATAACTAATTGAGTAATATTTATCCTCAATATTTTATTTTATTTATTTATTCTGTCAATCTGTGCGTGAGTATGTACCTATGCGTTGTAAGAAAGATCTTTTTATCGAAACAATATTAGTAAACAATGAGAAAAAAAAAATATATATATATACCCCAAATATAAGCAATTCTATTCGATTCTGTAAAATATGTTAAATTTTATGTAAAATTTAAATAGTAAAAATGTAAGTTAATTATAGCAATACTCAAATTAAATGAAGTTTAATGTAAAATCATGCAAACTAAGACAATCAATGCAGGTCCCCTCACCAAGACAAATTTGACCAGCAAATTCAAGAAAAGGAAAGCAGCATTGAAGGTCAACAACACAAGTGCAATTAGGAGCTCTACTAATGCACATTGTGGCACAAAATTACATAAACTTAAATCGTAACATATTAATTGTGCCTCTTTTAATTCAAGGACTTAAATGAGATGTATAAATCTAAATTATTATATTTGTTTAATTATTTTTAAATGAAAGGATAAATAATGGTATTTAGAGAAAAGAGTAGTGTTTTGACAGTTAGATTTTGAAACTAAGTGATGCACAAAATTATACAGCTTCTATTTCTAGAAAACTAATTGTAAATATATTTGATTTAATATAACCATGATAAGAATAATAAACCCATTATCTTTAAAATTAAAAAAATGAATATCAATAATTTATGTAAAGGTGTGAAAGTTATGTAACATATTAAGTAAAAAAAAAATATCAACTAAGTTCTCTAAAATATATTTCTAAATTTTGCTTTAAAATATGACCTTAAAAGTAATGAAAAATATAAATTTATGGAACAAAGGTATGGGAATACCTGAAATTATCACAATATTTATTTTATTTATTTATCAATTTTTTTTCTTTTTTTTTAGACATGATAATACAATGGCAATTCCAAGCGGGTTAAAAAAAAAAAGAGAACAAAAAAAATTTGTGTGTAAAAAGAGGAGAAATAAGTGTCTAGATATCGACTGATATCAAAAACGAATTTTCGCCGGCACATCTCCAAAAAGCTATATATATATATAAGGTTTGTGTATTTCCAACCAGCCTGGAAAACGCCACATAAGAAATAACTTGAAATTTAATTCTTAGATTAGAAAATTAATTAAATTTAATTAATAAACAAAGTAATAATTATTTTGCAATAAAATATATATAAAACATTCAATTAATAAACAATAACGAATTTTATTAAGTATTTGATTAAAAAATAAGAAATTTACCTCATGGAAAATTTAACACTTCAAACACAATAAATATTGCGATGTTAATGAATTAAAAAAAAAAAAAAAAACTTCGTTAAAATTCTGCAAATATCACATAACTTTTTGTATTTACTCTATTCCCTTTTCTATTTATTTATTTACTTCTTCTTAACACATGTATATTCACTGTGATAAATAAACAAATTCTATATTAATTTTAAGTTGTCAAAATAATATGAAAAATTACTTTTACACATTATTAATTTATTCCAAACCCCTTAAATAAAAATTACCAGCAAAACAACATTTCAATTTAGTAAAGATATATGAAACATTTTTTTTTCCTTTCTTTTTTTTTTTTTGCATATGTATTTGGCTAAACGAAGTCTACATTTATCCAAAAATAATCTTTAAAAGTGACATTCATACAAATTTTAACAAACAAGTACCCATACATTTATCAAATAAAAATACCTATATTAAATTTCAAAAGCATTGATATAAAATACAAAAAGGCAAAAGAGAGACATTTCATCTCATTAACAAAAAAAAAATTTCCCTGTACGAAAATTTATTTAAGAATTATAGTTTATACAGTGAAAAAAATTAAACATCTAGTCTTTTCAACTTAATATCTACAGACGTCAACAGTATTTCTCTTTCCCTCTTTTTCTTTCAAAAAAAAAAAATAAATAAATAAAATAAAATAAGAAAAATATTCTCTTACCTTTAGTACTTTTTATCAGTAGCAAAAAAAAAAAAACATCCAACTTACGTCGAATCACCAAATTGATGAAAGATCTAATAATTTTTTTAATCGCTATAAATTCTGTTAAAGTTTAAAAAAAAAAAAAAAAATCCATAGATCAAACGAATCGTTAAATGTTTCTCCTGAGACACAAAGAATTACACCACTGATGAGAAAAAAGGTTTTCATGTCACACGATGAGAGAAATTCAGTATTTTCAAAATGTTTAATAAATCACGATTCTGATTGTAAGACGAATGAATTGAAATCGGAATATGTGAAATTTCACAAATTGGGACGCAACACACATGAAGCGGGACCTTCCCTTGAATCAGTTTAAACGCTGTTAGCTCAAAGATAAGCTCTACCGATACATATGACACCATCAACGGTATGAAGCAGTTCCGTCCGCTGCTCGTATTTTCGGGAAACTCGAGGAGTCGCATTTGCTTGCTGTAGTCTTGATTTAGAAGTATGTTAGGCTAAGTCGGATCACCGCCGACGTCTGACTCGATGGAGAGCGCTGGACTGTACGTCCACTCCCTGTTCATTGTAACCAAACGAACACAAAGTAAGCATCGAAAAGTTGTAATAGCCCACATCAATAGATGATCGGAAGATGAATATCAGAAAGATGAATGAAAACTTCACACTAATAATTCCATTTCGAAATCAAATATTTTGCAACTTCAGGCATAGAGTTCAATGCACCGATGCCATAAACACAGATGATTTTTGCATTATACACTGTAAGTCCAAAAAACAATGGAAACAGTATGCATTTTTCTTCCCTTTCTCTTCCTTTTCTTAAGTTCTACTTTCAATCATTCATAGAGTTCAAAGAAAATAACAGATTTGCAGCTTACTAATATCCATAATTCAGTGCATCTCATATGCATTTCGTTTTATCTTATTTTCCAAAAATTGTCAATTTGTTCATATGCACAGTTACTTACACTAAATAATTAAAATATTGTAACTAGCACCCCTCTCTCTCTTTTTATCTCGTAGCCACTCTGAAGAGATCTGGCACCAAATACTTGTAAGATAGATTATGGTTAACTTGAGCTATAGGATAAGTGTCGCAATAAAACTCCAAGAACAATAAACTTTAGGCCGTGAGGAAATAAGAATCAATAATTTCGCAGCAATCATCTTTATTTAATCACCATGAAAATCAAGAAAGTCTTTAATAAAAATATTTCAAAATGTCTATTATAAAGTTGAACAGACATACAAAGGGTTAGATGAGAGAGAGAGAGCTTCGCGAATTACGTTCTTTTTACACCAGTAGTTAACGAGAGAGTTCACTAGTTGACTCAGTCGCAATCCAGACCGGACTGCTGAATTACGCCAAAATTATTAAAACAGTGCCAAACTTTCCAGCCAAAGCTAATCCATTGTTTCTAGATCAAATTAATATAAATCTTTTGAATTTTGCATGTCCGTTAAAGAAATAACGCCAATCATCAATGCCAAATTTTATCGCCAGAAGACCGTTGAATAAGAGAGACATAAAGTCTGGAAATTATTGCACATCCTGTGATAAAAAAAATCTAAATTACCCTTTAATGATACCACAACGGAAATTATAGCCTAATTTATTTATAACAAAGTGGACCTGCGCAATTTTAGAAGAATAAAAATGTAATTATGTATACAACGGTTTATAAAAATAAATAATATTTTTTTATATTTTATTTATTAAATGATTTAGGAAAGATTATTATTCTGAGAGATGTCATTTAAAAAGAAAATGTTTTTGTTCTCAGAAGATTTATTAATAGCACAAGGGATAAAGTATTATTAGAATTAACATATGTATTATAGACAAAAGCGAATAAATAAAAGTAATTTAGAATTTCGTTATCTATTTTTATTAGCCATTTAATTTATTGAAAATATAATAATTAATTATTGCCTTTATTTGCAGCTATAATTAAAACTCATATATGTGAAGTAACGACTTCACATTCATCCTTTAATATAAATGTTCATTAAAAAAAAAAAAAAAAAAAAAAAACTAAATTTGAATTTATAAAAGCTTCACTGTAAAGCAAATAAGGAAAAATGGGGGCAGGGACCAAGGATTGACTTTCAGATTAACAGAAAATGTTAATCCTCTTCTTTAATATAAAATTTCATTAAAAAAAAAAAAAAAAAAAAACTGAATTTTAATTTATAACAGCTTGACTGTAAAGCAAAAAAGAAAAAATAGGGGAGGGGACAAAGGATTGACTTTCAGAAAAAAGGAAAGACAGATTGGGCCCCCAATGAATATTTGAAAAGTCGGCGCTTACGTTTGTGTATGTTAACCGCTGCTATATAAAGTGATATAGAAAAAAGCTTTGTGATGGCCAAAACACACTATGTTTATTTTTATTATTATGTTTCTAATTTTGAATAATAATTAAACCTCGACGGTAATTTGATTTGCAAGATATAAATGGGAAATTAAAAAAAATTCGTAATTTATTTCTGGTTACGTTTTTTCTGGGGACATTTTTTTCCAGGAGACGTTCTTTCCACGTGAAGTTTTTTTCCTGATACCTACTGTCACTTTATTTTGAATTGGTCATTTTTTTTTTTTCAAATGGTCACCTTATTTTGCATCAGTTTCGTGGTGGGAACTTTGTATAAGCTCCCTCTATCACATATTCCAATTTGTTAATTGCTGACGCAGCCTTAAAATTTCTTTTAAAGGAATTTTAAAAATTCAAAATTCACTCATAAATGTCAAACGCTCTGATTCTGTTCTGCGCATCAGATAACGGTAACTGTAACTTATAGAATTATCTGGTATTTTAAATTAAGTGTACAGTCCCAAACGAGATGATACGAATGTAGAATTTGGTAACACATTTTTTATTCATTGTAAAACTACTGTTAGGGAGAAGATTTATATAAAAGCAATAATTGAAAGAATAAAGAATGTTTATGATAAAAATTCTAAAGAAGATATAGAAATCACTGCGATAAAGGAATCCTGTTTTTAGACTAAGAACAGGATTCGACAAGGATTTATTTAACAAAACTGTATTAAGTGTACTTTTTTTATACATAGGAATTTTCGCTAGTGTTCGGAGACTTTTGTTACCGACTGTAAATATAATGTAAACAATTGATGTTAATTTAGGGTGACTAAACTTTTAAATGGAGAAATGGGAACAAACGTCTAAATGTCTCCACTTTTTGCATCAAAAGTGGGGATACCGTGCATTTTCTAGTCTTACATTTAATAAGAAACAGGCATGACGTCACTCGCAGTCACGTTATAGGTAGAGTGGCAAAACATTCGTGTTTCCACCAATATAGGTCGATCTTTTGCCACTCTAGAGTGGCAAAGATTGGTTGAAGGAGCCTTTCCTTATAGAATAATTCAAATTCTAGATTAAAATAACATAAGTAGACATACGCAATACCTAAGAATATGCTTCTCTATGTTTTTTTATAATTAGTTGGCAGAATATCTTCACTTTTGCAAATCCTGATAATTTATCCATTATTACAGCCAGCAGCAAAATTATTGAAGCCCGCATCTACATTTTTTTATATTTTATTTTTAGTTCGATTGCTAATTTTTATCATCAACTTACTTTTTTGCAAACAGCATAAAGATTAAGATCATGAATCGATAAATATTTACTTCACAAAACAGTATTAGATGCATATCTTTTAAGTATGAATTAATGCTAGCGTTTTAATAATATTGCTGCCGACTGTACATACATTTGTTTTTAATACAATCTTAAACAGAAATTTTCTCCAAAATCACAGAATACTTTTACCATTTTAGATTTCAAAAGTTAGCTTAAATAGTGTATAATTCTTAAACAAATACAGATTATTAAAACAGCAATCCAATTTTATAAATATAAGAAATTTACTTGACAGAGCTAATTTGTAGATTTTTAAAATCATTTGTGACATAAATAAACAAAAATTTAATCATGCTAGTGTAAGAAACTAATATTCTTTTAATTCCCACATACAAAAGTATTTTTAACTTTATTTATAATGCAGTATTATTTACCTACTTTGAAGCAATATTCGCAAACGATGGCAAAGAAATATCTAGCTGACGTAGCGACTGCTTTCTGATGCTTAAGGACGCTGGATATAGTGAGAAGTGATAACCAGATTCTGCAACAAACATTGGAATCCTCTCTTTTTTTCAAAAGTTGGGGTTAATGGGGACAAATTCTGAAAAATGGGATCCCCAGAGGGCAAACTTTTTTCTTAGGACAAAAGTTAAGGTGACCATATTTTCAAACACTGATTTGAGGACAAATAAAGTACCGTCCCCAAATTGTATGAAATTTTGGGGACATTGAAAACTATATTCGAGAACATAACAGACTAGTACCTATATACATTAACTAGTATGTTGTGGCCACCACAAGACTTTCTTCTATATTTTCCTATACAAATTCTCTCAGTAACAATATGAAAAAAAAAACGATTTTTTTTCCAATATTTTTTTTTTTTTTTGTTAAAAAAAAAAAAATGATAAATTTGTTTTAAATTATCACATATTTATAGTTCAACCATTCGTTTTAAAGGTATTGACGAGACCTTTCGAAAGATACCCATCTTGAAAATTTACCCCCCCCCCCCGGGGGGTACTCCCCCCCCCAGGAGGAGAAGCGATGCCCCCACATGCACACATTTTTTTTCCAAATTAACTACTACTATTTTTAATAATTCATATTAATTTTACTATCACACTATCACAGGTTAAGAATAACTCTCATTATGTACATTTATACGAAATTGTGTCCTTTACTGCCATGTTAAAAATTTGGAAAAAATACGATCACAGTGCCACCTGTAGAGCGATTGATCCCCAAATCTAATCAGCACCAGTTTATGTCAGGGGCCAACTAAATATTAAGTTTGGTTAAATATCGTTAAAAAAAAAAAAAAAAAAAAGATTGATTAATTTTCCAAGTTTTTTTTCCGTTAAAAGTAAAAAAAATCGATAACTTTGTTTTAAATTATCACAGATTTATAGTTCAACTATTCGTTTTAAAGGTATTGACGAGACCTTTCGAAAGATACCCATCTTGAAAATTTACTCCCCTCGAGGGGAGACTTCCCCCCCCCCCCCAGGGGAGGTGGCGAGGCTCCTACATAAACAAAATTTTTTTCCCAGTTGACTATCTCTATTATAAATATTTCTTGTAAATTTTATAATGATTACTAAAAAATAATTCTCTTTATGCACATTTATACAAAATTTTGCCCTATGTCACCATGTTAAAAATTTAGAAAAAGCGATATGGCAACGCAACCAGTAAGACAATTTTTACCAAAAGTTGATAGGCACTAATTTATGTTAAGGTGCAACAACATACCAATTTGTATGAAATTCTGTGCAGTAGTTCCTGAGATACAGTTGCCACAAAATTTTGTCACACACACACAGACTGACAGACAGACAGACAGACAGACATTTTCTAAAAATGGTCAAATCGTGTTCTACAGCTCTCAAATCCCGAGGTCGAAAATTTTTACGAATCCAATACTTTCTTCTATTGAATATAGAAGAAAGTAATAATAATAATAAAAAAATAAAAATAAAAAATTCCCTGATTTATGCATTACAAAATACACTGAAATATTCTTTTATATCAAAAATTGTTGAACCCAAGGAATATTTAAACAAATTAAATTATCTCAGCATTAAATTTTTAAATTAAAATAATTAAATCTGATCTATAGAATACTTTTGCACTAAATTTCCTTTTGATGCAATGAATTAACTGTTATTTTAAACACTTTCATAAATAATCATACTTTGTAAAGTATAATACTTACTACGATGTTAATTTATACCTTTATTATTTATCAAGTACTTTTTATTATATACCGGGTGATCCAAAAGTCAGGACAAACTTTAAAAATGAATAATTCGAAAACGAATCAAGATACAAAGATACGGTTTGCACCAAACGGATGAAAAAGAAGGCGGGTTTTGTGTGGCAAAGAAAAAAAAATAGTTCTGTTGGCGACCAACAGATGGCGCTGTCGTATTTCTGATGTAGGATTATGCAAAGCAACAAACGATATAAAAGGAACAAATACAGCAGGTAATGGTAGTCGAAGCTTATATGCATCGAAATATCGCATTCTCAGTCGCTACTTTAATCACGCATGGCCTCCAAGATCTCCCGATCTGGCACCCTGTGACTTTTGGCTGTGGGGATTCTTAGAAGTCAAAAGTGTACCGCGACCAACCGGCATCACTAGCAGCACTGAAAGATGCCATCCTCCAAAATGTGTCTGCCATAACGCAAGAAATGCTACTAAATGTTGTGAACGATGTGGTGAATCATCTCACAGCTGTACTTCTGAATGATAGACATTGAACAGTTACTGTAGTAGTTCTAATTAACTGTAATTAAGCTGACTTGTAAGTTGTCAACATTTTTTTTCATTTGTAAATCATCATCTTTTGGTGAAATAAAACACTATAGCGCCATTTGTTGGTCGCCAACAGAACTAATTTTTTTCCTTTGCCGCACAAAACCCGGTTTCTTTTTCATCCGTTTGGTGCAAACCGTATCTTTGTATCTTGATTCGTTTTCGAATTATTCATTTTTAAAGTTTGTCCTGACTTTTGGATCACCCGGTATATACTGTAACAAAAAAAAAAAGTATTTAATTGTTTAAAATATATTTAAATTAATACAAAAATAATAGTAATCAAATTATATAATCAAATAAAGTAAATACAAAAAGTTTAGCAAATATAAACTACTAGCAGGTCTACCAGGCGCTGCTTGGGTTGAAGAAGTGCTTATAAAATTTTTGAATTAAAGAAAAATTAAAGTAAAGAAAGTATGATATAAAATTAAATTAAATTAAAATCTTCCAGCTTTATGATATTGCGAGTGAATATTTTGAATAAATGGATTTCAAACCCGACCCAGGAGGTCGGTAAAACATATTGATAGAAATATAGTAATTCTGTGTAAACAATAATCTTAAGGTGTCTTGAAGGATCATATACATAAAAACTGTTTGAAGTTCCTATACTGCAACAACAGGTTATATGTAATTGACAACCAGAGAAATATATCAAGCATCAGCTTGAATTCGAAAATGACATTTCCCGTCCGTTCCTTTTTGTTTTCGTGGCTCTGCGACCATTAAGGACGCATCCTTGGAGATATTAAATTTTTTATTTTTCGTATAGATACTAAACATCGAAATGTATATAAACAGAAGTTAGTTAGTTATATGACCGTTGAGTTTTAGTATCAAAAGTATTTAAACATTAAAATTGAGAGAAAAATTTAACGGAATGAAAAGAAAACTGTAAAATGAATCATAATACGTACTGTCTCAATAAAGTCCTAGTTAATTTAAAATGGAGTTTTTATTATTTAATATCTTTTGAATCGATTATTCGATTAATCTAAAAAATACGGCGTAAGCTATATTTTTTTTTAGGCCGTGGTTAGAGAACCGGCAGCCGGGTAAGCATTATAGACCCGGCAGTCTTCTGCGCTTGCGTATTAGAACTTACGGGTATGGCATACTTGATCTGTATGTAGCTGAAGTGCCGGGTGAAACAGAGAAGGAATATTTTTTGAATGATTCTCATTCCTAACAGGTAAATACATAAAAGTAAACAATAAATAGTGTCAGTCAAGCATATAAGTCTGATGTGTATTTTAACAATTAACAAACAAGCAAATGAATAAATAGCGCCGGTAGCGGTTTTTTAATCAGTCAACATTGTGATCAATCCGGCTGGTGCTGCCCTCTTTCGAAATGATTTGAAACCACAGATTTTCTAAACACCTTTGGAGAAATAACGCAAATTTGAAAAATCAAATTTCTTATATTATGCTGATTAAATTAAACTTTAGATTAATTATTTTTAAATAATTTAGTTTTTAAAAATCCTAATATAATGATAGAAACTATTTTGGCGAAACCATGCAAAGTTATAAATTAAAATTTTTGTACGATACTGATTGAATTATTATTATTATTATCATTATTATTATTATTAAATATATTTAGCTTTTAAAAATCCAAATATAATATATTAGAATAATCATTGGAGAGATCATGCAAAGCTGAAAAAATAACTTTCTTGTACTATATTGTTTATTATTATTATTATTTCTAAATATATCTAGTTTTTAAAAATCAAAACTTAATAAAATAAAATTATAGAATAATCTTTCGAGAAATCATGTAAAGCTTAAAAATTAAATTTCTTGTACTGTATTGATTACATTAAAGTTTAAAAAAATAAATTTTTGTTTCTAAAAAATCCAAATATAATAATAAATTTGCATATGAAAAAAACATGCAAAGTTCAAAAATTATTTATTTATTTATTTACTATACTAATAATTTTTTAAAAATATATTTACTTATTAAAAACCAAAATATAATAATATATTAAAAAATAATCTTTCAAGAAATCATGCAAAGTTTAAAAATTAAATTTTTTGTATCATACTGATTTAACTAAAATTTTTAAAAATATATTTAGTTTTTAATAATCTAAGTATAATGTATTAGAAAAATCTTTGGAGAAATTTCGCAAAGTTTAAAAATTAAACTTCTTGTACTATGTTTATTAATTGAAGATTTAAAAAATATATTTAGTTTTTGAAAATCCAAATGTAACAATGAATTAGAATGATCTTTGGAGAAACCACGAAAAATTGAAAAATTAAATTTTTTTGCACTATACTGATTAAATGAAATATTTTAAAAATATGTTTAATTAAAAAAAATAGGAATATAGAGTAATTTTTCGAGAAATCATGAAAAGCTCAAAAATTAAATTTCTTTTAATATACTGATTAATTAAAAAAAATTATTTAATTTTTAAAATCCAAATATAATAATACGTTAGTAATGTGATGGTTTTTTGTGTAATGTAAAATCCCCCCCCCCTTTCCCAATTTTATACACGTATATTTCAATCATATGCATTATCAATTTTCTTAAATTTTTATTTTTAATTTGCATTCTGAAGTAATATAAGATCTCAGAATTATCTGTAGCATTTGAGCGATTTATTTAGCTTAATTTTATTAACTTATTTATCGAAAGACAACGTTGCAGATAAAGCAAGATATATAAGAGAAAATAAAACTGAATAATGAAACAAATATTGAGCGAGATAAATCAAGAGAGAGAGTTAAAATATGAAACGTGGTCAGTATCAATGAATGCGAATTTAAGCAGCAATATGAATTATCAAAAGCCCGAGTTGATAAAAGTCGTTCACTTTACCGGCAGATGAATAATAAATCCCCCGGCAGTCATACTGCGCAAGCGTCAGAACTGCCGGGAATATAATAGACACCCGGCTGCCTGTTCTCTAACCATTGCGATTCAATAAAGTGACTGCTGAGAACGAGAAACTTGAAACTACTATTTCTGACAAAATTTCATGAAATTAGTTTTTCCTTCACTTCAGACAAATCCAGCAAGATAAAAATTTATATTATGATGGTGTTTATCTCATAAAATAAATAGAAATATTTAAATTCGGGGACATTTAGTATCCTCAAATGATCAAAAATTTTTTGGGGACAAAAAATAAAAATGTTTAAAATTCGGGGGCTATCTTCGAATTTCGAAGACATATGGTCACTTTACTAAAGTCCAAAAATGGGGACAGCCACTGCCCAAAAATCTAGGACGTCTGTCACCCTATATTAATTTCTAACCATAAAAGTATCCAAAATGCTTAAACTTCTCGGTTTAAAACCCGAAGTTCCCAGTTTTTTACGTCTCTAATTGAGAGATGTCACAATTTTCTGAAAATGAAAGTTCATGTAAAAAATTTACACCTTTCTTACCAAACGTCCTCGAATGATGAGGACAGTCCTCGAATTTCGACCTATGTCCTGATAAATTTGAAAATCATTTGAGGACAAACGTCCTCGAATTTACAAATTTGTCCTCAAATTAACACGTTCACGCCGGTGTGACCCACCGCCGAGCACTAGCAATAATGCCTGTCCAAAAAAAGTTCACTTAATACTGCTTTGACTAAGACAATGAGTCGACAAGGATTTATTGAACAAAAGTTTTAAGTGTACTTTTTTTGGACAGGGATTATTACTAGTGCTCGGCGGTGGCCCACGTCGGCGTGAACGTGTTAAATCATAATTTAGCTGTGTCCTCGAATGGTCCTTTTCAATTTGAGGACGCTGCGATGATTTGTCCTCAAATTGGGTTTCAAAAATTTGCTCACCTTACTTATATGAAAATAATAATAATAATAAAGGAAATTATATATCCTTAAATTTTGAAAATAAAATGAAAAACCAGAAGCTTCTTTTTTGTTTTCTAAATAGTAGATATAAAATTTTGCAGAAAATAAAACGTAATTTAGTACGACGGGACTTATTTTAATCTATTCTTCCATACGAAATCATGAAGTAACTGTGTTTCATTTCCTAGCATAAGTTAGTATATTCACTTCTTAAAATTTCTTTGGTAAAGCTTTAGCATAGACCTCCTTGGCGGCTTTTAAATTTTCGCAGTGGTTAGAGAACCGGCAGCCGGGTCTCTATTATATTCTCGGCAGTTCTGACGCTTGCGCAGTATGACTGCAGGGTGATTTATTATTCATCTGCCGGTAAAGTGAACGACTGTTATCAACACATGCTTTTGATAATTCATATTACCGCTTTAATTCGCATTTATTTGTATTGACCATGTTTTAGGTTTTAACACTCTCTTTTTTTATTTTTCTCGTTCTCGTTAAATATTTGTTTCATTATTCAGTTTTATTTTCTCTTATTCTTTTTTCTGTATCTGCTACGTTTTCTTTCATTAAATAATTTAATATAATTAAGCTACATAAGCTAAACATGATTGAAATATACGTGTGTAACGGGGGGGGGGAGATTTTTACATTACACAAAAACATCACATTTCTAATGTATTGTTATATTTGGATTTTAAAAAAATCAATTTATTTTTAAAAATTCTAAATTAATTAGTATAGTAAAATAAATTTAATTTTTTAACTTTACATGGTTTCTCGAAAGATTACTCTACTATATTATTATATTCTTATTTTTAAAAATTAAATATTTTTAATTTAATCAGTATAGTACTAAAAAAATTAATTTTTCAACTTTTCGTGGTTTCTCCAAAGATCATTCTAATTTATTATTATATTTGGATTTTTAAAAACTGAATATATTTTTTTAATCTTTAATGTAATAAATATAGTACAAGAAGTTTGATTTTTAAACTTTGCATTATTTCTAGAAAGATTTTTCAAATACATTATATTTATATTATTAAAAACTAAATATATTTTTAAAAATTTTAGTTTAATCAGTATACTACAAAAAAAAAAAAAAAAAATATTTTTAACTTTGCATGATTTCTTGAAAGATTATTTTAATATATTATATTTTGATTTTTAACAACTAAATATATTTTAAGAAAAATTATTTTAATTAGTACAGTAATAAATAAATCAATAATTTTTCAACTTTGCATGGTTTCTTCATAGGTTATACAAATTTATCATTATATTTGGATTTTTCAGAAATTAAATATATTTTTTTTAAAACTTTAATCAATATACTACAAGAAATTTAATTTTTAAACTTTACATGATTTCTCGAAAGATTATTCTAATATTTTATTGTGTTTTGATTTTTAAAAACTAAATACATATATATATATATATATATATATAAATAATAGATAACGTAATAAAATTTAATCTTAAAATTTAGCAATTAATAGAACTAAAACAATAACAGCACACTAAAATATAGAACTGAATTTAACATAGAGGAAAGAATGACACAAAAAATTGCGATATAGATAAGGAACCAATGAGTTACCATATATATATATATATATATTTATTTAATTTAATCAGTATAGTACTAAATTTTTTTTTTTTTTTTTTTTTTTTTTTACTTTGCATGATTTCTCCGATATTCTAATATATTATATTCAAATTTTTAATCCCTAAGTCTACTAAAAGTAAAAGAAAAAGCCAATCAATCAGTTAGTACAAGAATTTTAATTTTTCAACTTTGCATGGTTTCACCAAAGTAGTTTCTATTATTATATCAGGATTTTAAAAAACTAATTTAAAAAAAATCTAAATTTTAATTTTATCAGTATAGTACGAGAAATTTCATTTTTAAAATTTGCATGTTTTCTCAAAACTTTTAATTTTAGAAAATCTTTGGTTTCAAATTGTTTCGAAAGATGGCAGCACCAGCTGGATTGATTACAAAGTTGACTGGTTGAAAAACAGCTACCGGCGCTTTTCGTTTGTTAATTGCAAAAATACACATCAGACTTATATGCTGGACTGACGCCATTTATTGTTTACTTTTATGCATTTGTCTGTTAGGAATAAGAATAATTAAAAAAATATTCATTGTCTGTGTCACCCGACACTTCAGCTACGGATCAAGTATTCCATACCTGGAAGTTCTAATATGCAAGCGCGGAAGACTGCCGGGTCTATAATACTTACCCGGATGCCGGTTCTCTAACCACGGCCTTAGATTTTTGTTGTCATTTTGGCGATGAATTGAAATTGCTATCGCAATTGCGTTAGTAAAGATTTTGGCGAGAAACGTCGAGCTAGTTCAGAATAAAATTTCAAGCTTTGACAAGGGTTTCTACACTGAAGTTGTTCCATTTCTCTAGCATGATTTTTTTCAATTTTATTTTAATAATAATAATAAAAAAAAGGTTTGCACGTTCACTTTTTCTTTTTGATATAAAAAGAATTTTTTTATTTTTGACATCAATTTGTTTTTATTTTTTAACAATTTTAAAGTTAAAATGGGGTTTTTATTTGATATCTCTTTTGAATCAATTATCCGATTGAACTAAAAAATACAGCATTAGAGATATTGTCCTGATTAACAAGTGCGCCAATTTTTGATAAAATCCAATAATCTGAACTAAAAATTCGGACAACATGATAAACTTTGAGCTTTGCTTTATATACAGTCGGTAACAAAATTGTCCGAACACTAGCAAAAATTCCCATGTAAAAAAAAGTACACTTCATACGGTCCTTGTCGAATCCTGTTCTTAGTCAGTGTAAAAACATGATTCGATAAGGATTTATTTAACAAAACCGTATGAAGTGCACTTTTATAACATAAGAGTTTTAGCTAGTGTTCGGACACTTTTGTTACCAACTGTACCTAGATAAAAACAAAAACGTTTGCATGTTCGTTCAAGATGATACATAATAACTGGTAACGACGCTGTCGTAAAGAAATACTACAACCTGTCGTCAGAGCCTGATTAACGACGGACCGATTTTTAAAATATAATAAAAAATATACAATACTGCTCTTGAAAATAGTATTTAATGAGAATTTTACTTCTGAAAGCAAAATAAAATGTTTTATAAAGGTAAAATTTTACTCATTATGCAGTTTTTTATGAAATAATTTGAAAAATTAAGCTTTTTTTTTTTTTTTTTGAACAAGTGGTAAAACTATGGATAAATAATATATGGAGCCCAAATAATGCGTATCAGGTCCTGAGCTCACTAATGGATTCATCGGGCACTGCCTGATAAATCAGACTTTTATCAAGTATTAAACCTTTTTGTAAATATGCATTATTATATATCTAAGAGGAGCTTAAACATATAAATATATCAAGTGTTTATTTGTTTATTCTTCTATCTTGTTGGAAACTTTGACATTTAAAAAAAAAAAAAAAAAAAAAAAAAAAAAATCTTAATCATTTTATTCGGCGGGGAAAAAATAAATAAATTGTAATCTATTTCTAGCAATAAAATAAAAATTTCAATACTGATTGTAGATTTTTTTTTATTCTGGGTTGGGGAATATGTCCCCTTAATTCATAAGGATCGTTTTCTGGAAATGACAATCAAAACACAGATGGCATCCGAAATCTTCTAGCAACAAAAAGAAAACTTTGTTTTCGGTGGCTTTATATTGGCAACATTGTAACAAAATCTTCTCAAAAATGGTCTATAACTAACATTTAAATATGGATGTGTTGTTAATGTAGTGTAGCATGTGCTTTTTCATTTATTTTGCTCAGTTTTATCTGTTATTATGATCACGTTTTGTCGATAGTGTTTCATTTTGTTAATCATTGTTTATCTTTGTAATTCGGGAGCGGAAATTTTAATATCAATCAGCTGAATGATGGCAACCCCTGAAGCTCCAAGTCCTGATCCCAATTTACCAGTTCTAGGTAAATAACACTTTTTTTGTTTTTTTGTTTTGTGTTTTTTTCATTAATTAAATGGAATCATTTTCAGAAATCTATTGTATGTTTTTAGATTTTTTTTTTATTTTTTTTTTCTATTTAATTATTATTATTATTTTTTATTAAATTAACATTATATCATTAAAAGATACTATGTTTATTTTATAATGATAAAAGTATTTATTTTATTTTCGTGCTTTTATTTTTCTAATATATCTTTATTATTAAATTAATGTTGTTTCACGCTTCTATTTTGTGCACTAAAAGATATAAAACTGTTTTTATTATAGAAATAATATTTATATATTAAATTTAAAAGAAATTAATTGAAGCGGAAGAAATAGTAAACATTGTAAACTGTATTTATTGCGACATTACAAGTTTTTTCTCGCTTTAGATCAATTTAATTATGACAAAATCTGATATTTTCTTCTCTTGTAAAGGTTTAATTTTTTTTCTTTACTATTTCATATTAATCATTTTAAAGAAATATTTTCTTTTTTGAAGCATATGCTATAAATCCTGACATTTAAAGATTAATATATATATATGCACATTCCATACACAATCATGTATTTCAATACTATCGTATCGAATAAAACAATATGGTTTTAAATTAAATTAGTTAACATTTATTTTGGTCAAAGATAAATTATGTTTCATTTTGATAATTAAGAATCTAACCTTGTTTAAGGTTGTCTGATTTTATTTGACATGCATTTGTGTAATAATTGTGTTCTATTCATTTAAAAATATAATTCGTTAACTCTTTTTTCTTTTCCCTTAATCGTATTTTACCTAAATAATTAAGATGTTGAAATATCTATAATGTTTATTCTAATATAAATGAGGAATTTAAAATGTGTTTGGAGATTTATTATTAAAAGGATTCAGAACTTCTTCAGAATGCTATCTTATTTATTTTTGGTGAAACTATAGTGTAGGGCCCAAATTTGTGGTAATAAGTACAAAACTTTGAGTAAACACCATAAAATAGAAGAACTCGCAACAATTTGTTTTGGGTTGAAAGAAAACACAACCCTTCATCAGGCAAACAAAGTAGGCACGAGTGCTGCAATGTAAACAAAGTGGCAGGGGTGCAGAATATGTCCGAACACCCTAACAAGGTTCGGGGGAAATTTAAACAGACTGGGAAAATTTTGAATATTTTTTTAAGAGAAAATAGAAATGTAAATCAAAAATAACAATTTGCTACTTTGAAGTGCTTATACACTGACAGCGATATTTTTATGTTACACTGTATACTTATTCTCTTAAAGATTTATTACATAGAACAAATGACTTTGTATAGCAAAGTAGATTTTTGCATTATTGAGGGAAATTTATACTGTGTTTGGGGGAAATTTCCGAGGTTTGAACATTTTCTGCACCCTTGCAAAGTGGCAACACAACAATTGTTGTAAGTTCTTACATTTTATAGTGTTTATTCAAAGTTTTGTACTTCTTACTTTTAAAACTCCAGCTTTGTAGTTCTTCCTTATAGTTTTTTTTTTTCCAGAATTGTGGATTGAATCAACATGTTGTATAGTATCATCAACATGATATCTAATCATTAGAAAAATTCTTTCCATTATTCAATAAGGGAAAAAATAATAATTTGATTCAGTTACTACGAAAATTATTAGTTTTATTTATGATTAGATGACTTATAACTACCAATATAATAATAGCTAGAAAGTAAACTTAGTACATAAAGAAAATGTTGCTAATATTAACACATAATAAATAGATAGGTTGCTCTATAGTATTGTGTTCAATAGACTGCAAAAAACACATTGAAAGTTATTTTATTTGATAGTGATGAACAGTGAAATAGATGTTTTTATATGTAAATGTTTGGATTGTATATATATGGAATTTAATATAGGTCATAAGGTGTGCAGTGATTATTGTTGTGAAAAGAAATCATTTTAGAAAGGGTTTGATGTGTCCAATATTATGGTTTATTCCATCATTGGGTTATATAATCTCACTGACTTGCATCCTGTATCTGTTTGATCAAGATTCCATTGCTGGCCAACGATATATTAATAATATTCTGCATCTACATTACACCTTTTTGAAGTGCTTTCACTAGAAATGTTGCATTTTATGGATGATAAATGCAGCTTATCGCACATAGACTATCGAAAATTCTCTTGATGCTGAAGATATCTATTAGAGTCCATCTGTCACATTCATTTTTAACTAATTTCATTGAAAATATGCAATGTATTGCTATTGTTTGGGAAGATGTGTGCTGTTCCACAGTTTCCTTCTACAAACAAGTATGTACTCATCAATGCAATGAGAAAGGAATAATGAGATGATTTGCTTCAGCAGTCTTGCTACTTTGAGTATGTAGCAAGACTGCTGCATACTCAAATTATTGATAAATTTCTGCACCATGCTGAAATTTATCTTGCATTATATGGTGTACACATGCCACACTAATATAACAATTTTTATCTATTAAAAATTCTTAAATATGTATTCTCTCTCCCCTTCCCCCCATTTTATACAATCTCTATTTTTTATCAATTTTACTTTAAATGCAAGTTATTTCATCGTTTTATATTCAATAACATTTGTATTGGCTGTTTAATTTTACATCATTAATATTAACAACTTAAGAAGTTAATTGTTTAGTAATTTTAACCCTTTAACCATGTAGCAGTTTTTTAGCATGTCTGTTTAATGATTTATAAAATATAAATACTATGCAAAGTGTGAGTATGAAATTTTGTTTATGAATAGTACTACAGTTATTTAATTATCTAGTAACTTATGTTTAATAAAAATAACTTTTAAAAGTAACTTTATAAAAGTAACTTATGTTTTAAAAATTTGGCATGCTATCCCCTAGTAGCAGAACCAGTACAGTACAGCACAGCAGCGAGCGCTGCAGAATGTTTAAAGTTTTTCCGATTAATTTAACAATTCAAAAAGATATAGCTAAGTTAAAAAATATTTAAATATAATTTGCATTATGTCTATAGATTACTGTGTTTATTGCATAATTCTTAATTTTCTTTCTCTTTGAGATAGAAATTTTATATAATTTATTTATTGCTATATTTTTTTTTTTGATATCTGACTTGATAAGGCATATCTGGATCGCAGATAAATTTTGTTTCGCTGCAGATAGATACTGAAATTTCTGCTACTGGGTGCTAGCCTTTTATTTCAAGTACTGCATGATGGAAAAAGCCATTTGACATGGTAGAAATGTTAACTAAGAAAAAGTGGCCATTAATTGAATATATATATATCGCCACTGATAAAATAGTTATTACTAGCTATTGACTGTTAATGAAATTTCCCAATTTTGTATTTTGCACTTTATTTCTTGGTAAATCTGTATAATCAAACAATATATTCACTTTTTCACAAAATCCATCTTCTTTTCTTTAACTGTATCCTATGTATATTTTTTCAACAAAATTTTTATATTGAATCATGTTGGACATGCTATCAATATTGTTGTCCTCATGGTCTACTTCTACTACCACATGTAGATTTTTATTTACTTCTTCTTTCTTATTCATAAGTTTTCTCTCCTTAAGTTTTCTCTCCTTAGTGTAGCAATTTTCAAAAGTATTATATATATATATGGTACTAAATATTAAAAGAATTAAAAAAATAAACAATAAAATTTCATTTAATAAATGGCAAAAACCTTACTCTGGGCTCCATCTTAGTTACTTTCACTGGAGGCCCCGGGCACCTTCAGAGTGCAACTTCAACGGTAGCGCTTCTGGGTTCTGGCAGTAAGTGCTTTATCCTCTTGTTTCCCAGGATCAGTTGGTCGATTCCTCAATAGATGGCTCCAAACTCGATCAATGTCAGTACAGGGCTCGTTGCCATTGCAAGAATTTAAGTTACTAAGTATTTCAACAGTTTTGTGGTAGTATGCGTAGATTGGATTTTCGTAATCTGCGATCGTTGTAACTTTATCGAAGTGGATATCAATGTCCTCGTTTTGTGCGGTTTTAGCAAGTGCGGTAGTACTCTTGTTAAATTTTATATCTGAAACGTGTCCCTTGACACGGTTTTTTACCCTTCTCTTAGTACCTAACTCCGATGTTGTGCCCGTTATTATTTCCCTGCCGGGAGAATGGAATGTTGTAAATACCAGCGGTTTCAAGTGGGTCAATAGGATCTTTATCATTATGAATGAGCTGATAAATATTACGATTAGGTTTGATCGGTATTTTTATATTGTGCTTAGCGGCTTAATTTTTGATGAAATTCCACGATCAAACGGAATGCTGTAACTAAATTTAAGGGGAGTTTTTGCTGGTTGGGAATATGATTCATTTTCTTAATACGTTTATGGTATAATTTATAAACTAAGTTTTTCGGATAACCTGCATTAGTAGTGATTTGTTGAATAAAGTTTAGTTATTCTTGAATGTTTTTGAGGGTGGAACGAGCTAAGATCGCACGGTTAATAGGCAATCTGATGGCATTAATTTTGTAATTGTATAGAGTTTTGCTATGGTTGTTGATTATTTCGAAATAATATTAAGTTTGAAGACGTCAGAAAAATAGCAAATTATCAAAATCATAGGTATGCTGCTTTTAGAGAATCTATTGAAATTTTAAGTTTTTCAAATTCGTGTAATGGCAACGATGGGGCAGGGCTAGACCGACAGTGGCGCCAAATGCTTAAGAGTAGGATGGCTAGGAAAAATATCAGTTTCGTGAAACTTCAAACACTGTGTTTGCCATTGAAAAAGCTGGGGCGTCTCAGTGAAACTGTTCGGCTGAAGAAGACATGAAGTTAATTAAAGGTTGTACATATTTTTAAATAAGTTAAAATTCTAATTATCACGCCAATTAGTGAGTTGCACTCCAGGATTTAGAAAAGTTATTTCTACTATAAGTATCGATTTTGAAAAAAATCATACAGATATTTCTAATTCATTTGCCGGTTTTAATGCATTTTAAATGCCTATTTTTATTTGAGACAGATCGTCTACTCTCTGGGAGGATCTAGCGAAGCAAGCAAGTGTTCGAAAAAGATATCATTAAAATTACAAAGAAGAAGCATTTAAAATTAATATCTCAAAAAACTAATTACAATAGAATTTTTTTTTTTTTTAATATCTCCTTTGGAACGCTTCTATGCAGCTGTATATTAATTTTTGTACTTTTACGTTCCGTATGGGCTAAAAATATAGATGAACAGACATACAAACAAACATCTTTTATTATTATAGGTGTTTTTTTTTAGGGGTGGTGCTGAAAAGATATCATGCCCCAGGTGCCAGTTATGCTCGCTACACCACTTCTTATATGCCAAAGAAACTGTGTATAAACCTTCCAGTAAATGGGGAAAATTGTAGAATTACAGCATCACTTGCCAGCCAATATACATCCAAATTAAATCAACGTAGTTTTTCTTAACCCTGCTGCTGTGTTTAGGTCCATTTCGACCCAACATCAACATACATGCAAATTTGTATTTTATGTAGACTACACTCCGTAAAAATATTATATAAATTGTTATGTAAGTTTAATTGAAAAATAGGAAATGAAAGTACAGTTATATATTGAAATTTAGAACTTTTAGTCTTGTTTGGACTTTATTTCGTACATTTTAAAATGAATGTCCATTTCGTCCATTAGTAATGAACACAGCAGCAGAGTTAATGGCTCTCTCACTTGTACTTAATTACTATAGATACAGAAACTGAGATACATTAAATGGGAAAACTGTTGTGTCCAGTAGCAGAAATAATACAGCATATCAGAAATGCTGCAGATTGTTTTAGGCTCTACAGATTAATTTGACAGGTCAAAAAGAAATGCCAGGTATGAAAAAAGATTTTAAGTGGAATTTCCAATATGTTTTTAGATTACAATTTTTTCGTATATTCTTAATTTATTTTCTTTGTAGATGCAAATTTTACATATTTCATGAATTGCTAATATGCTAATACATCTTGTGATATCAAATTTGGTTTGGTAGGGCAACCTCCTGTAGGGCGATATTACAAAATGCTAAATAATACTAATTTATATCAAGAACCTACCAAATTTAAAGGTTTGTGAAATTTTGTCCGTTATTTCATGAGATACAGCACTTATAATATTTTGATAACACACAAACATTTTCTAAAAAGGTCAAATTGTGCTCAGGAAATCTTAAAAAGAGGCAAATCCATCAAAAACTGCAAGTTCAAAATTTTCCCGAAACAGTACTTTTTTCTTATATATTGAAGAAAATAAAAACAGAATGTTTCTGTGGATTTGATTTAATTAAATCTATGTGGGTTTAAGTCACAAAAAGTTTGCTCATTGAAATCGAAAAAGATACCTTGAATAACACTCTGTCAGGAGATTCATCAAGAAGTTTAGTATATATTTCGCTGATATTTTTCTACATAATCAGGGGTAGGGGGGGGGTTCTATCCAGAATAAATTTAATGCTTCTTAGCAACACCTTCACAAAAGGAAGCTAGAAAAGGGGTGTGTGGAGGAGACTCTCTCACTCTTAAAAATATTAGACTTCTAACCCCCCCCCCCCCTCAAAAAAAAAAAAAAAAAAAAAAAAAAAAATGCACTGCAAGTTTTTGTGAGCCTCGCAGCATGGAACACCTGATAAATATTTTCAATTTAGGTATTTAATGGAGGCATAAATATATAATTTAAATACCTATTTTCATTTATGTTACCTGATGGGGGGGTTCATTTGACCAACATTTATAGTTTTATACCGGTTGATCCTTGATAATGTCAAGAAAATAACTAATAGGCATAGAGTTTAAAATATCTTGAAATAAAAGTTATATATGTAGACATATTTCAATTAATTTTACTGTTTCTGTATGAATAACTTGGGCATTTTCATAATCCTTGAAATTTATCTAAATTCTTTTAACATAATAATGTGTTTGATGAACATTTAAAAGTTTCTTTGCATTTTTTAACTGCTTAGAAAGACAGTCATTCTTTTCTAATCTACTATAAACCATTTTAATATAAGTTGAGATAAAATGTGATGTGATGATTCCAGACATGGTAGTACGTTCGCATGTAACATGACTGTAGAAATGTTCTATAAGTGCTTAAAATTTTGTGTATATTACTGTATATTTACATACAAATTTTAAAATATATAATTAGAGGATTTAAACAAATGTAATTATTAAACATATTTAATGTTTACACATAAGTTACTCAAGATTTTTGTTAATTTGGAATTTTTTATTATTATAGGTTCACCATGTCCGGAAACAGCTAAAGAAAGCTCTTTAGATAATTTAATGGAAAAATTGCGGGCAAAATCTGCTCAATATAAATCGTGGAATGAAATGACTAAGTCCTTAAGGATAGCAATAGCAGTAAGCTTGTGTGAAGTTAATTTTGTAGCATTAAAATTAAAATTCTTGTGACTGATACTTATGATTATTAATTTAAAAAATATTTAAGAAATCTTGAAAAAATATTTTTGATTTATCTGTTGTTGTGTTTATAGGAGAAGAGGCATTTGATGAATGCAGGTGAAAGAACTCAACTCCAGAGAGTGTTAGATACTTTACAGAAATCTATCAAAGGTATTAGTTTTTGTGTTACTGCTCTTAGAAATAAATCTTTAAAAATCATAAATTATACTTTTAACTGTTAATTCAATGTAGCTATTTTTTTTTTTTTTTTTCATGGAGACAATTATTATACAAGATTTTTCATTTTTCAGTTACATCATTACAATCTATGGTTGAAAGGCTTGACAGCATTACAAGGCAACAAGGGTAATTTTTTTTTTTTTTATGCTTCACATGAAAATCTGTTGCATTTTTCAATTTTATTTTTCAGCATTTAAAAAGATTGTTCTTCTAATTTTCTGTATTTCTTCTCCATTTTCTTTCTTTTTGATATGATGTTTTCTGCATCCTGTAATTTTATGTTTAGTTAGTCCAAATATTTCTATTCATTAAAAAATAAATAAATAAAAGTCATGACCCTTCCTACCAGTTGTTGAGAGGTATTACTCTAAATTGACAGATAGGAGGTGCTAGATTCGAACCTAGGTTGTGTTCTTCGGCCTAACTGTTTGGAATTTTCCATTGTTTTCTCCAAAACTTGTGTAAATACAGGCTAGGACTCTTCTGCAGACAACATCCCATCCAATCCTAGGACCCATACAAAGTCAATTAGCCTTATCCCAAACACCAAAACAAAAAAGTGATTTTTACAAGTTTTAGAATAGTGAGCTATGTTTAAATTTAAATATTTTTGGATAAATTTTTGTTATTTAAAGAATATATAGTGTTTAAACTTAAGGAAATCACGCTTGAACTATCATATCTGTGTATGTCATTTATTGCATGATTTAAAAACAAATAATTGCAAGAAATTAAAATTTGATATTTTGTAGAATGAATGAGGGTGCTACTTGAAAACAACTCTCACAGAAATATATGTTTAATAAAACTTCTTCTAAAACTATTTATAAAGTCCATTCATATATAGCACTTCTTGTCTTATCTCTTAATCTGTAGTATGGCTTTATAGTATTCAGATGCACATAAGAGAAAGTTGCATGAATGCCAAATCCCATTACTTTTTGACTGAATTAAAAGGATTTATTTGATTATATCAAAACAAAAAACTATTATGTGTACTGTAATTGATGTAAAGTATTACTCATTAGTTTCTTTTCTTTTTTTTTAGACTCAAATTTTCTTCTGGAACACCTAACACTGAATGTTACATTTTTTCCGATATGTTTTATGTGGAAGTAGTTATGGAACCAACTGGTGCCATTACCGATGTTAAAATTGCTCACCAAGATGATCCTGTGGTAACTGTCTTTCTCTGTTAAAAAATTGTTTATTATTAAAGTTGTTAATTTTTAATTATTTTCTAATGAAGAATCAATTATATGTATTTATATCATGTATGCTTTCCAGAAAGTGTAGCATCATATGCTAATTAAATTAACTGAAAATAAAACAGCAATGTGCTGCAAGCAAACTCAAACAAGACGACTACCATAATATGTCTATCCCAGTACAAAAATCAAAATTGAAAGGATATGAACAAGAAAAGGTTATTCCTTGGCAAGAGTGGTGTTGACAGAGGTAACAATACTCTCCCAAAAGGACAAAAGTGCACATAATAATACAGTGGTGGTCAAAATTATAAGGACAAGGGAAAAATCGGCAAATCTTGTCTATCGTTCACTGGAAAAATTATCAAATTTTATGGCAGGGAACCAATGATAAATGAAGCAGTTTTCATTGGTTTTTAGGGAAATATATGGGAAATTGGCATTCATAAAATTTATTTTGGATTTAGACAGCCCTGTGATTTGGACAAAATTATAAGGACAACTGTATTTTTGTATTCTAAAAATCGCAATTTCCATGATTTTTGTTCTCCACTCGGCACTCTTAGATGACATAAATGCCTAGAGAGCAATTGGGAGCGATGTATTCCATTTTTGGAGTCATGCCGCTGGAACTAGAAATTCGAAGTTTGAGAAAAGGAAAGTTTTTTTTTAAATTTTTCATGACTTGTCAAATTGCGACAAAACTAAATAGCTAGATAATGGTCATGTATAATTTTCTTTAAAATACTGGCAAATATGGATGACAAAGACGCACAAGTAGGCCATATTATGTTTATGTGTGTAAGAAAAGACTGATAATAAGGCACGATTGCTCATTAAAAAAACAATTATCAACGGAAATTAAACAGAAGTTAAACTTATAATGCAGTGCTTGAACTGTTGGATGTGTTTTATAAAAAGAAATAAAGGTTCTTGTCATGACCACCTCTTACAAAAGTTTTTAATATATTTTCGAATGAGTCTTTTAAATTTATGTAGCATTATTACTGTAATTTTTATTTTGTTAAATTTGTGTTTTGACTTTTATTTCATTGAAACATAAATAACCTTTTTTCATTGTTTTCTTATTATTGTCTACATTTTTATCTGACCAAAGATAAATTAAAAAAAAGAAAAAGAAAAATCTTGTTTGCTGTTGCCCTTTAAATGCAGAATCATGTTGACTTCTAAGGCAGTAATTTAATAGAATAAACTATAGTCGACTATGAAATCTGCAATAGTTGGGCCCAAGGCTTTTGCAGATTATAGAATTTTGTGAATTATAGGTCATTGCTTTGTTTACGTACATTTGTCTTATTAGAGCATAAATCTGAATTGTTAATGTAAAAATTAAAATACAAATTACATTAAATAAATAATTTAGTTTATTTAAAACAAAACTATACACAAAAGCACATTTTATGTATTAATTAATAAAATATACAGATTGATTTATTTAGTTCTTACATAATATTAAAATAACTTTTTGTTTAGTGTAATTAATGTATATATTACTATAATTATTTATTCTACCATTTGGTAGAAAATCTTTCTAATGTAAGTCCTACCACATGACAATAAAGTTGCTTTAAAATTTAATATTTAAAAAATGATAATTTAAATCTGTTTGAAAACTTTTTTTTTTTTCATTGAATATTATTTCATATTTTTAATTTTTCTTCCCTTCTAGTCCTGCCCTGAATTAGTCAAAGTTTTGAGGTGAGAATTTTTTTTAAAGTTTTATTTGATACAGTTTATTTGAAAACTATTTAATAAGCGTTTTGATCAATTGCATTTTATAAATAATAGTTGTATAATTATGTTTATTTTGTTTTCTTTTAATTCTGGTGCACAGGGAAAGAAAAAATACCTTTTTGTCAGAAATTTTTAATTTAATTTTTTTTTTTTTTTTTTTTTTTGTGCAGGGGAGGGGGGGGGGGGATATGTCTGGTTATTTAAAAAAATAAAATCCTTTAAATAGTCCTTTAAAAAATATTTTCTACAATACTTTCAAAGTTTATCTGAGCATTTTAATAGAAATTAATAACATATTCACACATTGTAATCAATCAGTAAATTTCATTGTTGCTTCGTAGTTTCATTATTATTCATCTGCTTTGAAATTTTGCTTTTTAAAATCCATATGACTCCTATTCTGGTCTTGGCAGGCTGGGGGGAGTGTTGCCAGCGTCAAACTAGTTTAACCCCACAGGCAAGTCACAAGTCTTGCTGCCTGCCGCCTTCCTTTCTTTATTAAGTTTCTTAAATTATTTTTTCACAAATTTGGATATAGTTTATATTCTTAAGTTAAGAATTGTTGTGTTAGTTTATTGTTTCATTTGTTTTGCAGGCTGTTAATTAATATATCTGGATTCTTTAAATATGTGTGTTTCATCCCCTGATGATTTTTTTTTTTTTTTTTCATTTTTCTGAACTTCTCCTACATAAAGAAATTTTTAAATTTTATTGGTCATTGGTGTTTCAGTGATCTTGTATCTGTTGCTTGGCTTCTACTATGCTTAATAGATCATCATTATTATGTGTATATATATATTTGTGGTCTTACCCATTCAAAAATATGAAAGCTATTTTGAAGAGAGAGAGAGAGAGAAAATGGGGGGGGGGGGGGAAGTATATACTTATTTAAAAAGTTTCATTTTGAAAATATAATTTCTTACTTTCTTTCTTTCTATAACTTTGACTATAAGATAGTTTACATGACAGATTTTCAGATATATAAAATATTTTAAATATTGTTTAATAATACTCTGAAAAATTTTCTTCTTTTTTTTATTTTATAGTATTGTGCTTAAATAATGCAATATTTTAGAAAAGGAGAGAGAGGTAGGGGGAAAAAACTAAAAATTTTTTAGGAAGCTCAATTTTTATTTACAAGTAATAAAGATTTTGGTGTATAATTTTAACGAAAATATTAATAAATATAAAAACCTAATAGTAAACAATTTTATAAATATATGTGCATGATTTTATTTTACGCATTTTGAACTTCTAAAATCTAATATTGTCACTGGTATGCAAATTGGTATAATTACATGGAGTGCTTACAATAAAGTAGGTAAGTATAAAAATTTTTCATATTTCGAATATGAAGCAATCATTTTAGAAATGCGTCAGCTGAAAATTAAAACTGGTTGATTTTATAATCTAAATTTAGTGACATTACTATCTGCCTTCTGTGACAACCAGCTGGTTTGCAACCCCAGAAAGTTATAAATGTAGAAAATCTGAAAAACTCAGGGAATTAAGATTTCAATTCCAAATCTCGGTGAAATCTCGTGGAAAATAAAAATTTTCATTAAAATTCTAGAAAAAATTGATTGTAAATTTGCTTTACCACGATGGTTAGTAACATAGTATCATATAATCTCTAATAATTTTATAAAAAAGTATAAAAAAAAAAAATGCACAAATAATTATTTCATCCTATTTTATTTGAAAGGGAACAAAGGATAGAAAGTTAATATTAGGCTAAACCAATCCTATGAAGTGAGGATATGGTCTGACTGTTTATGTAATGTGTTGCTAATATTTTCTTAAAAAATGATCTGACAAATTCAGTTTTTTTTTTTTTTTTTAAACATTTAGTATGAACCCTTTTTAAATTATTCTGACTGTAGCAAACACTAAGAAAGGGGTTGGGGGTAATTTGGGTATAAAAATGACACATTTTGAACTTTCAAGTCCTGTAATAAATTTATTTTTTAGAAAAATGTTCTTGTTGTTCTAGCTTAGCATTGAGACCTTCTGGAATGGTTTTGTACAAATTTCATGTTAATAGACCCATGTGTATAAAAATGGCAGAGATTAATTTCACTATGCCCAAATTACTTCATGGATAGAGTAATTTGGGTATAGTGCATGCTTAGAAAGCAAAACATGGTTTTAATAATCATCAATTTCTTCTAGCTTAGGTTGAATGTAGATATAATAGTAGTAATGAGATATTAGGAACTATTATTTTTATTAGTGTTAAGATAAAATTTAGGCTGAAAATTATTCAAAAACAGAATAAAATGTCAACCTTTCATCTTCATTGACCATAAGTAGTTTTTTTGTGACAGATTTCTTAAACAAATTTAAAGAATCTTCCATTGTAATCAGGAACAGGAAACACATCTGAAACCTGTTCCATATTAATCTATTCAATGTTATCTTTGTCTGTGAAATATAACGTCCACCTTCACCTTTGCTTAAAAATTTGACACAATAGCATTCTTTATTTTAAGGATCGTGAGTAGTTATTTATCTGTTATACTCCTTTACTGTTTTTCTGTATTCACTCAGATAGTGGTGGATAGATCGAATAAAACTATAAATAAACATATATGTATGCATACTTAAATTTAAAAAATATACAGCATCAGTTTAACTAACAGCACTGTTTGGAAGTTTTTTTGTTTACATTGCTATCTTTAGAGAACAAAACTTTTGTTAATATCAGTGTTGCTAATATATATTTTCAGCATATATAATCTTAGATAATGATGAGATATATAAATGCCCATTTTTGTAGATGGATAAAATGATTATTTTTAGTTCTAATTAATAAAATGTAATGTATACCCAAATTACCCCATGTTTTTGAATCATTATTTATATTAAAACTATTAAACATAAATGTTTCAATCCAATAAAAATAAACATATGTAATGCATAGTATATATCTAAATTTGGAAAATATATAGCAACATGTTAATTAGCAGCACTGTTTGAAAGTAACTGTTTTATTTGCATTGCCATCTTCAGAAACTAAAATATTTTTTATCAATTTCAGTATCAGTATTGCCAACATATTTTTAGCATATAATCAGAGGTCATGATGCTCTACAAATGTGAATTTTTGTAGGTGTATGAAACTATTAATTTTCATTTTATTTAATAAAATATAACTTATACCCAAATTACCCCGACACCTCCATCTCCCTACCAAACTGTTTGTGCCCTTTGAAAACCTTGACTTATTAACCTATTTGTGTCCTGTAAAAAAATCAGACCATGCAGATTACTGCTTACTGGCACCCTTAATTGATATGTTGCATGAAATACTGGGCTTACTTATTACCTACAGTCAGGGGCTGCAAAATATGTCTGAAGGCATGAATACAGTTTAAATCTGTTAGTGTAAGTTTTCTATAAACAAATGCAAATAATCATAGCCTCCTCCAGTGTTTTGTTATTCCAAAAATGTTTAATGCAAACTAAAATGATTGCATTCAGCTATATTGAAAAAAAAAAAAAAAAAAAAATCCGTAAGTCTGTCATCATCTTAAAAGCGGATGGATATTTCTAACTTTCAGGTAAGTGAGGTAAGTAAACTAAGTGATTTAAGTAATGGGGCTGTTAGATGTTGACAGAGTAGCTCACTTGGTAGAACATTAGTGTGTTATGTGAAGGACTCAGGTTTGATCCTTTGTCTGGTCATTTTTTATTGGTTCAGTTTTTCCATCTAAAATGTATAGCTTACATTTGGGGAAAATTGTAAATCTTAATTACTCATTTTATGAAAAGGTATATCTGTCTTATCTTCTGATACTTGTGGTCATGTTCTAATAGTATCTCATTGCCCATTGTTTACAATATGTGAAATCATTTCCTTAAATATTTGATCTTGTATTTTTACATTATAGATCTGGGAATTTTCCTGAATTTACAAAACATTTAGAAGGTTTAGCATCAATCTATCAATTGAACGCTGACAAGTAAGTTTTACCTTTTTCTAATATTATGAACTGAAAAAAAAAATGTCTTTAAAAATCTGTACTTTTTTTCAGGTTATTAATCATATGTATGTTTTCTTTTCTATTTTTTTTTTTTTTTTTTTTCACTTCTATATCAAACTATAGATAAATAATATTTTGTCTTAATAATTTTAAATTAATTATTTTTTACTTAAAATAAGGAAGAGAATCAGCAAACTTATGTCAGTAGGTTTGCTGTAGAATATATATGTATATACATGTATGTAGCAAAGTGTAGATGAGAGAATTCTTAAATCTGTCATAATGGTTTTGTTCTTCTTTTAACATTTTAATGTTCAGTTTTTACTTCAGTAAGGAATAAAAAATGTTCATAGGTTTTTTAAATTAAATAATTAATAAGTTGATATATATTAAATATTTTACCTATTTCTTTTTCTAGAAAACAAAAGACAAAAGCTTTTCTTGCATTACAAGCATTGGAAATAGATCTTCAGGCATTAGCTCAGCTTCAGAAGTAAGCTCTTTCTCCCCTTATATTACACATTTTAATAAAATTGGCAAATGTTTAATTTTTTCTAAACTAAACATTTTTGTAACTTTTCTTTTTCTCTCTTTATTTGATTTTCAAAAATCTTTCATCATATCAGTGTTAAATTTTCTTTAAAATTATTATTAATATTGTTTTAATTTGTTATGAACATTTATGTTCTAAATTAAATATATATATTAATCTTGCTTAGATGTAGCTGTCATTGTATGTATTTTTCCACTTTCATATATATATTTCAATCTTTCAGCTCAATAACTGAGCCGAGTAATCTAGTACATAAATCTCATGTGGGAATTCTACAAGAGAGAAGAGGTGGTAAGTAAAAGGTTTAAGTAATATTACTGAATATCTTCTCAATATGTTCATTGTGCTTTAATTTTAATTATGTAACTTATATAATTAGAATGCAAAATTTCTGAAAAATATGTATCTCGGCAAATTGAATTAATTTACTTTTAGTGTTAGAAAAGCAGGCAAAGGGGTGTTCCTACACATACAAAGCTTTTTCCCTAGTTGACTATTAGTATTATATATATATGTAGTATATTAGCTGGGTGTCTAGGGGTGGGGTAATGATGAGTTGCGACTTAGATAACGAAAACATTTATTACGAAACATATACAGCACAAGATACACAAAGAAATAAATGATTATAGCAGACTTTCTATCAATAATCAACTGCTGGTTTCAAGGCTTAGCACCTAATAAACACTCTTGATCAGTATCTCCGTAACGAGACAACATTTTAGCACCTACTCGTGCTATATTCACAAAAACAGAGTGCTATCAAATAGTTAAAAAGAAGTAATGAGCCCTCCATGGCTCTACACACTTATCAAGAGCACAACAAGCTCTAATTAGCAGAAAATGGGCCTGTCAGCCTTCGCGCTGACGGTCCCAACCGATCTCCACTGCAGCCAGATCTCAACTCTTCCGTTTGTCATCTCGTTCAATGATACGCATCCGAGGCAGCGCCATCTGTAGGCTGTGCACGGAACTTCCCACAACGCTCTGCCATTCTGATGTTGCGGTGACCTCACCGTAAACCAACCTGGGATACTAAAGGATATCTGCAAAATACAATTAAAAAAAAAAAACAAAAAAAGAGAAACAGACATTAAACAAATTATGTACATAAAAATTCACAGTTAACTTTTTCTGTAATGTTTATCAGTCCATTTAGTTCAGTCTATTTAGTTTGTGGACCATAATTTCATATGGTCTGCAGAAGTACTAGTATGTATAGGTCCTTCGTGATCGCCTATCTTCTCGACTTCATATCTGTCTTTGGGCTTTACTCGCACAACTTTATAAGGACCTAAGAATTTTGGTCTTAGTTTCATGCCGGTTCCAAACTGAGTTCGCTGGATGGCAACTAGATCATTAATTTTATATACATGGGCTTTCTTTCTCTTCTTATTGTAACATCGGCGATTTTCTTCTTGAATCTTAAGAATGTTTTTTCTTGCTTCTTCACGAATGGTGTTAAGATTATCAAGCATGGAATTTATCCTTTCCTCTTCGAGAAGTTCTAGTATTCTCTTATCTTCTTTCCTTCTCATTGTTACTCCAGTGAGTAATTCGAACGGAGTTCTTTTGGTACTTCTCGATACGGTGGAATTAATAGTTCTCTGGACAGCCTCAACAAACTTGTACCACTTGTTAGGGTCATTTATACATAACTTGGATAATACAGGAATGATTGTTCGATGAAGTCTCTCAATTTGACCATTCCCTCGTGGGATTCCAGTTGTGATGGTGTCATGTTCAATTCCCTCTGATTTACAGTAATCTGCAAATTCCTTAGATATGAACGCAGGTCCACGATCAGATATTATTCTTGCGGGGTTACCAAAAATACCAGCTTGCTGTTTTAATTTTTGCAAGGCGTCTGCTGAAGAAGTTGATTTTACCGGGTATAGCCACGAAAATTTACTAAATCCATCGATGACTGTAAAAATGTGATTGTAGTTTTTGTTGGTGGTCGGTAATGGACCCACAAAATCGATGTGATACGTGGATAATGGTATATCGCCTTTAGGGATAGGGTTCAAAAAACCTTCTCCTTTTCCCTGTTTCTTATTTACGAGAATACATTCTACGCAACTTTTTACAACGTTATCTACGCATTTTTTCATATTAGAAAAATAGTAGTCTCTTTTTACTAACTCTTCAGTTTTATTAGCCGAAAAATGTCCTAAGGCATGACATTTCTTTACGACCTCAAGTTGCATGATCTCTGGGACAATTAGTACATCCCTATCATTTAACACTTTATATAAAACATTATTTTTTAACACATATTCGTCATTTTGGTTTTGTTGTAAAAGAGATTTCACAGTATTGATAAACTCATCATTTTCTTGAGCAGTCGCAATACGATGAGTAAGGGTATCAGTATTTACAGCCATTACAGGGTGTCTGCTAAGAGCGTCAACATGCTGCATTTGTTTACCAGGACGGTGTTCTACTTCGTAGTCGAATTCCTGTAGCAGGAAAGACCACCTGGCTACCTTAGGTGTCAATTCACGTTTATCTAAAGTTTTAGTGAACGCTTGACAGTCAGTATAAATTTTAAATTTACTACCTAATAAATAGTTCCTAAATTTTTTAAGGGCTTCTACTATCGCTAATACTTCTAACTCATAACTACAGTATTTTTCTTCTTGTACAGAGGTCTTTTTACTCATATAATGGATTGGATAGTACTGTCCATCGTCATCTTCTTGTAGTAAGATTGCACCGAATCCTAATTTAGATGCATCTGTATGAACTTCTAACTTATAGCCTTGCTTAAAAAGATGTAAGACAGGCGTATTTGATAAAATGTCTTTCAGCTTTTGAAAAGCCAATTTCTGTTCTTTCTCAAAATTAAATGGAGTGGAAGCACGTAATAAGTCACTGAGTGGTCTTGCTATGTTGGCATATGAACGAATAAATTTTCTAAAGTAACCCGTTAAACCTAAGAAACTCTGCACTTCCCTAGCATTACGGGGTTCTGGGAAATTTTGTACTGCAAGAGTTTTTTCTACTGAGGGTTTAATCGTGCCATTCTCAATTATATGACCTAAGAAATCGATCTTACGTTTCAAAAACTGACATTTCTTTAAATTTAACTCTAGACCAAATTTTGATGCCGTTTCTAACACACGTTTTAATTTATCTAACCCTTCATTCTCATCTTTAGATGGAATAATTATATCATCTAAATAAATAATTACAGTACCATCTTTTAATAAGTCTTTAAACACATAATTTACATATCTTTGAAATACTAAGGGACTATTACATAATCCATAGGGAACTTTTAGAAACTCATACTGGGCATTATCGGTCACAAAAGCTGTATATTTCCTACTTTTTTCCTCTACATCAACTTGTAAAAACGCATTCTTTAAATCTAGTGTCGAAAAAACTTTACCCTCCCCTAATCTATCAAATAAATCCTCAATATTCGGCAACGGGTATTTATCTTTAATTATTTTCTTATTTAAAGCACGATAATCACAGCATAACCTTATTCCTCCATCTTTTTTCCTACACACCACTATTGGCGAAGCATAATTTGATGTACTTTCTCTAATTATACCATCCTTTAACCACTGGTCAATTTGTCTGTCCACCTCTGATTTCTCTACAAATGATAATCTGCGAGAGCGTGAACACACTGGTATATCATCAGATAAAATAATGGACATTTTTAAATCAGTACTTTTTGTTTTAACTGGCTTATAACTTTTTATTAATTCGCTTAATCTCTCTTTTAACGACTTGTCTAAAATATAACTGACATCAAATTTTTCTTCTTCTGAAAAATTGGACATATTTGAAAAAAAAGAATCTATCTCATTTTCCTTTCGATCGAATACAGGAAAAGAACACCCACCTGCTTCATCGAAATTGCTTTCCCCCGAACGCGAAAAATTTTCTTTCCCCCCTGCTACGTCGCTGGAATTCGAAACATGTGTTTCCTCTTTATTTTGTTGTTTCAAAATATGAAAGATATTATTAGGCAGAATTACGTCGCATGTCAAATTGTTGCATAAAGCACCGATTATGTTTATTGAATCATGATTAGGTAAAGATATTTTAAATTCAGTCAGATTTGCATCTTTCTTTTCATTAAAGCAGCTAACTAGAGTGGTTGAAGAAATAACATTTTTAGTCTGTGGAATGCTATTTTTATTTACAATTAGAATCGAAGAACCAGAATCTTTTAACCCTTTAAGTGGAATATCATCCACTAAAATATCAACATATTCGAGCTCATTAACAATTAGGTTAATCGGACTTGTTTCGGATTGAACTACTGAATTCGTAGGAAGATTTTCACGGAATTCTTTTTTCTCTGAACTACGTTTAGGACACACTCTGGCGAAATGAAATGTTTTCCCTTTTGCACCACAAATATAACACATTCTTTCATGCTTTTCGTGAGTTTGATTAGATACCGAATTACGTACTATGGGATCTTTATTATTATAATGTGTCTTTCTAAAAGGAGTTTTGTTTACAAACCGCTTATTCTCTGAACTTTCGTTTCACGTATTATTATTAGTTTCAATTAACGATTTACCTCTAGAAGAGTAGAATAAATCACACTCCCGACCTAACTCGTTGGGTTTAAACCAATTTTGACCTTCTCGAACACTAATATGTTCCCTAGTTCTAGAATCCAACGTTTCATATATTTTATCGGAAACTATAAGATCACACAATTGCTTAACATCGTTAACCCCTCTCAATCTACAATAGTAATCAAAAGAAGCGCTTAGACGAGAAGCGAATTGGACATGAGATTCTGACGGATTACGCAACGCATTTTTAAAATTACTTAAACATTCACGCGGCGTTGGTTGAAATTGTCTTAAAATTAATTCCTTAACTTTTTCATAATCGTTAATCTCTTCGGTGGTTACGTACGCAAGAACCTGATTACATTTATCTCCCAATAAATTAATCAATATTTCCGATTTAAATTTAGACGGTACATTTTTAGAAACGAATGCTTTTTCAAGGGATTGAAAAAATAAGTGCAAAGCTTCCGGTTTCTCAGGTACTGAAATGGTTAAAGTTCGAATACTTCTAATTAAATTTTCTAATGATTGCGAAGTAGTTTCTGAATTTGATTGCTCAACATTATTACTAGAATTATTTGCTGCAGCCTGTAACTTTAAATTCTGTAACTCTATTTCTTTTTCTAACTGGGATAATTTAATTCTTTCTATCTCAATTTTGGTTTGTTCTTCTACAGATTTCAATTTTTGTTCTTCTACTAGCATTTTAATAACACCTCTAACAAATTCTAAATCATTTTTATAAATATCAGAACTCTCAATTAAAGTTTTGATTTCAAGTACCTTGGCTTCCGCCGGAACAGTTAGGCCTAATTCTTCAGCAATTGTTCTTAAATCTGCTTTTCTAATACCTTGTAACACGTTTTGGGCCATTATAACTCTAAATAATTATTTATACCAAAAAATATTTCAATATTTCTACCAAATTAATATCATACTTAAATAGAAACAAAATAATATGATAACATTTTTCTCAAAAAATGATTCTATGGTTTTTGTTCTCAAATCAAAATTATCATGATTTTTAAATAAACACATTCAGAACAATTTATACCATTTAATAGAATATTTAGAACAACTTATATATTTCTTAATTATTGCTATATACACATATTTCATATAATATCACCATTATCATTATTCTTTCTTTAATTATTGTTTTCACTTTCGTTTTAAAATAATATTGTTATAATATTGTTAAAATATTATTGCAAACAGTAATAAGCAAAATTATAAAAGATTACTCAGAATATTTTATCAATCATAATTCTTATTTCTATTCATTCTTCTCAAGTAATATATTTATTTAATTTCATCACACAGTGAAACCAAAAGTGTTCTCAAAAGTATTTCACCATTAATTTCTAATTCAAAACTGTATTAAATTCTTTTCTCAATTTATGCATTAATCATTAATTATCAAATAGAATGATAAATATATAACAATAACAGTTACCTTTTATAACTTGTTGTTGTATCCGTAAGATATCGCGGCAGAGTCCCCACTTGTAGTATATTAGCTGGGTGTCTAGGGGTGGGGTAATGATGAGTTGCGACTTAGATAACGAAAACATTTATTACGAAACATATACAGCACAAGATACACAAAGAAATAAATGATTATAGCAGACTTTCTATCAATAATCAACTGCTGGTTTCAAGGCTTAGCACCTAATAAACACTCTTGATCAGTATCTCCGTAACGAGACAACATTTTAGCACCTACTCGTGCTATATTCACAAAAACAGAGTGCTATCAAATAGTTAAAAAGAAGTAATGAGCCCTCCATGGCTCTACACACTTATCAAGAGCACAACAAGCTCTAATTAGCAGAAAATGGGCCTGTCAGCCTTCGCGCTGACGGTCCCAACCGATCTCCACTGCAGCCAGATCTCAACTCTTCCGTTTGTCATCTCGTTCAATGATACGCATCCGAGGCAGCGCCATCTGTAGGTTGTGCACGGAACTTCCCACATATATATATATATATATATGTTTCAATTTAACAATTATTGGTTAAAAGTAATTCTCATTGTGCACATTTACATGAAATTTTGTCCTATACTATCATTTGAAAAATTGAGATGACAGTGCCACTCGTTGAATGATTTGCATCAAAATTCAATAAGCACTAATTTTTGTCAAGGTGCAAATACATATACAGGGTTCCCACGAGTCAGGGAGAACAGGGAAAACCTGGAAATGTCAGGGAATTTGAAATTACTGAAAAAAATCAGGGAAAATTGTAAATATTGCTCAAAAACCTGGAAAAATGCTTATATAAACCTGGAAAATGCTTTTTGAACGTTCAATTTATATCGCAAGTCATGTTACTATGTTGTCTTTTATGTCGCGAGCTGTGTTCTGTTTTATACCATGAGCTATTTCTTTTGTCGCGAACCAAATTTTGTGACTGGAATTTTCTAAAAATAGACCTGGAAAACCTGAAAAAGTCATGGAATTTTATTTTTGAAACTGAGTGGGAACCCTGATATAGATTTGTATGAAATTCTGTGCATTAGTTTTTGAGCTAGATATATGCCACAAAATTTGTCACACACAGACATTTTCAAAAAATGGTCAAATCCTGTTCTAACTCCTCAAAATGTGTAAATCCATCGAAAAATGAAAGTCTAAAAGTTTTATGAATCCCAGTACTTTCTTCTATTAAATATAGAAAAAAGTAAAATAGAAAATGTACTCATAATATAATTGCAACAGAGTGCTTCAAAATAAAATAATGATTAATTCACATTGTGAGTAGGAATTCGATTACAAAATCTTTAATTAAATATAATTCATTAATGAATCATTAATAAGCATTTTTGATTATTGTGCTCATGACATTTTGACATGTCAATTTCTTGGTAGTATTTTTGTTGCATATGTGTTGACCAGTTGGGGTCAAAATGTAATTTTTATTTTATTTTTTTGTTTCATAGGGAGAAATGACTTAAAAATTTTATTAAAATAATGTACAACTTAGCTATAAAAAGACAGAAAACACTTGTTTTATTATTAATAAACTAGTATATAACCCCGTCAAAAATGATGGAATGTGAACGTTAATTCTTGAAAACAATGTTTAAATCATGAAAATTACCACGTGATCATTTAAATGTATTTTCAGTTTTTGTTTATAAATCAAATGTGTTTCGATATTTTATAATTTTCATTCTGAAATTAAAAAAATTCTACCCGATCAATAAATATGAATGACAATAAAAAAACTACTGGTTGACAAAAAAAGTCCTCATAATAAGAATAATCTGGTGTGTCACTCACACGACTTTCTCTTACCCTGAAATTTAATACTATAAGTACAGGTTGGAGATTAAAAGGTAAGATAACGAATACTGTTGTAAACCTATGTTAAACAATTCAAATTATAGGCTTCGGAAGAGTTTTATATGATAATTAGTTCTGCCCCCCCCTCCACCCCCAGTTTCATTAATGCACCTACATTTATATAGAATTTAATTCGGTTATTAAAAAGTAATTCTGTTTTTAAAAAATAATTTATTAAAATTATTATTTAAAAAAGTTATCTTGTATGATAATACAGACGATTTCCATATTAGTGAAGTAGTATAACACTAAATATAAAAAAAAAAAAAAAAAAAAAAAAGTTGAATTTATTCTCAATATTAAAGTTAAAAAAAAAAAAAAAAACTTTTTTTGTTAAAAATGAAAAAAATTGATAACTTTATTTTAAATTATCGCAGATCGATGGTTCAACCATTCGTTTTAAAGGTATTGGCGAGCTCTTTTGAAAGATACCCATCATGAAAATTTACTCCCCTCGAGGGGGGGCGGTGAGGCTCCTACATACACAAAAAAAAAAATTTCCCAGTTGACTATCTCTATTACAAAAAATATATATTCCTTTCATTTTGTTTAGTGCAGTCTATAGATGTTAAATTCTACTTACCTGAAATTTCCCCCATAGACGTAATGTATTTTAATACTTTTGAATGCCCCTGCACACGAACCATTTGCTTCATCTTAACGAAAAGCTTACTGTAGCATCCCTATATGATACACATTTAGAATACCGAGTTTGGAATTTCTGCTACTATTTGTTCTTGAGATATGCAGATAACAGACACACAGACATCCAGACACACAGACATCCACACAGTCAGACAGGCAGACACACACAGAGACCATTCGCTAAAAACATGATTTTTGTATTCAGGGGACCTCAGAACATAAACTCACGTTCGAAAAATTGACCCTAAAACAATACTTTCTCGACCCTATGGGTAAGAGAAAGTAAAAAACGATTCACTTCATTTTACCGAAATACTTTTTTTTAAGACTATCGAAGATCCTGTTTTCAAATACGCAAGCAAAGTGTGACGTCACTGACCATCCGTGGATGCAAGAAAAAGATTCCCTATGTTAATCGTCCATTGGATTTTTTGTAAAAAATTATTAAAAATCGAGGAAAATTATTTCCCGATTTTAATACCCGTATTTGGGTATAGATATGCTATCGTATCCATGTGTTAGATTGAGTTATTTTGCTGTCAAATTGACAAAATTTTAAATTTCAAAACTGTGTCATCTCTGGCGTTTTTTGTATTTGGCGATTAAAAACATAATACGAAAATATACATGCCAGATGTTTATTTTCGTAATATGTATTGTACGAAATATTGTTTCATATAATTCATTGCTCTCTTAATATAAGTTGTTAAAATAACCATGATTTTTGAAAGGAATTACATATGTTCACCAAATAATTTGGCGATATTGTTTTTTCGCCAAGGATGACAGCTATATTAAATCTATTCCGCTGCAACATATGAGTATCTTATATCAGACACTTTATTTAGACATTTGAAAACAAATTTGACTTCAAATTATGATAGAATATTTATCATTTTCCTTTTAATTAGTATATTAGTTGGATATTTATTGTGTAAATATCATCCTTTGAAATGAAATGTTTATGTTTTGAATTGAATTTGGAAGTTTGCCATTTTTTTTTCTAGAGTTTTGAAATGTGAAATTTAAATTTTATCAATTTTACAGCAAAAACAACTTAATCTAACGCATGCACACGATAACTAATACATATCTATACCGAAATATGGGGATTAAAATCAGGAAATAATTTTCCTCAATTTTTAATAATTTTTTACAAAAAATCCAATGGGCGATTAACATAGGAAATCTTTTTCTTGCATCCACTGATGGCCAGTGACGTCATCACTTTGCTCACCTGTACTCTATACTTCCAACTAGCTATTTCACCCACAACATCGCCAAAATATCCAGGATCCAGCTGGGGACTTTATCATTCTCAACCGAACATTTTATCTTGACTTGACATTATCACCTTAGACTACTCTTCTTTCAATACTCATTTCAACTGGTGACCTTTACTTGCCCACCCAAACATTCTATCCCAACTATAACTTTACACTAATTTCAAAACTAAAATCAACTGGCGACATTTAAGTACTGAACTCGACGCCAATCATACCTTACAATGTAAACAAACAATGAAGCTTGATAAAAATATTTAAAGACTTTAATATGTTTTTGCAAATATTTTAAGAGTTTTAAGGCTTTAATATGTTTTAGAAATACTTTAAGGGTTTTTTTTTTAAAGAAACAGTCAAAGAGTCGTTCATTCGGAATTAAAGAGTTGTCCATTTGGAATTTGTATTTTCTGAATGACAACAGATTTGGTTTGTTTTTATTTGGTATTGCGTTGCTTATAATCATGAAGTTACATAATTCTATTTATAGGTTCATGTTTATAATAGCCAGTGTTCCATTATATTTAATTTAGACATTTAAACATTACAATTGAATAGTTTTTCCAGGTTTTAGAGTAAATAAATAGGATTTAGAGTAAATAAATAGGAATACGTGCAATACAAAACATATTATATGTATGTTTCCGTAAGGTGAACCAGCTCACTCAGTTTAACAAACGGAAAAAAAAAAAATGGCTTTCAAAAGTTTTTTGTTTTGAAGCGGCCTAACCGGAATCGTTCATGACAGATGAGGGGTCATTATTATTATTAATAATTGGCAGAAATTGGTGTTAGGGTCTTTTATGATTCTTTTGGTCATTCAAGGTTAAATATGATTTTGAAACTTCACAAACTGTAAATAATGATGTTCTTTTTCTTATTTTTTTTAAATACTTTCACCTTTCACAGGTTATTCATTAAAAATTATTTTTATAATTAATTATTTTAACCAGGTACCAAAAAAAAAAAAATGTCAAATATCTAGAAAAGTTCTTCAGGAATCATCTTTAAACTTTGGTAGTGTAAAGAACATATTATACCTTTTATATTTCAGCAAAAGTTGTATCCTGAAGAGGAAAAGGGGACCAGTAAAAAATTAAACAAAAAGCAAAATGTTTTGGATCACCTTGTAAAAAGTAATGCTTTAAATACGTTTTGGCTGTGCATGTGATAATGAAGATTTTTCTCATTGTCTGTGTAAATTTTAATGAGACTACCATATATTCATATAGATATAACTTTTTTCTTTCTTTTCTTTTCTTTTTAATTATAACATGTAGGGTACTATACCCAGTTCAAAGACATTTTTAGAAAATTTGCCAAACGACATTAGACGCAGCATACTGCGAAAATGTTTATGAAATATGAGAATTTTTACTGAATAATTAACTACACATGCGTTAGCTTTAAAAAATTTCATTTGCATAACTTAATAGTCAGAAGTATTGAGCATCTTATATGAAAACCCCATACAAATGTCATGTAAATTCAGAAAGTTATGAGAGAGAGATTGAACCGAATTTCAGTTCCTCTGAAAATAAAAGCTAAACTGTAAGAGATTTTACAAACATTTTTATTTTGATTCAATCAATGCCCAATGGCAATACAGTGTTCGCTGATTGTAAATAAATATTAATAAAAAACCCATCTCCCCCTTTTTTTTTTCTTTTTTTTGAGAACTGAAAATCTGTTTTTCTATCTCTCATAACTTTTTCAATTTACACGATATTGATAGGGGTTTTAGAATTTTCATATGTTGCTCAATACTTTTGGCTATTAAATTATGCAAATGAAATTTTTTAAAAGATAGCGCATGCATAGTTAAAAATTATTTAGTATAAATACTTATATTTCATAAGATATTTAACATTTTTGCATTCTGATTGCAGTATGCTGTGTCTAATGTAGTATGCCAAATTTCTTAAAAATATCTTTGCACTGAGTCTAATATCCTATGTGTTGTTATAATTAAAGTATTTTTTTTTTTTTTTTTTTTTCAGTTTTCTTTAAAAAAGTTATGTCTCCATGGATATATGTGGTAGCCTCATAAAAATCTATACAGATAATGAGAAAAATCCTCATCACATGCTACAGCCAAAACACATTTAAAGTATCACTTTTTACAGGATGATCCAAAACATTTTGATTTTTGTTTAATTTTTTACTGGTCCCCTTTTCCTCTTCAGGATGTAACTTTTGCTGAAATATATAGGGTATAACATGTTCTTTCCAAAGTTTCAAGATGATTGATAAAGAATTTTTCTTGCTATTTGACAAAACATCTAAATTCGATAGTGTCCAAATACTTTTAAAACCACCAGATTCAGCTCAGTATTCTTTGAAGTTTGGAATGCATAATGCACAGCAAATATCAATTTATTTCACTCAAGCAGATTGAAATACTCCAATTTATTCATAAGAGATTTTTTTCCTAAATTTTTAGAAGAGAATTGGATTGTCTTTCTTTCTTTCCTTTTAGATTGTGCATGACATAAAATGTCAATATTCCCAAACTCCATCAGCTTAAAAAAAAAAAAAAAAAAACTTATGTTAAAACTGGCTTTAATTAAGGAAGTAAAGTGAAGAGAAACATTAATACATTTTACTTTTGTAGGTTACTCATTAAAACTGACCTATTTTATTTCGCCATATGATTTGTTGGATGCTGAAGCCAAGACATCTATTCCTTTGACTGTAGATGGTATGTATTTTTATATATTTATAAAAGGATTATACCAGAAAACATACATTTCTTGCTGTTAATGTGATGTTAAATTTTATTGGTCCGCAGTCACCCATTTACTTTATTAATTGATTTAATTAAAATTAAAATACCATATTATTTAGGCCTTTTTAACAGCAGCTGTTATATCCTTAAAATTTTTGATGCATTTAAAATAACTAATTCCTTATAACTGGGTGACTTATTCGGATAATTCTTCATTTATTAGCATTAATAATTTATTAATGTCATTTCTTATTTAAAACTTTTTAAGTTTGTCTTTATTTTAATCTTATATCTTTAGCTGTGATAGAAAAAGGACTTGGCCATTCTGTTGCTGTTTGTATTGAAAGTTCAACTTCCCATAAGTTGCAGACAACATCTTTAATAACAATATCTAAAACACCTGAAGGAAAAAGGTATTGTAAATTTCAGATTGTTATATATTTTTAGATTAAAAAAACTAAATAAATAAATGCTCGAAAACTCTATTGCACTGACTTAAATTTAATTACACTTTAACAATGAGAAAAGAAATATATCTTTCCAAATACTGTCAGAATGCTATTTGATGAGTTAATTATCCTTTTTTAGAAAAATACAATTATTTGTATTCCATTTGATTAAAAAATTAGTCAAACCTAAACCAGATTTTGAAAATGAAAAACTCAACTGATGTGCTAATCCACTGCACTTTCCACGAGTACAAAGTTAGAATTTTCTAAAAGCAAATTACAAATAATTGAGATTGTGTCCTATATACTATAGATTTCTCATTTGGAAAGCAGTTAGTAATAAAGCAGTTAATAACTAACTAGATATGGATTAAAATTTAAATAGTGCATGTATTTCTCAATATCTTTAATATACTATACAGTAAGACCCCACTTAACGCGGGGGGTATGTTCCATCAAAGTAGAGTGTAATGCGAAACAGCACTAAACGAGGCTATCTACAATTTCGGGGAATCCCCGGGTTGAAATAAAAGAGCGCTAAACGAAACAGCGCTAAATGAAACAGCGTTAAGCGGGGTCTTACTGTATTTGCTTTTCATAGTTTAATGGAGAAGATGGGTTTTAAGATTTTAAGACTCCATTGAAATTCTTTAAAAAATCACCCATGTCAAAGATAATTACAATCTGTAGCATTTATGTGTTAAAAGTTTTGGGAAGCACTGTTGTTTAATTTTTTCCTTCAATTTTTAGCCATCCGTCTTTTGCTGCATTGAGTAATTTAAATAGTACTACCCTTCCTGCAAATTTTGTTCTAAAGCTTCCAAAACCAATTCCAATGGCTACAAGTCTCATAAAGAAGATCAATACAGTTACAAATGGAAGTAAGTGTAAAAAAAATTCTTTATCAAATTTTATATATTGTAATTATTTGCTTAAATTTTTATTGTAAATTAGGATGCAGTTTTAAAAAATTTCTCAAATGTACAGTATTTCATAAAAGCTATTACTTTTAATTGATCAAAGATATTCAAATTTTTTATTCAAATTGCATTTATAAATTATTTAGTTTAACAAAAGCTGATTTTTTTTTTTTTTTTTTTTTTTTTAATATGTATTTTTTGCAGAAGATTGCCAAAATGTTGAACTATTTCACTGCTGACTGTTTTTTTTTTTCTTTTTATGAGAGAGAACTAATTGCTGATATAGCAAATATTTGCCCATTAATAAAAAAATAAGAAAAAAAATTCCCCCCAAAGCTGATTTTAAAAATACGTAGTTACATATAGTCACAAGTTAATAAAGATTTGCTTAAAAAAAAAAAAAAAAAAAAAAAAAAAAAATACATTTGTTAAAATATGCAATAAAAGTGACTGATTGCTGTAATATAGAATCATTTTACCACTGTTTGCCTTAATATATGTTTAATCACAGTTTGACACATTTTTTTTTTCCCCATTAATATAAAACTTGCTCTTTTTTTGAAAGCTGAATCTCAAAATATGTAGCATTTTGATGCATAATCAACAAATATTCTTGCATCGTTTTTGATTGTTTGATTGCTAAAATATTTCTCAGTTTCATGACTGATTCTTGAAATACACAGTTTTTACATGGTAAAAAAAAAAAAAAAAAATTATATATTTTATTCCCGTCACGTCCTGAAGAAAAGTGTGCTAGATATCCTGAATATGGGGAAAAGACATGCTATATAGGTACTTATAAGGGTGAGTGAAAATAAAAATGGTGAATTTGTTTTTTAAGTCACCACACAGCAAGTGGATTTTTTTTTTGGACAAAATATATAATTTTTACCCATTTCTTACTCTACCTAGGTAGAAGTTAAGGCCCATTGTTTGCTGCATTGAATTAATAATTCACTTTTTAACTTGTTACTAGTTAATATTTCTATTTCTATTATTTCTTTATCTTTGTGAAACTGGCAAATATATATATATATATATATATATATATATATATAGGTGAGATGTTAGCAATAATTTCTGGTTTGATGAATTTTGGTACTGTTCTATTTTAATCAGATTGTATCTCATTTCTTCAATTATTTATTTATTTTGTTATTAGCTACCTTTAGTGACCAGCCGTTTCATGATCCTTGAAAATTCTTACTTTACCGCTTAGTGAAGGGAGTTTAATACAGCCTTCCTTGCCTTGTTTCAGGCACTTATACCTATTTGTTCACCATGCAAATGACCTTTTAAAATTCCATGGATAATTGAGAGTTTACTCTATTGACTTTTACTTTATTATGGATACAAAGAAACCTACAACTAAGAAATGTTTCTGTGGCTTTTGCTATATACAGTATTTTCCTGTGTATAGGCCGTGGCAGCGTATAATCCGCAGGGTACTTGATGAAAAACTTTCATCAGATAATCCACACCATCGTATAATCTGTGGATACAAAACATAATCAACATGTGAATTATTGATAAGCTGTCATGCTCTTTATTCATCATAGGTGCTTCTTTAAAAGATAATTATACTGAAAATATTTTTATTGTTAAAATATGTAATCTTTTATAACTGTTCTTCTTCAGTTAAAAAAATCTATGCATAAACAATGCTGTTTTAATGCCAAATAAACATAAACAGAAGCATGTTGCCTTGTTACTTAGAAAAGTATATCTTGAAAACAGAAGCCACTCCTACTAGCACAAAAACATCGTACATGAACCAATCACTATTGGCTCCACGATCGGCCAAGTAGATACACAATCTGAAGTTATTTATTTACATCTTGTAAACATCAATATCTGCCATCAGAGTCACTTAAAAAAAAAATTTCGGAGATGATCTGCATTTAAAAATTTTCAACTTTTTAATAGATAATCAGCGGATTATACGCAGGAAAATACGGTAGTTGTACTTCCATTTGTGATGTTTGTATTTTCCTTAGAGTTTGTTATTGTAAAACTACATTTTTGTTATGAATGTCATATTTATATATATATATATATATATATATATATATATATATATTAATATTATAATTTAAGCTAATGTTGAAATTGGTTTCTTAAATTGTTTTTAGAAATATCTGAATATGCAGATCTATCATCAGCCCAACCTTTACTATCTGTGATCATCAATGACTCATCAAATGGTAAATTATCAACCGGAGACAATGGTTTATTTGTTGTAAGTATGGTGTATTTTGTTATGCTTATGAAAAATATGAACCCAATTCTTTGCTTGAATAATAAATTCAAAATAAAGTAATCATATATTTTTGAAACAACCAGTCTCTAAGGAGAATATGATTATTTATTTTAAGCATTATGCCTTATTTTCCCTCTTTTATGAATATATTATTCAGGAAGTAAACTGAAGTAATCTATCTCCCTTCATTTTTTGATCACATGATTAGAACAAGCATATAAATGTGAAACTTTTGCTATGGAACATTGCTCAAAAACATTGCAAAATGTTTCTTCTTTTCAGGTTTAATTTTTGAAAGCATCATCAGAACTTGCTCTGTTCCATATAATTAAGATCGTCAGGGCATTATCAGAAATTTGATCAGTTCAAAGTGAAAAGTTGTGTATTTTATTGTAACTTCCTGAACTTTTAGTTGTTAAAGTAACACTTTAATTTAGGTACAGTAACTCACAAAAGAATTCAAATACATTATGCCCCATGACAGTTATCTGAATATATTTTAATATTTTTACAATGCATAAAGCATATCAAAATTAGTCAGGCGGAAAAAGCGATTCCTATGAAAATGGTATGATTTGTAATTATTCTTGATTTACTTTTTCCACAAAAATATTCAGATTCATTACGGGATGAAAGAAAAAATGTCCATTTTCAGTTTTAATTAGAACATTTTTTCAAAGGAAAGGAGAAAAATAAAGTTGAATATTATGGATTTGTTCAGTGAAAATACATCAAATAAAGAACTATATACTTTTAAACATATTTTTAAATATACCTTTTTTGAAAATATAGTGCTTTTTTTCTTCTTCCTCTTCTTCTTAGGACTAAAAACCCTTTCAGCAACATTTTATTACTCATATTCATTTATAGTTATGTTGTCAAGAAATAAAAATAATTAGAAGGTATAAATCCAACACGCTACAACTCTATTAAACTTTAACCGGCCCTCCCTTTTTTTTTTTTTAACATTATATTTTGATATAATTTTTAAAATTTAATACATTTGCAGCACAATGCTGAATTACAACACAATTTTAATTATGATAAATAAGTATTTTCATGGTAGATTTTCTTAAAGCAACATACATTCTACTTTTGTACTTTGTACAACTTGCACTGGTATGCATATTAGTCTCAATTTTATTTGGCACCAATTTTACTAAAAAAATATATCGTACAATTTTTTATTCAATTTAAAGTTTCATTACAACATATATTTATTATATTAATAATTCACATCATTTATTATATTGTTAATCATTTGATATCTATAGTGAATTTCAAATGACTCATACCAGTTGCACTTCTACTATTTTGTATATTGCCTTTTATTTGACAATATACTTAAATTTTATCACAATCAGTTTATTCTTGGATATATTGCTATTTATGAAATGTTTTTATAATTGATGGAAATGTGTGTTTCCATTTTTGTTTTGTCTCATTTCAGACTCTTCCTGATCAACATCACTGCTATTTTTTGAATTCTAGTCCTGATTTAGAAGGTGTCATGGTTTCATCTATACCTTTCACTCATCCTGCTCATGTGCCTCAAATCCTAGTATTTTTAAGACAACAGATGCTTTTTAATACTATCATTAGTAGTTGTGTTAGACCTTCCAGTAAAAAAGGTAAGGTTTTACTACTTTAAGTTTTGTCTTTGTTTATATGCATGTTTGTGCATGGTATATGTCAGTGATTCTCAACCACTATTCTGCTTCAATATGCAGTGAAATTCTTGAAGTATGCTGCCAAAAAAAAAAAAAAAAAAAAAAAAAAAAAACTCACATGAAATTTCATCATTGCATTTTGAGTAATGACCATGAAAATGATTTTGCTTAGTCACAAAGAAGCCAATCGATATTTTCATAGCTATTACAGTAAAAAGGAAATATGTACAAAAGGCTAGAGAAAAAAAGTTACCAACCTGTAATCTTTGAAAAAATTCTGTGGTTTGTAGATAAATGGTGGATGTTATTTGCATTTTTAAATTTTCTTTTTTTTTTTGTTTGTTTGTTATTTATTGCATGGTTGTTTATGGAAATTTTAACATCGGGATTTTCTGATTTCCTCATATTCTCACAATATTTAGACCAGAATTTCTTGAATGAGAGAGAAGATAAATGGAATATTTTTAAACTTGTATCAACAAAGCTTGAATTGTAAGAGATAAGAATAGTTATTGCTTTGAATTTCTGACTTAGCTAGAATTGTTCTTAATTTTAAATTATTTGAATTCTTCAAAGTTTTCAAATATACTTAAAATGTATAATTTTCCATTTGATTTTAATAATACGGTAAAGCACCGTTTATACATCTCTCGTTTATACATCTTTTACATATACGCCCTTGTATTGAAGTCCCGATTAATTTCTATTAATTTTAATGTAAAAGTTCTTTGTTTATACACCGCTAATATTGGTTATACGTCTTTCCCACTGTACTAAAATTCGCAAATTTTCTCAACCTGTTATGATTTTTCATTATAAATACGACGGATTTTTCCTAGAAAGCATTTTAAATGGAGGAACACGGGAAAGATCGAAGAATACTGATTAAAGAATCATATGAATTCACAGTAGAATTTTTAATACTCACAGACAAGCAGCAAATCAGACAAATATTAAAGATTTTTAATGTTATTAAATAACTGTCTGTATGGACGTACATCGTATGATTATTATTAAAGATACACAATATATATAATTAATATTCAAAATGTGTTATTGTTTTTAAGAAATGTAACATAATACTCAATATATGATATATATATATATAATGAGTACCCAGTCATGCATTAATAGTATGATTTTTCTCACTTTTTATAATAAATCTTTGTTGTTGTTATTATTATTAATTACTGTCTTAAAAAAACAGTATAATATACATTTACTAACTTAAGAAACTTTATTAATTAGTATTTTTAAATAAATTTTGCTTAGTGTCATTAAATTTGTAGTAATCAAAGTATTATTATTAAAATTTTTATTATACATCTTTTCATTTAGACATCCTTTTACATGAGTCCCTTGAAAGATGTATAAACGGTGCTTTACTGTATAGTATAACAATATGCATATATATATATTTAGTTTTAGTAAATATAATTTTATTTTTGTAAATAGTAATTTAACACTGTAGTTAAATATTTAGTCTGTGTTCCTAATACTGTACAAGCAATAAAAAGGGTTCCTGATTTTCTCTATAATTGTTTTGCTACAATCAAACAATCTTTAAGCATAGTTCTTATGATTAAATAAATATTTACAATTTTGTTTTAATAAACATTTGTAATGTTTAATGTTAAATAGATTTTTTTTATTTTCATATTTATAAAGTGGGTGTTTTCTGATCCTAATGACCAGGTATGGTTTTAAGTTAAGATTTGTTGTGTTACTTTATTGATTCGTTTGTTTTGCAGGCTGTTAATAGATCTGGTTTCTTTACATTATTAGTGTATTTCATCCACTGATAATTTTTTTTTTTTTTTTTTTAATCTTATTGGTCATTGGTGTTTCAGTGATCTTGTATCTGTTGCTTGGCTTCTACTATGCTTAATAGATCACCTTTATTATATATATATATATATATATTATAAATCATATTAGTGGTCTGTAGGATTTTAAATTATGAATTTAGTAGTCTACTGATGCATAGCATTTTTAATTCTGAATTTAGATGTCCAGGAAGTAGAAGAGGTTTCAGCCTATGTACTTGAGACATATTCTTTATTTTGTATTAACAGTAATTGAGAATATTTTTTTTAATTATAATCTTGAACGTAGCCAAGGACATAAGAGAAAAATATATAAACCAATTAAATGTGTAGAAAAATAATTATGTAATAAGGTGGTAGCATTTGAATAAATTTTCCTGACCCTCCAAAGTAAAATTTCTTATTTTATCATATATGGTTATAAAATTAATATATAAATCTACAGAAAATTTTGCAAACTTTATGTGTATAATTTTGCAACAGATGATTTCCTTATATATATATATATATATATATATTTTTTTTTTGAGTGACATTCTTGATTTCGTTCAATAGAACTATGGCTGAATATGGATTTCTGGTAGGTTGAAAAAGTAATCATAGCTCACTAAATTGTCATCTTTATGTTTGTAAAATTTAAATGTCTGTAATTTGTGATTTTGTAGGTATTTTTAATAGAAAAAATTCAATAGACCCTCCATCTTAAGACAATTAAGTTTCTTAATATAAGTAAAATTCACATGTTTTATTTTTAAAAACCTATCATACTGTTTTTTTTTTTTTTTTTTTTTAAATGTATAGATGCTGAATCGCCATTTATGTTTGAAGTAATGGCATATTCCACATCACACATACTTGTTTCCTTTGAACATCCTTTGGAAGAATCCTTGGCTACTGGTAATTATAAGCATACATATTTTATTTCCCAAATTTTATTCAATATATGCATTTGCATATTGGAATTTTTATAAATTAAACTTCTTTTTATTGAGTTAATATTTGATTTTGGGGAATTTGTTCTTTTGTGTTTGGCTTATTGTCAGCAGTAGTGTGAAACCTTTCTTTCAAGGATTACTCCTGAATTAAGAGTTTTTGAAAATTTTGATGTCACTGAAATTTGTCTTTAATTAGTTTGTTTTGATAGAAATTTATCATTTTTAATCTTTAGTTTGCCATAATGTATTAAAGAACTATCCAAATACCACTTATGTGTATAAATTAATATTCTGATTAATAACCATATGATAAATATATCATTAACTTTCCAGCAGGTATGCTCCTTATACAAATATGAAAGGTCGCATGTATTTTCCATGTACATGTACTGTAGTAAAATATGTATTTTTAAGTGTCTAAATATTACAATTATACTATAATCATTTTTTGAGGATTAATAAATAACATTGAATTAAATTTTTTTTCATTAAAAGATCTGAAACAAAGAAACATAAAACACAAAATCAATCTAAAATAATCAAAGAAACATCAAAATTATTTGAAAATGAAGCGTATATTTGATATTTGTAATTTTATGTGTTGAGATAAAAATTAATTTTAAAATTGCTAAAAATAATTTTTATGATATAAAAAACATGTGAAAGTAGATCAATATATAATAAGAGAATAGCCAAGGATAGGTATTTCAAATGCTCTCTGGTTTAAAGATATAAAACAAAATTATCTTCTAATGTATCTCTCACATATGTACACCCACTGCAACGTTAATAAGTTCTCCCTCCCGCACACACTATTTATCCTATGTGCAAGTGACATTTTTTAAGGATTTTGTGTGTTGGGATGTTTCACCTTAGTTGTTATCACCAGTTATTGCTTAAAGGGCCAAACATGTATAAAAATGAGGGATTTGAAGAATTTGCATAGTTTTATTCTTGTTATAGTTTTAATGCACAGTCTAAGTCTTAAGAAAATGCAAGTGACAAAAATTATGTTCATAAATATCACACGTGCATGTGTGTGTGTATATATATATATATATATATATATATATATATATAGAAGCTCAGAAAGGTGAAAAAAATTCTTCAGGGGAGACCTTTTTCAACCCTTGAGCACCAATGTGCAATTTCATTCACTAATGGCTATAATAGCAAATCTCTAGTGGGCCCCCTATCATACATGAAATTAATTGAAGTGAAATTTAAAATGGAATAGACTTTTTAATACAAATAAACAAAGAATCTAACAGAAAACAACCTTAATAAACAAAACATAATAAACAGACAATACTCACAGGATGATACACATGGATTTAAAAAAGCATATTAATTCAGGGGTTTATTTGTTTATGGAGTAAAACAAGCGAAATTCAAAGTTTAGTGGTTGTGTCGTTTCAAGTGGGAAAATATATTTTGATCAGCTTAATATTGGCATTAACAAGGCCATAGGCAAGGGGGGGGGGGGGCGACGGGCCTAAGCCCCCCCCCCCCCCCCCCCCCCCCCCCCCCGAAATAAATGATGAAAGACTGATTTCCTGTAGTATGTATCAGGCAAACACTGCTGTCTTGAAAAAAAAAAAAGTATTTAAAAATAATTTAATAAAACCTATTAATTTAATTAAATTTCCCATTACGTTCTTTCTTTTCTATATTTAAGCTCTAGAGTGCCGTAAAACCCATTCAACCTTAATTTCGCTATATTTATTCGCTTAATTTCATCCACCTTCTTGTCAAAGCTATAATGGACTGTCCTACGTCATGAATTCAATCTTTTTACTTTGTTCTATATTCAATAGAAGAAAGTATTGGATTCGAAAAAAAAATTTTGATTTCCGGTTTTCGATGGATTTACATGTTTTGAGAGATCCAGAACACGATTTGACCATTTTTAGAAAATGTCTGTCTGTGTGTGACAAATATTCTGTTCCAATTGTATCTCAGGAACTACTGCACTGCACAGAATTACATATACATTTATATGCAGCTGCACCATGACATAAATTAGTGCCTAACACTTTTTGGTGAAAATTGTCCAACAGGTGGCGTAGCCGTCTAAATTTTTCTCAGTTTTTAACTTGGCGGTATAGTACAAATTTTTTTATAAATGTACACAATAAGAATTATTTATCATAATAATAATCAAGTAGGCACACATAGGAAGGGTGAAGTCCCCCCCCCCCCCCCGGAGGGGGACAGTTATTCGATATGACTATCTGTTTAAAGAACTCGTCAGTATTTTTAAGACTAACAGTTGAACTATTAATGTATGATAATTTGAAAGTTTTCTTTTTTTTTTTTCCTCCCTCATTTTTAACAAAACGAAAAAGTTCAAAAACATTTTTAAAGATATTGTTAGTGAACATAAAATTGACTTTCTTTGGACATTAAGTGTTACATTTCTGTTAGAAACAAATCATCTGCATTCATCATGGAAATTAATTTTAATAAATAAAAGTTTTAATAAAATGATTGGTATTGAGTGAATTTGTATAGGAAAATATAGACGAAAGGTTTGTGTGCAAGGCCTGATTAAAGCAGGGGCATGTAAGACATGTGACCTGAATAGCAGGGGCCATATAATTCGCCCTGAAAATGCCATTTAGTCTTTTATGATCTAAAAATGGTATCATATAGTGCAAATTCTGACATATTACTCCCATAAACAGGTATATATGTACCTGTGTTTATTGGTGCACAATGCGAAGAGGAGGCGGGCTCACGAAACTATGTGTGCCCCGGGTCTCGCATGAAGTTAATCAGGGTCTTTTTGTGTAGGGTCTTATTAACTTCGTGTGAGACCCGGGGTAAACACACTTTTGTGGGCTCCACCCCCACCATTCGTAGTGTGCAGGAATCAGCAAAAGTACATACATATACCTGTATATGAAACTAAAAATAACAAAATTTTGAATTTTATGATACCACTTTTGTCATTTTTAGAGGCAAAAGGGCATTTTCAGGGCCAGTTTTAGAGCTCTTTGCTACTCAGGGCCAGGGGCACCATGTGCCCCTGTGTTATTTAGGCCCTTGATTGCGTGTACGTATGTTTTTTTTCATTGGGTATGCGTATTAGTATATCATATTCGATGACCTTGTATTAGAAATGTGATGGGCCCCTCCCGAAAAAAAATCCTGGCTACGGCCTTGGCCACATTAATATATATATATATATATATATATATATATATACATACATGTGATGGAATATTAATAGGCATGTGATAATTATTGATTCTATATTTCATAATCATAATTAAAGAACGTTTTTACTACCATTGTATTTTATTATTTATGTGTTGATTGAAAAGGTGGTAAATTGATTATTATTATAACATTACTGATTCTATGATATTTATATGTCAAGAAAAAAAAAATGAATAGTGTAATTTACTCAATTTTAATAATTGAATATTACTAATAAAGGAAAAAAAAATCTTTTTTTGTTATATTTTTTCTATATATATTTTCATACTATGCCTCAATATCATTTGTTAAAGTGAAAATGTGTCTAACTAAAAACCTTATAATTAATTTGCATTAATCTTAAATGTGTTTTTAATCATTATTTTTCTTTTTAGTGGACCTTGATTTGAGAGATATTACAAATGTAAAATGCAAAATATATACCTTAAGTAGTGATGCTGCTATATGTACAGATGAATATGCAAGTAAAATTATGCAGCGGTTTGTATTTGTTCATTTTCATCCTTAACTTCAAACATTTCATAAAAGAAAGAATTGATTACTTTTGTAACAATCTTTTTGATTACTGAAATCAATAATATGAGTAGATTTTATATGCCAATTATAAACAGGGTTCTGAAATATTCTGGTTTTACTAAGTAAAAAACTTTGAATAAATACCATAAAATCCAAGAACTTGCAACAATTATTTTGAGTTGAAAGAAAACACGGCCTTTCGTCAGGCGAACAACATAGGCATAATTGCTGGAAATAAAAGTACTCATGCCTATCTTGATCGCCTGACGAAAGGTCGTGTTTTCTTTTGACTCAAAACAATTGTTGTGAGTTCTTGCATTTTATAGTGTTTATTCAAAGTTTTAAACTTAGTTCTTATAAATGCCAGTTTTGTGGTGTTTTTTTTTTTTTTTTTTTTTTTTTTTTACATTATGATTTTGATTTCTCTAAAATAAATGGTTGAACTGTAGATCAGTGATAATATGAAACAGAGTTATCAAATTTTTTTCATTTAAAAAAAAAGTTAAAAAATTTAAATTTCTGAGATATTGTCAGTAGGGAACAATATTATCCTTTTTCTTTCTTTCATTCTTTTTTTTTTTTTTTTTTTTTTTTGTCAATTAGTGTTATACTTTTCTGAGATGAAAATCGTGTGTACTCAACATGGAAAATAATTTTGATAAATAATGGTTTTTATGAACGAGTTTCACTGCAGTAATATGTCTAGAAAAATATAGAATAAAGTTTAGTGATGGCCATAACGTACTGCTTTGAAAGGGAACAAAAGGTAGAAAGATAAATCAGGCTAAACACCAGTATTATGCTGCAAGGTCAGACGATATTGCCCATCTGGTTACAATAATGTGTAACTAATATTTTCTTGAAAATCTGTAAAATTAATTTTCTTTCTTTTTTTAACATTTTAGTATGAACCCTGTTAAATATAATTTACCACACTGTTTTGTTTCATAGTTATTTTCATGAAGATATTATGGCTGTGTAATTGTTTCTTCTCTCTTTTTTCTTAACTATTTCCTCAGTTTATTTTTTAAAATATTGAGTATGTAATGGGAAGTTACTGATAATTATATAAACTGATAATAAAAATTAAGATTAGTCTAAATTGATTTAAGTGTAATGATTTAAATACATGTTCTTGCCTTTTTCAAACAAAGTCTGGAGAACACAGAAAATTAAAAAACCTCATAAAAATCAGGGAAAATCCAAGGAAATAATTTTTTTCCTTAACTCTCGAATGATACCATGATTTTTTTTATTCATTAATGTTACATCAGGGTGCTGTCATACCCTGAAATAAAAATACTATTTACAGTGACAAAAATAAATTTATTGGGGGAAAAAAAAAAAGCACATATTTATGGGTATGTTTACGCTGCAATAATGTAATGTAATTAAAATGTCAAAGTATTATTTTAAGCAAAAAGGATAATTTTTTTTGTTGATGCTCCAAACAAATGAAGTTTTTGCATAGGGCACATCTGACCCTGGATTTTTGATCATGTGATCTTGGGCAGAATATGCATCTACCTGCAGGGGGGGGGGGGTTGCCTCTTGGGTCTTTCTATGACATGAGTACAGATAAGGTATTACAAATACTCTCATAGAATTCCTACTTCAAATTTGGTACATTTAGATATACTACATTACTGATTGGTCACAAAACACACAATACATGACAACATGACTGTCACCAAAATTGACTGCCACTATATGGGTGGCAGTGGTGCAGCACTTTCTACCGGAGAGCACGGTTGTTTCTGTACACTAGGTAGCCTTACAGGGTTAAAAATCTGGAAATATTCTAGGATTTTTAATTTTTTAGTTTTTTCTTTTCAGAAATTGTCTAGACATCTTGATGTAAAAGAATTTTTGTACTTTATTCTTATATTTTTAACTGATGTCTATACACTAATAATATTATTCAAATGATGATTTCTTTCCTTGTTCATTCTGAGGATAGAAGCAGGATATTTCAATACAAGCAGTATAATGTAAATGTTTTTCTTGTATATCACATTTATGTAAGAATGACATACATACTTTTAAAGAAAATGCATGGAATTTTTACCCAGTTTTAAGTAGCAAGTCTGCTTTTATAATATTGCCCGGCTAATACAATCTCTAGCAATGTAGTACATTTGTGCTTTTCCTCTGTTAGCTGATGCATTTTTTTTTTTGTACACCTCTGTAATTACAATTCATTATTTCATTTTAAATTAAATTTTAGAGTATAAAAAAGCTGTATGCAGCATCTAAAAAAGGGAGAAAAATAGTTTAATCCACTTCTAATGTTAATAAACATTAATTATAACTACTGAAAACAAAGCCTGTGAGATACTGCTTTAAACAAAAATTTCATGATCATAACAGAAAAATGCCCCTTAAAATTTTACTATGTGGTCTATCTATTAAAATAAAAATTTATTGAAAATGGAATTTGTACCTATTCTTCTATATAATATATATATTTTTTCTTTTTCGTCTCCTCTCTCTCTCTCTTTTTTTATCAGTATTAAAATACTGTAATTTTAGACATTTTATCAATATTTGTTATTTACTGTTATGTAATTTTAATATTTCAGATGTCTGTCAATTCCTATTACTATGAGAGCTGTCATTCGCAAAGCTCAAGGACAACAGCAGCTTTTAAGGTCCTCAAATCAAGGAGACATGTATTGTGCCACTGTTAACAGTAGTGGCTCCGTTCCTTATTTATCCCACTTGCCTAATTATGGAAATAGTCTTACTAATGGTTCATCATTTTCAGGTGGGGATTTTTCTAATTTAGCTTCTAGAATGTGCAATAAACCATCCGATTCAACTGATTCTGCAAATTTTTCAAAAAACGTTTCACCAGGGCAAAATTCTGATAATCAGAATTTTTCTCACTCAAATTCTTCTGCAATAAACCCTGACAATTCTAATACTAATGTTGAGCCTGAAGCTTCTCCATCTAATGCATCAAACAATACTGACAGCTTTCCTAACAGTTTAGAGCGATCAAAAAACTGTGTTCCATCAAACCCTGTTCAAAATGGGACTTCAAATTCTAATAATCAGTTTCAAACAAAACGGCATGCTAATACTATGTTAATGAGTATGTTAAGTGATGTGCCATCAGCCAATTCATCCAGCTCTTCTTTTCCATTCCTAAGTCATAGTGACAGTAGCCCAGTTCCAAGTGGGAAGTCCAGAAAGAGAAAAAAGAAATCTGACCACCGTAGTCCTGGTGGTTCTGTCGGAAGAAGTCCTAAGCGTAAAATGAGTGAAGATGATTGTAGATCAACTCCAGATGCTGAAATCTGTGATAGTCCAATGGGTTATGATGCAAGCAGCATGCCAGCTTCATTGCCTTCTTCATCTAGTGAACAAATAAATCGTAGCATGATTTCTGTTGATTTCATTAAGACAGAGCCACCTTCACCAGGTTTTCCTCCAAGATCAGCAAGCACTGATAGTTACTTATTGCATGAAGATTTTCAGTCGCATCAGATTTCTAATATTAATGATTCCAGTCACCTTAGTGACAATAGTACACCAGTTAATTCTGAAGTTTTACGGAGTATACCTCAAGTAAAAAATCAGTATTTTGGTGCAAATAATATTTCTGATTTTGAAAAGGATTATCTTGCATCATCAGAGTCTAATTATGCTGAGGATCAATCCAATATAGGTGATGTTGAATCAGCTGGTGAAAATTCTTCTAACATAGATTCAAATCAAAATTGCTCATTGATAACAAAATTTAATCCTGAAAAATCAACTAAGAAAAAGAAATCTAAAGAAAAAGGTGATTCTGTACCAGAAACTAGTGATCTCCTTGTTGTTAAATCTCATGATAACCAAAGTAGTGATGAAAGTAGCATAGGTGATGCATCACAAAAATCATTTGGTGAAGCTGATAACAGTCAATCAGAAGAACTGTCATCAGTTTCCTCTAAATCTGGTTCAAATTATGTTTCACAGCCCATTTTCATCAGTACGAGTTTAAAAATTGCAAAATCTGGTGATGGTCATAAAGTATCCAAAAGTGAAATAAAATTAAAACAAAAAGAAGGAAAAAGAAGTTCCAGTTCAGGAGATGGAACGGAAAGTTCTGGAAAACGAAAAAGTGATACAAAAAAGGAACGAAAGCGAAAAAGGACTGAAGGCTCTGAAAGTGGCTCTACTAGGTCACCTGTGCGTTCTTTGCATTTAAATTTAGATTCATCTCTTATGCCTCCTCCATCGTCGTCATCTGAAACTAACACAATGGTATCATCATCTGATACACAGCCTATTCGTCCTATCACGCTCAATGTAAAAAATTCTCCTGTTGTTACATCTAGCTCAAATTTTCAATCAAAATCTCCTGTTCATTCTAAAAAAAGTAGTTCTGTTGGAGGTGTTGGAGGAAGTTTTTCAAAGTCAAGTACCTCCAAAAGTGGTTCTTCAGAAAAGAATGTCAAACCATCCCCTCCGAGATCTTCCCATTCTCCATCTAGTAAAATGAATAGTTCTGACTCAGATTCAAAAAGAAGTTCTAGTTCTGTGAAAATTCAGGGTAAACATAAACAAAGCTCTAGTAGTAAGAGTAGTTCCAGTGGAAGCAGTGGCACACTTCATGGAAGTGGAAGATCTTCTCCAAGCAAAACAAAGACGTTAAAATTAAAAAATTATGGTTTTCCCACTACAGCTACTCTAGCACCTCTTTTAACAAAAGCCAATGTTAGTCCACCAGCATCAGTTCACAATTCTGCTGTATCGACTCCATCTGATTCTCTTGTTATGCAAGCTTCTATTGCAATTCCTGAATCCCCTCCTTCCAAAAGTGGATCTAACAGCTCTAAGGCTAATAAATCTGCTCCTCGAACCCGAAAAGGTTCTCTTAGTGCTGTTATTGATAAGCTGCGGAACACAGCAAATGCTCAACATATTATTCCTGATGGTATGGATCCTGCAGTTGCTAGATCTGAAATAATGGTGGATAGAAAAGAATCTAAATTAGAAAGAAAAGATAATTCTAAAGAGGTGAGAGATAATGTATCTTTATCTAAGGGAAGTGAAGGTAAATCAAAGTATTCAAGTTCCGATCAGTTTACTGTTAAACAAAGTTCACAGGGTATCAAGCTAACAGTTACTAAAACAAGATCCAGTGATGGGAGTTCAAAATCTAAATATAAACAATCTAAAAATTCATCTGTGTCATCAAGTAGTTCAGGGATTAAAAGTTCCAGTTCTACAGGAAGTAGTGTTTCAAAAAGTGGGAATGTTTCACCTGCTTCTAAAAAAATGTACCCTTCATCCTCATCTGTGAATATTTCCATATCAAAATCATCTAATAGTGGGAGTAGTTCCGGGAAACCAAATTCTAATCCCCAGAAAACTTCTTCTCCATCTCATCTATCGTCATCAATGTCACCCAGAAGTGGGATTTCTGCTAATAATATGTCAAAATCATTGTCTAAACATATTTCATCTTCTCAGAACAAAGTTAGTGGTTCCACACCAAAAGTGCTTGATAAAATTGAAAAGAAATCTGGAGACTCTAAAGCATTGTCCAGTGAATCAAAAGATAAAATTTTAACCACTTCGCTAAATGCTGTTGTAAATCTTATGCCACCCCCTTCAAGTAAACAGACTAGTGATTCCAATCGAACTTCTAGTGGTAATACACCTAAAAGAATAGAGGAACCATCACGGCAATCTCCAAGACACACTCCTACTCGAGAAATTTCTATAGATGAATCTGATGGAGAAAGAGCTTTTAGATTACTTTTAAGTCAGTCCAAAATCGAATCATCTGATGGAACTGAGCAAAACAATATAACATCTAAATCATCTGAATTCATTACAAGTGCAATTGACTATTCAAAAATAGATATTCTTAAAAAAGCTGAAATTGATGATAAAAATCAGTGGGTTTCAAGTAGCAGTGATATTAAACCACCAAGTGTTCAACGTTCTGTCAAAGACGTTTTAATGTTGGATGAAACAAACTGCATATCTATGAATGAAATTGACTGCAAATCAAATGTCCAAATGGAGGTTTCTTCATCAACGAGTAAGCATGATATAGTTAATGCCAATCTAGTGACCTCTTCTGAGGAAATAAGTAAGGCAATTGCATCGCTTGCAAAGCCTGCTAAACAGACAAAAAGGATAAATGGACCTAGTGATGAAGACAGCAGTCCAGATGAATGCCTTGTGATTGATTATCCAGGTACTCCGAGGCTGCAAATGCCTATAGAAGAGAAATGGCCCAGTCCTCGAATAGACTCTAATATCTTGAATGTATTAGAGGATAAAATGGAAAAATCTGACTTGTCTACTAATTTTAATGTCAATCAGCCATCTCTTATAAAATCTCCTGCACAAGTATTAACACCATCAAATCATTCAATAACTAGACCATTATCATTAATTGATGATGATCTTATGAATGAAGCTGTGATGCCTGTTGAGAAATGACTTTGCTTCAGGATTTCATTTTAACTTTTATATTGAAAAGAATTTTCCATTTATACTGTGTAATACAGTTTTCTGGTGCCTGTATTTAAGTGCATTTACAGATTCATCCAAAAATATCCATATTGTTTATATCTTAATAATCATTAGTAATTATTTTGCTAGAATGTGTTGAAACATGTTATGTTATGGATCTTTTTGTAGGTGATATTATTTTAGTGCTCAACTATTTATAAATGGGGGGTGTTCGCATACAGAGCAAATGTTAAGTATGAGCTATTCATACATTTTTCTTTTCTTTTTTTTTTTTTTTTTTAGCAAAGAGATTGATTCTCTTGTATTGTTCTGAACAAAATGTTGATTAAATTGTGTAAATACGATTGTTCCACATTGCTTTGTGTGTTTTTTTCTGCTGTCATTGTTAAAATGGCCTTTTGCTGACTTGAAATTATACAAAGCAGTTAGACTGTCCTTTGAAAAGTATATATGTAAAATACAACTGGCATGTGTGTTATAAAATTTTAGAAGTTTCATCAAAGAATTTGTATATTTATATTTTAATGTCATTTTTCATGAATAAATTGTAAATAGTGAAAAACAACCCCATTCTATAATCATTAAAATTCATATGCAAGATTTAATATGGTTACTTTGAGTAAGCTATTTAATTAATTGAAAGCAACCGTATCAGTTATTAATTTAAATTAGTCATTTTAAAAATTTCACTTGTTAATAATATAGTCACAACAATTGTGCTTAAAAATTTTTATAGTTGCTGTTTTTTTTCCCCCCTCCAATTGTTAAAACAAGATGTGTGAAATTTTAATTTTCTTATAAAGGGTTTTAATAAAATGAAAATTTTTTTAATATGGTTTTATTAAATTAATTTCCTGTGTAAATGTCAAACAGTATTTTAATTTGCAAATGCATATTTTCCAGTTTATTATATTATTACTTTTAAAAAGTGAGATTTTCTTTCCTTTCTTTCTCCCCCCCCCCCTTTTTTTTTTATCTTCTCTTAATGCTCATTTTTAATTTGTTGCATTTTTATAACATTTAAGGAAATTTTTTTATTATCAGGAAGAAGTATTTGGTACCAATAATAAAAACAAAGAAATATGTTTTTATTTATTTATTTTTATCTTTTTAGAAACTTTCTCTTTCTGGAAATAAAAATTGGAGGGGAGGGTGGAGTATTTCTTATCATCTCTCTTAATTGTGTATTTGCTTTATATATTAGTAATTTTCTCCAAAATTTGTTATATATTTCAAATTTTAGTTAATTCTGTTTTTATCAGCTTAATATAGGTTTATTTTTGTTAAATCGACTAAATTATCACATTTGAATTTTTTGTTATTAGAATGTTATTAATATTTTAATAGTAATTTTTTTTTTTGGTATGAATTGGTTTATTTTTCTATATTATTATTTTTCTTTTTCCCTTCTATTACTGTAATTGTGCAACTTGAATAATAAAGTTTGAGCTAACTTTCAAAGTCTAAATAAATTAAATTCCAAATTTGTGATTTCAGATACTCTTTTGTATTGTTAAATCCTTCTTACTATTTACATTGATAAAATAATCTATGCAGTTAACATTTGTTACATAATTGAATCACAATACAGCGATTTCTCACAATACTGTAGTCTTTCAGGTACATTGACTTGATGTCAAAACTGCAATTAAACTAGTGTTTTTCGATTTTTCTTTCTTTTATTTTTTTCTTTTCTTTAAAGTTTATTTCCATTGCTTGTTATAACGTATTTGATCTTTTGCTTTTTCATTAATGGTTATTTTTTTTTTAATGCTTGATTGTACATATTTTTAGTTATGAATGTATTCATAGAATGGTACAAGCTTTTGGATTGACAAAATTTGTCATTGATAATTTATTACTATTATTGTTACAGATATTTTTTTTATTTATTTTATTTTATTATTCTTTTTTTCTTCTTTTTCTTCACCTTTTTTTTTTTTTTTTTTTTTTTCTCTCTTTAGAAATAATATCTGTAATTGTACATTTAATGTAAAATTTGTATATATGTACAGTAAATTAACCATATAATTATTTATGTATTTTTGTTATAACGTATAAATATTTATCTTACATCTATTTATGACTTCTTCATTTATTAATGACACTTTCAGTTTATAAAAAAATATATATATATTTATTTTAAGAGTAGGTTTACTTTTAATATTAGTGTTATACACATTTGCATTACTTTACAGTTTGTATTGCAGCATAAATTGACATGACTAAATGTATTAATATACATTTTTGTTATTAGTTCTGTATTAGTTGTTCACAAAGAAAAATGTACCCTTAAGTTCTGTCTGTGATATGATGAATTATGTAAGTACAATTTATGTAAAAACAAATTCAGTTAATTTGAATTCTTTTTGTATGCATAACGCTATTGGCTAGAAAAATACATAGAATTTTGATGTGAAACTGGTATCAAAATTGTTAATATGATATTTTAAATGTATATATATTAAGTTTCTCTTGATTTAAAATATGGTGCGACCATTATATCATTGCTCTTGCTCTTTCAAATTTCTGTTCATTGTTTATGTGTTTTATTAATTTATTTAATTTATGTTTTTTAAAGAAAAAAATGTACATTAAATTAATTAAAAAGGCCTTACTTGAAGTTTACAGGGTTAAAAGCTTTTCACCTGTCCCCCAAGCATTTTTAGGCACACTCCTCTCATGCTGTCATTGATCCAAACTGCCTTTCTTCCCTTCCCTATCTTCAGACCCAAGTAGGCAGTGCCATCTCTCGTCTAGACCTGTGATTGGTTCATTGTTGTTGCAACGGCACTGGTTATTTACAACTTCTATTGTTTCCCTATTGATTGCTCAGATGCCTGGGATCCTACGGGAAAAGTTTTCTGCCATGTAAACTTTTTAAAGTTTTGAAAAAAAAGAAAAACATTTTTTTCCTTCCTCATTTCCTCCCAACTGATGGTTGGTGATCAAATGGTTTGCCGAAGTCTTTTGGTCTGTAGTTTTTCTCCATTCAAAACATAAATGTCAATATTCATGTTAAATTTGTTTTACAAGAATCTAGAACCTATAAAGACATAGATGGCTCAATATTTCTCATATGTGTAATTAATTATTTTTGGATCAGGTTGAATTATGATAAACTTTATTACTGAACTCATTTTTTCTGTTTGTTTTTCCTCAATGAGTTTAAAGTACCATAAAGCCAAATAAAAACTATGCTAATATCAAATATAACTATGTGGTAGAGAAGCAGGCTTCTTTGGATTAAATTAGCCAAAATTTAGGTTAAATATTTCTGTACACAATGTTAAACTTACCAGAACATATGATTAGGAATCATATTGTTGAGGAATTCATGCACTTAGTGTGGAGGCACAGGGATAAGAAAATATTTGAATTGTTTTTCCTTTTAAACTCATTCCTGGTATGTGTCTGTTTAATAATGAATTTATTACAGTCTTTTAAAATATTGTACATCATTCTGAATGACAGTGTATTTTCTTTTTAGAGTAAAATTTCTTAACTAATTCTCTGCATTTTCTTAAAAAGTTTCTGATATTCATGTATTAATTAAAATTATATTTTTTAAGGTGAAAAAAAGAAAAATAAATTCACCCTTTGTTTTAATATATAATAGTTTTTACAATATTAAAAGTAATATTTCTAAAGGAAAGTGTTTTTCAGTTTTCTTTTGTATTGTGCACTTCAACATATGCATGAATTCAACCAAACATTAAAGGCAATTAATAACAAATTGTAACAGGATACCATTTTTATATTTTTTAAAATATTTTTTCATTTGAATTTGTGTTCAAAAATTCATAAAATTATATTTAGGATTCACTCTAAAGTAACGAAAACAAGCATGTTCGGGTCCATTTGTGACTGACTGATCTTTTCAAAAGTTAAAAAAGATTTGATTTACTTTATGTACTGCAATAATATGCGACCTAATCTGTCAAGCAATAACAATAAATGTTGCATTAATTTCTCTGGGAGTTCTTCCTAATATTCATAATGGTAATAAGATTTCCTATAAAAATTATGCTTTCTCTTCATACATTTCCATTTAGATTTGCAATAAGTTCTGCACTTTCAATATTTTTTCATTTTTTGCAAAGACTTTTAAAAGACTATTGTCCCAATTCTAAATGTTATGAAGTAATGTGCTGATAATGTTTCTGTGCTTTACGAAAAAGTGGTATGCAAAATTTAGTTTTCTTATGAAAAATTTAAAAGGTAAATTGTAAAGTCTACTGTGCTAAACACACTTTACAACTGATATGGTAAAATTTGTAGTTATGTCAGTCTAATTAAGATTATACTTTGTTCTAATTTTAAAAATAAGAGTAAATGAAATATATATAATTTGATTGTTTATTTAAAAGTTCAGCCATAGCCAAAAGCATTTCTGTCAAATTATAAAAGATATGCAATAAAATTTGTTAAATTTATATTTTACTTAAGTTTAAAGATATTATCCTTCAATAAAAAGTTTTCTTTGTTCTTAATACTTTATTATAAAAAAAAACTTGTTTTATAACAATCATTTGTATTCACTTTTATTTGAATAAAAAATCTATATATATATATATATATATATATTGAAATATATGAATTGAATCTGTGTATTGTATTTTTATTTATTTTAAGGAAGCAATATTGTTACCTTTATTTTATTACCTATCCACGAAATTTCATAAAATCATCAGCATATTAGAAAAACAGCTAATTTATACGTTGGAGGGAGATATATATATAGGGGAGAATCGGGAGGGATGGGACACCTAAAATGATTCTTAAAATAAACATTGTTTTTAATTTCTGACACTTCCATCAGGTGGTAACTACAGCCCCATATTTGTTACTTTGTATCATTTTAGTTGGAGAATTCTGTAAGTTTATGTAACAAAAAAACTGTTTTATAACATCAAAAGTAAACAATTGATTAATTTTCAAGGCAAGTTTTCAACGTCACTCACTGATGTTAGCATAATTACCTTTAATATTTTATATACCTAATAATATAAGTTTTATGAATTAGTAGTTAAATTAAGCCTAAAAGTAGCATGTGTCTAATAAGTTATTTTTTTGAAAAATAATGAAAAGGGAGGGATGGGACATGTAAAAAAGGAAGAAGAATGAAGATTCTGATACTCTAAACAAAGAATATCAAGAGGCAAATGAATGAATAGATGGAAGAGAAAATGTACGAAACAAATTCATAATCATGGAAAATAATTGATGTGGCACTGTTCTGAGTTTTGTTTACCCTTTTAACTTTTAAAAATACTTTATTTACCATATATGTATGAGGAATTAATTTTCATTCCTGAGCAGTTTTCCTGGACATGGTAAAATATACAAAAGAAATTACATTCACTATCACTAATTACAGTTAGGATTTCTTGGTAATATTTGTTCTTGAGATATGCTGATAACACATAAGGACTTATTACTAAAAATCTTATTAATATTCAGGGAACTACAAAACATGTAAATTTAACAAAAACTTAATTTGGAATATTTGAACTAAAAAACTATATAAAATAAAAATAACAATATAAAATATAAAAAAAACAATATAAAATAAAAAACAATATAAAAAATTTCTTTCTAGAAGTTAAAAAAAAAAAAAAAAAAGATCAATTAATTGAGAATTTGAAAACTTTTATTTAAGTGGTACATTATATTCTAATGTTGGATAAGATAGATGTTATTAGTAATTAATTACCTTATATGCATAGTCACCCACTGTTTTTGTCATTTTTCATAGTATGTCTGTATATTATGTACTTATTTTAACTTTATAAACATGTCCCATACCGCCCTCATATAAGGGAGGGATGGGACATTTTTATGACTATGTTAATGGCTTATAAAATTAATATTTTAATAATTACCATCAAATCTATATTTTTAAAAGATGTTAAAATGTTTCAATTTGTTTCTCTGAAACTTACAGTGTTCTACCATTAAAAGTAAATTTGTAAAAAAATATTTTTGGCAAAACTGTCTAATCGAACTACTCTCTCCCCTAGCTATTTAAAATAAAAAAATCCACATAAATTTCTTAAAATTTATTTTTAATTTTGAAACATAGTAAAATATATAATTACCATTACATTAATTATCATAAAGTTATAAATAGGAATTGAATTACTAGAGACTGATTTATTTAAGTTATTCTATACTTATATTTTACTTCTCTATACATATATTTTTTTAAACAGTTTCATTCAGAATTAAATATAAAACTTAAATAATGCTGAAACTCTGGAATTGTGTACAATTTAAATCTTTAGAAGCTCTTCAAAACAAGGAATATTGCATTGGGGGAAGGGGGAGGGGCAGGCTGTGGAAAATTATTTTATTTATTTTTGTAAAAGTGATTAAACTTAAACATAAAAGGAGAAGGCTACAGTTGAAAAATTTGATTTTTAAGAGGGATAGTTTCAAAATACACACATACATAAAGTTTTATTCAAATTACCAAATCTGTCTTTAAAAAAGTATATGATTAATATTTTCCAGTGCATATTTTATTTGTCAAGAAGACAAGATGTAATGATGCTCATCTCTCCTAGTCAAATACTATTTTTGTACGTATTCTGCATTTTGATTTAGCTCTCATGATTTATCATAAAGTTGAAAGATGAAATTACAAATATGTCGTAACTTATTTTTTTAAAAAAGTAAAAATTTTGTAATAGAAGGAGTTGTTTGCACATATTTTAGACAATTTTTACCAATTAGTTTTGGATTTCGAATCTCTTTATTTTATTGCCTGTCACTGCCTATGAAATAGTTTCTCAATGTTTGTGGCAAAGTAATTTTTATAGTTTGTATTTATTTCTGCAATTTAGTGAAATCATCTTAAAAATGTGTAAGCAGCCTGCATTGTACTTGTTTAATCTCTTAAGACTTGTCAAAAGGAGTAAAATATTTTCATTAAATTTGGTCACCTAAAAATGTTAAGATTAATAATAATAATAATAATAATTTAATAGTGATTATTGTTAATAATATCTATTACAATTTTCTTAGAACCATTTTTTTCCCCTTTCTCTCGCCTTTCTTTTAATAAGTAGGTGTTATCTGTTGTCTAATAGATCTTTGTTTTTCAATTTTAAGAGCAGCAACACTATAAATAGGAATACTGTGATTTCTTGTGTAATCATTTAATCACTACAGGGTGTCTACTAGGTCATTAAAGTCATGAAAAGGTCATGAAATTCAGCAATAGGTCATGAAAGTTAAGAACAGGTCATGAAATTAGACTGTCAGTTTGAGTCACATATTGGTTCAGGCAACCCAATTTCACTGGTCGGTTTGAACAATTTTTTTCTCTTGCAGTTCAAGTTGACTTGATTGATTTTTTTTTTTTCTTACGAGTTGGGTCGACTTGAGAATATCTTCAAAATAATTTCTTTAACGGGCAAAAACATAATTCGGCAACGCATCCTTTGGTGCATTGTTGCTTTGCTTGTAGCACTCGTGCCCACTTTGTTTGTCTGATGAATGGTCGTTTTTTTTTTTTCAACTCAAAACAATTGTTGTGAGATTATTGCATTTTATGGTGTTTATTCAAAGCTTTGTACTTATTACTAAACTTGAAGAACATTTTGTACACGTGAAGAACACAACACACCTAAATGTTTAAAAATTATTGTTTATCTATTTTTCAGATTTTAAAACTTTTAACTTGGTGCATTAGTAATTACGTTTTAAATTAATTTTGTGTAGCAATAAAAATTTACTTTATAAGTTGAATTGCAAGATTTTTAGATGAATTATTAATTTTCATTTTAGGTTTTGGAGTCGGGTGTGGGTCATTAAAATTCTCTATTATGGATTCATGTCGATTTTCAGGTTACTAATATTTAGTAGCATAAATATATAAACAGGATTATAAACCTATTATAGTTATTTGTATCTTTAAAAAACAAAATAATTATCTTTAATAATTCTAACTTTTGTTGCTTGCCCCCCCCCCCCCCCCGGAAAAAAAAATAAAAATAGTAATAATAATTTTTTTTACTTAACATTTAATTTTTCTAAAATATATGTATGCTCAAAATATTTTGTTAATCAAAACAGTATTAATGTATAACTGAATGAACTAATTTTTTCTAATTCAGAATGTATTCTATTTTGAAGTATAGGAAAGACATCAAAATGCAAAGTTTGAGATATATAGTTATATACTTTTTGTAGTTTATTAATTCTATTCTTAGTCTTTTCGTGAAAAAAAAAAAAAAAAATGTTTGTAGATTTGAAAAAAAAAATGTGATACATATATTTTCTTCTCCTTAATGCAAGGAAAATAAATGACAATTTTCAAATCCCCCCAAAAACTAATAGTTACAATATTATAACATTGCACAAATAGTGTACATATGTATGTAGTTATGTGTCTGTTTTAGATTGATTTCCATTACGATTTACTGAGATTGTTAATTAAAAAAAAAAAAAGTTTTCAGGTTTTTCTTTTTTTTAAACAGCTAATATTGTTGTTAAACAATAATTTTAAAATTAATGCAAGGTGATATATCAGTTAAAAAAATAAAATAAAATAAAATGAATATGTTAATTTAAAAAGAAAGGTTGGATATGTCGATAAAAAAGGTCGTGAAAATTTTTTTGAGGTCATGAATTTTTTTGCTGTCAAGTCAGTAGACACCCTGCACTATTTCCTTAAGCGGTGAACAGTCAGTTACTAATAATTTTAAACAGTTTTAGGAGACTGAACAATGCTAAGTATATAAAATAAAGAAAACGAATATCTGTAAAATAAATATTGGATATGAAAAGTTAAAAAAAAAAAAATCTCTTTAACCTAGTAGTGATTGCTAGATAAGATACTTTTGTTTAGAGAGACATTTATTAAGATTTTTAAATGCCCTTTTAATTTCAAAATCAGAATGAAAAGTCTATTACAAACCTATTCAATCTCTTTGACATGTAAAAAAAGACTGTTTTAGGCTGTTGATTGTACAAACATTTTCTATTCTGAAAGAATGTCCTTTTTCTTCTTGAAATGGAATTTCTGTTTGTTATATTTGCAGATTAATCAAAAATGAATTATAATTAAGGTAACACTTTTAACATTTAAGAAAATCTGTCTTTTTTGGTTTTTAAGGATTATTAAAGAGAAATAACATGTATGTATGGTTTTAAAGCTTTTCAGTTTTATTTAACTCTTTGCTGGCCCTAACACTCTAAAGCGCTTTAAACAGTGTTGCGATATTTTTGGAATTCTTTTATTCTACTGTCACCAGTAATTTTGAGCAGTGATATTTCATATTTATAATGAATGAATAATTTTGAAGTGATTAGGTCATCATTACAGTTAAAATATAGTGGTGGATATTGAATAAAAAATCCCTAAGTTTTGCATCATTGACCAGAGGAATGAAATTAAATTGGACAGGTAAAGGGTTAAATTAATTCTACACATCAGTAAAAGTCACTATTTCTCCTTTTTCATGCAATTCTATGGGATTTTTCTTTCATATTATCAGGATATCTCATTTTAAAAAAGAAAAAAAATGGAATTTTTGAAAATTTTATTCTTTGAACGTGTTGCCTTTTCTTTTAGTCAGATTTTTTTTTTTTTTTTTTTAATATATTAAAATTATTTATTCTGTTAAGTAAACTCAGAGCTCTAATCTACAGTCTTGAAATATTTAAATTATTCAGGAAAAACATTCATTTTTCAATGGGATACTCTTAAAATACAAAGCCACAAAAATCCTAAATGTTTATGTGAATAAGGAGAAATGATGACTCTGACTAGATCTAGACTCCTGCATAGGTCTAGTAAACTAATCCACACCCAATCTGCAAAATGACTTTGTACCCAACCTGCAATCCACAATAAAATAGTATTTAAATTTATGTTATATAAAAAACTAAATTAAAATTCTATTACACAAAATATATTTATGTTATCGAACAAAACTTTCAGGCAATTAAATATTACATTAAAAGTTACAAGTTTATGTCTAATTATAAACAAAACTTAAGTGCACAATATAACAAAATTTCAAATGTATAAACCTTACTTTAAAGAAAAAGAAACATAGTTCCAAATATTTTGAATGTTATTAAAAAAGAAGTAAAATCAGGAATAAGATATACATTGAGGAACAAATATTTTTTGCATATAAAGATTTAAACATTCGGTATTAATATTTATATAATTGTAATAGCACTCCTTTATGAGTCATGTTGCTTTAAATTACTATAGAGGAAGAGAATGTCATAAATGTCTGCATTCAAAAAGTTAGATACATTAAAAAAAAAAAATTCTTTGAATAATTGCTGGTAAGTCGTGGGTAAAAATTAATGGAAACTTTACCTGCACCCGACCTGCAAAATGGGTACCCCCCAGGTACTCAACCTGATGTAGAACTCTAACTGACGTGTAGCAATAACACTTTTTTTTTAATTACAAAACCATTTATTCCCATGTATAGTATTATTTACAAGTGTGACATTTTGTAAGCATTTATCCCTGGCAAAATTGAGATATGTATCTTGCAATTTTTCCCCCCTGAGTTGCAGACTTTTTGAAGGCTTTTGAGGCTACTTTACAGTGCATAAAAGTAAAAAGCTAATGCAGTGCAATAAAAATTTTAAACAAAAACATAAATCTGCTTGGTCTATCTTAAGAGCAGGGTTGCCATGCTACCTGGGAAAACCTGGAGGATCTGGAATAGTCAGGGAATTTGAAAATTGACCATGAAAGTCAGAGAATTTGAATATTTTAGCCAGAATCTGGAAAAATCAGGGAATTTCATATGATGATTACCGAAAATATGAATTTTTCCTCCTCCAGTCATTTTTCTTGTTTTTTTCTTAGCTTCCGCCATTTTTTTTTTTTTTTTTTTTTTTAATTAAACAAGACCTTTTGGAAAGACTTTCATGAAGGGCAATCTCTCCTTAGATTAAAGTAATATGTAACTTTTGTGTTTTTAAGTGGTACCATAATTATTTTGCCCTCAACACAACCAATGCACAATATATGGCTAGACTGGAATTTTCTTAGTACACGCCTGGAAAAGTCAGGGAATTTCATTCTCCTATTTCAGTGGCAATCCTGTAAGAAGTCCTAGCAGAAAAATGTAAATTTACGTGACCAGTTTGTTAGGCATTAAGATACCCTCAACATAAATGCTAAATTTTAAGTTTGTCTTTTGTAAAATATAAACACATATCAATAAGCAAAAATATTTTAGAATGATCAATGATATGCTCACTAATGCAATTTGTTTTCCCCAAAGAGAATTAATAATCCAAATTACACATACTTATGAGACAAAAAATAAAAGATCTCTATATAATTTATAATAAAAACAAGACCTTACTTTCAGCTTTACTGATGTAACTTTGAACGGCGAAGTACTTTCATTCAGCCCCCCACCCCCCTCCTTATCTTCAGCACCAGTTACTCTATGCTGTGTATTTTCTGTGAAGATTTCTTTTTGACTGTTCGATTGTCTTCGCTCCTGGTCAAAAAGAAATATTCACAGAAACTACACAGCATAGAGTAACTGGTGCTGAAGATAAGGGGGGGGGGGGGGGGGGGTTGGCTGAATGAAAGTACTTTGCCGTTCAAAGTTACATCTGTAAAGCTGAAAATCTTGTTTTTATTATAAATTATATTCATGGCTTTATTATTTTAGTTCTTTAAAGATCTCTATATATTTATGGAAACTGAAATACAAACTAATTAGGATTTCTATTTTATATTTTAATGGGAAATCTTCTGGAGCTATTTCTTCAAGTTCACTTTATTATTCACTATCAAATGATTAAGAATGTAGTGGCATAATAAATAAATGAAATAAAGTATATGTATGTTATTGTAAGGGTACAAAAGTACTTCTGACTTAATAGACCATTTTATTTTCAATTTTTGCCTCTTTCACATTAAAATATTTTTTAGTGCTCCATATACAGTTCATGTATTGTCTTTACTATGTATGCACTTATTAGAATGAGTCATTTAGGCAGATGATGATAATTTGTAATAATTTGAATGTGCCTTATTTGTTATTGTTACAAGTTATTATAAGTGATTATCATCAGAAACATTAGAATTTCTTATCTTTATTTATTTATTTTTTGTAAATAAATGGTTACTGGTAAATTTGTTTATCGTGTTTGTAGCCCTAATTTATTCCTTACCCAGAAAAGTAATAAGCTTAATTTATTTTATTTCATGCATATTACCATCTAGAAAATTATATTACATGTAAACATTTTTCCCCACTTCGTAAAGAAAAAAAATATGAAATTATTTATAACAAATTTAAAGAAGCTTTTTGCTACATAAATACAGAATATTTACTTGAATTAAACAAATAGACAAGGATACAAGATTATTTTTTAACAATGTTAAGTATTTGTAAATGTTGCATCATAGTTAGCTTTTTTTCTCTTTTTCTTCTCCATCCAGATGTGCCCATTTCATTTTAATATTTTTTATGCAAGCAAAAATCTGCATATATATACATATATTTTTTTTTCATTAACTTGTAACATAGAATATAATAAGTGTTCTGTTAACGTTTTATAGCATTATTTACTTGTAGAATAATTTTATTGAAAATTACATGTTATCAAGTGATGCTGGAAGAATTTTGCATTAGCAGTGCAAATGTGTTAAATAATAATGTATGGAAAATAATTCTGAGCAATTTAATTAAAGAAGTTTTATATTTTAATAAACTTCAGTTTAATTTCAAATAGATATTTAAGCAAACGGTGTAATACAAATATAGAACAGTACTGTTTTATTTGTATTGCAAGGGTTTGACATAAATTGATATATTTATAAATTTGATATTTATCAATTTATTAATCATAAATTGATATATTAATCAATTTGTACAGAGTTAAATTGTTAAAAATCAAATTAACTCTGTACAAATGCTGTTTTATATAAAATTAACAAAAAAAGGTAAACTATAATTAATGGTAGAAATTTATATTGAAAAAAAAAAAAAAAAAAAAATTCTAATAAAATCTTTATTATAAAAGGGAGAAGTAACACAAATTAAAATGCATGTCTTAACTATTAATTATGATTTCTTACATTTACATACTATATCTTGAGTACTAATATTGCCAACTAATATTCTTGAGTACTAATACATTTTAATAATTTTGAACATTGCATGTGTTAAATATTAATTAAACCATTTATGTTCATGCAGGTAGGCATTTAATTACGAAAATGTTTAATTATAGTCAGAAGTGCAGATTGTTTGGGAGAATTAAATACAGCGTTGTGAATCACACCAAAGTCATTGTTTTTTTTTTGTGTGTGTGTGTGTGTGACAATAAAAAAAAATTAATTAATTAATTTAAAAAAAAAAAATAATTTTTATCAATTTGGATATTAATAACAGAAGAATGAAGGAATAAGGGTTAAGGGTAGAAAGTTGGAAAATGATGTATAATTGATACTTGCATAATATAAGCAAAGTAAATTTGTATTCAATTGAATAGGAAAGTACTGTGTTAAATTGATGTATAAATAAGGAATGTATAAACCGTATTTTACAATTTTTTAACAATTTTATTGATGATATATTCTCTGGAAAAGGATGGTAGACAATTATTTCTTTATTTACACTATTCAAAAAAGATTTCAAACACATTCCATTTGTGTTTTAAAACTATTGCACTTTTATATCCTCCAGTGCCTCACTAGACACATATATTTAAATAATAAAACAATGCGATTCTAGAAAATTATTTATAATCAAAATGCTGATTTTTTTTAGGTTAGGTAGGTACTTATTCTTTTTCAAAGATTTTAATTATTTTTTGAGGCAATCAAATAAGCTGTGTTATTGTCACTTCTGAATTTGGATAACTAAAATTATTTTTCTTATGTGTGAAGCTATAGAATTTCACAGTTTTTCTCTTATTTACTTATTTATTTTTATTTACACACACTTTGATAAGAATAAATTGAAATTTATATTAAAATCTTTTTAAAATTGATTTGCAAAGAATTATTTTTCATGCATTTTAAAATAAATTCATATATTTATTATTATTCTAATTTTATAATATTATGTATGGGCAACTATTATGGTATATCTGTTCTGAATTAAATATTTTAAACAAAGAATTGTTATGAAACCTTTAATTCTCCCCCTCCCTTTCTCGCCCCTTTCAGTAAATTTATTTATATGTTTTTATTAGCAAATGTTTGTAATAATGTATTTATGCATTTGAAATCAGATGCATATTTATTTAATATAATTTTTGTCATGTATATATTTTTGAGCAATGTTCATTACTGCTTCTTGTAAATATTCATCCTCATCTGTAAAAAAATTCCATGAAATATTTGTATATATTCAAATTAAATACTTTTTGATTTCATTTTGTGAAGTGTGTAAATTTATGCCCCTGTCTTTCACATTGATAGCAAAATATCTACACAAATTATTTGCTTACTAGCAGGCTACGCCCGCTTCACTGGTCACTATATTTAAATGAATTTTCAAAAGAATTGGATCAGTATTTATTTTTTACATCACATTACAAAAAAAAAAAAAAAAAAAAAAAAAACCCACTGAAATTGCTTTAAATCTCACTTCTTTGGATACCCGTTGCCTAAGGCAGTTCTTTTTTCTTCCCGTACTGCATCGGGTCCAGTTTCCCACTGTCTACAGAAAGGTCTTTCCCGGGCACTTCAATCTGGATATTTATCGACGATTTGGGGATTTTCTGTTATTTAAGAACTATGATTTCAAAGATGACTGTATCTCAACATCAATTATATATTTTAGTTTTTGAACCATGTGTTTTACAGCTCCCGTTATTTACACTATATTACGATTTGATTCTACCCAGTGCAATAAAATAAAATAAAAAAGTAGATTTTCTTTTAAAAGGAATTAAATACATGAAAAACAAACAAATTTCAATCCGTTTAATCCTTTCTACTATAAACTACCATTTTTTTCCACCCAATAAATATTATAAATAAGAAAAAAAAAAAAAGATTTTTCTTTTAAAGGAATTAATTTAAAAAATGAAAAATAAAAAGTTGCTATACTACAAAATTTATACATAAACGTAACAATTTATTTCTATTGCATTACCATTTGATTTTCAATAAATATAATAAATAATAATAAAAAATAAATAAAAAATAAATTAAATTAATTATAATAAAAAAAAAAAAATGAAAATCGCCTTCAAATGAATGTATTAAATAAAAATTGAATTGTGTAATAGCCGTTGCTAAGATATGCAGATGATTATAATCGATGAATAAATTCATAAAAAATGAAACATAAAAGCCAATGTTTAAAATCGAAAAAACATTAATTTAAAAAGTTTAAATTCGAAATTCGAAAAAAACTCGATGAGGTGCACACCTTCAGGGTCTAAGGTACCTATATGCCAAATTTGGAAGCTCTGCGATCAGTAGTGTGGGCAGCAGAGCGCAGACAGACACTTCTCTTTATTTATATAGATTAAGTATTTTCTCATTTACAGCATGGGGAGCCTTGATCTCCTAGTGTAGTTAATTGCCCTTAATCCAATAAATTACTTCCTTCATCCGTCATAATATCCTCATTCATAGCATACACAAACATTAAAAACCAATGGTGTGAAAATTTGTATGCATTAATTAATAAAATATAGTATTGCATCAAAAGCTGAAGCAGAAGTATTTTATAAACACACCAACTTTCAAATAATGATCTAAAACCCGTTATTTAATCTATTATTTACTATTATTCCGTTTTTGGTATATTATATTTTTTATTGTTTTAGACAGTACATTCTGCCATTGTCCCCAAACTGGGACGATGTTTAGTAGTAGACTTAATTACTTGAATTTTTTTTGTGATTCTTTAATATTCTTAACTAAAATTTATAAATTTCAACAATTGAGAGAAAAGTAGTAATTAAAGTTTAAGCAAATAATAGGTTAATACTCAACATTAAAATAACAAAAATAATGAAGATAGACTAATGTTGGTGGTCATTACAAAACTTTTTTTTTGTAACGTTCTTTAAGTTCATGAAAACAGCAGCACCACTTACTGTTTAACATAAACAAATATTTAATCCTAACTGCTTCTCACAATAAAGATTTTACATATGCTATTTGGTGTGATTCTTAACTGATATGCTGAAATGTAGCCATAGGGAAAAATCTCAGAAAGGGGCTCTTAGTAGTGTCACATGTCAGCTGATATACATACAAATTAAGTCAGTGTTTTTGTTTTTGATATAATGGAATTAAAGGCTGATTTTTTTATTTTTACTAACTATGTGAAAAATACCAGAGCTGGGAATCAAACCCGGGCCTTCCGTTTAACACACAAATGCTCTAAACCACTGAACTACCCTGGCTGATAACCAGCTTGGCACTTCTCACATAATTTACGTTGGCAAGGTCACCGAGTCTGCATTAGAGCAGCTGTATCAAGTGACAAATTTAAACATGGCACGTGTATCATGGCTGTCTTATCTATTAAGTTAGGTACATTTATACATGGTAGTAGCTGAAATATAGCATTCTCATTCGCAGTATTTAATTTTGTGTTATTAAATGGTTTAATGGATAGCTTCTTCCATCAATAGAGTCGCAATCCTTAAGTTTTTAATAACAGATGTTGAATCTTTTAACATAAAAAAGTTGTTATATTCAAAACAGTAATAAACGAGGTCATAAGCTAATTTTTTACTGACATTGATGTGGATTTTTGCGTTCCCTCACTTTTGTACCAATGACAAAGATTACAAAGGAGAAAATTTGCTATTACATTAAAAATCACATTTCTATAATAATTAAATCTGACAACTTGGATTATTGATGAAGAATAAAAACTTTGTTAGAAAAAGTTGTCTTCAAAACATTAGCACTGAAATTGGAATGAATCATTTGCATGTAACAGGGCATTATTGTTATGAAAATATCAAGTTTCTTGAAGAAAGTTGTTCATGGGAAAAAAAGGTAAGTTTTTGTCAATGAATGCTCCCTACTCAATGTATATTCTCTAAATAGTCCAATAAAGCTGTCAATCATATTACAAAAGTCACTATCCTGTGAAAATTCCAGAGTTCCCACCATGTCAGTTTGATTTTCATTGGTCTCAAAAGTTACATTTTCTAGTAATGATCAAAAGTCACCTTTTTTTAATAAAAATGCCTATTTTGTCACTGATTAAAAAAAAAACCTATCTAATATTAAGCAAGAGATCTCCCGAATAGTGTCAAGTACAACAACTCAAAAAAACACCATTTTTTTTTTTTTTTAAATAAAATAAATGTTATGTCAAGTTTTAATTCATTATACAAATGTACACAGTAACCGACTGCTACAAAAATTTCTACACTTATTAATGAAACAAAAATCTAGCTAACAACGTAGTTTTTGTTCAATTGGATAATTAGTTCAAAATATGTTAATTAAAAACCCCAATTTAATTTAAAATTTTCAAGAAGGATAAACAAGTTGTTATTAATACATGAAAAATATGCATTCATTTCATAAAATTAAATACTAACAACTTTTTCTATTTTTCTTTCTTTTTTTTTTTTTTTTTTTTTAAATATAAAATGAAACATTTCTTTACACATAATATAAATATAAATCTGTATATATATATAAATTACGTGTCACGATGTTTGTCCGGGGTAAACTCCTAAACTAAGGAACCGATTTTAATGAAATTTTGCATACTGTGTGCAGTTTGGTCCAACTTGAGAGATAGGATAGTTTTTATCTCAATTTATTGTCACAATATTGTTTTATTGCAATTATTTGTTAATTATAGACCTTTATTAAAGTTGCTCCAAAATATCTGTGAGTTCCATTAATTTAATTGTTGCCAAAAAAAAAAAAAAATACGAGTTCATTTTCTTTCGACATAAAAATAAATACATTTAATCAAACGTGAACGTTAAAAAATTATAAAAAGTTAAATTATGCATCTCACGAAAATTGACGTCATAATCAATTTAAAGATTTTATACACATTGATAAAGTGCTAATGTAGTTCTATCATAGATATCTGTATATATATAAAAATTACGTGTCACGATGTTTGTCCGCGATAAACTCCTAAACTAATGAACCGATTTTAATGAAATTTTGCACACTGTGTGCAGTTTGGTCCAACTTGAGAGATAGGATAGTTTTTATCTCAGTTTATTGTCACAATATTGTTTTATTGCAATTATTTGTTAATTATAGACCTTTGTTAAAGTTGCTCCAAAATATCTGTGAGTTCCATAAGTTTAATTGTTGCCAAAAAGAAAAAATACGAGTTCATTTTCTTTCGACATAAAAGTAAATACATTTAATCAAACGTGAACGTTAAAAAATTATAAAAAGTTAAATTATTCATCTCACGAAAATTGACGTCATAATCAATTTAAAGATTTTATTCGCATTGATAAAGTATGTAGTTATACACAAGCGAACTGTGACGTCACTGACCGCCTGTGAAATCAAGAAAAAGATTTCTTATGTTAATCACCCATTGTATTTTTTATAAAAAATTATTAAAAAACGAGGAAAATTATTTCCGGATTTTAATCCCCATATTTTTGTATAGATATGTATTATTTAGCATGTGCATAAGTTAGATTGAGTTATTTTGCTGTCAAATTGACAAAATTTTAATTTTAAATTTCAAAGCTCTGTTGTCCTTGGAGTTTTTCGTATTTGGCGATCAAAAACGTAACATGAAAATATACAAGCTAGATGTATATTTTCGTAATATGTATTGTGCGAAATATTGTTTCATATTATTCATTACTCTCTTAATATAAGTTGTTAAAATAACCATGATTTTTGAAAGGAATTAAATGTGTGTGCCAGATAATTTGGCGATATTATTTTTTTTTCCACCAAGGATGATAGATATGAAATTTATTCCGCTGCAACATGTTAATATCTTATGTCAGTTACATTATGTATATGCTACAATTTATTTCACGTGACACGTGTGTTAAAAATTTATTTACGACATAACCTTGCTTTTTCAATTTTTGTTGCATTATTCTAATCTTATCACTTCGTTTTCTTTAAGAAATTTATGATCTATACATAACGTTCTAAATAAAAAGTAATTATTTCAATATTTAAAAACTTATTTAAAAGTCTGTTTTATTTAACATTAAATTTTAAAAGTTAATTTAAAACTTATTTAAAAGTCTGGAAGAGTTTAAGTCTGTTTATTTGTTTTGTAACGCTAATCTATATGATCGCTGTTCGAAACTTTAGTTAATTATTTCTCTTATTTTTCTTTACTTTTTCTTTAATAACTTACCAATTTAACGTTCCTGATTAAATTTGTGATTTATATATGTATTTTGCATTAAATTTTGACTCATATTTATTGCTGAAAATGCGATCTTAAAATCTTGCAATTTTCTTATCTTAATCCTCAATGCTTTCCTTCTAGATTAACTTGAATTTACTATTAAAATTTTATGATAATCTAAATCATAAATCAAAAACATAAAATAATAAATCCAAAATAAACAACATATAGGCTGCCATATTATATCACAAACAGTCCAGAGCGACATCGTTATCGTTCAAAACGGCACCAAAGAAAAATCGCCAAATTCAGCTGTGGGGATATACTGAAGTTATAATTATCCGAATATAATTACTGAAGTTATATTATAAGTTATAGTTGTGGGTAACAACTATAGTATTTCCCCACAACTGGATTTGGCGATTATGGCTAAATCATAAATCTAAAATAAAAGCATGCAGGTTAACATATTTCATTGCAAATAATCCAGAACGACTTCGTTATCGTTCAAAAAGGCGCCAAAAAAAAAAGAAAAAAAAATCGCCAAATCCAGTTGTGGGGAAATACTATATACCTTATCAAATTATCAACGTATTACTTAGCCGCAGCAACGCGTGGCCGGGTCTGCTAGTATATATATATATATTAAACATGTATAAATTCTGATAAAACTGACCTCATATTAGTTTTAAATTTTTATTTTTATTTGTTTATTTTTAAAATATTACTTTCAATTAATCAAATAGTCTTATATATATTTTTTTCTTAATTTTTATTGTCCACGAAGCGTTCCCTTTTTTCTTGTGCTAATCCAGTTGGTACTTTTGCCTCTACATTCGATGGGGAATTGCTGGTGATCAGGATTACTCTTTCCCAGCTGACTTTTAAATAAATTCTCCTAGGCTGTTATACTTAATGACTCTCAGGCTGCATTGCAGTCCTTGATGCCAACATTGAATTCTTTATCCTCTATTGTCCTTGAATGTTGGAGACTGTTACAGAATTTGTCTTCCAGCGAAAAAGACATTGTTTTACAATGGATCCTTGGACACTATAGAGCCCTTGGCAATGAAATTGTTGATTCTTTGGCCAAAATTGGTGCCTTGACTTTACAAATATCTCCTTCTAGTGTATCTTTTGGCACAATAAAATGATCATTAAAAAATTTAATGTCTGAGAAGTTCAAAAAGAGCCTTGAATCTCACACAGTACAAAAGTCTTGGAGAGACAGACTTTCTGTGGAGAGACAGACTTTCAGTGGTCTCAAAATGGTCTAGACATAAAATGGTGGCTGAGTTTAGGCTGGCCACTGGCCATGACTGCCTTTTGAGACATTTGTATTGTTTTTGATTAGTTTCAAGTCCTATCTGCAATCTCTGTAATCTGGGACGGGACATGGATGGTGAACATCTCCTTCATTGCAAGGCATTATCCAAGCATTCTTTAGTTGATCGCTACTTGGAGGCCAGGGGACTTTTAGATACATAGACTGTTGTTGCAGCTGTTCTGTTCTTTTTTATTTGTTGCTCCTTGCATTCTCTGCTGTAATTGTCTTTTTATCTTGCCATTGGAAAAAACAAAAATAATAATAATAAAAAAAAAATTGTCTACAAAGTAATGTGGGCACAGCTTTAGTAGAGAACTCCCTTGCCAACTTTTTACATTTTTTCCTATTTTAGAGATAAATTAAAATGGCTATTACAGTTACATAAGTAAGGACCTTTGCAAAAATTGTCCAAGCTAATTTAGTTGCAAATTTCAAATTTTGCCAAGGAGGTCCTATACTAAAGCTGTTCTCTAATGTGAATGTATATTTAGTTTATTTTATAATAAGACTAGGTTTATTGATGTTTAGAAGAAAAAACTGTTGGATATTTTATCAAATTATTAGTCACTAGCAGGCCTTGCTCATTTTGCTAGTCACTATATTTAAAGGATTCTTTTTTGTTTAAATTGTTTAATTGAAATGTTTAAATAAATATATTTTGATTGACAACTATTTTCAGCAAATAGAAACCATGGCCAATCACTTGCTAATCTACCCCTTTTTATACTCTTGACCAGAATTTGGCAAAGATTCTGGCTAATTCTCTGCTAGAATTTAACAGAAAATTCTTGAACTCTATTTCTATTCAAGATATTGCTTCGAAATTTCAGAAATCTTAATTCACCATTTGTCCTTAAAACTAATCAATGGAAATCTTTATAATTCGAGGTATTTTCTTAAAACAATCTAATATTTCCTCACTCGATACTAGCTTTTTGGTGCATTTTATACAACTGGGTTTATTATCTGGTCACCAGAATCATTGAACATCTTCCTTGATAAATGTGTACAAATTTTCCAAATAATTCAATTTCTTTCAATGGAAATAAATTGAAACATATAATTTTAAAATCAGTTTCCATAACTGTGCAACAGCTGTATTTTGTAATCTATACTGTCTTTCTATAAATGTCATGGACAGTTTCAAACATTTTCTCAAATATCTCAAAAAGAGCTTTACAAATCATCTTGAAACTTCAGGAGTGTAAAGAACATGTTATCCCAAATATTTCAGTGAAAGGATTTGCCCCAACAGAAAAAAGGGGACCAGTGAAAAAATTAAAAACATGAAAAAGTTTGTTTTCACCTTATGAAAAGTAATGCTTTAAATGTGTTCTGATTGTGACATGTGATTATAAGGCTTCTTTTACTTATCTGTATTAATTCAAATGAGAGTAACACATAATCATGGAAATATATAAGTTTCTTTTAAAAAGTGGGAAAAAAAAGTCCCTTTTTTAATTTCTTCTAATTTCAATAGAAAAAAGTATTAGATTCGTAAAAATTTTCTACTTACTCTATGAGTAGGAAGGCTGAATCTCAACTTAACGGCACAAAACTTAATATGTCATGTGAGATAACTATTATAAAAACAAATGTTGATTTAATTTATGTGTATATCGGACTATAGGTGGAGCTCGTATTGTGATAATTACGTGACTGCATCTCTCAGTCTCTGTTGATTAACACTGTACCAAACTCAATATGTAAAATTTTTATTATGAGAAGGTGTGGTTAAACTTTTGTATGCATGCTAAACAGTAAGTGGCACTGTTATATAGAATGATGTAGAAGAAAGTTTTGTGATGGCCACAACATACTAATTTGATTATAACATGCCGAATATTAAACCCATTACAAAGCCAATTTTAAGAAATTTGACATGACTTACTATTAGGTCTTTGCATAAGTTCGTGCGGTTTTTTATTGCTTCATTTCATAAAAATACATCAAATCAAATGACAATTTTTAATCAAAATACTCTCCATTACTTTCTACAACCTTTGCCCATTTTTCGGGTAACAAATGTATACCACGGCAATAGAAGCTCTCGTCTTTGGAGGCAATAAAATGATTCGCGTCCGCACGAACTTTTGCAACGATCTAATACATAAGATGCAAAATACTGTAATCAGAATATCCTTCGCTTAGTCTTGGGTTTCTTGGAAACCGTTCTAATGATTTTGATAAAAGTTTGAGATTAAAAGTTTCCTGGTGCAAAAAATTAATTGATTTTATCCTCGTCTTCAGCAAAATCCGCATTTGTTGTTAACCCTTTGTTGCGTACTTGGGGGTTCGTGAGTTGTCTGAGAATGAAAGGCCAAACGTACAAAAATTTAGTAATTTATTCACAGAAAATTCCAGAAAAATGCAGGTCTATAAACCAAGTATCAGCTTCAATTCAAACAGTAAACACAGCTTAAACAACAGCTGTCAATAGCAAATCCACAGTACAAACTGTATACCAATAACACTTGAAGCAAGTCTCTCCCAAAGAGGCTTAAGAGCAATGCAAGCACTAGCGAAGCTGGCTGAGATCTGAACTGAGCTGAGCTGACTGCCTTGGCGAGGAAGCGCTCCTTATATGCTATTCCAGGGAACCCAGATTTTTCGAGAAAACTCTAGAAAGTGGTCAACCAATCAACTTACAGCTTCCATATTTGGTATATCCCATATAAGGATTTTCTCGCCAAGGTCGCCAAAAAAATCGCCAAGGTGGGAAAAAGTCGCCAAATTTGGCGCCAAATCCATTACTTGCATTACTGGGGCTTTTTAATGCGTTTTTAAGGGAAAATAAGGCTATTTCAACGCTAAAACGACTAGAAATGCACAAAATTAGCACTTTATCAACTTACTAAGCCTCTTTGAAAGAATTTATACAAAATTAAACACAATTATTTACAATTTCGTAACACTGCCCCCCACCCAAGGACTGCACGTCCCGGGCAGTGCAACCCTTGGACAAGAGGCGAAACTAAACAAATTTACACAATCTAAAACACAAAAACTAAGTTGCATATAACGATAAAATAGAAATACAAATCAAGTGAGAAATATTTACAAAATTCACAAATATGTTCAAATATTTATATACAACTATTTACAAAATTCACAAACATGTACAAATATTTATATACAAATATTTACATTACGCATGCGCAAATTTTATCAGTATTTACATTTTTAATTTTAATATTACCGGTAATTGTGGTACTTGGCTAGCCTGTTATAATGCACCACCTTCGGTTTTGATGAAGGTGTTTTAGTGATCCGCACCACTACATCATTCAGCCTTTTTAAGACTGTGTATGGTCCGTCCCAGTTGCACTGTAACTTGGGAGAGAGTCCTTTGCGTCGAACAGGATTCCACAACCAGACCTTCTCTCCTTCCTGAAACCCATGTTGCGTAGCCTTTAGATCGTACCTTGTCTTCATTTTCTCCGATGCAATGTGAATTCGCTCCCGAGCAAAGTTGTGAACGTCCTCAAATCGTGCCTGGAGATCTTGGATGTACTCCTCGGGCGATGAAGGCGCATCGGGTGGACAACCAAACAGGAGATCACAACGGAGACGAAGTTCACGTCCAAACAGCATCTGGACTGGAGTATAGCCGGTGGTTTCATGGACAGCACTTCGATAAGCCAGCAGGAACAATGACAACTTCAAGTCCCAATCTTGCTGGTTCCTTGATACTAGAAGGGAGAGGTTATTCAGGATGGTACGATTGAACCTCTCGACCATGCCGTCCGACTGGGGATGTAAGGGTGTTGTCCGGGTTTTGTCTATGCCGAGTAGTTCACACAGTCCTTTGAAAACATCAGAGGTAAAGTTCCTACCTTGGTCGGTATGAAGTTGTAGGGGCGTGCCGTACCTTGACACCCATTGCTGCACTAGGACTTCTGCGACTGTGCATGCCTCTTGATTGGGAATGGGATATGCCTCAGGCCACTTGGTGAAATAGTCCATCACGACGAGAATGTATTTATTTCCACTGGAGGTCCGTGGCAAAGGACCCAAGATGTCGATTGCAATCCGTTCAAATGGTGCTCCCACGTTATACCGTTGCAGTCTTCCTCGACTTCGTTTCTGCGGGCCTTTACGTGCCGCACGAGCATCACAGGATTTACACCATTTCTCCACATCCTCCTTTGCCTTGCACCAGTAGAAGCGTTCCCGAACTTTCTGCAGAGTCTTCATTACCCCAAAATGGCCTCCGGTAGAGCTACTATTCAGTTGTTCTAAAACAGCTGGAATTTTTGATCTTGGTAATAAAATCTGCCATCTGAAGCTTTTCCCATCATCAGATTCCCACTTTCTGTATAATACGCCGTTTCTGATATGAAGAGAGTCCCAAAGTGCCCAATAACTTTTCGTAATGGGACTAAATCTGGAAATATTCTGCCAGATAGGTCTGTTGCTGGTCGTCTCCTTCAGCTGTAATATTGGCTTTATGTCAGGATCTTCCATCTGGGCTTTTCTAAGTTCTTCGTCATTCCATGGATCGGGATCTTGATCTGATGGTGTTGAGACAGTAACTTGGCAGGCAACCGGATTTATCGGCAGGTATTTCTGTTCGGCTCTAGAGCAGTACTTGCAGCTTTCCGAGCAGGGCTTCCGTGACAAGGCATCTGCATTACCATGTAGAGTCCCTTTACGATGACGTATCTCGAAGTCATATTCCTGCAGGCGTTGTATCCACCTGGCAATCTGTCCTTCCGGGTTCTTGAACTGGAGCAACCACGTTAAAGATGCATGGTCAGTCCGGAGCAGGAATCTTCTGCCATAGATGTAATGGTGGAAATGTTCTATGGCTTTTACGATGGCGAGTAGCTCTTTCCTGGTGGTACAGTAATTTCGCTCTGGTTTAGATAGGCATTTACTCCAATAGGCAATGACATGTTCTTGACCATCAATTTCCTGCGACAGAACGGCACCGACACTCTCATGGCTGGCATCTGTATCAAGTATAAACTGTCTGTCGGGCTGTGGATACGTCAAGATAGGCGATGATGTTAAGGCCTCTTTAAGTCGCTTGAAAGCTTTTTCACATTCATCTGTCCACAGGAACTTCTGTTTGGCTTCCGTCAGCTTGTGGAGTGGTCTGGCAATATTTGAGAAACCCTTGACAAACTTCCTGTAGTAAGCGCATAACCCCAGGAAACTTCGTAGTTGGTGTCCATTTTCAGGGCGACTCCAGTTCTCGACTGCAGAGACCTTCTCAGGATCAGTTCTCACACCTTCGGCAGAGATGATATGGCCGAGGTAGCTCACTTCACGACGGAACAAGTTACACTTGCCTGGATTCAATTTGAGGTTAGCCATTCTGAGTTTCTCCAGCACCTTTCGGAATTTTCGTAGATGGTCTTCAAAGGTGCGCCCCACAATGATAATATCATCCAAATACACCAGACAGGCTTCATAGGAAAGTCCTTTTAGCACTGTCTCCATCAGGCGTTCAAAGGTGGCAGGAGCATTACATAATCCGAACGGCATAACTTTAAATTGCCACAGTCCTTGTCCCGTGGTGAATGCAGTCTTCTCACGATCATCAGGATGTAACTCTACTTGCCAGTAACCGCTCTTCAGATCCAAAGTCGAGAACCATTTATTGCCAGCAAGTGTGTCTAATGTGTCGTCAATTCTGGGAAGAGGGTAACTGTCTTTCTTCGTGATGTCATTCAAACGACGATAATCCACACAAAATCTTGTTGAACCATCCTTTTTCCGCACCAGTACTATGGGAGAGGCCCAAGGACTCGTTGATGGCTCGATGACATCATTGTGCTGCATTTCACTTAGAAGTTCAGTGACCTCTTCCTGTTTAGCAAATGGAAGTCTTCTTGGATGTTCTTTGATTGGAGGATGATTTCCTGTATCAATTCTGTGCTGGGTGATGTTCGTTCTCCCGACGTCTTCAGGTGTTCGAGAAAAAAGGTCTTTAAATTCTTGGAGTAGCTTCTCCGCAGCACATCTCTGTTCCTTTCCTAACTCCGCATTCTTGAGTAATTCCGTTAATAACTGTTCAGAAGACTTGGATTCAGTTGATTGCGTGGGGCGGTTGATGCATGTTACAGGAGTGCAGGCTGCTAACACCTCATCCTTCTTCACTGTTCGGACCTTATCGCTGATGTTTGCGACTCTCACAGGAATAGTATTTTTCGAGAGATCAACTAGAGATGAAGCTACCAGAACTCCTCTTGGGCTATTGTCTGTATTCGGGTATTCAATCAGTCCATAGCGGAAGTATTGCTTTGTAGGTGGTGTTCCTGAAACTATTATCTCTGTGTGTGGAGGGATGGAAATTTCAGACTTGGCTGTTATTTGGCAAATTGTCTGAATGTCTTGATTTTCAGTGTTGAACACAGCGATGTCTTCCGAACTCGAATGCAGTTCATTATTCTTGAAGTCCAAATGAAAGTTAAATTTTCTCAGGAAATCAATTCCAATGATTAACGGATCTCTTATATCAGCCACATATGCCATATGATGGTAACTGGCATTCCCAAAAGTGATGGTCAAGTTCATTTTTCCATATATTTTGATTTCGTCTCCGGTCACAGTTTGGAGTTTAACACAGGGCGGCGTCCAGATGATCTTCTCTTTTAGTTCTTGAGCCAAATCCGTTCTAATGATGGTCACGTTGGCTCCTGTGTCCAGAATCATCCGGCAGGTGGCGTTGTTGACTTGGCCATAGACGTGAAGTCCATTATCGCCGCCACTCATCGATGAAACATGGAATACTGTAAATTGGGGCTCTTTAATTTCAGGCAACCTCCGCCCCGCGAGATGGCCTCCTCTTAGTTTCCCTGCAGTGATGGTGAAGCCGGGTGATTTCCTACAGTTTGTCGTACAGGGCAGTTCCTCTTCACGTGACCATCCCCTCCACAGCCCCAGCACTTTATCTTCCGATCCTTTATTTCTATGTTATTTTCCAGGTTGCGCAATCTCTTTAAGATCTCTGCGAAACTTCTCTTCATTTCATTCTCATCAGCAGGCGTATCATTTAATGAGACTGCTCTTATGGTATGGCGGTCTTTACGGGAGGCTTGTTGGGCTGCCTCTATCCTAAGTGCATAGCCTAAAGCTGATTCTACGTCTCTGATGTTGGAGAGTCTCAGCGCTTTTTGAATTTCTGGATCCCGAACAGCATCGATAAAGTACTGAAGAGCTAAGTCGTTTCGAGTGTCAGCTTGGCAGTCTGAGAATGCTAGGTGTGACAATCTCTGAATGTCCGCTGCCAGCTCTTGCAAACTTTCGCCCGTTTTCTGGTAACGGGACTTTAGCTGGAGGCGACTATAGTCCTTAGAACACTTCTCTCCAAACCGTAGCTCCAGTGCTCTAGTCAAGGCCTCGAAGTCGTTCCTTTCTTCTTTAGAAACATTTCTCAGTATCTCGGCTGCATCTCCCCGTAATGCTGCTGCTAAGTGGACCGACTTGGCGGTAGAGTCCCAGCCGTTAGCTTCAGCTACGATGGAAAACTGCGTCTTATATACATGCCAGGAGGAACTGCCGTCGTAGGTAGATAGCTTAATAAATTCGTGATTCTGGCTTCTTCTCTCTTTCTTTTCAGTTTCCTGGGGCTTGGATTCTAACTTTTCTTCGAGATTCCGAATCTTGCTCTGCAGTTCATTCCCTATTACCTCTCCGCTCCACTCTTCTCTCATCTTTCTCTCAAGATCTTCCTCCATTCTCTTCAGTTTACCTTCTATCTCTGAAAACCTTCCTTTCAGCTCTTAATCAAAGTTTTCTTTAACTTTCTCCTCGAAACTCCGTTCTATTTTCGTAACACTCTCTTCAACCTTCATAACATTTTCTTCTATCTTCATAGCTTTCTCTTCAACCTTCATAACATTTTCTTCTATCTTCATAGCTTTCTCTTCAACCTTCATAACATTTTCTTCTATCTTCATAGCTTTCTCTTCAAAACTTCCTTCTATTTTCAAAACTTTCTCTTCTATTCCATCTATTCTGCTTCCCATATCCGATAATTTACTTTCGATTGATTCTTTCACCGTTGAAAGCTCTCTCTTCATCTCATCTTGATTAGATTTAATTTCTTCCTGAACTTCACCCAAACTGCTTTTCATATGCTTCATTTCTTCAGTCAAACCGTCTTTCAATTCTCTTTGCGATGTTTCCATTTTCTCTTGTGCTACTTTCATTTCTTCAGTCAAACCGTCTTTCAACTCTCTTTGCGATGTTTCCATTTTCTCTTGTGCTACCTTCATTTCTTTCATCTCTTGACTCAGGCTAACTTTCATCTCATTCATCTGGGTAGCTAAGCTTTCTAGAATTTTTTTCATCTCTTGCTCCATAGCTCTCGTTATCACCATTCACAGACAAATCCCCGCTTCTGACACCAGAAATGTTGCGTACTTGGGGGTTCGTGAGTTGTCTGAGAATGAAAGGCCAAACGTACAAAAATTTAGTAATTTATTCACAGAAAATGCCAGAAAAATGCAGGTCTATAAACCAAGTATCAGCTTCAATTCAAACAGTAAACACAGCTTAAACAACAGCTGTCAATAGCAAATCCACAGTACAAACTGTATACCAATAACACTTGAAGCAAGTCTCTCCCAAAGAGGCTTAAGAGCAATGCAAGCACTAGCGAAGCTGGCTGAGATCTGAACTGAGCTGAGCTGACTGCCTTGGCGAGGAAGCGCTCCTTATATGCTATTCCAGGGAACCCAGATTTTTCGAGAAAACTCTAGAAAGTGGTCAACCAATCAACTTACAGCTTCCATATTTGGTATATCCCATATAAGGATTTTCTCGCCAAGGTCGCCAAAAAAATCGCCAAGGTGGGAAAAAGTCGCCAAATTTGGCGCCAAATCCATTACTTGCATTACTGGGGCTTTTTAATGCGTTTTTAAGGGAAAATAAGGCTATTTCAACGCTAAAACGACTAGAAATGCACAAAATTAGCACTTTATCAACTTACTAAGCCTCTTTGAAAGAATTTATACAAAATTAAACACAATTATTTACAATTTCGTAACACCTTCTTACACCGTTTGCAACATAGAAATCAAGTTTACTCAGAATTATATGCAACAATTTTAAGAAAGTTTGGAGTTAAGGTTAAATGGTTTTTGATGTGAAAAAATCGATTGGTCCTATCCTCATTTTCTGAGAAATTCATATTAGCTGTCAACCCTTTATCCACTGGATGCAACATATGGCAGAAATTCAGTTTACTCATAAATATATGTAACATTTTTGTTGAAAGTTTGGATTTTTCGGTGTGAAAATTTGGTTAGACTTATCTTCATCTTCAGAAAAATTTGCTTTCGCTTTTAACCCTTCATCCGCCGTTTGCAACATATACAGGAAATTGGGTTTATTCTGAAATATTGTACATGTAAAGATTTTGATGAAAGTTCGGGGTTAAGAGTTTCTTCATGTGAAAAATTAATTCATCTTATTCTCTTCTTTAAGAAAACTTGCATTCGCTGTTAACTCTTCATCTGCAGTTTTCAACATATAGCAGAAATTGGTTGCGAAAAATCGATTGGTATTACCCTAATTTTCAGGACAATTTGCGTTCGGTGTAACCATTTATCATCCGCTTGCAACACACGTGAAAATTGGGTTTATTTGGAAATATATCTAACGATTTTGATGAAAGTTTGAGTTAATGATTTTCCAGGGGGCAAAATTGATTGAAATTATTGTCACCTTCAGGAAAATTCACGCTCGCTGTTAACCCTTTATCTACTGGTTGCAAAATATGGTAGAAGTTGATTTTATTTGAAATGGATTTAACGATTTAGATGAAAATTTAAGGTTATTGTTTTTGGGTGTTGGACTTATCCTCATTTTCAGAAAAAGTTGTGTTTGTTGTTTAGGCTGCTCACTCCCTGTTACGGTTTCCCGTCTCGAGTCACTAAATCCCATGTAAGTCTTTGGCGAAATTTGTTTATAAAATTACTCATTATCTACTTGGTATTTATAAATTCCATTTTTATATTTAGAAATACTCAACCGTTAAATTAGTACCCGTTTTCTAAAAATTGAATTTTTTAATATTTCATTTTACAGCTAAAAAATGAGAAAAATGCATTTAATGAAAATTCGCATTTTTAAACACAACATTCAAGTTAAAAAATTTTTAAAGGTAATTTTTAAGAAAACGAGTACTAATTTAACAGTTGCGTGTTTTCAGAATTTGAAAACGGAATTTAAAAATAATTAGGTAATGTGTAATTCTATAAACAAATTTCGCCATAGAATAACATGAGCCTTGAATGACCTTGACGACCCTTGATGTACCCCCTTAACTCTCCATCCGCCGGTTCCAAAATATAGCAGAAATTTGGTTTACTCAGAAATGGATACAATGATTTCGATAAAAATTTAGCGTTTAAGGTTTGGATTTGTTTTGGCAGAGATTTTTTTTAGAAACTACTTGAACGACCTGATAAAAATTTAGGTTTAAAGGCTTTTTGAGTTTACATTTCAATCTAATTGCCCCTGCTTCAAAAAGCAATTAGCGTTCGTTGGGAACCCGCTCTTCGCTCTGAAAAGAATAATATAAACTTAGTTTTCTTCGAAGGTACTCGAATGATTTTGATAAAAATTTAAAGTTATAGCATGTTTTTGAGGTGACATTTTGATCGATTTTCTCTTTCGACATCACCATCATCATCATTTTTAGGATAATTAGGGTTCATTGCTAACTCGCACTCCATTAGGAAAAAATACGCAAAAACGAAGTTTTTTTTTTTTTTTTTTTTTTTTAAGAAATCGCTTGAAAGATTTTTTTCCCTTCCCGCAGATAAAAACTCCCTTTTCGGCAAGCTTAAAGGCAAAGGTAGATTCCTTTACGTTAATGTTACAAAAGTAAAGAACTATTACATATGCATTAACAAGTATTAGCCAATTGCTTTGTTTCCACACATTGCATTATTTACGTCGCTATTCTATTTTTAAGAAATTTAATTATAAACTACTACTATTCATTCTGCTTAAAATTTTAGGCTAGATTTATTGGTCAGTAAATGTTTCATTTTTTTTTTTTTTAATCCAAGCTCATAATCATTCAACAAATAGAAGCCAAAAAGATATACGATTTGGTGACAAAACTGGCGACTTAGCAATGAAATTTGGGATTTGACGGCAAAATTTGATAGTTGACGACGAAATTTTTGACTTGGCAATGGAATTAGTTATTTCATGATAAAATTTGGCGAGCTTGGTGAAGAAAAATGGCAGCTTTGGCGTCATTATATTTTCTTCCCACGCAAAAACCACAGATTATAGATATCAGTACTCTGTGGCAAAAACCTCATATATTTTCACAGACCAATGTCTTGTTTCCACAAGATAAAAAGTCAAAGGAAGCTGTAACGTATCACTCTCAATTTCAATCGTAAATTTAAATTCTTGCGTAAACAGGTGTTCTAAACTATTCACCACAAACGATATTTTTACCAAGACTAACGTATTATTTTAATTTTATGTTTTTAAAAGATTAATTAAAGCTGTTACCATAGTTTTTATATTTTCAGCTATGTTTTTTATTATTGTTTGCACGTGACGTAAGCATCAGATTATAAATTTAAGCAATTAAAGCTAAAGTAAAAGTCGGCTTCATTACAATTGACAAAAAATCACTTTTTAACTTGTAACTTTTAAGCAATTGAAGTTATCGAAAAAAGCTTAATACAAAAATTATTCTTTAGGGCAAGGCGGTAAATCGCCTGATTTGAAGTATTTTCCTATTTTCAATATTAAAGAAATTATTGGCAAATGAAAATTTCCACCCCCTTTGAGCTGGATACCCCATCAACGAACTCGACCGAGATTTTTACTGTCCTGACAACATATCCCCAGCTGGTTAAATTTAAATAAAAATTACTCCAGTTATCGTGTTCACAACTTAGCAAGGGAAAAAGCGTTATACATATATATATATATATATATATATATACTTTTGAACGGAGGGTGGTTTTGGGTTCTATGGGTCATGATCGGTGAAGATATGAAGAAATTTTCCAGAAGTCGTGTCATAAGAACCATTGCAATAGGTAGATCTCCTATAAGGAATCTACCTAAAAACCCGATCTGACTTACTTTCTTCCCCACGAATATTAGCAATTTGTGCTTTGTCTGGAACAAAATGTAGCAGAAAGCTGGTTTACTACGAAACTGCTTGAATGATTTTTATAAGAATTTATATGCAGGGGTTTGAGAAGATAATTCGATTGGAAATTTTCTTATATTCAAGAAAATTAGCTTTAGCTTTCACTGGTATTCCGCGCTTAGTCCGGGGCAAACAAACAATAATAAATATTTTTCAAAAAACAAATCTCTGTATTTTACACTATGAATGATTTTTACAACGAGACCGAGTTAATTTAGTCATTTAGATACAAAAAATATTATGTATCTAATGAAATATGAGCATTTTTAGTAAAATTTTAACTGTGCGTACATAAATGTTAACAAAGTTTTATTTTCAAAAATTAGAAGTCAAATGTTTCGAGCTACTTTATACGAAAATTCCAAGTAAATATTGTGAAAATTCAAAAAGTTATCGCCGATAGAAAGAATTGAATTCAGTTGTTCCCTTAAAAATAAATAAATAAAATAAAATAATTAATTAAAAAAAAAAAGAGTGCATTTTATATCAATATTTATTTAGGGAAACTATAATACTATTGATTTAATAAAAATAAAAAATTGGGTAACGGGGGGAAAAAAAAGGATGCCAAAAATAAATTATGTCAAAAAAAAAAAAAAAAAAAAAATCGTACAAACAATTTTTCAAAATAATCAAAACAAAATTGAGAAAAATCGTGCTAAATAAATAGAACAGCTTCAGTATAGAACCGTTTGGTGAAATTTGAAATTTAGCACCGAAGTAGCACGGACGTTTCTTGCAAAGATCTTTATTCACGCAACTGCGTGACAACAAAATGACAACATAAAATGACAACAAAAATTTAAATTTCTATGCTAAAGCTATACCAAAGAAATTTCCAGAAATGAATATGGTAACCGATGGTAGGGAATGAAACACAGTTACTGCATGCCTTTATATAGAAGAATAGCTGAAAATAAGACCTGTCGAACTAAATTAAATTTTGTTTTGTGCAGAATTTTGGACGAATGATTTGGAAGGTTTTTTTTTTTTTAATCTAATCTCCAAAAATATAGTTTTTCAAAAGCCATATTTTGAAACATGGCTTTTTTTTTTTTTTACCAGATTTAAGTACCTTTGGTTTTTAATTCTAAAAATGTGTAATATATGATTCAACTAACATTTTTTAAAGTAAAATTTTTTACAGGTTACTTTTATTTATTAGGTTGATTTCTTTAGAAATCGACCTATTGCAATCACTTCGTTTATCTATATATATATCTATCTATAATGAAAATTTTGTCATCACTATAACTCCCGAAATAATTCTCCAAATCGAACCAAATTTGGACAGCGAACTGATCTTATAAATATATTGGATAAGTTCGTTAACCAAGTTGCTCCGACTTTTCATTTTCAAGTGGCAGCCACTTGAAAATTTCAAAGTGACATTGTAAAAAGCATATTTAAAGCAAGATTTGCTTGAATTTTGATGTAAATTCAGGCCACATAAGGGTCTCAATGAAGTTTATTAATGAAGTTTATCCGCCATTTTTAATAAAGTGGCGGATATCTTAAGTTAAGTGGGGCCACTTGAAAATTTAAAATCACGATAACTTCCGAAATAATACTCCAAATGAAGCCAAATTTGGACAGCGTCTTAATTTGTGTTATGACTATTTTGGATGAGTTTCTTAACCAAGTGGCTCCACCATTTTGTTTTCAAGTGGAGACTACTTGAAATTTTCAAATTCAAATATTAAAAAGCGTATTCCGAATTTGTTTGAATTTTGATGTATACATAGATTATATGAGTGTCTCAATGAAGTTTATTAATGAACGTATCCGCCATTTTTAATAAAGTGGCGGATATCTTAAGTTAAGCGGGGCCACTTGAAATCAGGCTACCACTTGAAAATTTAAAATCACAATAACTTCCGAAATAATACTCCAAATCGAACCAAATTTGGACAGCGACTTAACTTGTGTTATGGATATCTTGGATGAGTTTCTTAACCAAGTTGCTCCACCATTTTGTTTTCAAGTAGAGACCACTTGAAAATTTCAAATTCAAATTGTAAAAAGCGTATTCCGAATTTGTTTGAATTTTGATGCATACATAGATTATATGAGTGTCTCAATGAAGTTTATTAATGAACTATGGATTTTCTCGCCAAAAGTCGCCAAGTGTAAAACTCGACAAATTTGGCGCCAAATCCATTACCTGCCATATTGGAGCTTTTTAATGCGTTTTTAAGGAAAGATTAGGCTATTTTAACTTTTAAACAAACTAGAAATGCAGAAAATTAACTTTTAATCAACTTACTAAGCCTCTTTGAAAGAATTTCTACAAAAAAAAAAAAAAAAAAAAAAAAAGAATTATTTTCAAATTTGCAACAATATCTTAGATTAATTAGTTCACTGAGCAACTTTCTCTGCCATTTTGATCCAAGTGGCAGCCACTTAATTTTTCAACACGATTATATTTGAGATTCTGAATTAATTCCAACTATATTTGTACAGTAGTCTTATCTCACAAATGCATTTGATATATTTGTGAACTTGGCCTACCATCTTGTTTCCAAGCGCCGGCCACTTGAAAATTTTAAATTCACATAAAAAGGTATTTATGAACCGATTTGCTTAAAACTCCATATGTAGGTAGCCTACATAAATATTTCTACTAATTTGTTAATAATTTGTAGCCGCCATTTTGAAACAAAATGACGGCTACTTGATAAGGGAAAAGAAATCAACCTACCCTTCCGAATAAGCCGGAAGGACTTGTTTATTTATTTATTCATTTTCAGATGCAAAAGGTAACAGATAATGGTCGACTAAAACAACCGAACATTTATATTGCTTTGTAAAAACTTATAACAATAAATTCCCACATACGCGTTTTCCACGATTGTGATTCGTTTTATACAAAATCTAATTTGGATCATAATTAATACTTTTTTTGGAAATGAATTTATTAATAATTTTCATAATTAAAAGACAGTGTTTGAATAAAAGAAGAAGAAAAAAAAAATGCCTGGAGTAAGTTGGGGCCTATTTATTGTGTGTCTTATTAAAAAGACAAATGAATTTTTGGGAATGTAAAAAATTAAAGTTAGCTTCACATCATGCGCGTCCTGAAATTTTTGTCTCTTCTAATTATATGAAGATTTGGAAAAAGTATACAGCATATGTATACTTTGTCGGACTGCAATGATCTCAGAAATTCAAAATTCAAATGCAGTGCCAAAAATGTGTATTACCTTTTGAAATATTAAAGTTGGTGCAATTTTTAATATGCAGATGACTCCTTAGTTCAAAAATTAACGCACTAGACGGATTACTAATCTTCGTTATAATATGATAATTTATTATTATCTATTTTATAACATTTAATGAGTTAAATTAAATACTGTAAAAAAAAAAAGGGGGGGGGGGGCAAAGCAGTCTTTGGGGACTGCCGATAGAAGTGGAAACTAAGTAACTTGTGAATTGTATCGTCGAGCTATTAGATTATTCTTTTCGAATTATTTTTGGTTTGTAAAGAAGTGTTTATGATCTGTATTATATGATTCAGCACAATATTTTCAGCTACCCAAATTAAATGAACTAAGCCTTATATTAGGTAAAAATATTGTAGTATGACTAAAATAATTTTCTTTTTTTTATTATTTATTTGAAAATTTATATTGAAAGCAAAAAGAATATAACAGTCTGTATAAAAACACGTGCTTGTACTTTGTGAGCTATGTATATACTGTGGAGGAAGTACATACATACATAGAGTATAGAACTAGAAATAGACAGATGCCAGTAGCCAGTATACTACTCGTATTAGTATACATTTTATACATTCTTATATATATATATATGTATATGAGGCATGCCGCGCCGTGCGCTACATATATGGATATATATGTAGAGAGATATACTCTTTGTATATATCTATAATGTATACTAATAATGCACGGAGGCATACCTATGTACATATATACACAGTATACATATAACTCATGGAAAGCGTTCGGTGACGATGACGCGAGTTCCATGACTTTTGTTCACCTGAAAAGTGCTCAACGCGCCTAAAGAAGTTTTCACTTCAGAAAAAAAAAAAAAAAAAAAAAAAAGTGAGTCAAAATCTACGAAAAAAATGCTTTGCTTCGTGTGTAATGTAGAAGTTAGCTTCAACAATAATCTATTCGTATTTGACTGCCGCGTCAGTTCCAATATTTGTACAGGATTTATCTGGCAGCCTACAAAACAGCGCATACTTGCTGCATATATGCATCTAAAATGCTTTTCATAAAATCACTTTTCACAGTCACAACAGCTTGTTTATATAGCTGATTAAATAAAAAAAAAAAAAAAAAAAAAAAAAAAAATTGTTCTTTTCACAGATATCGATATTTATAAGATGATTTTTATATGCTTTATGTATGAAATAACTTCTTTGACAATTTATGGACATTTTACCAACATTTATTCATTCCCCGTTTGAATTCATTCCGCCAATTGCTTGAGCATTGATTTGATGGCATTTTTTTTTTTTTTTTAATTTTTCAAGGTACATTTACTTTCCGAACATACATATGTAAGGAAAGTATTGTGATCATGACAAAAAGCTGTATTTGAGACTGATGTATCTATAAGTTTTGAAGTCCCCTGAGTCCATTTTTGTTATTTTTACGGGGATGTACAGAGTGTTTACACATTTTTATAACGATTTTGACTTCCTCCTTGAATTTAAATTTTAAAATAAAAATGTGACAGTTATCAAATTGGAATAGGGTTTAACTAATTTTCTGAAGCATTGAAAATATTTTTTCCTTTAAAATGTCGCTAAAGAATAAAAAATGAATCGAAGACTATAGTTTTGCGCTTTCCGAAGAGAAATATTCTTTTTCGGTATATTAGAGTCGAACCTCGTTAACGTGAACACTGTTAACGTGAATTACTTTTAACATGAACTGTTTCCACAATCCCCATCAAAATGAGGATTAGTTCAGTTATATGAAGAGCAGTTACTGATAGCATGAACTTACTGATAACATGAACAAACTTTTTATCCCCCTTTAGATTCACGTTAACGAGGTTCGACTGTGTATATATATATATATATATATATATATATATAACGAAATATATAACGTTGATAATTTTACTATTTCAGCCATTTGAAATATACTAAAAAAACACTTCAGAAATTATGGCTTTAAATTAAAACAAAAGGTTGCTTGGAGGCGCGGGGGATCGAACCCCGGGCCTTTCACATGCAAAGCGAACGCTCTACCACTGAGCTACGCCCCCGACGATCTGTGGATAGAAATTTTATTACTCGAATCTCACGTGTATGTTTGGAAGGAAAGTTTTAGCATTGTTATTTTTCGTTCGTTTCACTTCATTATGTCTTGTTTTTTTACAACAAGTTTATGTCAAGTATTTAAGTGTCAATTATCTAAATTAAATTTTTGTTCAAACATTCGCATCGAAATGGCTCGATTTATCTTTAAAACGTTTGGTAAGAAACATAAAATGCAGCCAGCACAGCCGTTAGTGTAACGTTGGAGGTGCGGGGGATCGAACCCCGGGCCTTTCACATGCAAAGCGAACGCTCTACCACTGAGCTACACCCCCTTCGAACAGTGTTGATATTTTGCTTTGAAGAAGAATAAAATTTTGCTCATTTTCATTGCTCTTGGTTTTGATAAGAAATTTGATGTTTTTTAGATCCTGGTTGTTTTACTGTGTCTTGAATTATGACATTTTATGAGCCTACACAAAGACTGATAAAACGCAAGATTAATTAAATAATAAATATATTTCTTCATCTAACAATTTTTACACCCATGTTTTGTAAAGGGTTGATAATTTTACTATTCCAGCCATTTGAAATATACTAAAAAAACACTTCACAAATTATGGCTTTAAATTAAAACAAAAGGTTGCTTGGAGGCGCGGGGGATCGAACCCCGGGCCTTTCACATGCAAAGCGAACGCTCTACCACTGAGCTACGCCCCCGACGATCTGTGGATAGAAATTTTATTACTCGAATCTCACGTGTATGTTTGGAAGGAAAGTTTTAGCATTGTTATTTTTCGTTCGTTTCACTTCATTATGTCTTGTTTTTTAACCGACTTCAAAAAAAGAAGGAAGGTTCTCAATTCAAACCGTATGTTTTTTTTATGTTTGTTAGCTCATAACTTCTGAACGGATGCTCCGATTTTGATAGTTTTTGTTTTGTTGAAAAGGTCTTGGTCTGCAATAGGTCCCATTGTAATATCTCTACGATCTAAAGAAAATACAGGGTGCCCAAAAAAATCAGTCCCAACTCTTTTAACTGCTAAACGGTTGCAGCTATAGTGATAAAAATGGTATGTAAGTATAGTAAAGTGGCCCTGCAGTACAAGGTTAAACCGCTTGCTGCGCCACCTGGTGGAAAATAGTGGAGTTAGTGTTCCTATATCGAAAACGGTTCTAGAGAAAAAGTGAATTAGAAAGTTGAAGATTATTATCGATTTAGTACAAAAAGATAGTTTAGACATTTATGCTAGCGTTTCTATCTCGGAAACGGCTCAAGAAAGGGGGAAAAAGTGAATTATAAAATTGCAGATTATCATCGATTTAGTACGAAAAGATAGTTTTGACATTGATGCTAAAAGTACAAGGCTAAAAACGTGCCTCTTTTTGTTCGCAATTTCTTACACTATAACACTTGAGCTACATTGTTACGTTGTAGCGTAGCTGGTGAGACATACGCTATATAGTTCAAAATACGGTTACTTGATACTTTTTGCTTTGTTGTAGAGATCTTGGTCTGAAGTAGGTCCTATTATAACATCTTTACAATCTAAAGAAAATATAGCTCCATCTGGTGAAAAACAGCGGCATTAGCGCTCCTATCTCAAAAACGGTTCAAGATGGGAGAAAAGTTAATTACGAAGTTGTAGAGTATCATCGGTTTACTACAAAAAGACAGTTTTTAGACATTATTGCTAAAAATAGAACGCTTAAAACGTGCAATTGTTTGTTCGCAATTTCTTACACTGTGCCCACGTTGCACGCTTTACAGCGTAGCGGATGGCACGTATACTCTGTGGTTCAAAGTACTGTTACTGTAAGCGGTCACATCGATTAGTGCTAAGTCATTTTCAACCAACTTCAGAAAGGAGGATGTTCTTAATTCATGCTATGTGTTGTTGGTGGTGTTTGTAAGCTTATAACTTCGTAAGAAATGCTCTAATTAACCGACTTCAAAAAGGAGGAGGTTCTCAATTCAAAGCGTGTGTTTTTTTGTTTTTGTTTTTGTTTGTTAGCTCATAATTTCTGAACGGATGATCCGATTTTGATACTTTTTGTTTTATTGTAAAGGTCTTGGTCTGAAATAGGTCCCATTGTAAGATCTTTACGATCAATAGAAAATACAGGGTGCCCAAAAAAGTCAGTACCGACTCTTTTGACTGCTGAACAGCTGCAGCTATAGTCATAAAAGTGGTATGTACTTACAGTAAAGTGGACATGTACTGCGCGATTCAACCGCCTAAAGCGCCACCTGGTGGGAAAGAGTGGAGTTAGCGATCCTCTCTCGGAAACGTTTCAAGACAGGGGAAAAAAGTGAATTATAAAATTGCAGAGCATCATCGATGTAGTACGCAAAGATAGTTTAGACATTAATGCTAAAAATAGAACGCTTAAAACGTGTATTTGTTTGTTCACAATTTCCTATTTTGTGCACACTTGAAAAACATTGCATATGTTGTAGCGTAGCAGGTGACATTTATGCTATCTAAAATTCAAAGTATGGTTATTGTAAGCGGTCACATAGGCATAGGCGTAAAGCATCATAAAGCATAGGCGTTTTAAGCCGAGTTCATAAATGAAGAGGTTCTCAATACAAACCATGTTTCTCGTTGTTGTTGTTGAAATTTGTTAGCTTATAACTTCGTAAGAGATGATTTAATTTTAATACTTTTTTTGTTGTCGTAATGATCTTGGCCTGAAATAAGTTTCATTAGGATTTCATTAAGATATAAACAAATTACAGGATACTCACAAAAGTCTGTTCTCACTCTAACTGCTGAACGCAAGCAGCTACACTGGTAAAAGCAGTGTGTAAGTATCGATGTTGAAACTTCTGTCCGTCAGCTGCAATGCATATTTTGCTCTTTGTTTGAACTTTACGCTGCGCAATTTCCAGCGCAGCGGGTGGCATGTATTTACTGTAAAGTTCAATATATATGCCTAACAGAATTTTCGGTTACGAATACAGCGTATCCCTTCTTTACATTTCTAAAGACTTTTTAATTTAACGTATGTTTGTTCAATAGATAGTTTTTTGGTCATATCCGATAAAGGCAAGAAAAGTGACACAATTTAAAAATGCAGCATTTGAGAAAAATCAACTTAAAAATAACTTGACTAGAATAAAACTGGCACAACTGTCTCTCGAGTGGATAAATTTCTAGATGGAGATGTAACTTTTTTGTTCACATTGGGTGCATTTAATGTATTTTTCAGTGACATAAACCATTTTTTGAGTAATGTCACTTTTCTTGGAAGTTAGGTAGATTCCTTATAGGAGATCTACCTATTGCAATGGTTCTCATGACACGACTTCTGGAAAATTTCTTCATATCTTCACCGATCATGACCCCTAGAACCCAAAACCACCCTCCGTTCAAAAGTTTATATATATATATATATATATATATATATATATATATAGGTATATATATATATATATATATGTATAACGCTTTTTCCCCTGTTAAGTTGTGAACACGATAACTAGAGTAATTTTTATTTAAATTTCACCAGCTCGGGATATGTTGTCAGAACAGTAAAAATCTCGGTCGAGTTCGTAGATGGGGTATCCAGCTCAAAGGGGGGTGGAAATGGTAGGGGGTGGTAATTTTCATTTGCCCATAATTTCTTTAATAGTAAAAATAGGAAAATACTTCAAATCAGGCGAATTACCGCCTTTCCCTAAAGAACAACTTTTGTATTTAAACTTTTTCGATAACTTCAATTGCTTAAAAGTTACAAGTTAAAAAGTGATTTTTCTTGTGATGAAGCCGACATTTTCTATAGCTTTCATTGCAAAAATTTATAATCTGATGCTTATGTCACGTGCAAATGATAATAAAAAAGATCACTGAAAATATAATAAAATTTTAATCATGTTTTTAAACAATACAATAATCTGATTTTTTTAAAAAAAAGTTTAATTTAACCGAAAATATGACGTCACAATTACAACAATGTACTGAGAAAAATGAAATAAAATTTTATCCGTGATTTTAAACAAATAAAATAAAAGTTAATAAAAAAATAAGTAAATAAAATCAACATATCTTAGGGCTAAGCAGATTTAGATCGATGCTATAATGTAAAAGATAAATGGCATCGTTCAAAAAAAAAAAACTTGTAAATCGATGCTAAACGAATTAAACTGGCATGGTAGAAAAGGTAATAAATTTGGGGACATTTAGGTATCCCTTTAACAAATGAACTAGGAACGATTTTAATGAATTTTCCGTTGAAGTTTATTTTCATGAAAATTTAAATTTAAATTAAAGTATTTCATCACTGGAATTCCCTTATTTTGACAAATAAAATTATACCATTTAAAAAAAAATAAAAAACTCTTATATTGAAATATGAACTAATAAAGGTTTTAGAAAACTATTACATATTTTAAATCTTTATTAAAAAAAAAATAATAATTATTGCCACTCGACATTATACAAATACATCCAAATCCTGTGTCACATACGATAGTTTTGTATAAGTATAGATTTTTTGTTTGCCCTTGGAACCTGCCCCTGATGGGAAAAGTGCCTGGAAACACTTGTATCTAGTATTGTCATTCATTATGAAGTCGTGTGCAAAATTTCTGGTCCTTTGGATGACAAGAAGTTGCCGAAAATTGAATTGCAAAATTCCGTTACATAATTTAATAGTTGCATAAAGTTAATAAAAGTGTGTTAATTAAAAACCTTGTTAAATGCTTTAATTAATCATTTAAAAATATAAATTAAAATAATACGTCAATCTTAATACAAATATCGTTAGTGGTGAATAGTTTAGAATGTCAGTTTAGGCAAGAATTTAAAATTTACGATTGAGAGTAATACTTTACAGCTTCCTTTGACTTTTTATCTTGTCGAAACAAGATATTGGTCTGTGAAGAGATATGAGGTTTTCGCGTGGAAAGAAAATATAATGGCGCCAAAGCTGCCTTTCTCCATCGCCAAACTCGCAAAATTTTGTCGCCAAGTCAAAAATTTCGTCATCAACTATCAACTTTTGCCGCCAAATCACAAATTTCATTGCTAAGTCTCAAGTTTTGTCACCAAAACCTCGCCAAATCATACAATTTACTAAATTCATAACAATTAACATTGAAATTCAGCGGTGCCAAATGGTCAAATGTTAACTAATGTTAATGTTAATGTTCCAGCTTATGTGAACCGAAACAGTTTCGCTTTACAATTTTTACTCATCTGACAATAAGAATCACAAAAACACAATACAAAACTTTCAATAATTCAACAAAAATTACAATGAAATAACTATCCAAAAACCGCTACCACTTATCTGTATTTGACTTGACCATAGCAACGCCAGGCTTACCAGAACTAGTAAGATCACAAGTGCATTTTCACGTTTCTATTACTTTTTCTTTTAAAAGAAAGATATTGAACAACAGTTATATGGATTTTAAATAAAAATTATAATTTTGATTAAGCTTGGGTGGGGAGGGGGGTGTAGCCCAATAGCCCCCTCTGGGATTCACCATTGCTGGGATTGTACATCTTAAAGGCTTTTATTTGTTGAATGATTATGAGCTTGAATTTTAAAAAATTGAAACATTTACAAACCAATAAATTTAGCCTAAAATTTTAAGTAGAATGAATAAAACCCTTTTGTAGTTGAAAATATAATTTCTTGAAAACAGAATAGCGACGTAAATAATGCAATGTATGGGAACAAAGCCATTGGCTAGGTATTAAGTAAAATTTCTTTACAATTGTAACATTAACGTAAAGGAATCTACCTTTGCCTTTAAGCTTGCCGAAAAGGGATTTTTGTGATTTGTGAAACTTCCGCTGAACGTCTTCTGATGCTCTGCTATATAAATAAGTTTTCACTGAAAAGAGAAAAATAAAATCTTTTTGTAAAAAAATAGAACCGACTCCAAAAAGGAACTACTATTCAAACAACTAAAAATGAAAGAAAATTGGCAGAAAATGAAACTGTAGATTGCGCCTAAAAGTATAAAATAATTTCCTTCGCCAAACAACCTATAACACTACAATTAATCATAACTTTTGAAGTCGGCGCAAAATTAAATAAAATTTGATACCTTTATTCAATACAAAAATCAAATCCTATTCAAAATACACTTCTCATATTGTTACCTACAAAACGCAGCCGAAAACTACTTTGATTCAAGAAAACAAATAAGATTTCGTAAGCAGCAAAAGTTGGCGAAGATGCTGGTATCTGACGTCCTTGGTGAACGAAAAATCGCAAAATTATCTGGCAAACATATTTAATTTTTTTGGGATATCATAATTATTTTAATAAGGTATATCAAGAGAGTAATCAAGAATATGAAACAACACATTGTACAATATATATTATGAAAATATACATCTTGCGTGTATATTTTTGCCTTACGTTTCTATCGCCAAATTCAAAAGCCATCAAGGATGATCTAACTTCGTAGAAACATAAATACCGCATTGTGAAGAATGTTCACTGTTCTATGTAGATGCTACTAATGGACCAATTGTATACAGTGATAAAATAATAAAGGAAACATGAAAATGGATCATTCGAGACAACAGCATTTGTTGCTACCGATCTGAAGACAAACCTTTAAAAACTAATTAAATTTTATTTAATTTTGCGCCGACTTCAAAAGTTATGATTAATTGTAGTGTTATAGGTTGTTTGGCGAAGGAAATTATTTTATACTTTTAGGCGCAATCTACAGTTTCATTTTCTGCCAATTTTCTTTCATTTTTAGTTGTTTGAATAGTAGTTCCTTTTTGGAGTCGGTTCTATTTTTTTACAAAAAGATTTTATTTACAACAAGTTTATGTCAAGTATTTAAGTGTCAATTATCTAAATTAAATTTTTGTTCAAACATTCGCATCGAAAAGGCTCGATTTATCTTTAAAACGTTTGGTAAGAAACATAAAATGCAGCCAGCACAGCCGTTAGTGTAACGTTGGAGGTGCGGGGGATCGAACCCCGGGCCTTTCACATGCAAAGCGAACGCTCTACCACTGAGCTACACCCCCTTCGAACAGTGTTGATATTTTGCTTTGAAGAAGAATAAAATTTTGCTCATTTTCATTGCTCTTGGTTTTGATAAGAAATTTGATGTTTTTTAGATCCTGGTTGTTTTACTGTGTCTTGAATTATGACATTTTATGAGCCTACACAAAGACTGATAAAACGCAAGATTAATTAAATAATAAATATATTTCTTCATCTAACAATTTTTACACCCATGTTTTGTAAAGGGTTGATAATTTTACTATTCCAGCCATTTGAAATATACTAAAAAAACACTTCACAAATTATGGCTTTAAATTAAAACAAAAGGTTGCTTGGAGGCGCGGGGGATCGAACCCCGGGCCTTTCACATGCAAAGCGAACGCTCTACCACTGAGCTACGTCCCCGACGATCTGTGGATAGAAATTTTATTACTCGAATCTCACGTGTATGTTTGGAAGGAAAGTTTTAGCATTGTTATTTTTCGTTCGTTTCACTTCATTATGTCTTGTTTTTTTTACAACAAGTTTATGTCAAGTATTTAAGTGTCAATTATCTAAATTAAATTTTTGTTCAAACATTCGCATCGAAAAGGCTCGATTTATCTTTAAAACGTTTGGTAAGAAACATAAAATGCAGCCAGCACAGCCGTTAGTGTAACGTTGGAGGTGCGGGGGATCGAACCCCGGGCCTTTCACATGCAAAGCGAACGCTCTACCACTGAGCTACACCCCCTTCGAACAGTGTTGATATTTTGCTTTGAAGAAGAATAAAATTTTGCTCATTTTCATTGCTCTTGGTTTTGATAAGAAATTTGATGTTTTTTAGATCCTGGTTGTTTTACTGTGTCTTGAATTATGACATTTTATGAGCCTACACAAAGACTGATAAAACGCAAGATTAATTAAATAATAAATATATTTCTTCATCTAACAATTTTTACACCCATGTTTTGTAAAGGGTTGATAATTTTACTATTCCAGCCATTTGAAATATACTAAAAAAACACTTCACAAATTATGGCTTTAAATTAAAACAAAAGGTTGCTTGGAGGAGCGGGGGATCGAACCCCGGGCCTTTCACATGCAAAGCGAACGCTCTACCACTGAGCTACGCCCCCGACGATCTGTGGATAGAAATTTTATTACTCGAATCTCACGTGTATGTTTGGAAGGAAAGTTTTAGCATTGTTATTTTTCGTTCGTTTCACTTCATTATGTCTTGTTTTTTTACAACAAGTTTATGTCAAGTATTTAAGTGTCAATTATCTAAATTAAATTTTTGTTCAAACATTCGCATCGAAAAGGCTTGATTTATCTTTAAAACGTTTGGTAAGAAACATAAAATGCAGCCAGCACAGCCGTTAGTGTAACGTTGGAGGTGCGGGGGATCGAACCCCGGGCCTTTCACATGCAAAGCGAACGCTCTACCACTGAGCTACACCCCCTTCGAACAGTGTTGATATTTTGCTTTGAAGAAGAATAAAATTTTGCTCATTTTCATTGCTCTTGGTTTTGATAAGAAATTTGATGTTTTTTAGATCCTGGTTGTTTTACTGTGTCTTGAATTATGACATTTTATGAGCCTACACAAAGACTGATAAAACGCAAGATTAATTAAATAATAAATATATTTCTTCATCTAACAATTTTTACACCCATGTTTTGTAAAGGGTTGATAATTTTACTATTCCAGCCATTTGAAATATACTAAAAAAACACTTCACAAATTATGGCTTTAAATTAAAACAAAAGGTTGCTTGGAGGCGCGGGGGATCGAACCCCGGGCCTTTCACATGCAAAGCGAACGCTCTACCACTGAGCTACGCCCCCGACGATCTGTGGATAGAAATTTTATTACTCGAATCTCACGTGTATGTTTGGAAGGAAAGTTTTAGCATTGTTATTTTTCGTTCGTTTCACTTCATTATGTCTTGTTTTTTTACAACAAGTTTATGTCAAGTATTTAAGTGTCAATTATCTAAATTAAATTTTTGTTCAAACATTCGCATCGAAAAGGCTCGATTTATCTTTAAAACGTTTGGTAAGAAACATAAAATGCAGCCAGCACAGCCGTTAGTGTAACGTTGGAGGTGCGGGGGATCGAACCCCGGGCCTTTCACATGCAAAGCGAACGCTCTACCACTGAGCTACACCCCCTTCGAACAGTGTTGATATTTTGCTTTGAAGAAGAATAAAATTTTGCTCATTTTCATTGCTCTTGGTTTTGATAAGAAATTTGATGTTTTTTAGATCCTGGTTGTTTTACTGTGTCTTGAATTATGACATTTTATGAGCCTACACAAAGACTGATAAAACGCAAGATTAATTAAATAATAAATATATTTCTTCATCTAACAATTTTTACACCCATGTTTTGTCAAGGGTTGATAATTTTACTATTCCAGCCATTTGAAATATACTAAAAAAACACTTCACAAATTATGGCTTTAAATTAAAACAAAAGGTTGCTTGGAGGCGCGGGGGATCGAACCCCGGGCCTTTCACATGCAAAGCGAACGCTCTACCACTGAGCTACGCCCCCGACGATCTGTGGATAGAAATTTTATTACTCGAATCTCACGTGTATGTTTGGAAGGAAAGTTTTAGCATTGTTATTTTTCGTTCGTTTCACTTCATTATGTCTTGTTTTTTTACAACAAGTTTATGTCAAGTATTTAAGTGTCAATTATCTAAATTAAATTTTTGTTCAAACATTCGCATCGAAAAGGCTCGATTTATCTTTAAAACGTTTGGTAAGAAACATAAAATGCAGCCAGCACAGCCGTTAGTGTAACGTTGGAGGTGCGGGGGATCGAACCCCGGGCCTTTCACATGCAAAGCGAACGCTCTACCACTGAGCTACACCTCCTTCGAACAGTGTTGATATTTTGCTTTGAAGAAGAATAAAATTTTGCTCATTTTCATTGCTCTTGGTTTTGATAAGAAATTTGATGTTTTTTAGATCCTGGTTGTTTTACTGTGTCTTGAATTATGACATTTTATGAGCCTACACAAAGACTGATAAAACGCAAGATTAATTAAATAATAAATATATTTCTTCATCTAACAATTTTTACACCCATGTTTTGTAAAGGGTTGATAGTTTTACTATTCCAGCCATTTGAAACATACTAAAAAAACACTTCACAAATTATGGCTTTAAATTAAAACAAAAGGTTGCTTGGAGGCGCGGGGGATCGAACCCCGGGCCTTTCACATGCAAAGCGAACGCTCTACCACTGAGCTACGCCCCCGACGATCTGTAGATAGAAATTTTATTACTCGAATCTCACGTGTATGTTTGGAAGGAAAGTTTTAGCATTGTTATTTTTCGTTCGTTTCACTTCATTATGTCTTGTTTTTTTACAACAAGTTTATGTCAAGTATTTAAGTGTCAATTATCTAAATTAAATTTTTGTTCAAACATTCGCATCGAAAAGGCTCGATTTATCTTTAAAACGTTTGGTAAGAAACATAAAATGCAGCCAGCACAGCCGTTAGTGTAACGTTGGAGGTGCGGGGGATCGAACCCCGGGCCTTTCACATGCAAAGCGAACGCTCTACCACTGAGCTACACCCCCTTCGCACAGTGTTGATATTTTGCTTTGAAGAAGAATAAAATTTTGCTCATTTTCATTGCTCTTGGTTTTGATAAGAAATTTGATGTTTTTTAGATCCTGGTTGTTTTACTGTGTCTTGAATTATGACATTTTATGAGCCTACACAAAGACTGATAAAACGCAAGATTAATTAAATAATAAATATATTTCTTCATCTAACAATTTTTACACCCATGTTTTGTAAAGGGTTGATAATTTTACTATTCCAGCCATTTGAAATATACTAAAAAAACACTTCACAAATTATGGCTTTAAATTAAAACAAAAGGTTGCTTGGAGGCGCGGGGGATCGAACCCCGGGCCTTTCACATGCAAAGCGAACGCTCTACCACTGAGCTACGTCCCCGACGATCTGTGGATAGAAATTTTATTACTCGAATCTCACGTGTATGTTTGGAAGGAAAGTTTTAGCATTGTTATTTTTCGTTCGTTTCACTTCATTATGTCTTGTTTTTTTTTACAACAAGTTTATGTCAAGTATTTAAGTGTCAATTATCTAAATTAAATTTTTGTTCAAACATTCGCATCGAAAAGGCTCGATTTATCTTTAAAACGTTTGGTAAGAAACATAAAATGCAGCCAGCACAGCCGTTAGTGTAACGTTGGAGGTGCGGGGGATCGAACCCCGGGCCTTTCACATGCAAAGCGAACGCTCTACCACTGAGCTACACCCCCTTCGCACAGTGTTGATATTTTGCTTTGAAGAAGAATAAAATTTTGCTCATTTTCATTGCTCTTGGTTTTGATAAGAAATTTGATGTTTTTTAGATCCTGGTTGTTTTACTGTGTCTTGAATTATGACATTTTATGAGCCTACACAAAGACTGATAAAACGCAAGATTAATTAAATAATAAATATATTTCTTCATCTAACAATTTTTACACCCATGTTTTGTAAAGGGTTGATAATTTTACTGTTCCAGCCATTTGAAATATACTAAAAAAACACTTCACAAATTATGGCTTTAAATTAAAACAAAAGGTTGCTTGGAGGCGCGGGGGATCGAACCCCGGGCCTTTCACATGCAAAGCGAACGCTCTACCACTGAGCTACGCCCCCGACGATCTGTGGATAGAAATTTTATTACTCGAATCTCACGTGTATGTTTGGAAGGAAAGTTTTAGCATTGTTATTTTTCGTTCGTTTCACTTCATTATGTCTTGTTTTTTTACAACAAGTTTATGTCAAGTATTTAAGTGTCAATTATCTAAATTAAATTTTTGTTCAAACATTCGCATCGAAAAGCCTCGATTTATCTTTAAAACGTTTGGTAAGAAACATAAAATGCAGCCAGCACAGCCGTTAGTGTAACGTTGGAGGTGCGGGGGATCGAACCCCGGGCCTTTCACATGCAAAGCGAACGCTCTACCACTGAGCTACACCCCCTTCGAACAGTGTTGATATTTTGCTTTGAAGAAGAATAAAATTTTGCTCATTTTCATTGCTCTTGGTTTTGATAAGAAATTTGATGTTTTTTAGATCCTGGTTGTTTTACTGTGTCTTGAATTATGACATTTTATGAGCCTACACAAAGACTGATAAAACGCAAGATTAATTAAATAATAAATATATTTCTTCATCTAACAATTTTTACACCCATGTTTTGTAAAGGGTTGATAATTTTACTATTCCAGCCATTTGAAATATACTAAAAAAACACTTCACAAATTATGGCCTTAAATTAAAACAAAAGGTTGCTTGGAGGCGCGGGGGATCGAACCCCGGGCCTTTCACATGCAAAGCGAACGCTCTACCACTGAGCTACGCCCCCGACAATCTGTGGATAGAAATTTTATTACTCGAATCTCACGTGTATGTTTGGAAGGAAAGTTTTAGCATTGTTATTTTTCGTTCGTTTCACTTCATTATGTCTTGTTTTTTTACAACAAGTTTATGTCAAGTATTTAAGTGTCAATTATCTAAATTAAATTTTTGTTCAAACATTCGCATCGAAAAGGCTCGATTTATCTTTAAAACGTTTGGTAAGAAACATAAAATGCAGCCAGCACAGCCGTTAGTGTAACGTTGGAGGTGCGGGGGATCGAACCCCGGGCCTTTCACATGCAAAGCGAACGCTCTACCACTGAGCTACACCCCCTTCGAACAGTGTTGATATTTTGCTTTGAAGAAGAATAAAATTTTGCTCATTTTCATTGCTCTTGGTTTTGATAAGAAATTTGATGTTTTTTAGATCCTGGTTGTTTTACTGTGTCTTGAATTATGACATTTTATGAGCCTACACAAAGACTGATAAAACGCAAGATTAATTAAATAATAAATATATTTCTTCATCTAACAATTTTTACACCCATGTTTTGTAAAGGGTTGATAATTTTACTATTCCAGCCATTTGAAATATACTAAAAAAACACTTCACAAATTATGGCTTTAAATTAAAACAAAAGGTTGCTTGGAGGCGCGGGGGATCGAACCCCGGGCCTTTCACATGCAAAGCGAACGCTCTACCACTGAGCTACGCCCCCGACGATCTGTGGATAGAAATTTTATTACTCGAATCTCACGTGTATGTTTGGAAGGAAAGTTTTAGCATTGTTATTTTTCGTTCGTTTCACTTCATTATGTCTTGTTTTTTTACAACAAGTTTATGTCAAGTATTTAAGTGTCAATTATCTAAATTAAATTTTTGTTCAAACATTCGCATCGAAAAGGCTCGATTTATCTTTAAAACGTTTGGTAAGAAACATAAAATGCAGCCAGCACAGCCGTTAGTGTAACGTTGGAGGTGCGGGGGATCGAACCCCGGGCCTTTCACATGCAAAGCGAACGCTCTACCACTGAGCTACACCCCCTTCGAACAGTGTTGATATTTTGCTTTGAAGAAGAATAAAATTTTGCTCATTTTCGTTGCTCTTGGTTTTGATAAGAAATTTGATGTTTTTTAGATCCTGGTTGTTTTACTGTGTCTTGAATTATGACATTTTATGAGCCTACACAAAGACTGATAAAACGCAAGATTAATTAAATAATAAATATATTTCTTCATCTAACAATTTTTACACCCATGTTTTGTAAAGGGTTGATAATTTTACTATTCCAGCCATTTGAAATATACTAAAAAAACACTTCACAAATTATGGCTTTAAATTAAAACAAAAGGTTGCTTGGAGGCGCGGGGGATCGAACCCCGGGCCTTTCACATGCAAAGCGAACGCTCTACCACTGAGCTACGCCCCCGACGATCTGTGGATAGAAATTTTATTACTCGAATCTCACGTGTATGTTTGGAAGGAAAGTTTTAGCATTGTTATTTTTCGTTCGTTTCACTTCATTATGTCTTATTTTTTTACAACAAATTTATGTCAAGTATTTAAGTGTCAATTATCTAAATTAAATTTTTGTTCAAACATTCGCATCGAAAAGGCTCGATTTATCTTTAAAACGTTTGGTAAGAAACATAAAATGCAGCCAGCACAGCCGTTAGTGTAACGTTGGAGGTGCGGGGGATCGATCCCCGGGCCTTTCACATGCAAAGCGAACGCTCTACCACTGAGCTACACCCCCTTCGAACAGTGTTGATATTTTGCTTTGAAGAAGAATAAAATTTTGCTCATTTTCATTGCTCTTGGTTTTGATAAGAAATTTGATGTTTTTTAGATCCTGGTTGTTTTACTGTGTCTTGAATTATGACATTTTATGAGCCTACACAAAGACTGATAAAACGCAAGATTAATTAAATAATAAATATATTTCTTCATCTAACAATTTTTACACCCATGTTTTGTAAAGGGTTGATAATTTTACTATTCCAGCCATTTGAAATATACTAAAAAAACACTTCACAAATTATGGCTTTAAATTAAAACAAAACGTTGCTTGGAGGCGCGGGGGATCGAACCCCGGGCCTTTCACATGCAAAGCGAACGCTCTACCACTGAGCTACGCCCCCGACGATCTGTGGATAGAAATTTTATTACTCGAATCTCACGTGTATGTTTGGAAGGAAAGTTTTAGCATTGTTATTTTTCGTTCGTTTCACTTCATTATGTCTTGTTTTTTTACAACAAGTTTATGTCAAGTATTTAAGTGTCAATTATCTAAATTAAATTTTTGTTCAAACATTCGCATCGAAAAGGCTCGATTTATCTTTAAAACGTTTGGTAAGAAACATAAAATGCAGCCAGCACAGCCGTTAGTGTAACGTTGGAGGTGCGGGGGATCGAACCCCGGGCCTTTCACATGCAAAGCGAACGCTCTACCACTGAGCTACACCCCCTTCGAACAGTGTTGATATTTTGCTTTGAAGAAGAATAAAATTTTGCTCATTTTCATTGCTCTTGGTTTTGATAAGAAATTTGATGTTTTTTAGATCCTGGTTGTTTTACTGTGTCTTGAATTATGACATTTTATGAGCCTACACAAAGACTGATAAAACGCAAGATTAATTAAATAATAAATATATTTCTTCATCTAACAATTTTTACACCCATGTTTTGTAAAGGGTTGATAATTTTACTATTCCAGCCATTTGAAATATACTAAAAAAACACTTCACAAATTATGGCTTTAAATTAAAACAAAAGGTTGCTTGGAGGCGCGGGGGATCGAACCCCGGGCCTTTCACATGCAAAGCGAACGCTCTACCACTGAGCTACGCCCCCGACGATCTGTGGATAGAAATTTTATTACTCGAATCTCACGTGTATGTTTGGAAGGAAAGTTTTAGCATTGTTATTTTTCGTTCGTTTCACTTCATTATGTCTTGTTTTTTTACAACAAGTTTATGTCAAGTATTTAAGTGTCAATTATCTAAATTAAGTTTTTGTTCAAACATTCGCATCGAAAAGGCTCGATTTATCTTTAAAACGTTTGGTAAGAAACATAAAATGCAGCCAGCACAGCCGTTAGTGTAACGTTGGAGGTGCGGGGGATCGAACCCCGGGCCTTTCACATGCAAAGCGAACGCTCTACCACTGAGCTACACCCCCTTCGAACAGTGTTGATATTTTGCTTTGAAGAAGAATAAAATTTTGCTCATTTTCATTGCTCTTGGTTTTGATAAGAAATTTGATGTTTTTTAGATCCTGGTTGTTTTACTGTGTCTTGAATTATGACATTTTATGAGCCTACACAAAGACTGATAAAACGCAAGATTAATTAAATAATAAATATATTTCTTCATCTAACAATTTTTACACCCATGTTTTGTAAAGGGTTGATAATTTTACTATTCCAGCCATTTGAAATATACTAAAAAAACACTTCACAAATTATGGCTTTAAATTAAAACAAAAGGTTGCTTGGAGGCGCGGGGGATCGAACCCCGGGCCTTTCACATGCATAGCGAACGCTCTACCACTGAGCTACGCCCCCGACGATCTGTGGATAGAAATTTTATTACTCGAATCTCACGTGTATGTTTGGAAGGAAAGTTTTAGCATTGTTATTTTTCGTTCGTTTCACTTCATTATGTCTTGTTTTTTTACAACAAGTTTATGTCAAGTATTTAAGTGTCAATTATCTAAATTAAATTTTTGTTCAAACATTCTCATCGAAAAGGCTCGATTTATCTTTAAAACGTTTGGTAAGAAACATAAAATGCAGCCAGCACAGCCGTTAGTGTAACGTTGGAGGTGCGGGGGATCGAACCCCGGGCCTTTCACATGCAAAGCGAACGCTCTACCACTGAGCTACACCCCCTTCGAACAGTGTTGATATTTTGCTTTGAAGAAGAATAAAATTTTGCTCATTTTCATTGCTCTTGGTTTTGATAAGAAATTTGATGTTTTTTAGATCCTGGTTGTTTTACTGTGTCTTGAATTATGACATTTTATGAGCCTACACAAAGACTGATAAAACGCAAGATTAATTAAATAATAAATATATTTCTTCATCTAACAATTTTTACACCCATGTTTTGTAAAGGGTTGATAATTTTACTATTCCAGCCATTTGAAATATACTAAAAAAACACTTCACAAATTATGGCTTTAAATTAAAACAAAAGGTTGCTTGGAGGCGCGGGGGATCGAACCCCGGGCCTTTCACATGCAAAGCGAACGCTCTACCACTGAGCTACGCCCCCGACGATCTGTGGATAGAAATTTTATTACTCGAATCTCACGTGTATGTTTGGAAGGAAAGTTTTAGCATTGTTATTTTTCGTTCGTTTCACTTCATTATGTCTTGTTTTTTTACAACAAGTTTATGTCAAGTATTTAAGTGTCAATTATCTAAATTAAATTTTTGTTCAAACATTCGCATCGAAAAGGCTCGATTTATCTTTAAAACGTTTGGTAAGAAACATAAAATGCAGCCAGCACAGCCGTTAGTGTAACGTTGGAGGTGCGGGGGATCGAACCCCGGGCCTTTCACATGCAAAGCGAACGCTCTACCACTGAGCTACACCCCCTTCGAACAGTGTTGATATTTTGCTTTGAAGAAGAATAAAATTTTGCTCATTTTCATTGCTCTTGGTTTTGATAAGAAATTTGATGTTTTTTAGATCCTGGTTGTTTTACTGTGTCTTGAATTATGACATTTTATGAGCCTACACAAAGACTGATAAAACGCAAGATTAATTAAATAATAAATATATTTCTTCATCTAACAATTTTTACACCCATGTTTTGTAAAGGGTTGATAATTTTACTATTCCAGCCATTTGAAATATACTAAAAAAACACTTCACAAATTATGGCTTTAAATTAAAACAAAAGGTTGCTTGGAGGCGCGGGGGATCGAACCCCGGGCCTTTCACATGCAAAGCGAACGCTCTACCACTGAACTACGCCCCCGACGATCTGTGGATAGAAATTTTATTACTCGAATCTCACGTGTATGTTTGGAAGGAAAGTTTTAGCATTGTTATTTTTCGTTCGTTTCACTTCATTATGTCTTGTTTTTTTACAACAAGTTTATGTCAAGTATTTAAGTGTCAATTATCTAAATTAAATTTTTGTTCAAACATTCGCATCGAAAAGGCTCGATTTATCTTTAAAACGTTTGGTAAGAAACATAAAATGCAGCCAGCACAGCCGTTAGTGTAACGTTGGAGGTGCGGGGGATCGAACCCCGGGCCTTTCACATGCAAAGCGAACGCTCTACCACTGAGCTACACCCCCTTCGAACAGTGTTGATATTTTGCTTTGAAGAAGAATAAAATTTTGCTCATTTTCATTGCTCTTGGTTTTGATAAGAAATTTGATGTTTTTTAGATCCTGGTTGTTTTACTGTGTCTTGAATTATGACATTTTATGAGCCTACACAAAGACTGATAAAACGCAAGATTAATTAAATAATAAATATATTTCTTCATCTAACAATTTTTACACCCATGTTTTGTAAAGGGTTGATAATTTTACTATTCCAGCCATTTGAAATATACTAAAAAAACACTTCACAAATTATGGCTTTAAATTAAAACAAAAGGTTGCTTGGAGGCGCGGGGGATCGAACCCCGGGCCTTTCACATGCAAAGCGAACGCTCTACCACTGAGCTACGCCCCCGACGATCTGTGGATAGAAATTTTATTACTCGAATCTCACGTGTATGTTTGGAAGGAAAGTTTTAGCATTGTTATTTTTCGTTCGTTTCACTTCATTATGTCTTGTTTTTTTACAACAAGTTTATGTCAAGTATTTAAGTGTCAATTATCTAAATTAAATTTTTGTTCAAACATTCGCATCGAAAAGGCTCGATTTATCTTTAAAACGTTTGGTAAGAAACATAAAATGCAGCCAGCACAGCCGTTAGTGTAACGTTGGAGGTGCGGGGGATCGAACCCCGGGCCTTTCACATGCAAAGCGAACGCTCTACCACTGAGCTACACCCCCTTCGAACAGTGTTGATATTTTGCTTTGAAGAAGAATAAAATTTTGCTCATTTTCATTGCTCTTGGTTTTGATAAGAAATTTGATGTTTTTTAGATCCTGGGTGTTTTACTGTGTCTTGAATTATGACATTTTATGAGCCTACACAAAGACTGATAAAACGCAAGATTAATTAAATAATAAATATATTTCTTCATCTAACAATTTTTACACCCATGTTTTGTAAAGGGTTGATAATTTTACTATTCCAGCCATTTGAAATATACTAAAAAAACACTTCACAAATTATGGCCTTAAATTAAAACAAAAGGTTGCTTGGAGGCGCGGGGGATCGAACCCCGGGCCTTTCACATGCAAAGCGAACGCTCTACCACTGAGCTACGCCCCCGACAATCTGTGGATAGAAATTTTATTACTCGAATCTCACGTGTATGTTTGGAAGGAAAGTTTTAGCATTGTTATTTTTCGTTCGTTTCACTTCATTATGTCTTGTTTTTTTACAACAAGTTTATGTCAAGTATTTAAGTGTCAATTATCTAAATTAAATTTTTGTTCAAACATTCGCATCGAAAAGGCTCGATTTATCTTTAAAACGTTTGGTAAGAAACATAAAATGCAGCCAGCACAGCCGTTAGTGTAACGTTGGAGGTGCGGGGGATCGAACCCCGGGCCTTTCACATGCAAAGCGAACGCTCTACCACTGAGCTACACCCCCTTCGAACAGTGTTGATATTTTGCTTTGAAGAAGAATAAAATTTTGCTCATTTTCATTGCTCTTGGTTTTGATAAGAAATTTGATGTTTTTTAGATCCTGGTTGTTTTACTGTGTCTTGAATTATGACATTTTATGAGCCTACACAAAGACTGATAAAACGCAAGATTAATTAAATAATAAATATATTTCTTCATCTAACAATTTTTACACCCATGTTTTGTAAAGGGTTGATAATTTTACTATTCCAGCCATTTGAAATATACTAAAAAAACACTTCACAAATTATGGCTTTAAATTAAAACAAAAGGTTGCTTGGAGGCGCGGGGGATCGAACCCCGGGCCTTTCACATGCAAAGCGAACGCTCTACCACTGAGCTACGCCCCCGACGATCTGTGGATAGAAATTTTATTACTCGAATCTCACGTGTATGTTTGGAAGGAAAGTTTTAGCATTGTTATTTTTCGTTCGTTTCACTTCATTATGTCTTGTTTTTTTACAACAAGTTTATGTCAAGTATTTAAGTGTCAATTATCTAAATTAAATTTTTGTTCAAACATTCGCATCGAAAAGGCTCGATTTATCTTTAAAACGTTTGGTAAGAAACATAAAATGCAGCCAGCACAGCCGTTAGTGTAACGTTGGAGGTGCGGGGGATCGAACCCCGGGCCTTTCACATGCAAAGCGAACGCTCTACCACTGAGCTACACCCCCTTCGAACAGTGTTGATATTTTGCTTTGAAGAAGAATAAAATTTTGCTCATTTTCGTTGCTCTTGGTTTTGATAAGAAATTTGATGTTTTTTAGATCCTGGTTGTTTTACTGTGTCTTGAATTATGACATTTTATGAGCCTACACAAAGACTGATAAAACGCAAGATTAATTAAATAATAAATATATTTCTTCATCTAACAATTTTTACACCCATGTTTTGTAAAGGGTTGATAATTTTACTATTCCAGCCATTTGAAATATACTAAAAAAACACTTCACAAATTATGGCTTTAAATTAAAACAAAAGGTTGCTTGGAGGCGCGGGGGATCGAACCCCGGGCCTTTCACATGCAAAGCGAACGCTCTACCACTGAGCTACGCCCCCGACGATCTGTGGATAGAAATTTTATTACTCGAATCTCACGTGTATGTTTGGAAGGAAAGTTTTAGCATTGTTATTTTTCGTTCGTTTCACTTCATTATGTCTTATTTTTTTACAACAAATTTATGTCAAGTATTTAAGTGTCAATTATCTAAATTAAATTTTTGTTCAAACATTCGCATCGAAAAGGCTCGATTTATCTTTAAAACGTTTGGTAAGAAACATAAAATGCAGCCAGCACAGCCGTTAGTGTAACGTTGGAGGTGCGGGGGATCGATCCCCGGGCCTTTCACATGCAAAGCGAACGCTCTACCACTGAGCTACACCCCCTTCGAACAGTGTTGATATTTTGCTTTGAAGAAGAATAAAATTTTGCTCATTTTCATTGCTCTTGGTTTTGATAAGAAATTTGATGTTTTTTAGATCCTGGTTGTTTTACTGTGTCTTGAATTATGACATTTTATGAGCCTACACAAAGACTGATAAAACGCAAGATTAATTAAATAATAAATATATTTCTTCATCTAACAATTTTTACACCCATGTTTTGTAAAGGGTTGATAATTTTACTATTCCAGCCATTTGAAATATACTAAAAAAACACTTCACAAATTATGGCTTTAAATTAAAACAAAAGGTTGCTTGGAGGCGCGGGGGATCGAACCCCGGGCCTTTCACATGCATAGCGAACGCTCTACCACTGAGCTACGCCCCCGACGATCTGTGGATAGAAATTTTATTACTCGAATCTCACGTGTATGTTTGGAAGGAAAGTTTTAGCATTGTTATTTTTCGTTCGTTTCACTTCATTATGTCTTGTTTTTTTACAACAAGTTTATGTCAAGTATTTAAGTGTCAATTATCTAAATTAAATTTTTGTTCAAACATTCTCATCGAAAAGGCTCGATTTATCTTTAAAACGTTTGGTAAGAAACATAAAATGCAGCCAGCACAGCCGTTAGTGTAACGTTGGAGGTGCGGGGGATCGAACCCCGGGCCTTTCACATGCAAAGCGAACGCTCTACCACTGAGCTACACCCCCTTCGAACAGTGTTGATATTTTGCTTTGAAGAAGAATAAAATTTTGCTCATTTTCATTGCTCTTGGTTTTGATAAGAAATTTGATGTTTTTTAGATCCTGGTTGTTTTACTGTGTCTTGAATTATGACATTTTATGAGCCTACACAAAGACTGATAAAACGCAAGATTAATTAAATAATAAATATATTTCTTCATCTAACAATTTTTACACCCATGTTTTGTAAAGGGTTGATAATTTTACTATTCCAGCCATTTGAAATATACTAAAAAAACACTTCACAAATTATGGCTTTAAATTAAAACAAAAGGTTGCTTGGAGGCGCGGGGGATCGAACCCCGGGCCTTTCACATGCAAAGCGAACGCTCTACCACTGAGCTACGCCCCCGACGATCTGTGGATAGAAATTTTATTACTCGAATCTCACGTGTATGTTTGGAAGGAAAGTTTTAGCATTGTTATTTTTCGTTCGTTTCACTTCATTATGTCTTGTTTTTTTACAACAAGTTTATGTCAAGTATTTAAGTGTCAATTATCTAAATTAAATTTTTGTTCAAACATTCGCATCGAAAAGGCTCGATTTATCTTTAAAACGTTTGGTAAGAAACATAAAATGCAGCCAGCACAGCCGTTAGTGTAACGTTGGAGGTGCGGGGGATCGATCCCCGGGCCTTTCACATGCAAAGCGAACGCTCTACCACTGAGCTACACCCCCTTCGAACAGTGTTGATATTTTGCTTTGAAGAAGAATAAAATTTTGCTCATTTTCATTGCTCTTGGTTTTGATAAGAAATTTGATGTTTTTTAGATCCTGGTTGTTTTACTGTGTCTTGAATTATGACATTTTATGAGCCTACACAAAGACTGATAAAACGCAAGATTAATTAAATAATAAATATATTTCTTCATCTAACAATTTTTACACCCATGTTTTGTAAAGGGTTGATAATTTTACTATTCCAGCCATTTGAAATATACTAAAAAAACACTTCACAAATTATGGCTTTAAATTAAAACAAAAGGTTGCTTGGAGGCGCGGGGGATCGAACCCCGGGCCTTTCACATGCAAAGCGAACGCTCTACCACTGAGCTACGCCCCCGACGATCTGTGGATAGAAATTTTATTACTCGAATCTCACGTGTATGTTTGGAAGGAAAGTTTTAGCATTGTTATTTTTCGTTCGTTTCACTTCATTATGTCTTGTTTTTTTACAACAAGTTTATGTCAAGTATTTAAGTGTCAATTATCTAAATTAAATTTTTGTTCAAACATTCGCATCGAAAAGGCTCGATTTATCTTTAAAACGTTTGGTAAGAAACATAAAATGCAGCCAGCACAGCCGTTAGTGTAACGTTGGAGGTGCGGGGGATCGAACCCCGGGCCTTTCACATGCAAAGCGAACGCTCTACCACTGAGCTACACCCCCTTCGAACAGTGTTGATATTTTGCTTTGAAGAAGAATAAAATTTTGCTCATTTTCATTGCTCTTGGTTTTGATAAGAAATTTGATGTTTTTTAGATCCTGGTTGTTTTACTGTGTCTTGAATTATGACATTTTATGAGCCTACACAAAGACTGATAAAACGCAAGATTAATTAAATAATAAATATATTTCTTCATCTAACAATTTTTACACCCATGTTTTGTAAAGGGTTGATAATTTTACTATTCCAGCCATTTGAAATATACTAAAAAAACACTTCACAAATTATGGCTTTAAATTAAAACAAAAGGTTGCTTGGAGGCGCGGGGGATCGAACCCCGGGCCTTTCACATGCAAAGCGAACGCTCTACCACTGAGCTACGCCCCCGACGATCTGTGGATAGAAATTTTATTACTCGAATCTCACGTGTATGTTTGGAAGGAAAGTTTTAGCATTGTTATTTTTCGTTCGTTTCACTTCATTATGTCTTGTTTTTTTACAACAAGTTTATGTCAAGTATTTAAGTGTCAATTATCTAAATTAAATTTTTGTTCAAACATTCGCATCGAAAAGGCTCGATTTATCTTTAAAACGTTTGGTAAGAAACATAAAATGCAGCCAGCACAGCCGTTAGTGTAACGTTGGAGGTGCGGGGGATCGAACCCCGGGCCTTTCACATGCAAAGCGAACGCTCTACCACTGAGCTACACCCCCTTCGAACAGTGTTGATATTTTGCTTTGAAGAAGAATAAAATTTTGCTCATTTTCATTGCTCTTGGTTTTGATAAGAAATTTGATGTTTTTTAGATCCTGGGTGTTTTACTGTGTCTTGAATTATGACATTTTATGAGCCTACACAAAGACTGATAAAACGCAAGATTAATTAAATAATAAATATATTTCTTCATCTAACAATTTTTACACCCATGTTTTGTAAAGGGTTGATAATTTTACTATTCCAGCCATTTGAAATATACTAAAAAAACACTTCACAAATTATGGCCTTAAATTAAAACAAAAGGTTGCTTGGAGGCGCGGGGGATCGAACCCCGGGCCTTTCACATGCAAAGCGAACGCTCTACCACTGAGCTACGCCCCCGACGATCTGTGGATAGAAATTTTATTACTCGAATCTCACGTGTATGTTTGGAAGGAAAGTTTTAGCATTGTTATTTTTCGTTCGTTTCACTTCATTATGTCTTGTTTTTTTACAACAAGTTTATGTCAAGTATTTAAGTGTCAATTATCTAAATTAAATTTTTGTTCAAACATTCGCATCGAAAAAGCTCGATTTATCTTTAAAACGTTTGGTAAGAAACATAAAATGCAGCCAGCACAGCCGTTAGTGTAACGTTGGAGGTGCGGGGGATCGAACCCCGGGCCTTTCACATGCAAAGCGAACGCTCTACCACTGAGCTACACCCCCTTCGAACAGTGTTGATATTTTGCTTTGAAGAAGAATAAAATTTTGCTCATTTTCATTGCTCTTGGTTTTGATAAGAAATTTGATGTTTTTTAGATCCTGGTTGTTTTACTGTGTCTTGAATTATGACATTTTATGAGCCTACACAAAGACTGATAAAACGCAAGATTAATTAAATAATAAATATATTTCTTCATCTAACAATTTTTACACCCATGTTTTGTAAAGGGTTGATAATTTTACTATTCCAGCCATTTGAAATATACTAAAAAAACACTTCACAAATTATGGCTTTAAATTAAAACAAAAGGTTGCTTGGAGGCGCGGGGGATCGAACCCCGGGCCTTTCACATGCAAAGCGAACGCTCTACCACTGAGCTACGCCCCCGACGATCTGTGGATAGAAATTTTATTACTCGAATCTCACGTGTATGTTTGGAAGGAAAGTTTTAGCATTGTTATTTTTCGTTCGTTTCACTTCATTATGTCTTGTTTTTTTACAACAAATTTATGTCAAGTATTTAAGTGTCAATTATCTAAATTAAATTTTTGTTCAAACATTCGCATCGAAAAGGCTCGATTTATCTTTAAAACGTTTGGTAAGAAACATAAAATGCAGCCAGCACAGCCGTTAGTGTAACGTTGGAGGTGCGGGGGATCGAACCCCGGGCCTTTCACATGCAAAGCGAACGCTCTACCACTGAGCTACACCCCCTTCGAACAGTGTTGATATTTTGCTTTGAAGAAGAATAAAATTTTGCTCATTTTCATTGCTCTTGGTTTTGATAAGAAATTTGATGTTTTTTAGATCCTGGTTGTTTTACTGTGTCTTGAATTATGACATTTTATGAGCCTACACAAAGACTGATAAAACGCAAGATTAATTAAATAATAAATATATTTCTTCATCTAACAATTTTTACACCCATGTTTTGTAAAGGGTTGATAATTTTACTATTCCAGCCATTTGAAATATACTAAAAAAACACTTCACAAATTATGGCTTTAAATTAAAACAAAAGGTTGCTTGGAGGCGCGGGGGATCGAACCCCGGGCCTTTCACATGCAAAGCGAACGCTCTACCACTGAGCTACGCCCTCGACGATCTGTGGATAGAAATTTTATTACTCCAATCTCACGTGTATGTTTGGAAGGAAAGTTTTAGCATTGTTATTTTTCGTTCGTTTCACTTCATTATGTCTTGTTTTTTTACAACAAGTTTATGTCAAGTATTTAAGTGTCAATTATCTAAATTAAATTTTTGTTCAAACATTCGCATCGAAAAGGCTCGATTTATCTTTAAAACGTTTGGTAAGAAACATAAAATGCAGCCAGCATAGCCGTTAGTGTAACGTTGGAGGTGCGGGGGATCAAACCCCGGGCCTTTCACATGCAAAGCGAACGCTCTACCACTGAGCTACACCCCCTTCGAACAGTGTTGATATTTTGCTTTGAAGAAGAATAAAATTTTGCTCATTTTCATTGCTCTTGGTTTTGATAAGAAATTTGATGTTTTTTAGATCCTGGTTGTTTTACTGTGTCTTGAATTATGACATTTTATGAGCCTACACAAAGACTGATAAAACGCAAGATTAATTAAATAATAAATATATTTCTTCATCTAACAATTTTTACACCCATGTTTTGTAAAGGGTTGATAATTTTACTATTCCAGCCATTTGAAATATACTAAAAAAACACTTCACAAATTATGGCTTTAAATTAAAACAAAAGGTTGCTTGGAGGCGCGGGGGATCGAACCCCGGGCCTTTCACATGCAAAGCGAACGCTCTACCACTGAGCTACGCCCCCGACGATCTGTGGATAGAAATTTTATTACTCGAATCTCTCGTGTATGTTTGGAAGGAAAGTTTTAGCATTGTTATTTTTCGTTCGTTTCACTTCATTATGTCTTGTTTTTTTACAACAAGTTTATGTCAAGTATTTAAGTGTCAATTATCTAAATTAAATTTTTGTTCAAACATTCGCATCGAAAAGGCTCGATTTATCTTTAAAACGTTTGGTAAGAAACATAAAATGCAGCCAGCACAGCCGTTAGTGTAACGTTGGAGGTGCGGGGGATCGAACCCCGGGCCTTTCACATGCAAAGCGAACGCTCTACCACTGAGCTACACCCCCTTCGAACAGTGTTGATATTTTGCTTTGAAGAAGAATAAAATTTTGCTCATTTTCATTGCTGTTGGTTTTGATAAGAAATTTGATGTTTTTTAGATCCTGGTTGTTTTACTGTGTCTTGAATTATGACATTTTATGAGCCTACACAAAGACTGATAAAACGCAAGATTAATTAAATAATAAATATATTTCTTCATCTAACAATTTTTACACCCATGTTTTGTAAAGGGTTGATAATTTTACTATTCCAGCCATTTGAAATATACTAAAAAAACACTTCACAAATTATGGCTTTAAATTAAAACAAAAGGTTGCTTGGAGGCGCGGGGGATCGAACCCCGGGCCTTTCACATGCAAAGCGAACGCTCTACCACTGAGCTACGCCCCCGACGATCTGTGGATAGAAATTTTATTACTCGAATCTCACGTGTATGTTTGGAAGGAAAGTTTTAGCATTGTTATTTTTCGTTCGTTTCACTTCATTATGTCTTGTTTTTTTACAACAAGTTTATGTCAAGTATTTAAGTGTCAATTATCTAAATTAAATTTTTGTTCAAACATTCGCATCGAAAAGGCTCGATTTATCTTTAAAACGTTTGGTAAGAAACATAAAATGCAGCCAGCACAGCCGTTAGTGTAACGTTGGAGGTGCGGGGGATCGAACCCCGGGCCTTTCACATGCAAAGCGAACGCTCTACCACTGAGCTACACCCCCTTCGAACAGTGTTGATATTTTGCTTTGAAGAAGAATAAAATTTTGCTCATTTTCATTGCTCTTGGTTTTGATAAGAAATTTGATGTTTTTTAGATCCTGGTTGTTTTACTGTGTCTTGAATTATGACATTTTATGAGCCTACACAAAGACTGATAAAACGCAAGATTAATTAAATAATAAATATATTTCTTCATCTAACAATTTTTACACCCATGTTTTGTAAAGGGTTGATAATTTTACTATTCCAGCCATTTGAAATATACTAAAAAAACACTTCACAAATTATGGCTTTAAATTAAAACAAAAGGTTGCTTGGAGGCGCGGGGGATCGAACCCCGGGCCTTTCACATGCAAAGCGAACGCTCTACCACTGAGCTACGCCCCCGACGATCTGTGGATAGAAATTTTATTACTCGAATCTCACGTGTATGTTTGGAAGGAAAGTTTTAGCATTGTTATTTTTCGTTCGTTTCACTTCATTATGTCTTGTTTTTTTACAACAAGTTTATGTCAAGTATTTAAGTGTCAATTATCTAAATTAAATTTTTGTTCAAACATTCGCATCGAAAAGGCTCGATTTATCTTTAAAACGTTTGGTAAGAAACATAAAATGCAGCCAGCACAGCCGTTAGTGTAACGTTGGAGGTGCGGGGGATCGAACCCCGGGCCTTTCACATGCAAAGCGAACGCTCTACCACTGAGCTACACCCCCTTCGAACAGTGTTGATATTTTGCTTTGAAGAAGAATAAAATTTTGCTCATTTTCATTGCTCTTGGTTTTGATAAGAAATTTGATGTTTTTTAGATCCTGGTTGTTTTACTGTGTCTTGAATTATGACATTTTATGAGCCTACACAAAGACTGATAAAACGCAAGATTAATTAAATAATAAATATATTTCTTCATCTAACAATTTTTACACCCATGTTTTGTAAAGGGTTGATAATTTTACTATTCCAGCCATTTGAAATATACTAAAAAAACACTTCACAAATTATGGCTTTAAATTAAAACAAAAGGTTGCTTGGAGGCGCGGGGGATCGAACCCCGGGCCTTTCACATGCAAAGCGAACGCTCTACCACTGAGCTACGCCCCCGACGATCTGTGGATAGAAATTTTATTACTCGAATCTCACGTGTATGTTTGGAAGGAAAGTTTTAGCATTGTTATTTTTCGTTCGTTTCACTTCATTATGTCTTGTTTTTTTACAACAAGTTTATGTCAAGTATTTAAGTGTCAATTATCTAAATTAAATTTTTGTTCAAACATTCGCATCGAAAAGGCTCGATTTATCTTTAAAACGTTTGGTAAGAAACATAAAATGCAGCCAGCACAGCCGTTAGTGTAACGTTGGAGGTGCGGGGGATCGAACCCCGGGCCTTTCACATGCAAAGCGAACGCTCTACCACTGAGCTACACCCCCTTCGAATAGTGTTGATATTTTGCTTTGAAGAAGAATAAAATTTTGCTCATTTTCATTGCTCTTGGTTTTGATAAGAAATTTGATGTTTTTTAGATCCTGGTTGTTTTACTGTGTCTTGAATTATGACATTTTATGAGCCTACACAAAGACTGATAAAACGCAAGATTAATTAAATAATAAATATATTTCTTCATCTAACAATTTTTACACCCATGTTTTGTAAAGGGTTGATAATTTTACTATTCCAGCCATTTGAAATATACTAAAAAAACACTTCACAAATTATGGCTTTAAATTAAAACAAAAGGTTGCTTGGAGGCGCGGGGGATCGAACCCCGGGCCTTTCACATGCAAAGCGAACGCTCTACCACTGAGCTACGCCCCCGACGATCTGTGGATAGAAATTTTATTACTCGAATCTCACGTGTATGTTTGGAAGGAAAGTTTTAGCATTGTTATTTTTCGTTCGTTTCACTTCATTATGTCTTGTTTTTTTACAACAAGTTTATGTCAAGTATTTAAGTGTCAATTATCTAAATTAAATTTTTGTTCAAACATTCGCATCGAAAAGGCTCGATTTATCTTTAAAACGTTTGGTAAGAAACATAAAATGCAGCCAGCACAGCCGTTAGTGTAACGTTGGAGGTGCGGGGGATCGAACCCCGGGCCTTTCACATGCAAAGCGAACGCTCTACCACTGAGCTACACCCCCTTCGAACAGTGTTGATATTTTGCTTTGAAGAAGAATAAAATTTTGCTCATTTTCATTGCTCTTGGTTTTGATAAGAAATTTGATGTTTTTTAGATCCTGGTTGTTTTACTGTGTCTTGAATTATGACATTTTATGAGCCTACACAAAGACTGATAAAACGCAAGATTAATTAAATAATAAATATATTTCTTCATCTAACAATTTTTACACCCATGTTTTGTAAAGGGTTGATAATTTTACTATTCCAGCCATTTGAAATATACTAAAAAAACACTTCACAAATTATGGCTTTAAATTAAAACAAAAGGTTGCTTGGAGGCGCGGGGGATCGAACCCCGGGCCTTTCACATGCAAAGCGAACGCTCTACCACTGAGCTACGCCCCCGACGATCTGTGGATAGAAATTTTATTACTCGAATCTCACGTGTATGTTTGGAAGGAAAGTTTTAGCATTGTTATTTTTCGTTCGTTTCACTTCATTATGTCTTGTTTTTTTACAACAAGTTTATGTCAAGTATTTAAGTGTCAATTATCTAAATTAAATTTTTGTTCAAACATTCGCATCGAAAAGGCTCGATTTATCTTTAAAACGTTTGGTAAGAAACATAAAATGCAGCCAGCACAGCCGTTAGTGTAACGTTGGAGGTGCGGGGGATCGAACCCCGGGCCTTTCACATGCAAAGCGAACGCTCTACCACTGAGCTACACCCCCTTAGAACAGTGTTGATATTTTGCTTTGAAGAAGAATAAAATTTTGCTCATTTTCATTGCTCTTGGTTTTGATAAGAAATTTGATGTTTTTTAGATCCTGGGTGTTTTACTGTGTCTTGAATTATGACATTTTATGAGCCTACACAAAGACTGATAAAACGCAAGATTAATTAAATAATAAATATATTTCTTCATCTAACAATTTTTACACCCATGTTTTGTAAAGGGTTGATAATTTTACTATTCCAGCCATTTGAAATATACTAAAAAAACACTTCACAAATTATGGCCTTAAATTAAAACAAAAGGTTGCTTGGAGGCGCGGGGGATCGAACCCCGGGCCTTTCACATGCAAAGCGAACGCTCTACCACTGAGCTACGCCCCCGACGATCTGTGGATAGAAATTTTATTACTCGAATCTCACGTGTATGTTTGGAAGGAAAGTTTTAGCATTGTTATTTTTCGTTCGTTTCACTTCATTATGTCTTGTTTTTTACAACAAGTTTATGTCAAGTATTTAAGTGTCAATTATCTAAATTAAATTTTTGTTCAAACATTCGCATCGAAAAAGCTCGATTTATCTTTAAAACGTTTGGTAAGAAACATAAAATGCAGCCAGCACAGCCGTTAGTGTAACGTTGGAGGTGCGGGGGATCGAACCCCGGGCCTTTCACATGCAAAGCGAACGCTCTACCACTGAGCTACACCCCCTTCGAACAGTGTTGATATTTTGCTTTGAAGAAGAATAAAATTTTGCTCATTTTCATTGCTCTTGGTTTTGATAAGAAATTTGATGTTTTTTAGATCCTGGTTGTTTTACTGTGTCTTGAATTATGACATTTTATGAGCCTACACAAAGACTGATAAAACGCAAGATTAATTAAATAATAAATATATTTCTTCATCTAACAATTTTTACACCCATGTTTTGTAAAGGGTTGATAATTTTACTATTCCAGCCATTTGAAATATACTAAAAAAACACTTCACAAATTATGGCTTTAAATTAAAACAAAAGGTTGCTTGGAGGCGCGGGGGATCGAACCCCGGGCCTTTCACATGCAAAGCGAACGCTCTACCACTGAGCTACGCCCCCGACGATCTGTGGATAGAAATTTTATTACTCGAATCTCACGTGTATGTTTGGAAGGAAAGTTTTAGCATTGTTATTTTTCGTTCGTTTCACTTCATTATGTCTTATTTTTTTACAACAAATTTATGTCAAGTATTTAAGTGTCAATTATCTAAATTAAATTTTTGTTCAAACATTCGCATCGAAAAGGCTCGATTTATCTTTAAAACGTTTGGTAAGAAACATAAAATGCAGCCAGCACAGCCGTTAGTGTAACGTTGGAGGTGCGGGGGATCGAACCCCGGGCCTTTCACATGCAAAGCGAACGCTCTACCACTGAGCTACACCCCCTTCGAACAGTGTTGATATTTTGCTTTGAAGAAGAATAAAATTTTGCTCATTTTCATTGCTCTTGGTTTTGATAAGAAATTTGATGTTTTTTAGATCCTGGTTGTTTTACTGTGTCTTGAATTATGACATTTTATGAGCCTACACAAAGACTGATAAAACGCAAGATTAATTAAATAATAAATATATTTCTTCATCTAACAATTTTTACACCCATGTTTTGTAAAGGGTTGATAATTTTACTATTCCAGCCATTTGAAATATACTAAAAAAACACTTCACAAATTATGGCTTTAAATTAAAACAAAAGGTTGCTTGGAGGCGCGGGGGATCGAACCCCGGGCCTTTCACATGCAAAGCGAACGCTCTACCACTGAGCTACGCCCCCGACGATCTGTGGATAGAAATTTTATTACTCGAATCTCACGTGTATGTTTGGAAGGAAAGTTTTAGCATTGTTATTTTTCGTTCGTTTCACTTCATTATGTCTTGTTTTTTTACAACAAGTTTATGTCAAGTATTTAAGTGTCAATTATCTAAATTAAATTTTTGTTCAAACATTCGCATCGAAAAGGCTCGATTTATCTTTAAAACGTTTGGTAAGAAACATAAAATGCAGCCAGCACAGCCGTTAGTGTAACGTTGGAGGTGCGGGGGATCGAACCCCGGGCCTTTCACATGCAAAGCGAACGCTCTACCACTGAGCTACACCCCCTTAGAACAGTGTTGATATTTTGCTTTGAAGAAGAATAAAATTTTGCTCATTTTCATTGCTCTTGGTTTTGATAAGAAATTTGATGTTTTTTAGATCCTGGGTGTTTTACTGTGTCTTGAATTATGACATTTTATGAGCCTACACAAAGACTGATAAAACGCAAGATTAATTAAATAATAAATATATTTCTTCATCTAACAATTTTTACACCCATGTTTTGTAAAGGGTTGATAATTTTACTATTCCAGCCATTTGAAATATACTAAAAAAACACTTCACAAATTATGGCCTTAAATTAAAACAAAAGGTTGCTTGGAGGCGCGGGGGATCGAACCCCGGGCCTTTCACATGCAAAGCGAACGCTCTACCACTGAGCTACGCCCCCGACGATCTGTGGATAGAAATTTTATTACTCGAATCTCACGTGTATGTTTGGAAGGAAAGTTTTAGCATTGTTATTTTTCGTTCGTTTCACTTCATTATGTCTTGTTTTTTACAACAAGTTTATGTCAAGTATTTAAGTGTCAATTATCTAAATTAAATTTTTGTTCAAACATTCGCATCGAAAAAGCTCGATTTATCTTTAAAACGTTTGGTAAGAAACATAAAATGCAGCCAGCACAGCCGTTAGTGTAACGTTGGAGGTGCGGGGGATCGAACCCCGGGCCTTTCACATGCAAAGCGAACGCTCTACCACTGAGCTACACCCCCTTCGAACAGTGTTGATATTTTGCTTTGAAGAAGAATAAAATTTTGCTCATTTTCATTGCTCTTGGTTTTGATAAGAAATTTGATGTTTTTTAGATCCTGGTTGTTTTACTGTGTCTTGAATTATGACATTTTATGAGCCTACACAAAGACTGATAAAACGCAAGATTAATTAAATAATAAATATATTTCTTCATCTAACAATTTTTACACCCATGTTTTGTAAAGGGTTGATAATTTTACTATTCCAGCCATTTGAAATATACTAAAAAAACACTTCACAAATTATGGCTTTAAATTAAAACAAAAGGTTGCTTGGAGGCGCGGGGGATCGAACCCCGGGCCTTTCACATGCAAAGCGAACGCTCTACCACTGAGCTACGCCCCCGACGATCTGTGGATAGAAATTTTATTACTCGAATCTCACGTGTATGTTTGGAAGGAAAGTTTTAGCATTGTTATTTTTCGTTCGTTTCACTTCATTATGTCTTATTTTTTTACAACAAATTTATGTCAAGTATTTAAGTGTCAATTATCTAAATTAAATTTTTGTTCAAACATTCGCATCGAAAAGGCTCGATTTATCTTTAAAACGTTTGGTAAGAAACATAAAATGCAGCCAGCACAGCCGTTAGTGTAACGTTGGAGGTGCGGGGGATCGAACCCCGGGCCTTTCACATGCAAAGCGAACGCTCTACCACTGAGCTACACCCCCTTCGAACAGTGTTGATATTTTGCTTTGAAGAAGAATAAAATTTTGCTCATTTTCATTGCTCTTGGTTTTGATAAGAAATTTGATGTTTTTTAGATCCTGGTTGTTTTACTGTGTCTTGAATTATGACATTTTATGAGCCTACACAAAGACTGATAAAACGCAAGATTAATTAAATAATAAATATATTTCTTCATCTAACAATTTTTACACCCATGTTTTGTAAAGGGTTGATAATTTTACTATTCCAGCCATTTGAAATATACTAAAAAAACACTTCACAAATTATGGCTTTAAATTAAAACAAAACGTTGCTTGGAGGCGCGGGGGATCGAACCCCGGGCCTTTCACATGCAAAGCGAACGCTCTACCACTGAGCTACGCCCCCGACGATCTGTGGATAGAAATTTTATTACTCGAATCTCACGTGTATGTTTGGAAGGAAAGTTTTAGCATTGTTATTTTTCGTTCGTTTCACTTCATTATGTCTTGTTTTTTTACAACAAGTTTATGTCAAGTATTTAAGTGTCAATTATCTAAATTAAATTTTTGTTCAAACATTCGCATCGAAAAGGCTCGATTTATCTTTAAAACGTTTGGTAAGAAACATAAAATGCAGCCAGCACAGCCGTTAGTGTAACGTTGGAGGTGCGGGGGATCAAACCCCGGGCCTTTCACATGCAAAGCGAACGCTCTACCACTGAGCTACACCCCCTTCGAACAGTGTTGATATTTTGCTTTGAAGAAGAATAAAATTTTGCTCATTTTCATTGCTCTTGGTTTTGATAAGAAATTTGATGTTTTTTAGATCCTGGTTGTTTTACTGTGTCTTGAATTATGACATTTTATGAGCCTACACAAAGACTGATAAAACGCAAGATTAATTAAATAATAAATATATTTCTTCATCTAACAATTTTTACACCCATGTTTTGTAAAGGGTTGATAATTTTACTATTCCAGCCATTTGAAATATACTAAAAAAACACTTCACAAATTATGGCTTTAAATTAAAACAAATGGTGGCTTGGAGGCGCGGGGGATCGAACCCCGGGCCTTTCACATGCAAAGCAAACGCTCTACCACTGAGCTACGCCCCCGACGATCTGTGGATAGAAATTTTATTACTCGAATCTCACGTGTATGTTTGGAAGGAAAGTTTTAGCATTGTTATTTTTCGTTCGTTTCACTTCATTATGTCTTGTTTTTTTACAACAAGTTTATGTCAAGTATTTAAGTGTCAATTATCTAAATTAAATTTTTGTTCAAACATTCGCATCGAAAAGGCTCGATTTATCTTTAAAACGTTTGGTAAGAAACATAAAATGCAGCCAGCACAGCCGTTAGTGTAACGTTGGAGGTGCGGGGGATCGAACCTCGGGCCTTTCACATGCAAAGCGAACGCTCTACCACTGAGCTACACCCCCTTCGAACAGTGTTGATATTTTGCTTTGAAGAAGAATAAAATTTTGCTCATTTTCATTGCTCTTGGTTTTGATAAGAAATTTGATGTTTTTTAGATCCTGGTTGTTTTACTGTGTCTTGAATTATGACATTTTATGAGCCTACACAAAGACTGATAAAACGCAAGATTAATTAAATAATAAATATATTTCTTCATCTAACAATTTTTACACCCATGTTTTGTAAAGGGTTGATAATTTTACTATTCCAGCCATTTGAAATATACTAAAAAAACACTTCACAAATTATGGCTTTAAATTAAAACAAAAGGTTGCTTGGAGGCGCGGGGGATCGAACCCCGGGCCTTTCACATGCAAAGCGAACGCTCTACCACTGAGCTACGCCCCCGACGATCTGTGGATAGAAATTTTATTACTCGAATCTCACGTGTATGTTTGGAAGGAAAGTTTTAGCATTGTTATTTTTCGTTCGTTTCACTTCATTATGTCTTGTTTTTTTACAACAAGTTTATGTCAAGTATTTAAGTGTCAATTATCTAAATTAAATTTTTGTTCAAACATTCGCATCGAAAAGGCTCGATTTATCTTTAAAACGTTTGGTAAGAAACATAAAATGCAGCCAGCACAGCCGTTAGTGTAACGTTGGAGGTGCGGGGGATCGAACCCCGGGCCTTTCACATTGAAAGCGAACGCTCTACCACTGAGCTACACCCCCTTCGAACAGTGTTGATATTTTGCTTTGAAGAAGAATAAAATTTTGCTCATTTTCATTGCTCTTGGTTTTGATAAGAAATTTGATGTTTTTTAGATCCTGGTTGTTTTACTGTGTCTTGAATTATGACATTTTATGAGCCTACACAAAGACTGATAAAACGCAAGATTAATTAAATAATAAATATATTTCTTCATCTAACAATTTTTACACCCATGTTTTGTAAAGGGTTGATAATTTTACTATTCCAGCCATTTGAAATATACTAAAAAAACACTTCACAAATTATGGCTTTAAATTAAAACAAAAGGTTGCTTGGAGGCGCGGGGGATCGAACCCCGGGCCTTTCACATGCAAAGCGAACGCTCTACCACTGAGCTACGCCCCCGACGATCTGTGGATAGAAATTTTATTACTCGAATCTCACGTGTATGTTTGGAAGGAAAGTTTTAGCATTGTTATTTTTCGTTCGTTTCACTTCATTATGTCTTGTTTTTTTACAACAAGTTTATGTCAAGTATTTAAGTGTCAATTATCTAAATTAAATTTTTGTTCAAACATTCGCATCGAAAAGGCTCGATTTATCTTTAAAACGTTTGGTAAGAAACATAAAATGCAGCCAGCACAGCCGTTAGTGTAACGTTGGAGGTGCGGGGGATCGAACCCCGGGCCTTTCACATGCAAAGCGAACGCTCTACCACTGAGCTACACCCCCTTCGAACAGTGTTGATATTTTGCTTTGAAGAAGAATAAAATTTTGCTCATTTTCATTGCTCTTGGTTTTGATAAGAAATTTGATGTTTTTTAGATCCTGGTTGTTTTACTGTGTCTTGAATTATGACATTTTATGAGCCTACACAAAGACTGATAAAACGCAAGATTAATTAAATAATAAATATATTTCTTCATCTAACAATTTTTACACCCATGTTTTGTAAAGGGTTGATAATTTTACTATTCCAGCCATTTGAAATATACTAAAAAAACACTTCACAAATTATGGCTTTAAATTAAAACAAAAGGTTGCTTGGAGGCGCGGGGGATCGAACCCCGGGCCTTTCACATGCAAAGCGAACGCTCTACCACTGAGCTACGCCCCCGACGATCTGTGGATAGAAATTTTATTACTCGAATCTCACGTGTATGTTTGGAAGGAAAGTTTTAGCATTGTTATTTTTCGTTCGTTTCACTTCATTATGTCTTGTTTTTTTACAACAAGTTTATGTCAAGTATTTAAGTGTCAATTATCTAAATTAAATTTTTGTTCAAACATTCGCATCGAAAAGGCTCGATTTATCTTTAAAACGTTTGGTAAGAAACATAAAATGCAGCCAGCACAGCCGTTAGTGTAACGTTGGAGGTGCGGGGGATCGAACCCCGGGCCTTTCACATGCAAAGCGAACGCTCTACCACTGAGCTACACCCCCTTCGAACAGTGTTGATATTTTGCTTTGAAGAAGAATAAAATTTTGCTCATTTTCATTGCTCTTGGTTTTGATAAGAAATTTGATGTTTTTTAGATCCTGGTTGTTTTACTGTGTCTTGAATTATGACATTTTATGAGCCTACACAAAGACTGATAAAACGCAAGATTAATTAAATAATAAATATATTTCTTCATCTAACAATTTTTACACCCATGTTTTGTAAAGGGTTGATAATTTTACTATTCCAGCCATTTGAAATATACTAAAAAAACACTTCACAAATTATGGCTTTAAATTAAAACAAAAGGTTGCTTGGAGGCGCGGGGGATCGAACCCCGGGCCTTTCACATGCAAAGCGAACGCTCTACCACTGAGCTACGCCCCCGACGATCTGTGGATAGAAATTTTATTACTCGAATCTCACGTGTATGTTTGGAAGGAAAGTTTTAGCATTGTTATTTTTCGTTCGTTTCACTTCATTATGTCTTGTTTTTTTACAACAAGTTTATGTCAAGTATTTAAGTGTCAATTATCTAAATTAAATTTTTGTTCAAACATTCGCATCGAAAAGGCTCGATTTATCTTTAAAACGTTTGGTAAGAAACATAAAATGCAGCCAGCACAGCCGTTAGTGTAACGTTGGAGGTGCGGGGGATCGAACCCCGGGCCTTTCACATGCAAAGCGAACGCTCTACCACTGAGCTACACCCCCTTCGAACAGTGTTGATATTTTGCTTTGAAGAAGAATAAAATTTTGCTCATTTTCATTGCTCTTGGTTTTGATAAGAAATTTGATGTTTTTTAGATCCTGGTTGTTTTACTGTGTCTTGAATTATGACATTTTATGAGCCTACACAAAGACTGATAAAACGCAAGATTAATTAAATAATAAATATATTTCTTCATCTAACAATTTTTACACCTATGTTTTGTAAAGGGTTGATAATTTTACTATTCCAGCCATTTGAAATATACTAAAAAAACACTTCACAAATTATGGCTTTAAATTAAAACAAAAGGTTGCTTGGAGGCGCGGGGGATCGAACCCCGGGCCTTTCACATGCAAAGCGAACGCTCTACCACTGAGCTACGCCCCCGACGATCTGTGGATAGAAATTTTATTACTCGAATCTCACGTGTATGTTTGGAAGGAAAGTTTTAGCATTGTTATTTTTCGTTCGTTTCACTTCATTATGTCTTGTTTTTTTACAACAAGTTTATGTCAAGTATTTAAGTGTCAATTATCTAAATTAAATTTTTGTTCAAACATTCGCATCGAAAAGGCTCGATTTATCTTTAAAACGTTTGGTAAGAAACATAAAATGCAGCCAGCACAGCCGTTAGTGTAACGTTGGAGGTGCGGGGGATCGAACCCCGGGCCTTTCACATGCAAAGCGAACGCTCTACCACTGAGCTACACCCCCTTCGAACAGTGTTGATATTTTGCTTTGAAGAAGAATAAAATTTTGCTCATTTTCATTGCTCTTGGTTTTGATAAGAAATTTGATGTTTTTTAGATCCTGGGTGTTTTACTGTGTCTTGAATTATGACATTTTATGAGCCTACACAAAGACTGATAAAACGCAAGATTAATTAAATAATAAATATATTTCTTCATCTAACAATTTTTACACCCATGTTTTGTAAAGGGTTGATAATTTTACTATTCCAGCCATTTGAAATATACTAAAAAAACACTTCACAAATTATGGCCTTAAATTAAAACAAAAGGTTGCTTGGAGGCGCGGGGGATCGAACCCCGGGCCTTTCACATGCAAAGCGAACGCTCTACCACTGAGCTACGCCCCCGACGATCTGTGGATAGAAATTTTATTACTCGAATCTCACGTGTATGTTTGGAAGGAAAGTTTTAGCATTGTTATTTTTCGTTCGTTTCACTTCATTATGTCTTGTTTTTTTACAACAAGTTTATGTCAAGTATTTAAGTGTCAATTATCTAAATTAAATTTTTGTTCAAACATTCGCATCGAAAAAGCTCGATTTATCTTTAAAACGTTTGGTAAGAAACATAAAATGCAGCCAGCACAGCCGTTAGTGTAACGTTGGAGGTGCGGGGGATCGAACCCCGGGCCTTTCACATGCAAAGCGAACGCTCTACCACTGAGCTACACCCCCTTCGAACAGTGTTGATATTTTGCTTTGAAGAAGAATAAAATTTTGCTCATTTTCATTGCTCTTGGTTTTGATAAGAAATTTGATGTTTTTTAGATCCTGGTTGTTTTACTGTGTCTTGAATTATGACATTTTATGAGCCTACACAAAGACTGATAAAACGCAAGATTAATTAAATAATAAATATATTTCTTCATCTAACAATTTTTACACCCATGTTTTGTAAAGGGTTGATAATTTTACTATTCCAGCCATTTGAAATATACTAAAAAAACACTTCACAAATTATGGCTTTAAATTAAAACAAAAGGTTGCTTGGAGGCGCGGGGGATCGAACCCCGGGCCTTTCACATGCAAAGCGAACGCTCTACCACTGAGCTACGCCCCCGACGATCTGTGGATAGAAATTTTATTACTCGAATCTCACGTGTATGTTTGGAAGGAAAGTTTTAGCATTGTTATTTTTCGTTCGTTTCACTTCATTATGTCTTGTTTTTTTACAACAAATTTATGTCAAGTATTTAAGTGTCAATTATCTAAATTAAATTTTTGTTCAAACATTCGCATCGAAAAGGCTCGATTTATCTTTAAAACGTTTGGTAAGAAACATAAAATGCAGCCAGCACAGCCGTTAGTGTAACGTTGGAGGTGCGGGGGATCGAACCCCGGGCCTTTCACATGCAAAGCGAACGCTCTACCACTGAGCTACACCCCCTTCGAACAGTGTTGATATTTTGCTTTGAAGAAGAATAAAATTTTGCTCATTTTCATTGCTCTTGGTTTTGATAAGAAATTTGATGTTTTTTAGATCCTGGTTGTTTTACTGTGTCTTGAATTATGACATTTTATGAGCCTACACAAAGACTGATAAAACGCAAGATTAATTAAATAATAAATATATTTCTTCATCTAACAATTTTTACACCCATGTTTTGTAAAGGGTTGATAATTTTACTATTCCAGCCATTTGAAATATACTAAAAAAACACTTCACAAATTATGGCTTTAAATTAAAACAAAAGGTTGCTTGGAGGCGCGGGGGATCGAACCCCGGGCCTTTCACATGCAAAGCGAACGCTCTACCACTGAGCTACGCCCCCGACGACCTGTGGATAGAAATTTTATTACTCGAATCTCACGTGTATGTTTGGAAGGAAAGTTTTAGCATTGTTATTTTTCGTTCGTTTCACTTCATTATGTCTTGTTTTTTTACAACAAGTTTATGTCAAGTATTTAAGTGTCAATTATCTAAATTAAATTTTTGTTCAAACATTCGCATCGAAAAGGCTCGATTTATCTTTAAAACGTTTGGTAAGAAACATAAAATGCAGCCAGCACAGCCGTTAGTGTAACGTTGGAGGTGCGGGGGATCGAACCCCGGGCCTTTCACATGCAAAGCGAACGCTCTACCACTGAGCTACACCCCCTTCGAACAGTGTTGATATTTTGCTTTGAAGAAGAATAAAATTTTGCTCATTTTCATTGCTCTTGGTTTTGATAAGAAATTTGATGTTTTTTAGATCCTGGTTGTTTTACTGTGTCTTGAATTATGACATTTTATGAGCCTACACAAAGACTGATAAAACGCAAGATTAATTAAATAATAAATATATTTCTTCATCTAACAATTTTTACACCCATGTTTTGTAAAGGGTTGATAATTTTACTATTCCAGCCATTTGAAATATACTAAAAAAACACTTCACAAATTATGGCTTTAAATTAAAACAAAAGGTTGCTTGGAGGCGCGGGGGATCGAACCCCGGGCCTTTCACATGCAAAGCGAACGCTCTACCACTGAGCTACGCCCCCGACGACCTGTGGATAGAAATTTTATTACTCGAATCTCACGTGTATGTTTGGAAGGAAAGTTTTAGCATTGTTATTTTTCGTTCGTTTCACTTCATTATGTCTTGTTTTTTTACAACAAGTTTATGTCAAGTATTTAAGTGTCAATTATCTAAATTAAATTTTTGTTCAAACATTCGCATCGAAAAGGCTCGATTTATCTTTAAAACGTTTGGTAAGAAACATAAAATGCAGCCAGCACAGCCGTTAGTGTAACGTTGGAGGTGCGGGGGATCGAACCCCGGGCCTTTCACATGCAAAGCGAACGCTCTACCACTGAGCTACACCCCCTTCGAACAGTGTTGATATTTTGCTTTGAAGAAGAATAAAATTTTGCTCATTTTCATTGCTCTTGGTTTTGATAAGAAATTTGATGTTTTTTAGATCCTGGTTGTTTTACTGTGTCTTGAATTATGACATTTTATGAGCCTACACAAAGACTGATAAAACGCAAGATTAATTAAATAATAAATATATTTCTTCATCTAACAATTTTTACACCCATGTTTTGTAAAGGGTTGATAATTTTACTATTCCAGCCATTTGAAATATACTAAAAAAACACTTCACAAATTATGGCTTTAAATTAAAACAAAAGGTTGCTTGGAGGCGCGGGGGATCGAACCCCGGGCCTTTCACATGCAAAGCGAACGCTCTACCACTGAGCTACGCCCCCGACGACCTGTGGATAGAAATTTTATTACTCGAATCTCACGTGTATGTTTGGAAGGAAAGTTTTAGCATTGTTATTTTTCGTTCGTTTCACTTCATTATGTCTTGTTTTTTTACAACAAGTTTATGTCAAGTATTTAAGTGTCAATTATCTAAATTAAATTTTTGTTCAAACATTCGCATCGAAAAGGCTCGATTTATCTTTAAAACGTTTGGTAAGAAACATAAAATGCAGCCAGCACAGCCGTTAGTGTAACGTTGGAGGTGCGGGGGATCGAACCCCGGGCCTTTCACATGCAAAGCGAACGCTCTACCACTGAGCTACACCCCCTTCGAACAGTGTTGATATTTTGCTTTGAAGAAGAATAAAATTTTGCTCATTTTCATTGCTCTTGGTTTTGATAAGAAATTTGATGTTTTTTAGATCCTGGTTGTTTTACTGTGTCTTGAATTATGACATTTTATGAGCCTACACAAAGACTGATAAAACGCAAGATTAATTAAATAATAAATATATTTCTTCATCTAACAATTTTTACACCCATGTTTTGTAAAGGGTTGATAATTTTACTATTCCAGCCATTTGAAATATACTAAAAAAACACTTCACAAATTATGGCTTTAAATTAAAACAAAAGGTTGCTTGGAGGCGCGGGGGATCGAACCCCGGGCCTTTCACATGCAAAGCGAACGCTCTACCACTGAGCTACGCCCCCGACGACCTGTGGATAGAAATTTTATTACTCGAATCTCACGTGTATGTTTGGAAGGAAAGTTTTAGCATTGTTATTTTTCGTTCGTTTCACTTCATTATGTCTTGTTTTTTTACAACAAGTTTATGTCAAGTATTTAAGTGTCAATTATCTAAATTAAATTTTTGTTCAAACATTCGCATCGAAAAGGCTCGATTTATCTTTAAAACGTTTGGTAAGAAACATAAAATGCAGCCAGCACAGCCGTTAGTGTAACGTTGGAGGTGCGGGGGATCGAACCCCGGGCCTTTCACATGCAAAGCGAACGCTCTACCACTGAGCTACACCCCCTTCGAACAGTGTTGATATTTTGCTTTGAAGAAGAATAAAATTTTGCTCATTTTCATTGCTCTTGGTTTTGATAAGAAATTTGATGTTTTTTAGATCCTGGTTGTTTTACTGTGTCTTGAATTATGACATTTTATGAGCCTACACAAAGACTGATAAAACGCAAGATTAATTAAATAATAAATATATTTCTTCATCTAACAATTTTTACACCCATGTTTTGTAAAGGGTTGATAATTTTACTATTCCAGCCATTTGAAATATACTAAAAAAACACTTCACAAATTATGGCTTTAAATTAAAACAAAAGGTTGCTTGGAGGCGCGGGGGATCGAACCCCGGGCCTTTCACATGCAAAGCGAACGCTCTACCACTGAGCTACGCCCCCGACGATCTGTGGATAGAAATTTTATTACTCGAATCTCACGTGTATGTTTGGAAGGAAAGTTTTAGCATTGTTATTTTTCGTTCGTTTCACTTCATTATGTCTTGTTTTTTTACAACAAGTTTATGTCAAGTATTTAAGTGTCAATTATCTAAATTAAATTTTTGTTCAAACATTCGCATCGAAAAGGCTCGATTTATCTTTAAAACGTTTGGTAAGAAACATAAAACGCAGCCAGCACAGCCGTTAGTGTAACGTTGGAGGTGCGGGGGATCGAACCCCGGGCCTTTCACATGCAAAGCGAACGCTCTACCACTGAGCTACACCCCCTTCGAACAGTGTTGATATTTTGCTTTGAAGAAGAATAAAATTTTGCTCATTTTCATTGCTCTTGGTTTTGATAAGAAATTTGATGTTTTTTAGATCCTGGTTGTTTTACTGTGTCTTGAATTATGACATTTTATGAGCCTACACAAAGACTGATAAAACGCAAGATTAATTAAATAATAAATATATTTCTTCATCTAACAATTTTTACACCCATGTTTTGTAAAGGGTTGATAATTTTACTATTCCAGCCATTTGAAATATACTAAAAAAACACTTCACAAATTATGGCTTTAAATTAAAACAAAAGGTTGCTTGGAGGCGCGGGGGATCGAACCCCGGGCCTTTCACATGCAAAGCGAACGCTCTACCACTGAGCTACGCCCCCGACGACCTGTGGATAGAAATTTTATTACTCGAATCTCACGTGTATGTTTGGAAGGAAAGTTTTAGCATTGTTATTTTTCGTTCGTTTCACTTCATTATGTCTTGTTTTTTTACAACAAGTTTATGTCAAGTATTTAAGTGTCAATTATCTAAATTAAATTTTTGTTCAAACATTCGCATCGAAAAGGCTCGATTTATCTTTAAAACGTTTGGTAAGAAACATAAAATGCAGCCAGCACAGCCGTTAGTGTAACGTTGGAGGTGCGGTGGATCGAACCCCGGGCCTTTCACATGCAAAGCGAACGCTCTACCACTGAGCTACACCCCCTTCGAACAGTGTTGATATTTTGCTTTGAAGAAGAATAAAATTTTGCTCATTTTCATTGCTCTTGGTTTTGATAAGAAATTTGATGTTTTTTAGATCCTGGTTGTTTTACTGTGTCTTGAATTATGACATTTTATGAGCCTACACAAAGACTGATAAAACGCAAGATTAATTAAATAATAAATATATTTCTTCATCTAACAATTTTTACACCCATGTTTTGTAAAGGGTTGATAATTTTACTATTCCAGCCATTTGAAATATACTAAAAAAACACTTCACAAATTATGGCTTTAAATTAAAACAAAAGGTTGCTTGGAGGCGCGGGGGATCGAACCCCGGGCCTTTCACATGCAAAGCGAACGCTCTACCACTGAGCTACGCCCCCGACGATCTGTGGATAGAAATTTTATTACTCGAATCTCACGTGTATGTTTGGAAGGAAAGTTTTAGCATTGTTATTTTTCGTTCGTTTCACTTCATTATGTCTTGTTTTTTTACAACAAGTTTATGTCAAGTATTTAAGTGTCAATTATCTAAATTAAATTTTTGTTCAAACATTCGCATCGAAAAGGCTCGATTTATCTTTAAAACGTTTGGTAAGAAACATAAAATGCAGCCAGCACAGCCGTTAGTGTAACGTTGGAGGTGCGGGGGATCGAACCCCGGGCCTTTCACATGCAAAGCGAACGCTCTACCACTGAGCTACACCCCCTTCGAACAGTGTTGATATTTTGCTTTGAAGAAGAATAAAATTTTGCTCATTTTCATTGCTCTTGGTTTTGATAAGAAATTTGATGTTTTTTAGATCCTGGTTGTTTTACTGTGTCTTGAATTATGACATTTTATGAGCCTACACAAAGACTGATAAAACGCAAGATTAATTAAATAATAAATATATTTCTTCATCTAACAATTTTTACACCCATGTTTTGTAAAGGGTTGATAATTTTACTATTCCAGCCATTTGAAATATACTAAAAAAACACTTCACAAATTATGGCTTTAAATTAAAACAAAAGGTTGCTTGGAGGCGCGGGGGATCGAACCCCGGGCCTTTCACATGCAAAGCGAACGCTCTACCACTGAGCTACGCCCCCGACGATCTGTGGATAGAAATTTTATTACTCGAATCTCACGTGTATGTTTGGAAGGAAAGTTTTAGCATTGTTATTTTTCGTTCGTTTCACTTCATTATGTCTTGTTTTTTTACAACAAGTTTATGTCAAGTATTTAAGTGTCAATTATCTAAATTAAATTTTTGTTCAAACATTCGCATCGAAAAGGCTCGATTTATCTTTAAAACGTTTGGTAAGAAACATAAAATGCAGCCAGCACAGCCGTTAGTGTAACGTTGGAGGTGCGGGGGATCGAACCCCGGGCCTTTCACATGCAAAGCGAACGCTCTACCACTGAGCTACACCCCCTTCGAACAGTGTTGATATTTTGCTTTGAAGAAGAATAAAATTTTGCTCATTTTCATTGCTCTTGGTTTTGATAAGAAATTTGATGTTTTTTAGATCCTGGTTGTTTTACTGTGTCTTGAATTATGACATTTTATGAGCCTACACAAAGACTGATAAAACGCAAGATTAATTAAATAATAAATATATTTCTTCATCTAACAATTTTTACACCCATGTTTTGTAAAGGGTTGATAATTTTACTATTCCAGCCATTTGAAATATACTAAAAAAACACTTCACAAATTATGGCTTTAAATTAAAACAAAAGGTTGCTTGGAGGCGCGGGGGATCGAACCCCGGGCCTTTCACATGCAAAGCGAACGCTCTACCACTGAGCTACGCCCCCGACGACCTGTGGATAGAAATTTTATTACTCGAATCTCACGTGTATGTTTGGAAGGAAAGTTTTAGCATTGTTATTTTTCGTTCGTTTCACTTCATTATGTCTTGTTTTTTTACAACAAGTTTATGTCAAGTATTTAAGTGTCAATTATCTAAATTAAATTTTTGTTCAAACATTCGCATCGAAAAGGCTCGATTTATCTTTAAAACGTTTGGTAAGAAACATAAAATGCAGCCAGCACAGCCGTTAGTGTAACGTTGGAGGTGCGGGGGATCGAACCCCGGGCCTTTCACATGCAAAGCGAACGCTCTACCACTGAGCTACACCCCCTTCGAACAGTGTTGATATTTTGCTTTGAAGAAGAATAAAATTTTGCTCATTTTCATTGCTCTTGGTTTTGATAAGAAATTTGATGTTTTTTAGATCCTGGTTGTTTTACTGTGTCTTGAATTATGACATTTTATGAGCCTACACAAAGACTGATAAAACGCAAGATTAATTAAATAATAAATATATTTCTTCATCTAACAATTTTTACACCCATGTTTTGTAAAGGGTTGATAATTTTACTATTCCAGCCATTTGAAATATACTAAAAAAACACTTCACAAATTATGGCTTTAAATTAAAACAAAAGGTTGCTTGGAGGCGCGGGGGATCGAACCCCGGGCCTTTCACATGCAAAGCGAACGCTCTACCACTGAGCTACGCCCCCGACGACCTGTGGATAGAAATTTTATTACTCGAATCTCACGTGTATGTTTGGAAGGAAAGTTTTAGCATTGTTATTTTTCGTTCGTTTCACTTCATTATGTCTTGTTTTTTTACAACAAGTTTATGTCAAGTATTTAAGTGTCAATTATCTAAATTAAATTTTTGTTCAAACATTCGCATCGAAAAGGCTCGATTTATCTTTAAAACGTTTGGTAAGAAACATAAAATGCAGCCAGCACAGCCGTTAGTGTAACGTTGGAGGTGCGGGGGATCGAACCCCGGGCCTTTCACATGCAAAGCGAACGCTCTACCACTGAGCTACACCCCCTTCGAACAGTGTTGATATTTTGCTTTGAAGAAGAATAAAATTTTGCTCATTTTCATTGCTCTTGGTTTTGATAAGAAATTTGATGTTTTTTAGATCCTGGTTGTTTTACTGTGTCTTGAATTATGACATTTTATGAGCCTACACAAAGACTGATAAAACGCAAGATTAATTAAATAATAAATATATTTCTTCATCTAACAATTTTTACACCCATGTTTTGTAAAGGGTTGATAATTTTACTATTCCAGCCATTTGAAATATACTAAAAAAACACTTCACAAATTATGGCTTTAAATTAAAACAAAAGGTTGCTTGGAGGCGCGGGGGATCGAACCCCGGGCCTTTCACATGCAAAGCGAACGCTCTACCACTGAGCTACGCCCCCGACGACCTGTGGATAGAAATTTTATTACTCGAATCTCACGTGTATGTTTGGAAGGAAAGTTTTAGCATTGTTATTTTTCGTTCGTTTCACTTCATTATGTCTTGTTTTTTTACAACAAGTTTATGTCAAGTATTTAAGTGTCAATTATCTAAATTAAATTTTTGTTCAAACATTCGCATCGAAAAGGCTCGATTTATCTTTAAAACGTTTGGTAAGAAACATAAAATGCAGCCAGCACAGCCGTTAGTGTAACGTTGGAGGTGCGGGGGATCGAACCCCGGGCCTTTCACATGCAAAGCGAACGCTCTACCACTGAGCTACACCCCCTTCGAACAGTGTTGATATTTTGCTTTGAAGAAGAATAAAATTTTGCTCATTTTCATTGCTCTTGGTTTTGATAAGAAATTTGATGTTTTTTAGATCCTGGTTGTTTTACTGTGTCTTGAATTATGACATTTTATGAGCCTACACAAAGACTGATAAAACGCAAGATTAATTAAATAATAAATATATTTCTTCATCTAACAATTTTTACACCCATGTTTTGTAAAGGGTTGATAATTTTACTATTCCAGCCATTTGAAATATACTAAAAAAACACTTCACAAATTATGGCTTTAAATTAAAACAAAAGGTTGCTTGGAGGCGCGGGGGATCGAACCCCGGGCCTTTCACATGCAAAGCGAACGCTCTACCACTGAGCTACGCCCCCGACGACCTGTGGATAGAAATTTTATTACTCGAATCTCACGTGTATGTTTGGAAGGAAAGTTTTAGCATTGTTATTTTTCGTTCGTTTCACTTCATTATGTCTTGTTTTTTTACAACAAGTTTATGTCAAGTATTTAAGTGTCAATTATCTAAATTAAATTTTTGTTCAAACATTCGCATCGAAAAGGCTCGATTTATCTTTAAAACGTTTGGTAAGAAACATAAAATGCAGCCAGCACAGCCGTTAGTGTAACGTTGGAGGTGCGGGGGATCGAACCCCGGGCCTTTCACATGCAAAGCGAACGCTCTACCACTGAGCTACACCCCCTTCGAACAGTGTTGATATTTTGCTTTGAAGAAGAATAAAATTTTGCTCATTTTCATTGCTCTTGGTTTTGATAAGAAATTTGATGTTTTTTAGATCCTGGTTGTTTTACTGTGTCTTGAATTATGACATTTTATGAGCCTACACAAAGACTGATAAAACGCAAGATTAATTAAATAATAAATATATTTCTTCATCTAACAATTTTTACACCCATGTTTTGTAAAGGGTTGATAATTTTACTATTCCAGCCATTTGAAATATACTAAAAAAACACTTCACAAATTATGGCTTTAAATTAAAACAAAAGGTTGCTTGGAGGCGCGGGGGATCGAACCCCGGGCCTTTCACATGCAAAGCGAACGCTCTACCACTGAGCTACGCCCCCGACGACCTGTGGATAGAAATTTTATTACTCGAATCTCACGTGTATGTTTGGAAGGAAAGTTTTAGCATTGTTATTTTTCGTTCGTTTCACTTCATTATGTCTTGTTTTTTTACAACAAGTTTATGTCAAGTATTTAAGTGTCAATTATCTAAATTAAATTTTTGTTCAAACATTCGCATCGAAAAGGCTCGATTTATCTTTAAAACGTTTGGTAAGAAACATAAAATGCAGCCAGCACAGCCGTTAGTGTAACGTTGGAGGTGCGGGGGATCGAACCCCGGGCCTTTCACATGCAAAGCGAACGCTCTACCACTGAGCTACACCCCCTTCGAACAGTGTTGATATTTTGCTTTGAAGAAGAATAAAATTTTGCTCATTTTCATTGCTCTTGGTTTTGATAAGAAATTTGATGTTTTTTAGATCCTGGTTGTTTTACTGTGTCTTGAATTATGACATTTTATGAGCCTACACAAAGACTGATAAAACGCAAGATTAATTAAATAATAAATATATTTCTTCATCTAACAATTTTTACACCCATGTTTTGTAAAGGGTTGATAATTTTACTATTCCAGCCATTTGAAATATACTAAAAAAACACTTCACAAATTATGGCTTTAAATTAAAACAAAAGGTTGCTTGGAGGCGCGGGGGATCGAACCCCGGGCCTTTCACATGCAAAGCGAACGCTCTACCACTGAGCTACGCCCCCGACGACCTGTGGATAGAAATTTTATTACTCGAATCTCACGTGTATGTTTGGAAGGAAAGTTTTAGCATTGTTATTTTTCGTTCGTTTCACTTCATTATGTCTTGTTTTTTTACAACAAGTTTATGTCAAGTATTTAAGTGTCAATTATCTAAATTAAATTTTTGTTCAAACATTCGCATCGAAAAGGCTCGATTTATCTTTAAAACGTTTGGTAAGAAACATAAAATGCAGCCAGCACAGCCGTTAGTGTAACGTTGGAGGTGCGGGGGATCGAACCCCGGGCCTTTCACATGCAAAGCGAACGCTCTACCACTGAGCTACACCCCCTTCGAACAGTGTTGATATTTTGCTTTGAAGAAGAATAAAATTTTGCTCATTTTCATTGCTCTTGGTTTTGATAAGAAATTTGATGTTTTTTAGATCCTGGTTGTTTTACTGTGTCTTGAATTATGACATTTTATGAGCCTACACAAAGACTGATAAAACGCAAGATTAATTAAATAATAAATATATTTCTTCATCTAACAATTTTTACACCCATGTTTTGTAAAGGGTTGATAATTTTACTATTCCAGCCATTTGAAATATACTAAAAAAACACTTCACAAATTATGGCTTTAAATTAAAACAAAAGGTTGCTTGGAGGCGCGGGGGATCGAACCCCGGGCCTTTCACATGCAAAGCGAACGCTCTACCACTGAGCTACGCCCCCGACGACCTGTGGATAGAAATTTTATTACTCGAATCTCACGTGTATGTTTGGAAGGAAAGTTTTAGCATTGTTATTTTTCGTTCGTTTCACTTCATTATGTCTTGTTTTTTTACAACAAGTTTATGTCAAGTATTTAAGTGTCAATTATCTAAATTAAATTTTTGTTCAAACATTCGCATCGAAAAGGCTCGATTTATCTTTAAAACGTTTGGTAAGAAACATAAAATGCAGCCAGCACAGCCGTTAGTGTAACGTTGGAGGTGCGGGGGATCGAACCCCGGGCCTTTCACATGCAAAGCGAACGCTCTACCACTGAGCTACACCCCCTTCGAACAGTGTTGATATTTTGCTTTGAAGAAGAATAAAATTTTGCTCATTTTCATTGCTCTTGGTTTTGATAAGAAATTTGATGTTTTTTAGATCCTGGTTGTTTTACTGTGTCTTGAATTATGACATTTTATGAGCCTACACAAAGACTGATAAAACGCAAGATTAATTAAATAATAAATATATTTCTTCATCTAACAATTTTTACACCCATGTTTTGTAAAGGGTTGATAATTTTACTATTCCAGCCATTTGAAATATACTAAAAAAACACTTCACAAATTATGGCTTTAAATTAAAACAAAAGGTTGCTTGGAGGCGCGGGGGATCGAACCCCGGGCCTTTCACATGCAAAGCGAACGCTCTACCACTGAGCTACGCCCCCGACGACCTGTGGATAGAAATTTTATTACTCGAATCTCACGTGTATGTTTGGAAGGAAAGTTTTAGCATTGTTATTTTTCGTTCGTTTCACTTCATTATGTCTTGTTTTTTTACAACAAGTTTATGTCAAGTATTTAAGTGTCAATTATCTAAATTAAATTTTTGTTCAAACATTCGCATCGAAAAGGCTCGATTTATCTTTAAAACGTTTGGTAAGAAACATAAAATGCAGCCAGCACAGCCGTTAGTGTAACGTTGGAGGTGCGGGGGATCGAACCCCGGGCCTTTCACATGCAAAGCGAACGCTCTACCACTGAGCTACACCCCCTTCGAACAGTGTTGATATTTTGCTTTGAAGAAGAATAAAATTTTGCTCATTTTCATTGCTCTTGGTTTTGATAAGAAATTTGATGTTTTTTAGATCCTGGTTGTTTTACTGTGTCTTGAATTATGACATTTTATGAGCCTACACAAAGACTGATAAAACGCAAGATTAATTAAATAATAAATATATTTCTTCATCTAACAATTTTTACACCCATGTTTTGTAAAGGGTTGATAATTTTACTATTCCAGCCATTTGAAATATACTAAAAAAACACTTCACAAATTATGGCTTTAAATTAAAACAAAAGGTTGCTTGGAGGCGCGGGGGATCGAACCCCGGGCCTTTCACATGCAAAGCGAACGCTCTACCACTGAGCTACGCCCCCGACGACCTGTGGATAGAAATTTTATTACTCGAATCTCACGTGTATGTTTGGAAGGAAAGTTTTAGCATTGTTATTTTTCGTTCGTTTCACTTCATTATGTCTTGTTTTTTTACAACAAGTTTATGTCAAGTATTTAAGTGTCAATTATCTAAATTAAATTTTTGTTCAAACATTCGCATCGAAAAGGCTCGATTTATCTTTAAAACGTTTGGTAAGAAACATAAAATGCAGCCAGCACAGCCGTTAGTGTAACGTTGGAGGTGCGGGGGATCGAACCCCGGGCCTTTCACATGCAAAGCGAACGCTCTACCACTGAGCTACACCCCCTTCGAACAGTGTTGATATTTTGCTTTGAAGAAGAATAAAATTTTGCTCATTTTCATTGCTCTTGGTTTTGATAAGAAATTTGATGTTTTTTAGATCCTGGTTGTTTTACTGTGTCTTGAATTATGACATTTTATGAGCCTACACAAAGACTGATAAAACGCAAGATTAATTAAATAATAAATATATTTCTTCATCTAACAATTTTTACACCCATGTTTTGTAAAGGGTTGATAATTTTACTATTCCAGCCATTTGAAATATACTAAAAAAACACTTCACAAATTATGGCTTTAAATTAAAACAAAAGGTTGCTTGGAGGCGCGGGGGATCGAACCCCGGGCCTTTCACATGCAAAGCGAACGCTCTACCACTGAGCTACGCCCCCGACGACCTGTGGATAGAAATTTTATTACTCGAATCTCACGTGTATGTTTGGAAGGAAAGTTTTAGCATTGTTATTTTTCGTTCGTTTCACTTCATTATGTCTTGTTTTTTTACAACAAGTTTATGTCAAGTATTTAAGTGTCAATTATCTAAATTAAATTTTTGTTCAAACATTCGCATCGAAAAGGCTCGATTTATCTTTAAAACGTTTGGTAAGAAACATAAAATGCAGCCAGCACAGCCGTTAGTGTAACGTTGGAGGTGCGGGGGATCGAACCCCGGGCCTTTCACATGCAAAGCGAACGCTCTACCACTGAGCTACACCCCCTTCGAACAGTGTTGATATTTTGCTTTGAAGAAGAATAAAATTTTGCTCATTTTCATTGCTCTTGGTTTTGATAAGAAATTTGATGTTTTTTAGATCCTGGTTGTTTTACTGTGTCTTGAATTATGACATTTTATGAGCCTACACAAAGACTGATAAAACGCAAGATTAATTAAATAATAAATATATTTCTTCATCTAACAATTTTTACACCCATGTTTTGTAAAGGGTTGATAATTTTACTATTCCAGCCATTTGAAATATACTAAAAAAACACTTCACAAATTATGGCTTTAAATTAAAACAAAAGGTTGCTTGGAGGCGCGGGGGATCGAACCCCGGGCCTTTCACATGCAAAGCGAACGCTCTACCACTGAGCTACGCCCCCGACGACCTGTGGATAGAAATTTTATTACTCGAATCTCACGTGTATGTTTGGAAGGAAAGTTTTAGCATTGTTATTTTTCGTTCGTTTCACTTCATTATGTCTTGTTTTTTTACAACAAGTTTATGTCAAGTATTTAAGTGTCAATTATCTAAATTAAATTTTTGTTCAAACATTCGCATCGAAAAGGCTCGATTTATCTTTAAAACGTTTGGTAAGAAACATAAAATGCAGCCAGCACAGCCGTTAGTGTAACGTTGGAGGTGCGGGGGATCGAACCCCGGGCCTTTCACATGCAAAGCGAACGCTCTACCACTGAGCTACACCCCCTTCGAACAGTGTTGATATTTTGCTTTGAAGAAGAATAAAATTTTGCTCATTTTCATTGCTCTTGGTTTTGATAAGAAATTTGATGTTTTTTAGATCCTGGTTGTTTTACTGTGTCTTGAATTATGACATTTTATGAGCCTACACAAAGACTGATAAAACGCAAGATTAATTAAATAATAAATATATTTCTTCATCTAACAATTTTTACACCCATGTTTTGTAAAGGGTTGATAATTTTACTATTCCAGCCATTTGAAATATACTAAAAAAACACTTCACAAATTATGGCTTTAAATTAAAACAAAAGGTTGCTTGGAGGCGCGGGGGATCGAACCCCGGGCCTTTCACATGCAAAGCGAACGCTCTACCACTGAGCTACGCCCCCGACGACCTGTGGATAGAAATTTTATTACTCGAATCTCACGTGTATGTTTGGAAGGAAAGTTTTAGCATTGTTATTTTTCGTTCGTTTCACTTCATTATGTCTTGTTTTTTTACAACAAGTTTATGTCAAGTATTTAAGTGTCAATTATCTAAATTAAATTTTTGTTCAAACATTCGCATCGAAAAGGCTCGATTTATCTTTAAAACGTTTGGTAAGAAACATAAAATGCAGCCAGCACAGCCGTTAGTGTAACGTTGGAGGTGCGGGGGATCGAACCCCGGGCCTTTCACATGCAAAGCGAACGCTCTACCACTGAGCTACACCCCCTTCGAACAGTGTTGATATTTTGCTTTGAAGAAGAATAAAATTTTGCTCATTTTCATTGCTCTTGGTTTTGATAAGAAATTTGATGTTTTTTAGATCCTGGTTGTTTTACTGTGTCTTGAATTATGACATTTTATGAGCCTACACAAAGACTGATAAAACGCAAGATTAATTAAATAATAAATATATTTCTTCATCTAACAATTTTTACACCCATGTTTTGTAAAGGGTTGATAATTTTACTATTCCAGCCATTTGAAATATACTAAAAAAACACTTCACAAATTATGGCTTTAAATTAAAACAAAAGGTTGCTTGGAGGCGCGGGGGATCGAACCCCGGGCCTTTCACATGCAAAGCGAACGCTCTACCACTGAGCTACGCCCCCGACGACCTGTGGATAGAAATTTTATTACTCGAATCTCACGTGTATGTTTGGAAGGAAAGTTTTAGCATTGTTATTTTTCGTTCGTTTCACTTCATTATGTCTTGTTTTTTTACAACAAGTTTATGTCAAGTATTTAAGTGTCAATTATCTAAATTAAATTTTTGTTCAAACATTCGCATCGAAAAGGCTCGATTTATCTTTAAAACGTTTGGTAAGAAACATAAAATGCAGCCAGCACAGCCGTTATTGTAACGTTGGAGGTGCGGGGGATCGAACCCCGGGCCTTTCACATGCAAAGCGAACGCTCTACCACTGAGCTACACCCCCTTCGAACAGTGTTGATATTTTGCTTTGAAGAAGAATAAAATTTTGCTCATTTTCATTGCTCTTGGTTTTGATAAGAAATTTGATGTTTTTTAGATCCTGGTTGTTTTACTGTGTCTTGAATTATGACATTTTATGAGCCTACACAAAGACTGATAAAACGCAAGATTAATTAAATAATAAATATATTTCTTCATCTAACAATTTTTACACCCATGTTTTGTAAAGGGTTGATAATTTTACTATTCCAGCCATTTGAAATATACTAAAAAAACACTTCACAAATTATGGCTTTAAATTAAAACAAAAGGTTGCTTGGAGGCGCGGGGGATCGAACCCCGGGCCTTTCACATGCAAAGCGAACGCTCTACCACTGAGCTACGCCCCCGACGACCTGTGGATAGAAATTTTATTACTCGAATCTCACGTGTATGTTTGGAAGGAAAGTTTTAGCATTGTTATTTTTCGTTCGTTTCACTTCATTATGTCTTGTTTTTTTACAACAAGTTTATGTCAAGTATTTAAGTGTCAATTATCTAAATTAAATTTTTGTTCAAACATTCGCATCGAAAAGGCTCGATTTATCTTTAAAACGTTTGGTAAGAAACATAAAATGCAGCCAGCACAGCCGTTAGTGTAACGTTGGAGGTGCGGGGGATCGAACCCCGGGCCTTTCACATGCAAAGCGAACGCTCTACCACTGAGCTACACCCCCTTCGAACAGTGTTGATATTTTGCTTTGAAGAAGAATAAAATTTTGCTCATTTTCATTGCTCTTGGTTTTGATAAGAAATTTGATGTTTTTTAGATCCTGGTTGTTTTACTGTGTCTTGAATTATGACATTTTATGAGCCTACACAAAGACTGATAAAACGCAAGATTAATTAAATAATAAATATATTTCTTCATCTAACAATTTTTACACCCATGTTTTGTAAAGGGTTGATAATTTTACTATTCCAGCCATTTGAAATATACTAAAAAAACACTTCACAAATTATGGCTTTAAATTAAAACAAAAGGTTGCTTGGAGGCGCGGGGGATCGAACCCCGGGCCTTTCACATGCAAAGCGAACGCTCTACCACTGAGCTACGCCCCCGACGACCTGTGGATAGAAATTTTATTACTCGAATCTCACGTGTATGTTTGGAAGGAAAGTTTTAGCATTGTTATTTTTCGTTCGTTTCACTTCATTATGTCTTGTTTTTTTACAACAAGTTTATGTCAAGTATTTAAGTGTCAATTATCTAAATTAAATTTTTGTTCAAACATTCGCATCGAAAAGGCTCGATTTATCTTTAAAACGTTTGGTAAGAAACATAAAATGCAGCCAGCACAGCCGTTAGTGTAACGTTGGAGGTGCGGGGGATCGAACCCCGGGCCTTTCACATGCAAAGCGAACGCTCTACCACTGAGCTACACCCCCTTCGAACAGTGTTGATATTTTGCTTTGAAGAAGAATAAAATTTTGCTCATTTTCATTGCTCTTGGTTTTGATAAGAAATTTGATGTTTTTTAGATCCTGGTTGTTTTACTGTGTCTTGAATTATGACATTTTATGAGCCTACACAAAGACTGATAAAACGCAAGATTAATTAAATAATAAATATATTTCTTCATCTAACAATTTTTACACCCATGTTTTGTAAAGGGTTGATAATTTTACTATTCCAGCCATTTGAAATATACTAAAAAAACACTTCACAAATTATGGCTTTAAATTAAAACAAAAGGTTGCTTGGAGGCGCGGGGGATCGAACCCCGGGCCTTTCACATGCAAAGCGAACGCTCTACCACTGAGCTACGCCCCCGACGACCTGTGGATAGAAATTTTATTACTCGAATCTCACGTGTATGTTTGGAAGGAAAGTTTTAGCATTGTTATTTTTCGTTCGTTTCACTTCATTATGTCTTGTTTTTTTACAACAAGTTTATGTCAAGTATTTAAGTGTCAATTATCTAAATTAAATTTTTGTTCAAACATTCGCATCGAAAAGGCTCGATTTATCTTTAAAACGTTTGGTAAGAAACATAAAATGCAGCCAGCACAGCCGTTAGTGTAACGTTGGAGGTGCGGGGGATCGAACCCCGGGCCTTTCACATGCAAAGCGAACGCTCTACCACTGAGCTACACCCCCTTCGAACAGTGTTGATATTTTGCTTTGAAGAAGAATAAAATTTTGCTCATTTTCATTGCTCTTGGTTTTGATAAGAAATTTGATGTTTTTTAGATCCTGGTTGTTTTACTGTGTCTTGAATTATGACATTTTATGAGCCTACACAAAGACTGATAAAACGCAAGATTAATTAAATAATAAATATATTTCTTCATCTAACAATTTTTACACCCATGTTTTGTAAAGGGTTGATAATTTTACTATTCCAGCCATTTGAAATATACTAAAAAAACACTTCACAAATTATGGCTTTAAATTAAAACAAAAGGTTGCTTGGAGGCGCGGGGGATCGAACCCCGGGCCTTTCACATGCAAAGCGAACGCTCTACCACTGAGCTACGCCCCCGACGACCTGTGGATAGAAATTTTATTACTCGAATCTCACGTGTATGTTTGGAAGGAAAGTTTTAGCATTGTTATTTTTCGTTCGTTTCACTTCATTATGTCTTGTTTTTTTACAACAAGTTTATGTCAAGTATTTAAGTGTCAATTATCTAAATTAAATTTTTGTTCAAACATTCGCATCGAAAAGGCTCGATTTATCTTTAAAACGTTTGGTAAGAAACATAAAATGCAGCCAGCACAGCCGTTAGTGTAACGTTGGAGGTGCGGGGGATCGAACCCCGGGCCTTTCACATGCAAAGCGAACGCTCTACCACTGAGCTACACCCCCTTCGAACAGTGTTGATATTTTGCTTTGAAGAAGAATAAAATTTTGCTCATTTTCATTGCTCTTGGTTTTGATAAGAAATTTGATGTTTTTTAGATCCTGGTTGTTTTACTGTGTCTTGAATTATGACATTTTATGAGCCTACACAAAGACTGATAAAACGCAAGATTAATTAAATAATAAATATATTTCTTCATCTAACAATTTTTACACCCATGTTTTGTAAAGGGTTGATAATTTTACTATTCCAGCCATTTGAAATATACTAAAAAAACACTTCACAAATTATGGCTTTAAATTAAAACAAAAGGTTGCTTGGAGGCGCGGGGGATCGAACCCCGGGCCTTTCACATGCAAAGCGAACGCTCTACCACTGAGCTACGCCCCCGACGACCTGTGGATAGAAATTTTATTACTCGAATCTCACGTGTATGTTTGGAAGGAAAGTTTTAGCATTGTTATTTTTCGTTCGTTTCACTTCATTATGTCTTGTTTTTTTACAACAAGTTTATGTCAAGTATTTAAGTGTCAATTATCTAAATTAAATTTTTGTTCAAACATTCGCATCGAAAAGGCTCGATTTATCTTTAAAACGTTTGGTAAGAAACATAAAATGCAGCCAGCACAGCCGTTAGTGTAACGTTGGAGGTGCGGGGGATCGAACCCCGGGCCTTTCACATGCAAAGCGAACGCTCTACCACTGAGCTACACCCCCTTCGAACAGTGTTGATATTTTGCTTTGAAGAAGAATAAAATTTTGCTCATTTTCATTGCTCTTGGTTTTGATAAGAAATTTGATGTTTTTTAGATCCTGGTTGTTTTACTGTGTCTTGAATTATGACATTTTATGAGCCTACACAAAGACTGATAAAACGCAAGATTAATTAAATAATAAATATATTTCTTCATCTAACAATTTTTACACCCATGTTTTGTAAAGGGTTGATAATTTTACTATTCCAGCCATTTGAAATATACTAAAAAAACACTTCACAAATTATGGCTTTAAATTAAAACAAAAGGTTGCTTGGAGGCGCGGGGGATCGAACCCCGGGCCTTTCACATGCAAAGCGAACGCTCTACCACTGAGCTACGCCCCCGACGACCTGTGGATAGAAATTTTATTACTCGAATCTCACGTGTATGTTTGGAAGGAAAGTTTTAGCATTGTTATTTTTCGTTCGTTTCACTTCATTATGTCTTGTTTTTTTACAACAAGTTTATGTCAAGTATTTAAGTGTCAATTATCTAAATTAAATTTTTGTTCAAACATTCGCATCGAAAAGGCTCGATTTATCTTTAAAACGTTTGGTAAGAAACATAAAATGCAGCCAGCACAGCCGTTAGTGTAACGTTGGAGGTGCGGGGGATCGAACCCCGGGCCTTTCACATGCAAAGCGAACGCTCTACCACTGAGCTACACCCCCTTCGAACAGTGTTGATATTTTGCTTTGAAGAAGAATAAAATTTTGCTCATTTTCATTGCTCTTGGTTTTGATAAGAAATTTGATGTTTTTTAGATCCTGGTTGTTTTACTGTGTCTTGAATTATGACATTTTATGAGCCTACACAAAGACTGATAAAACGCAAGATTAATTAAATAATAAATATATTTCTTCATCTAACAATTTTTACACCCATGTTTTGTAAAGGGTTGATAATTTTACTATTCCAGCCATTTGAAATATACTAAAAAAACACTTCACAAATTATGGCTTTAAATTAAAACAAAAGGTTGCTTGGAGGCGCGGGGGATCGAACCCCGGGCCTTTCACATGCAAAGCGAACGCTCTACCACTGAGCTACGCCCCCGACGACCTGTGGATAGAAATTTTATTACTCGAATCTCACGTGTATGTTTGGAAGGAAAGTTTTAGCATTGTTATTTTTCGTTCGTTTCACTTCATTATGTCTTGTTTTTTTACAACAAGTTTATGTCAAGTATTTAAGTGTCAATTATCTAAATTAAATTTTTGTTCAAACATTCGCATCGAAAAGGCTCGATTTATCTTTAAAACGTTTGGTAAGAAACATAAAATGCAGCCAGCACAGCCGTTAGTGTAACGTTGGAGGTGCGGGGGATCGAACCCCGGGCCTTTCACATGCAAAGCGAACGCTCTACCACTGAGCTACACCCCCTTCGAACAGTGTTGATATTTTGCTTTGAAGAAGAATAAAATTTTGCTCATTTTCATTGCTCTTGGTTTTGATAAGAAATTTGATGTTTTTTAGATCCTGGTTGTTTTACTGTGTCTTGAATTATGACATTTTATGAGCCTACACAAAGACTGATAAAACGCAAGATTAATTAAATAATAAATATATTTCTTCATCTAACAATTTTTACACCCATGTTTTGTAAAGGGTTGATAATTTTACTATTCCAGCCATTTGAAATATACTAAAAAAACACTTCACAAATTATGGCTTTAAATTAAAACAAAAGGTTGCTTGGAGGCGCGGGGGATCGAACCCCGGGCCTTTCACATGCAAAGCGAACGCTCTACCACTGAGCTACGCCCCCGACGACCTGTGGATAGAAATTTTATTACTCGAATCTCACGTGTATGTTTGGAAGGAAAGTTTTAGCATTGTTATTTTTCGTTCGTTTCACTTCATTATGTCTTGTTTTTTTACAACAAGTTTATGTCAAGTATTTAAGTGTCAATTATCTAAATTAAATTTTTGTTCAAACATTCGCATCGAAAAGGCTCGATTTATCTTTAAAACGTTTGGTAAGAAACATAAAATGCAGCCAGCACAGCCGTTAGTGTAACGTTGGAGGTGCGGGGGATCGAACCCCGGGCCTTTCACATGCAAAGCGAACGCTCTACCACTGAGCTACACCCCCTTCGAACAGTGTTGATATTTTGCTTTGAAGAAGAATAAAATTTTGCTCATTTTCATTGCTCTTGGTTTTGATAAGAAATTTGATGTTTTTTAGATCCTGGTTGTTTTACTGTGTCTTGAATTATGACATTTTATGAGCCTACACAAAGACTGATAAAACGCAAGATTAATTAAATAATAAATATATTTCTTCATCTAACAATTTTTACACCCATGTTTTGTAAAGGGTTGATAATTTTACTATTCCAGCCATTTGAAATATACTAAAAAAACACTTCACAAATTATGGCTTTAAATTAAAACAAAAGGTTGCTTGGAGGCGCGGGGGATCGAACCCCGGGCCTTTCACATGCAAAGCGAACGCTCTACCACTGAGCTACGCCCCCGACGACCTGTGGATAGAAATTTTATTACTCGAATCTCACGTGTATGTTTGGAAGGAAAGTTTTAGCATTGTTATTTTTCGTTCGTTTCACTTCATTATGTCTTGTTTTTTTACAACAAGTTTATGTCAAGTATTTAAGTGTCAATTATCTAAATTAAATTTTTGTTCAAACATTCGCATCGAAAAGGCTCGATTTATCTTTAAAACGTTTGGTAAGAAACATAAAATGCAGCCAGCACAGCCGTTAGTGTAACGTTGGAGGTGCGGGGGATCGAACCCCGGGCCTTTCACATGCAAAGCGAACGCTCTACCACTGAGCTACACCCCCTTCGAACAGTGTTGATATTTTGCTTTGAAGAAGAATAAAATTTTGCTCATTTTCATTGCTCTTGGTTTTGATAAGAAATTTGATGTTTTTTAGATCCTGGTTGTTTTACTGTGTCTTGAATTATGACATTTTATGAGCCTACACAAAGACTGATAAAACGCAAGATTAATTAAATAATAAATATATTTCTTCATCTAACAATTTTTACACCCATGTTTTGTAAAGGGTTGATAATTTTACTATTCCAGCCATTTGAAATATACTAAAAAAACACTTCACAAATTATGGCTTTAAATTAAAACAAAAGGTTGCTTGGAGGCGCGGGGGATCGAACCCCGGGCCTTTCACATGCAAAGCGAACGCTCTACCACTGAGCTACGCCCCCGACGACCTGTGGATAGAAATTTTATTACTCGAATCTCACGTGTATGTTTGGAAGGAAAGTTTTAGCATTGTTATTTTTCGTTCGTTTCACTTCATTATGTCTTGTTTTTTTACAACAAGTTTATGTCAAGTATTTAAGTGTCAATTATCTAAATTAAATTTTTGTTCAAACATTCGCATCGAAAAGGCTCGATTTATCTTTAAAACGTTTGGTAAGAAACATAAAATGCAGCCAGCACAGCCGTTAGTGTAACGTTGGAGGTGCGGGGGATCGAACCCCGGGCCTTTCACATGCAAAGCGAACGCTCTACCACTGAGCTACACCCCCTTCGAACAGTGTTGATATTTTGCTTTGAAGAAGAATAAAATTTTGCTCATTTTCATTGCTCTTGGTTTTGATAAGAAATTTGATGTTTTTTAGATCCTGGTTGTTTTACTGTGTCTTGAATTATGACATTTTATGAGCCTACACAAAGACTGATAAAACGCAAGATTAATTAAATAATAAATATATTTCTTCATCTAACAATTTTTACACCCATGTTTTGTAAAGGGTTGATAATTTTACTATTCCAGCCATTTGAAATATACTAAAAAAACACTTCACAAATTATGGCTTTAAATTAAAACAAAAGGTTGCTTGGAGGCGCGGGGGATCGAACCCCGGGCCTTTCACATGCAAAGCGAACGCTCTACCACTGAGCTACGCCCCCGACGACCTGTGGATAGAAATTTTATTACTCGAATCTCACGTGTATGTTTGGAAGGAAAGTTTTAGCATTGTTATTTTTCGTTCGTTTCACTTCATTATGTCTTGTTTTTTTACAACAAGTTTATGTCAAGTATTTAAGTGTCAATTATCTAAATTAAATTTTTGTTCAAACATTCGCATCGAAAAGGCTCGATTTATCTTTAAAACGTTTGGTAAGAAACATAAAATGCAGCCAGCACAGCCGTTAGTGTAACGTTGGAGGTGCGGGGGATCGAACCCCGGGCCTTTCACATGCAAAGCGAACGCTCTACCACTGAGCTACACCCCCTTCGAACAGTGTTGATATTTTGCTTTGAAGAAGAATAAAATTTTGCTCATTTTCATTGCTCTTGGTTTTGATAAGAAATTTGATGTTTTTTAGATCCTGGTTGTTTTACTGTGTCTTGAATTATGACATTTTATGAGCCTACACAAAGACTGATAAAACGCAAGATTAATTAAATAATAAATATATTTCTTCATCTAACAATTTTTACACCCATGTTTTGTAAAGGGTTGATAATTTTACTATTCCAGCCATTTGAAATATACTAAAAAAACACTTCACAAATTATGGCTTTAAATTAAAACAAAAGGTTGCTTGGAGGCGCGGGGGATCGAACCCCGGGCCTTTCACATGCAAAGCGAACGCTCTACCACTGAGCTACGCCCCCGACGACCTGTGGATAGAAATTTTATTACTCGAATCTCACGTGTATGTTTGGAAGGAAAGTTTTAGCATTGTTATTTTTCGTTCGTTTCACTTCATTATGTCTTGTTTTTTTACAACAAGTTTATGTCAAGTATTTAAGTGTCAATTATCTAAATTAAATTTTTGTTCAAACATTCGCATCGAAAAGGCTCGATTTATCTTTAAAACGTTTGGTAAGAAACATAAAATGCAGCCAGCACAGCCGTTAGTGTAACGTTGGAGGTGCGGGGGATCGAACCCCGGGCCTTTCACATGCAAAGCGAACGCTCTACCACTGAGCTACACCCCCTTCGAACAGTGTTGATATTTTGCTTTGAAGAAGAATAAAATTTTGCTCATTTTCATTGCTCTTGGTTTTGATAAGAAATTTGATGTTTTTTAGATCCTGGTTGTTTTACTGTGTCTTGAATTATGACATTTTATGAGCCTACACAAAGACTGATAAAACGCAAGATTAATTAAATAATAAATATATTTCTTCATCTAACAATTTTTACACCCATGTTTTGTAAAGGGTTGATAATTTTACTATTCCAGCCATTTGAAATATACTAAAAAAACACTTCACAAATTATGGCTTTAAATTAAAACAAAAGGTTGCTTGGAGGCGCGGGGGATCGAACCCCGGGCCTTTCACATGCAAAGCGAACGCTCTACCACTGAGCTACGCCCCCGACGACCTGTGGATAGAAATTTTATTACTCGAATCTCACGTGTATGTTTGGAAGGAAAGTTTTAGCATTGTTATTTTTCGTTCGTTTCACTTCATTATGTCTTGTTTTTTTACAACAAGTTTATGTCAAGTATTTAAGTGTCAATTATCTAAATTAAATTTTTGTTCAAACATTCGCATCGAAAAGGCTCGATTTATCTTTAAAACGTTTGGTAAGAAACATAAAATGCAGCCAGCACAGCCGTTAGTGTAACGTTGGAGGTGCGGGGGATCGAACCCCGGGCCTTTCACATGCAAAGCGAACGCTCTACCACTGAGCTACACCCCCTTCGAACAGTGTTGATATTTTGCTTTGAAGAAGAATAAAATTTTGCTCATTTTCATTGCTCTTGGTTTTGATAAGAAATTTGATGTTTTTTAGATCCTGGTTGTTTTACTGTGTCTTGAATTATGACATTTTATGAGCCTACACAAAGACTGATAAAACGCAAGATTAATTAAATAATAAATATATTTCTTCATCTAACAATTTTTACACCCATGTTTTGTAAAGGGTTGATAATTTTACTATTCCAGCCATTTGAAATATACTAAAAAAACACTTCACAAATTATGGCTTTAAATTAAAACAAAAGGTTGCTTGGAGGCGCGGGGGATCGAACCCCGGGCCTTTCACATGCAAAGCGAACGCTCTACCACTGAGCTACGCCCCCGACGACCTGTGGATAGAAATTTTATTACTCGAATCTCACGTGTATGTTTGGAAGGAAAGTTTTAGCATTGTTATTTTTCGTTCGTTTCACTTCATTATGTCTTGTTTTTTTACAACAAGTTTATGTCAAGTATTTAAGTGTCAATTATCTAAATTAAATTTTTGTTCAAACATTCGCATCGAAAAGGCTCGATTTATCTTTAAAACGTTTGGTAAGAAACATAAAATGCAGCCAGCACAGCCGTTATTGTAACGTTGGAGGTGCGGGGGATCGAACCCCGGGCCTTTCACATGCAAAGCGAACGCTCTACCACTGAGCTACACCCCCTTCGAACAGTGTTGATATTTTGCTTTGAAGAAGAATAAAATTTTGCTCATTTTCATTGCTCTTGGTTTTGATAAGAAATTTGATGTTTTTTAGATCCTGGTTGTTTTACTGTGTCTTGAATTATGACATTTTATGAGCCTACACAAAGACTGATAAAACGCAAGATTAATTAAATAATAAATATATTTCTTCATCTAACAATTTTTACACCCATGTTTTGTAAAGGGTTGATAATTTTACTATTCCAGCCATTTGAAATATACTAAAAAAACACTTCACAAATTATGGCTTTAAATTAAAACAAAAGGTTGCTTGGAGGCGCGGGGGATCGAACCCCGGGCCTTTCACATGCAAAGCGAACGCTCTACCACTGAGCTACGCCCCCGACGACCTGTGGATAGAAATTTTATTACTCGAATCTCACGTGTATGTTTGGAAGGAAAGTTTTAGCATTGTTATTTTTCGTTCGTTTCACTTCATTATGTCTTGTTTTTTTACAACAAGTTTATGTCAAGTATTTAAGTGTCAATTATCTAAATTAAATTTTTGTTCAAACATTCGCATCGAAAAGGCTCGATTTATCTTTAAAACGTTTGGTAAGAAACATAAAATGCAGCCAGCACAGCCGTTAGTGTAACGTTGGAGGTGCGGGGGATCGAACCCCGGGCCTTTCACATGCAAAGCGAACGCTCTACCACTGAGCTACACCCCCTTCGAACAGTGTTGATATTTTGCTTTGAAGAAGAATAAAATTTTGCTCATTTTCATTGCTCTTGGTTTTGATAAGAAATTTGATGTTTTTTAGATCCTGGTTGTTTTACTGTGTCTTGAATTATGACATTTTATGAGCCTACACAAAGACTGATAAAACGCAAGATTAATTAAATAATAAATATATTTCTTCATCTAACAATTTTTACACCCATGTTTTGTAAAGGGTTGATAATTTTACTATTCCAGCCATTTGAAATATACTAAAAAAACACTTCACAAATTATGGCTTTAAATTAAAACAAAAGGTTGCTTGGAGGCGCGGGGGATCGAACCCCGGGCCTTTCACATGCAAAGCGAACGCTCTACCACTGAGCTACGCCCCCGACGACCTGTGGATAGAAATTTTATTACTCGAATCTCACGTGTATGTTTGGAAGGAAAGTTTTAGCATTGTTATTTTTCGTTCGTTTCACTTCATTATGTCTTGTTTTTTTACAACAAGTTTATGTCAAGTATTTAAGTGTCAATTATCTAAATTAAATTTTTGTTCAAACATTCGCATCGAAAAGGCTCGATTTATCTTTAAAACGTTTGGTAAGAAACATAAAATGCAGCCAGCACAGCCGTTAGTGTAACGTTGGAGGTGCGGGGGATCGAACCCCGGGCCTTTCACATGCAAAGCGAACGCTCTACCACTGAGCTACACCCCCTTCGAACAGTGTTGATATTTTGCTTTGAAGAAGAATAAAATTTTGCTCATTTTCATTGCTCTTGGTTTTGATAAGAAATTTGATGTTTTTTAGATCCTGGTTGTTTTACTGTGTCTTGAATTATGACATTTTATGAGCCTACACAAAGACTGATAAAACGCAAGATTAATTAAATAATAAATATATTTCTTCATCTAACAATTTTTACACCCATGTTTTGTAAAGGGTTGATAATTTTACTATTCCAGCCATTTGAAATATACTAAAAAAACACTTCACAAATTATGGCTTTAAATTAAAACAAAAGGTTGCTTGGAGGCGCGGGGGATCGAACCCCGGGCCTTTCACATGCAAAGCGAACGCTCTACCACTGAGCTACGCCCCCGACGACCTGTGGATAGAAATTTTATTACTCGAATCTCACGTGTATGTTTGGAAGGAAAGTTTTAGCATTGTTATTTTTCGTTCGTTTCACTTCATTATGTCTTGTTTTTTTACAACAAGTTTATGTCAAGTATTTAAGTGTCAATTATCTAAATTAAATTTTTGTTCAAACATTCGCATCGAAAAGGCTCGATTTATCTTTAAAACGTTTGGTAAGAAACATAAAATGCAGCCAGCACAGCCGTTAGTGTAACGTTGGAGGTGCGGGGGATCGAACCCCGGGCCTTTCACATGCAAAGCGAACGCTCTACCACTGAGCTACACCCCCTTCGAACAGTGTTGATATTTTGCTTTGAAGAAGAATAAAATTTTGCTCATTTTCATTGCTCTTGGTTTTGATAAGAAATTTGATGTTTTTTAGATCCTGGTTGTTTTACTGTGTCTTGAATTATGACATTTTATGAGCCTACACAAAGACTGATAAAACGCAAGATTAATTAAATAATAAATATATTTCTTCATCTAACAATTTTTACACCCATGTTTTGTAAAGGGTTGATAATTTTACTATTCCAGCCATTTGAAATATACTAAAAAAACACTTCACAAATTATGGCTTTAAATTAAAACAAAAGGTTGCTTGGAGGCGCGGGGGATCGAACCCCGGGCCTTTCACATGCAAAGCGAACGCTCTACCACTGAGCTACGCCCCCGACGACCTGTGGATAGAAATTTTATTACTCGAATCTCACGTGTATGTTTGGAAGGAAAGTTTTAGCATTGTTATTTTTCGTTCGTTTCACTTCATTATGTCTTGTTTTTTTACAACAAGTTTATGTCAAGTATTTAAGTGTCAATTATCTAAATTAAATTTTTGTTCAAACATTCGCATCGAAAAGGCTCGATTTATCTTTAAAACGTTTGGTAAGAAACATAAAATGCAGCCAGCACAGCCGTTAGTGTAACGTTGGAGGTGCGGGGGATCGAACCCCGGGCCTTTCACATGCAAAGCGAACGCTCTACCACTGAGCTACACCCCCTTCGAACAGTGTTGATATTTTGCTTTGAAGAAGAATAAAATTTTGCTCATTTTCATTGCTCTTGGTTTTGATAAGAAATTTGATGTTTTTTAGATCCTGGTTGTTTTACTGTGTCTTGAATTATGACATTTTATGAGCCTACACAAAGACTGATAAAACGCAAGATTAATTAAATAATAAATATATTTCTTCATCTAACAATTTTTACACCCATGTTTTGTAAAGGGTTGATAATTTTACTATTCCAGCCATTTGAAATATACTAAAAAAACACTTCACAAATTATGGCTTTAAATTAAAACAAAAGGTTGCTTGGAGGCGCGGGGGATCGAACCCCGGGCCTTTCACATGCAAAGCGAACGCTCTACCACTGAGCTACGCCCCCGACGACCTGTGGATAGAAATTTTATTACTCGAATCTCACGTGTATGTTTGGAAGGAAAGTTTTAGCATTGTTATTTTTCGTTCGTTTCACTTCATTATGTCTTGTTTTTTTACAACAAGTTTATGTCAAGTATTTAAGTGTCAATTATCTAAATTAAATTTTTGTTCAAACATTCGCATCGAAAAGGCTCGATTTATCTTTAAAACGTTTGGTAAGAAACATAAAATGCAGCCAGCACAGCCGTTAGTGTAACGTTGGAGGTGCGGGGGATCGAACCCCGGGCCTTTCACATGCAAAGCGAACGCTCTACCACTGAGCTACACCCCCTTCGAACAGTGTTGATATTTTGCTTTGAAGAAGAATAAAATTTTGCTCATTTTCATTGCTCTTGGTTTTGATAAGAAATTTGATGTTTTTTAGATCCTGGTTGTTTTACTGTGTCTTGAATTATGACATTTTATGAGCCTACACAAAGACTGATAAAACGCAAGATTAATTAAATAATAAATATATTTCTTCATCTAACAATTTTTACACCCATGTTTTGTAAAGGGTTGATAATTTTACTATTCCAGCCATTTGAAATATACTAAAAAAACACTTCACAAATTATGGCTTTAAATTAAAACAAAAGGTTGCTTGGAGGCGCGGGGGATCGAACCCCGGGCCTTTCACATGCAAAGCGAACGCTCTACCACTGAGCTACGCCCCCGACGACCTGTGGATAGAAATTTTATTACTCGAATCTCACGTGTATGTTTGGAAGGAAAGTTTTAGCATTGTTATTTTTCGTTCGTTTCACTTCATTATGTCTTGTTTTTTTACAACAAGTTTATGTCAAGTATTTAAGTGTCAATTATCTAAATTAAATTTTTGTTCAAACATTCGCATCGAAAAGGCTCGATTTATCTTTAAAACGTTTGGTAAGAAACATAAAATGCAGCCAGCACAGCCGTTAGTGTAACGTTGGAGGTGCGGGGGATCGAACCCCGGGCCTTTCACATGCAAAGCGAACGCTCTACCACTGAGCTACACCCCCTTCGAACAGTGTTGATATTTTGCTTTGAAGAAGAATAAAATTTTGCTCATTTTCATTGCTCTTGGTTTTGATAAGAAATTTGATGTTTTTTAGATCCTGGTTGTTTTACTGTGTCTTGAATTATGACATTTTATGAGCCTACACAAAGACTGATAAAACGCAAGATTAATTAAATAATAAATATATTTCTTCATCTAACAATTTTTACACCCATGTTTTGTAAAGGGTTGATAATTTTACTATTCCAGCCATTTGAAATATACTAAAAAAACACTTCACAAATTATGGCTTTAAATTAAAACAAAAGGTTGCTTGGAGGCGCGGGGGATCGAACCCCGGGCCTTTCACATGCAAAGCGAACGCTCTACCACTGAGCTACGCCCCCGACGACCTGTGGATAGAAATTTTATTACTCGAATCTCACGTGTATGTTTGGAAGGAAAGTTTTAGCATTGTTATTTTTCGTTCGTTTCACTTCATTATGTCTTGTTTTTTTACAACAAGTTTATGTCAAGTATTTAAGTGTCAATTATCTAAATTAAATTTTTGTTCAAACATTCGCATCGAAAAGGCTCGATTTATCTTTAAAACGTTTGGTAAGAAACATAAAATGCAGCCAGCACAGCCGTTAGTGTAACGTTGGAGGTGCGGGGGATCGAACCCCGGGCCTTTCACATGCAAAGCGAACGCTCTACCACTGAGCTACACCCCCTTCGAACAGTGTTGATATTTTGCTTTGAAGAAGAATAAAATTTTGCTCATTTTCATTGCTCTTGGTTTTGATAAGAAATTTGATGTTTTTTAGATCCTGGTTGTTTTACTGTGTCTTGAATTATGACATTTTATGAGCCTACACAAAGACTGATAAAACGCAAGATTAATTAAATAATAAATATATTTCTTCATCTAACAATTTTTACACCCATGTTTTGTAAAGGGTTGATAATTTTACTATTCCAGCCATTTGAAATATACTAAAAAAACACTTCACAAATTATGGCTTTAAATTAAAACAAAAGGTTGCTTGGAGGCGCGGGGGATCGAACCCCGGGCCTTTCACATGCAAAGCGAACGCTCTACCACTGAGCTACGCCCCCGACGACCTGTGGATAGAAATTTTATTACTCGAATCTCACGTGTATGTTTGGAAGGAAAGTTTTAGCATTGTTATTTTTCGTTCGTTTCACTTCATTATGTCTTGTTTTTTTACAACAAGTTTATGTCAAGTATTTAAGTGTCAATTATCTAAATTAAATTTTTGTTCAAACATTCGCATCGAAAAGGCTCGATTTATCTTTAAAACGTTTGGTAAGAAACATAAAATGCAGCCAGCACAGCCGTTAGTGTAACGTTGGAGGTGCGGGGGATCGAACCCCGGGCCTTTCACATGCAAAGCGAACGCTCTACCACTGAGCTACACCCCCTTCGAACAGTGTTGATATTTTGCTTTGAAGAAGAATAAAATTTTGCTCATTTTCATTGCTCTTGGTTTTGATAAGAAATTTGATGTTTTTTAGATCCTGGTTGTTTTACTGTGTCTTGAATTATGACATTTTATGAGCCTACACAAAGACTGATAAAACGCAAGATTAATTAAATAATAAATATATTTCTTCATCTAACAATTTTTACACCCATGTTTTGTAAAGGGTTGATAATTTTACTATTCCAGCCATTTGAAATATACTAAAAAAACACTTCACAAATTATGGCTTTAAATTAAAACAAAAGGTTGCTTGGAGGCGCGGGGGATCGAACCCCGGGCCTTTCACATGCAAAGCGAACGCTCTACCACTGAGCTACGCCCCCGACGACCTGTGGATAGAAATTTTATTACTCGAATCTCACGTGTATGTTTGGAAGGAAAGTTTTAGCATTGTTATTTTTCGTTCGTTTCACTTCATTATGTCTTGTTTTTTTACAACAAGTTTATGTCAAGTATTTAAGTGTCAATTATCTAAATTAAATTTTTGTTCAAACATTCGCATCGAAAAGGCTCGATTTATCTTTAAAACGTTTGGTAAGAAACATAAAATGCAGCCAGCACAGCCGTTAGTGTAACGTTGGAGGTGCGGGGGATCGAACCCCGGGCCTTTCACATGCAAAGCGAACGCTCTACCACTGAGCTACACCCCCTTCGAACAGTGTTGATATTTTGCTTTGAAGAAGAATAAAATTTTGCTCATTTTCATTGCTCTTGGTTTTGATAAGAAATTTGATGTTTTTTAGATCCTGGTTGTTTTACTGTGTCTTGAATTATGACATTTTATGAGCCTACACAAAGACTGATAAAACGCAAGATTAATTAAATAATAAATATATTTCTTCATCTAACAATTTTTACACCCATGTTTTGTAAAGGGTTGATAATTTTACTATTCCAGCCATTTGAAATATACTAAAAAAACACTTCACAAATTATGGCTTTAAATTAAAACAAAAGGTTGCTTGGAGGCGCGGGGGATCGAACCCCGGGCCTTTCACATGCAAAGCGAACGCTCTACCACTGAGCTACGCCCCCGACGACCTGTGGATAGAAATTTTATTACTCGAATCTCACGTGTATGTTTGGAAGGAAAGTTTTAGCATTGTTATTTTTCGTTCGTTTCACTTCATTATGTCTTGTTTTTTTACAACAAGTTTATGTCAAGTATTTAAGTGTCAATTATCTAAATTAAATTTTTGTTCAAACATTCGCATCGAAAAGGCTCGATTTATCTTTAAAACGTTTGGTAAGAAACATAAAATGCAGCCAGCACAGCCGTTAGTGTAACGTTGGAGGTGCGGGGGATCGAACCCCGGGCCTTTCACATGCAAAGCGAACGCTCTACCACTGAGCTACACCCCCTTCGAACAGTGTTGATATTTTGCTTTGAAGAAGAATAAAATTTTGCTCATTTTCATTGCTCTTGGTTTTGATAAGAAATTTGATGTTTTTTAGATCCTGGTTGTTTTACTGTGTCTTGAATTATGACATTTTATGAGCCTACACAAAGACTGATAAAACGCAAGATTAATTAAATAATAAATATATTTCTTCATCTAACAATTTTTACACCCATGTTTTGTAAAGGGTTGATAATTTTACTATTCCAGCCATTTGAAATATACTAAAAAAACACTTCACAAATTATGGCTTTAAATTAAAACAAAAGGTTGCTTGGAGGCGCGGGGGATCGAACCCCGGGCCTTTCACATGCAAAGCGAACGCTCTACCACTGAGCTACGCCCCCGACGACCTGTGGATAGAAATTTTATTACTCGAATCTCACGTGTATGTTTGGAAGGAAAGTTTTAGCATTGTTATTTTTCGTTCGTTTCACTTCATTATGTCTTGTTTTTTTACAACAAGTTTATGTCAAGTATTTAAGTGTCAATTATCTAAATTAAATTTTTGTTCAAACATTCGCATCGAAAAGGCTCGATTTATCTTTAAAACGTTTGGTAAGAAACATAAAATGCAGCCAGCACAGCCGTTAGTGTAACGTTGGAGGTGCGGGGGATCGAACCCCGGGCCTTTCACATGCAAAGCGAACGCTCTACCACTGAGCTACACCCCCTTCGAACAGTGTTGATATTTTGCTTTGAAGAAGAATAAAATTTTGCTCATTTTCATTGCTCTTGGTTTTGATAAGAAATTTGATGTTTTTTAGATCCTGGTTGTTTTACTGTGTCTTGAATTATGACATTTTATGAGCCTACACAAAGACTGATAAAACGCAAGATTAATTAAATAATAAATATATTTCTTCATCTAACAATTTTTACACCCATGTTTTGTAAAGGGTTGATAATTTTACTATTCCAGCCATTTGAAATATACTAAAAAAACACTTCACAAATTATGGCTTTAAATTAAAACAAAAGGTTGCTTGGAGGCGCGGGGGATCGAACCCCGGGCCTTTCACATGCAAAGCGAACGCTCTACCACTGAGCTACGCCCCCGACGACCTGTGGATAGAAATTTTATTACTCGAATCTCACGTGTATGTTTGGAAGGAAAGTTTTAGCATTGTTATTTTTCGTTCGTTTCACTTCATTATGTCTTGTTTTTTTACAACAAGTTTATGTCAAGTATTTAAGTGTCAATTATCTAAATTAAATTTTTGTTCAAACATTCGCATCGAAAAGGCTCGATTTATCTTTAAAACGTTTGGTAAGAAACATAAAATGCAGCCAGCACAGCCGTTAGTGTAACGTTGGAGGTGCGGGGGATCGAACCCCGGGCCTTTCACATGCAAAGCGAACGCTCTACCACTGAGCTACACCCCCTTCGAACAGTGTTGATATTTTGCTTTGAAGAAGAATAAAATTTTGCTCATTTTCATTGCTCTTGGTTTTGATAAGAAATTTGATGTTTTTTAGATCCTGGTTGTTTTACTGTGTCTTGAATTATGACATTTTATGAGCCTACACAAAGACTGATAAAACGCAAGATTAATTAAATAATAAATATATTTCTTCATCTAACAATTTTTACACCCATGTTTTGTAAAGGGTTGATAATTTTACTATTCCAGCCATTTGAAATATACTAAAAAAACACTTCACAAATTATGGCTTTAAATTAAAACAAAAGGTTGCTTGGAGGCGCGGGGGATCGAACCCCGGGCCTTTCACATGCAAAGCGAACGCTCTACCACTGAGCTACGCCCCCGACGACCTGTGGATAGAAATTTTATTACTCGAATCTCACGTGTATGTTTGGAAGGAAAGTTTTAGCATTGTTATTTTTCGTTCGTTTCACTTCATTATGTCTTGTTTTTTTACAACAAGTTTATGTCAAGTATTTAAGTGTCAATTATCTAAATTAAATTTTTGTTCAAACATTCGCATCGAAAAGGCTCGATTTATCTTTAAAACGTTTGGTAAGAAACATAAAATGCAGCCAGCACAGCCGTTAGTGTAACGTTGGAGGTGCGGGGGATCGAACCCCGGGCCTTTCACATGCAAAGCGAACGCTCTACCACTGAGCTACACCCCCTTCGAACAGTGTTGATATTTTGCTTTGAAGAAGAATAAAATTTTGCTCATTTTCATTGCTCTTGGTTTTGATAAGAAATTTGATGTTTTTTAGATCCTGGTTGTTTTACTGTGTCTTGAATTATGACATTTTATGAGCCTACACAAAGACTGATAAAACGCAAGATTAATTAAATAATAAATATATTTCTTCATCTAACAATTTTTACACCCATGTTTTGTAAAGGGTTGATAATTTTACTATTCCAGCCATTTGAAATATACTAAAAAAACACTTCACAAATTATGGCTTTAAATTAAAACAAAAGGTTGCTTGGAGGCGCGGGGGATCGAACCCCGGGCCTTTCACATGCAAAGCGAACGCTCTACCACTGAGCTACGCCCCCGACGACCTGTGGATAGAAATTTTATTACTCGAATCTCACGTGTATGTTTGGAAGGAAAGTTTTAGCATTGTTATTTTTCGTTCGTTTCACTTCATTATGTCTTGTTTTTTTACAACAAGTTTATGTCAAGTATTTAAGTGTCAATTATCTAAATTAAATTTTTGTTCAAACATTCGCATCGAAAAGGCTCGATTTATCTTTAAAACGTTTGGTAAGAAACATAAAATGCAGCCAGCACAGCCGTTAGTGTAACGTTGGAGGTGCGGGGGATCGAACCCCGGGCCTTTCACATGCAAAGCGAACGCTCTACCACTGAGCTACACCCCCTTCGAACAGTGTTGATATTTTGCTTTGAAGAAGAATAAAATTTTGCTCATTTTCATTGCTCTTGGTTTTGATAAGAAATTTGATGTTTTTTAGATCCTGGTTGTTTTACTGTGTCTTGAATTATGACATTTTATGAGCCTACACAAAGACTGATAAAACGCAAGATTAATTAAATAATAAATATATTTCTTCATCTAACAATTTTTACACCCATGTTTTGTAAAGGGTTGATAATTTTACTATTCCAGCCATTTGAAATATACTAAAAAAACACTTCACAAATTATGGCTTTAAATTAAAACAAAAGGTTGCTTGGAGGCGCGGGGGATCGAACCCCGGGCCTTTCACATGCAAAGCGAACGCTCTACCACTGAGCTACGCCCCCGACGACCTGTGGATAGAAATTTTATTACTCGAATCTCACGTGTATGTTTGGAAGGAAAGTTTTAGCATTGTTATTTTTCGTTCGTTTCACTTCATTATGTCTTGTTTTTTTACAACAAGTTTATGTCAAGTATTTAAGTGTCAATTATCTAAATTAAATTTTTGTTCAAACATTCGCATCGAAAAGGCTCGATTTATCTTTAAAACGTTTGGTAAGAAACATAAAATGCAGCCAGCACAGCCGTTAGTGTAACGTTGGAGGTGCGGGGGATCGAACCCCGGGCCTTTCACATGCAAAGCGAACGCTCTACCACTGAGCTACACCCCCTTCGAACAGTGTTGATATTTTGCTTTGAAGAAGAATAAAATTTTGCTCATTTTCATTGCTCTTGGTTTTGATAAGAAATTTGATGTTTTTTAGATCCTGGTTGTTTTACTGTGTCTTGAATTATGACATTTTATGAGCCTACACAAAGACTGATAAAACGCAAGATTAATTAAATAATAAATATATTTCTTCATCTAACAATTTTTACACCCATGTTTTGTAAAGGGTTGATAATTTTACTATTCCAGCCATTTGAAATATACTAAAAAAACACTTCACAAATTATGGCTTTAAATTAAAACAAAAGGTTGCTTGGAGGCGCGGGGGATCGAACCCCGGGCCTTTCACATGCAAAGCGAACGCTCTACCACTGAGCTACGCCCCCGACGACCTGTGGATAGAAATTTTATTACTCGAATCTCACGTGTATGTTTGGAAGGAAAGTTTTAGCATTGTTATTTTTCGTTCGTTTCACTTCATTATGTCTTGTTTTTTTACAACAAGTTTATGTCAAGTATTTAAGTGTCAATTATCTAAATTAAATTTTTGTTCAAACATTCGCATCGAAAAGGCTCGATTTATCTTTAAAACGTTTGGTAAGAAACATAAAATGCAGCCAGCACAGCCGTTAGTGTAACGTTGGAGGTGCGGGGGATCGAACCCCGGGCCTTTCACATGCAAAGCGAACGCTCTACCACTGAGCTACACCCCCTTCGAACAGTGTTGATATTTTGCTTTGAAGAAGAATAAAATTTTGCTCATTTTCATTGCTCTTGGTTTTGATAAGAAATTTGATGTTTTTTAGATCCTGGTTGTTTTACTGTGTCTTGAATTATGACATTTTATGAGCCTACACAAAGACTGATAAAACGCAAGATTAATTAAATAATAAATATATTTCTTCATCTAACAATTTTTACACCCATGTTTTGTAAAGGGTTGATAATTTTACTATTCCAGCCATTTGAAATATACTAAAAAAACACTTCACAAATTATGGCTTTAAATTAAAACAAAAGGTTGCTTGGAGGCGCGGGGGATCGAACCCCGGGCCTTTCACATGCAAAGCGAACGCTCTACCACTGAGCTACGCCCCCGACGACCTGTGGATAGAAATTTTATTACTCGAATCTCACGTGTATGTTTGGAAGGAAAGTTTTAGCATTGTTATTTTTCGTTCGTTTCACTTCATTATGTCTTGTTTTTTTACAACAAGTTTATGTCAAGTATTTAAGTGTCAATTATCTAAATTAAATTTTTGTTCAAACATTCGCATCGAAAAGGCTCGATTTATCTTTAAAACGTTTGGTAAGAAACATAAAATGCAGCCAGCACAGCCGTTAGTGTAACGTTGGAGGTGCGGGGGATCGAACCCCGGGCCTTTCACATGCAAAGCGAACGCTCTACCACTGAGCTACACCCCCTTCGAACAGTGTTGATATTTTGCTTTGAAGAAGAATAAAATTTTGCTCATTTTCATTGCTCTTGGTTTTGATAAGAAATTTGATGTTTTTTAGATCCTGGTTGTTTTACTGTGTCTTGAATTATGACATTTTATGAGCCTACACAAAGACTGATAAAACGCAAGATTAATTAAATAATAAATATATTTCTTCATCTAACAATTTTTACACCCATGTTTTGTAAAGGGTTGATAATTTTACTATTCCAGCCATTTGAAATATACTAAAAAAACACTTCACAAATTATGGCTTTAAATTAAAACAAAAGGTTGCTTGGAGGCGCGGGGGATCGAACCCCGGGCCTTTCACATGCAAAGCGAACGCTCTACCACTGAGCTACGCCCCCGACGACCTGTGGATAGAAATTTTATTACTCGAATCTCACGTGTATGTTTGGAAGGAAAGTTTTAGCATTGTTATTTTTCGTTCGTTTCACTTCATTATGTCTTGTTTTTTTACAACAAGTTTATGTCAAGTATTTAAGTGTCAATTATCTAAATTAAATTTTTGTTCAAACATTCGCATCGAAAAGGCTCGATTTATCTTTAAAACGTTTGGTAAGAAACATAAAATGCAGCCAGCACAGCCGTTAGTGTAACGTTGGAGGTGCGGGGGATCGAACCCCGGGCCTTTCACATGCAAAGCGAACGCTCTACCACTGAGCTACACCCCCTTCGAACAGTGTTGATATTTTGCTTTGAAGAAGAATAAAATTTTGCTCATTTTCATTGCTCTTGGTTTTGATAAGAAATTTGATGTTTTTTAGATCCTGGTTGTTTTACTGTGTCTTGAATTATGACATTTTATGAGCCTACACAAAGACTGATAAAACGCAAGATTAATTAAATAATAAATATATTTCTTCATCTAACAATTTTTACACCCATGTTTTGTAAAGGGTTGATAATTTTACTATTCCAGCCATTTGAAATATACTAAAAAAACACTTCACAAATTATGGCTTTAAATTAAAACAAAAGGTTGCTTGGAGGCGCGGGGGATCGAACCCCGGGCCTTTCACATGCAAAGCGAACGCTCTACCACTGAGCTACGCCTCGCTTGGGCGAATTTGACATTTTTCTATCGAAGAGGAGTTACAGGTTGAAGAGAAACTATCTCCCGTTCTTTCTCTACTTGTTTCTTTACGTTTGTTCTCGTGTATTATTTGTATTTTTGGAGTTACTTTCTATGTTTTTGAAAACTGAAGTTTAATATTTTCTATTTATTTATTCTTTTATATCATATTATGTAATCTCTCGATATTTATATTTATATATATTTGTTATATGTGTTTTAAATCATATTTTCTTAAATTGCTGGTATTTTACTTTTCGTTTGATTTGGCTGTATATGATGTACGTAATGATATTTAATGTCCTTAGAGGTAGCGATGACCGCCCATTGTGTGCCCCTTCATAATGGTCATCAATTCGGCGATCCCTCCGGCCAATGCTTGTGGCAAAATGCCTCGCCATTACAAAAAAAAAAAAAAAAAAAAAAAAGAAATTTAATGCTATAACAATAAAATATTTTTTTTAGATGTTATTTTATAACTTTTCGCTTTACCTTATAATTTTTGTGATATATTTTAACTATTATAAATTAATTATACCTTTTTTTTGGGGGGGGGGGGGGGGGCGGAGAACTATTACTTTTATTCTGGAGTTTTTGTAGACCAGTCTTGTGTAACAGCAGAATAAATTTGAAATATCAGTCCTATTACTACAAATTAGGTACGAAATGAAAGGTGCAATTTTTCCGAATCCAGGGGTGCAAACAGTTTTTCTACACGACAATTAGATTTTTTTTAAATTAACTAAAATATGAAATTTAGGTAGCAACACTTCAGTTAATTCATTCATTTTAAAAAGTACGTGGCCCAGTTTTAAGGTCAAAAAATGAGTTAAAAAATAAATTAAAATTAAAAATTAAAATTTTACAAACTGAATTTGGTAGTTCACTGTTCTAAACTAAATTCTGCCTTTGAAAGAATTTTTATTTTTATTGGTTTATTTATTTATTTATTTATTTATTTATTTATTTAATTTATTTTTCAAATAAAATTTTGCGGTGGTACTGTTTCTAATTTCTCAACTTTTTAAACATTTGTAAAAAAGAAAAAAAAAAAAAAAAAAAAAAAATCATTTTGCATAGTAATTATTCTTTTGTAACAATATTAATCATTTATTCGGAATAAAATTTCTGTTCTTTAAATATTTGATTATTTATTTATTTTGAATCTTAAATAAAATTTTGAACAAGAACTTTTGTGATATTATTCTGTATGGATCTGTAATTTTTATAGTTAGATTAATTATGTGTAAAATTGTGTTTATTCTTCATTTATTTAATTAAATTTAAAAATTCTTTAGGTGGTACACTTTATGTATGAATACTTTGATTAGGTATTTCAAAAATTTTAAAATATTTTGTATTGTGTGATATACTTACTGAAGTTGAAAAATTATTTTTTCAATCTATACATCTTTACACAAACGTATTTTGAATCTTTGCATATTTGTATATCTGTCTCTCTTTCTCTAGATATATATGTGCATGTGCGTGTGTCTGTGTGTTCTTTTACATGTTTCCTTTAAGAGAAGTTCTATTTCCAGATTTAAAATTAATTTTTATAATAATATGTTATACAAAATATGTACTTAATTTTTGTGTGTTTATTTAGTACATGTTTTTTAATATGTATTTTTTTCTAGTTTATAACATTTTATTATTTTAGTACAATATTCTGTGGAATTATACAAAAAAAAAAATATAATAATAATAATAATATATATATATATATGTATATATTGAGTAAAATTTGCTTGTTTCTTTTTTCAGCTGTATAAAATATATGATAAAACTTTCATCATTTTTGATTTTGGAATATTAGTTTTTTCACATAATACCTTAAATTTTCCACAGTTTTTTTAAGTTTCATATTAACTAATATGTGAATTTTTTTATTTATCAAATTACATTTATAGTGTCAAACCAAATAAATTATTATTTTAAGCAAGTTATAGTTATTTAAAACTTCTCTCCATAGATTAAAGATTATATATAATCGATATGAACTGTTCATGTGCGGTTTAGTACCGTTTGAATTAGGTCATCAGCGCTTTCTTGGATATGGTAAAATATTATAGTAAAGCACTATATAAATATATATATATTCATTTCATTTGGTTTAGTGCAGCCTATAGATGTTGAACTCTACTTTCCTGAAATCATAAACGTAATGTATTTGAATTCTTTTGGGTGTCCCTGTACACGTACCGTTTGCTTGATCTCAACGAAAAGTTTTGTGTATAGCATCTCTATATAATACAGATTTAGGATACCGAGTTTTTACTTCCTGTTATTATTTGCTCTTTCGGATTTGCTGATAACAGACACACACAGAGACACACATACACGCACACACACACTCTGACCCGTAGACCAACCACTTAAAACATGATTCTCGGATTCTCGGAACCTCAAAACGTGTTTACATAAGAAAAGCACAATTTCTAAAATTTGACCGAAAAACAATACTTTCCTTACCATATATATGGGTGGAAGAATGTAAAGAATTAGAACATAGACATAAAAATAAAGTAAATTTCTAAGATTGATGCAATTTTAATAGAAGTTTAAACACGTATTATGCATTACAGAATATTACCTTTGTTCAACATAGCACCAAAGTTTCAAAATATGTAAGGATTATTAGATAAAATGTGTCATTCGTTACAAAATTTAAATAGTAATTTGCGAAAATAAATAGCACAATATTTTGGTATTTTCTATACAGCGGCGCCACAGTCTGTTATCATTAATAAATGTTTAATCATACCTTCTCACATTAAAGATTTTACACATATGGTTTGGTGCAATTTTAGCCAACAAATGCTTAAAATATAAGAAAATACAAATATACGGAAAATCACGAAAGGTGAGCAATAAACACGCCACCTGTCGGCGATATATATATATATATATATACCCAAATTAAGTCAGTGTTCTTTTTCATTATGGCTATCACACGTACCAAATTAGTTGCATGTATACAACATAAAAGCTGAGATATAACCTTTCCATAATTGGCAGAAACTGAACCATAGCAGCATATACTATCGGCTGATATAAATCTAAATTGAATCAGCATAATGTTTCATACTAGCCCTTTCACATATCAAGCGTTCTGCAATTGTGCACAATAGAAATTGAGTTTTTCCGTAAATGGAAGAAATCGCAACATAAACAGGGCCACCTGTACGACAGTTTGCACTAAAAGTCAGTTGACACCAGTTTATGTAAAAAATGCTTTAAAACTTTTATTCCATAAGCTTTTTTCCTTAAACTTTTATAGAGCTAGAGCTGCCACGAAATATTTGTCACAGATATTCGGACATTTTTAAAAACGATGAAATTGAATTCAAGACGCGAAAAACTGGAAGTTGATTTTTTTTTTTTTTTTTTTGTTTAACCCGATACTTTTTTTATGAATATAGAAGAAGTTAAAAAGGAAACAAACAATGTAGGTTTAAGTTCGTTTAATTTGTGACTTTACAGTCATTTTTTTAATATATTGAGGCCCTACTATACCAGGACAGAACTTAACGAACTTTTACGAACTTCCATGCCTGAACGAGATTTGAACTCGGTACTTGGAAACTGAAGACCAGAGGTTTAATCATTCTATTACTAGATGCTCTAGAATACCGTCGGGCCTTGATTTTTAACAGTGGTTAAATAGATTATTATTTATTTATTTATTTTTATTATTGAATTATATCTTTAAGACATAGATATTTATACTACTAATAACTATTAATAAAGTATTTTAGTTTGAACATAATTAAAAAAAAATAGATACCTTAAACAATTTTTACAAAAGAAATCTATACTTATGGTTATTCACACGCATACATGCATCAACCTAAAAATAGCAAAAATTAATTCAGGGACCTGCAAACGTATAAATATACTCATAATCTTATAATAGGATTTCTACATGGTTACGATACATTCTCTACATAGTGTATGTTCGGAAAATAAAAATAATTTTACGAAAATCTTTCATTTTTAAAAGCGAACCTAAATACTTCCAACAACAAACAAAAGCAACAATTCAATCTGTTATAAGAGCATAATTATTTACTCGACCTTAGACAAGTGAGGAAGTAGTTCATCATAAACCAGGAGGAAATAAAACTTGAGACAAAATTGTTTCCCAAACAATGAAACTGTCTATCATTTTCAACGTAGCATAGATGCTGGGCCACCCACTAATATCATTATTATTATTTGGAATAATTCTAAGAATCGTACATTATGTCATTAAGGGCCCTCTTCACTCACCACCGCCGGAAGACGAAGCTAATGTTATTCTATGGGACATTTTTCTTTACAAATAACTTATTAACTAATACATATTTTTAAATTCTGTTTTCACATTCTGAAAATTCCTAGTTGTTAAATTGACGGACCTTTTTTAAAAAATTATTCTTTTAATTTTTTATATTTTATTTTGGAGTTGCAAAATACAAATTTTCAATGTGTGAAATTTTTTCATTTCGCAATTTCAAAACAAAATATTAAAAATTAAAAAAAAATACATTTCTAAAAAAGGTCCGTCAATTTAACATTTGGGAATTTTCTGAATGTGAAAACAGAATTTAAAAGTATGTATTAGTTAATAAGTTATTTGTAAAGAAAATTTCCCCATAGAATAGCATTGTCTCGGGCTTCCGGCGACGGTGAGTGAAGAGGGCCGTTAAGTGAATAAGAGATGATGAAAATTATCGAAAACGATGCAGTTAAAAATATTCAGATAGTTATTATAAAATGTACAAAGATATGCAATACTTTTGAAATAATATCATTCTGCAGTTCCCCAAAGATTATTTAAGAGCTTTCACAAAATTTTAAACTTTAAATTTGTTTTTCCTGGATTCTAAATTTCGTTAATAAACTTATAATGCTCCATGTGAATTTATTTTCATCCGGTCCTTATTACGTATTCTCAGAATCAATCGCAAGACAAAAATTCACGAGAAATTCAAATTTTGCACTTTTTCGTGTATAGCTAATTCTGTAATTGAGATATAAAAAATCAAATACGCAGATGTGTTAATTTACATACAAGAACCGCATAGTAAGCAAATTGGAAATTTAAAATAATTTAGAATTTGCATGGAGCATTTCGAATTTGGGTATTATTTTGTTTTATTTTCCTGATATAAAAAAAACTTTCCATCTCTAGATTCGCTTTTTATCATTTAAAACACGCTATATGCATAAAAATGATATATTTCACAACAGTACTCGACTCGAGAAGCGATAGATTTTAAAACAAAAATAAATAGCGTAATAGCCGTTGCTAATATACGCAGACGATTGCAATGAAAGAAGAAATTTATGAAAAATGCAACATAAAAACCAATATTTAAAATCAAAAAAAATTAATTTAATAAATTCAAATCCGAAAAAATCTCGATGAGGTGCACACCTGCAGAGTCCCAGTTTCCCATATGCCAAGTTTTGTAGCTCTGCGATCGGTAGTGTGAGCACCAGAGCGTAGACAGGCACACACACACACACAGAGAGACACTTCTCTTTATTTATGTAGATAAGAAAATGAAAGAAGAAAGAAAAAGAAATGAATGCATAAATTTTATTAAAAGATGAAAAAGAAGAAAAGAAAAATGAATATATCAATTTTATTAAGAAGATGGAGAAGCAAAAATAATAAAAATAATGAAAATTGTTTTACAAAAGTGTAAGAAGAAAAAGAAATAATGAAAATTGTTTTACAAAAATTGTTTTATTAAAAGGAAACCTATTTTACATTAGAACCATGAAAATTAATTTTATGGTTCAATTTAAACATTACTAACTTTAAAACTAACATTAAATGCAAATTTTAAGAAAAGCTTGTTTACGACAAAAATTAATTTATTAAAAAGAAAAAATGAAAATTTTTTACAAAAATTATTTTATTAAAAGAATATATATATATGTGGAAGTAATGAACAGAGAGAGAAGAAAAGTAATAAAATTAATTACCCCAGGTGCAAGCGAAACAGATTGCACCATTCAGGAGACAGCCGGTCTGGCTACGATGATGAAACAGAATTCTTTTTTTTTTTGTTCTTTTACTTGGTTTGACTTTTCTATGTGAAAAAAAAGTTTCTAAGTGAACATTGAGTTATGATTTAGCTATGTAAGCATTAAGATACCTGCCTAAGTGGCTCTGATTATTTTACGATATAATTGATCTAAAATGAGTCCTAAGTGGACACGTAATAGTTTTTTGGACCTATGTGGTCAAATCTTGTAAATATGTAAATATTAATTTATTTTTTATTAAACTTTAATTAATGTAAGAATAACTTCTCACTGCTCTTTCTAGCCTCTCACTACATTTGGGGGCTTGAGCCGCGATAATGAGCGAAAAAAAAAAGTAGTAATTAATTCAGTATTCAGTAGATAATTAATTATTTTATTGTTAGTGTTTTGAATGAATATTTTCGTAAAACGACTTTGTGTCAAGTGAAACGACTTTGTGTCAAATGAAATGACTTTGTGCCAAAACGAAATTAAATGACTTTGTGTTTATGAATAGACTATGGGAAAACTTTGTGTTTAAGTTTATTGCAACGGACAGTGGAAAAAGTAGCATCTTGTGGATTTATAAATCTGGATCATTAAAGCCGATTCATCGGGTGGATTATTATTCGTCGAGTGGATTATTATTCGTCGACTGGATTACTGATTCGTCGTTTTTCTTCGTCGGGGAACAAGAACTGTGAGTACAATTTTTTTCTATATATATTTGAAAAATGCAAAAATGTCTTTTCTTGGGAAAGCCCGAAAGGAAGATTTGTTACGAGTCGCTGCAGAGTTGGATCTAGAAATCCCAGAAAATGCTACTGTAATTAAATTAAAAGAATTAATTGTGAGTCAAAAAAATTTTGATGAAGAATTTTGTAAAAATTTAGTAGATAGCGTGATCGCTGAAAGAATAGAAAAAAATGAACGAGAAAAACTACTACTCGAACAAGAAAGAGAGCAGAAAGAGCGCGAATTTGAGCTAGAAAAACTGAGATTAACGAGTAATCGAAATGATACTCAGGGAGCGAACCCGAACACTTCAGAATCTTCTAGTGTTCCAAACAGAAGTAAAGAGTTAGCGAAGATAATGAAATGTTTTGATTCAACAAATCCAAATAATGATATTAGTACATATCTTGAGCTTTTTGAGCGTCAAGCATCAAGAGTAAATATAGAGAAAAAAGATTACGTAACGCATATTTTGGGATTGCTTCCCTTGGAAATAGCACAAATTGTAACACGAGTACCAGTTGAATCCGAGAATGATTATGATTATATTAAAAGTATGTTATTAAAGCGATTCAAGCTTACACCGGAACAATTTCGTCAGAAATTTTTATCGCATAAAAAAGAGAACAATTCGACTTGGCGAGACTTCGCCTTTGAACTTAATCATTTTTTCGAAGAATGGATTGAAGGTTTAAAAGTATGCGATTTTAATGATTTAAAAGAATTGATAGTTTCAGATCAATTAAAGAGAAGAGCTCCGTTAGAAATTCGGACTCATTATTTAGACGAATGGCATAGATTAAAAACCACAGAAAAAATAGTCGAAAAATTAGAAGAGTATGAAAGGGCTAGATTTAACATCGGGAAACCGGAAGTAAATCCAGAAGCGAAACAAAGCAAGATGTACGCACAAAATGTTAAGAGAAATGTATCGAGTGACTCGAACCAGAGAAATAAACAATCGACCTTACGTGCTTACCCAAATAGTAATACTGCTAATAATGATTATTTTGCAAATAAAAAATGCTACTTTTGTTCTAATTATGTGCACATAAGTGCTCAATGTAAAGTTAAATTTAAAAAAGAACAAAATAATAGTAATGATAAAAGTGTGAATAATTGTATTGTAAACCAGGCATATGCTAAGATAGAAAAGATTATAAAGATTAATGATATTTCTAGGCCAGCTGTAATCGATACTGGCTCCGAGATTACACTGATTAGTGAAACTTATCATAAAGATTTAGGGTCACCACATTTAAGAGATAGTAAAATGTTTATTAAAGGTATAGGAAAAAACACGGTAAAATGTAAAGGATATTTTATAGCAGATATAGCTATTGATGACATTTCTTTTAAAACTAATGTTTTTGTTGTAGAAGATTTACAATATTCTGCTATTATTGGTATGGATGTATTGTCCAATTTAAAGTTTAATTTTTCGAAAGGAGAAATTGAATTTAATTGTGTAAATGTAATTGATTTGGTTCAAGATAATGAAAAATATTGTGTTTCTAGAAATGTTATATCCCCTTTTGAAATGTCAGAAGTGCGTAATGTAAAAACAACAAAACCGAAAGATGTTTCCTCCGGTCAAAATGACGATTCATCTTTCGACCCGAAGATTTTTAATTATTTAATGGTTGATATAATTGATGACTCTAGAGAAAGTATTTTAGATACTAGTCATATATTAAATGCTAATGTACGTGAACAATTGATTCGCATGATTACAGGGTACACTCCACGTAAAATACAAAGCACGGATGTAAAAATGAAAATAATTTTAAACGATGAAATACCGATATGTCAAAGAGCTAGGCGCCTCCCCATAACAGAACAAGCTATTGTAGAGAAACAAATTCAAGAATGGCTTGAACAAAAAATTATAAAACCTAGTTGTTCAGATTTCGCATCGCCAATTGTACTAAGTAAGAAAAAAGATGGAAGTACTAGAATTTGTGTAGATTTCCGTAGGCTCAATAGGAAAGTCGTTAAAGACAGGTTCCCGTTGCCTCTTATTGAAGATGTAATCGATAAGTTGGAAGATTCATGTGTATTTACGACACTAGACTTAAAAAATGGTTTTTTTCATGTGGACATTGAAAAAGATAGTACTAAATATACATCATTTGTAACTCACGAGGGACAATACGAGTTTTTAAAAGCACCATTTGGATTGTGTACAAGTCCATCAGTATTTGAGAGATATATTTTTCATATATTCGGAGACTTACTTAGGGATAAAACCGTAATAATTTATGTTGATGATCTGATAATACCATCAAAAAATGAAGAGGAAGGGCTACGTAAACTTCAATTAGTATTAGAAACAGCTGCCAACTACGGATTAAACTTAAATTTCAAGAAATGCCAATTTTTAAAACGCAAGATAGAATTTTTGGGGTACTTAATTGAAAACGGTACTATTAAGCCTTCGCCATCAAAAACTCTGGCCGTAGAAAATTTTCCCACCCCTAAAAACATTAAACAAGTTCAAAGCTTTTTAGGTCTAACAGGGTATTTTCGAAAATTTATTAAAGATTATTCCAAAATCGCGAAACCATTGAGTGATCTCCTTAGAGAAAATAACGAATTCCCGTTTGGCCGTGAACAAAAGAAAGCTTTTCAGGATTTAAAGAAAATACTGAGTTGTGAACCAGTACTTCATATTTTTAAACAAGGGCCTAAATTAGAATTGCACACGGATGCTAGCAGTATCGGGTTTGGTGCAGTATTATTACAATTAGGAGATGATGAGAAAATGCATCCAATCCAGTACATGAGCAAGAAAACTAATGCGCAACAGGAAAAGTATCCTAGTTATGAATTAGAAATTTTAGCAGTGATTGAGGCTTTGAAAAAATTCAGAAATTATTTACTAGGAACAAAATTTAAGATATTCACAGATTGTTCGGCATTTCAGCAGACTATGTCTAAAAAAGACTTATCGCCTAAAATAGCTCGTTGGGCATTACTTTTAGAGGAATTTGACTATGAAATAATTCATAGACCCGCTTCACAAATGAAACATGTAGATGCTTTAAGCAGAAATGTAAATGTTGTCGACACTCAATCCTTAGATGACGAGGTAACACATAAAATAGCAAATTCTCAAAACGATGACGAAAATATACGAGTAATAAAAGAATTAATGGAAAATGGGAAAGAAGACAATTATTTAGTCAAAAACGATGTACTGTACAGGTATGATGCGGGTAGAGAATTGTTAGTTGTACCAGAAAATATGCAGTCAGAAATAATAGGACAAATACATCAAAAAGGACATTGTGCTTCAGCGAAGACAGAAGAAATAGTGAAAAGAGATTTTTACATTCCAGGTGCGAGAAAGAAAATAGAAAATGTTATAGCCAATTGCGTGAAATGTATTCTATGCAATAAGAAAAGTGGAAAACCTGAAGGATATTTGAATCCTATTCCGAAGGAAAATGTACCGCTAGGCACCTATCATATTGATTTTATTGGACCGTTACCATCTACCAATAAAAAATATCAGCATATTTTCACTGTGATTGACGGATTTACAAAATTTGCTTGGCTATATACGGTCAAAACCACGAGTGCGGAAGAAGCTTTAGATAAGCTGAAACTTCAACAAACAACCTTCGGAAACCCATCGCGAATTATAACAGACAAAGGAAGTGCATTTCGATCTAAGGAATTCGAAGAATATTGCCATGCGGAAAACATCGAGCATGTTCCAATTACAAGAGAAAATGGGCAAATCGAACGTTTGCACAGGACTCTAATACCCGTCTTGTCCAAATTATCCATTGAAGATCCCACTAAATGGTACAAGAATGTCAGTACTGTACAAAGAATATTGAACAGCACGACGACAAGGAGTACAAAGTTAACACCTTTTCAGCAACTAACAGGAGTTAAAATGAAAAACAAAGAGAATCTGATCGTCAAAAGTCTTTTAGAAGAGGAGTACAGAAAAAGGTTCATGGAAGACAGGGAAGAATTAAGAGACTATGCTAAACAACAAATCGAGAAAATTCAGGAGGAGAATAAAAAACAATATGATAAAAAGCGCAAGAGAGCACATAAGTATCATATAGGGGACCTAGTTGCCATCCAACGTACCCAATTTGGATCAGGTCTCAAACTAAGAATTAAATATTTTAGTCCCTATAAGGTGACAAAAGTTAAGGCAAATGATAGATACGATGTTCAAAAAGTTGGTCAGCATGAAGGACCAAATATAACGTCAACTGCCGCAGACATGATGAAAACCTGGACGATGTCCAAGTAGACAGAAAAAAAAACATTTTATTGTGTATATATATTGTTTTCCATATTTTAGAATCTCTCTGTCGCTTGTTTTTTTTTTTTTTCTTTTTTGTATTTTTCAGATCCTTGGTGGACAGACTTGATGAGTCCCAGACTTGCAACTTCGAGGTCGAAGCTGGCGCAGGATAGCCGAATTATGTGGAAGTAATGAACAGAGAGAGAAGAAAAGTAATAAAATTAATTACCCCAGGTGCAAGCGAAACAGATTGCACCATTCAGGAGACAGCCGGTCTGGCTACGATGATGAAACAGAATTCTTTTTTTTTGTTCTTTTACTTGGTTTGACTTTTCTATGTGAAAAAGAAGTTTCTAAGTGAACATTGAGTTATGATTTAGCTATGTAAGCATTAAGATACCTGCCTAAGTGGCTGATTATTTTACGATATAATTGATCTAAAATGAGTCCTAAGTGGACACGTAATAGTTTTTTGGACCTATGTGGTCAAATCTTGTAAATATGTAAATATTAATTTATTTTTTATTAAACTTTAATTAATGTAAGAATAACTTCTCACTGCTCTTTCTAGCCTCTCACTACATATATATATATATATATATAACAGCTGTCAACAGCAAATCCACAGTACAAACTGTATAGCATTAACCATAGACCTATTAAACTTTTTCGATACTGATTATTATTCATTTTCTTTTCTTTTTCTCTCCCCCCCCCTCCCCCCCCCCCACACACACAAAAAATGATTTTGATGAAATTCTAGCGAAAGCAGAATTTAGTTTAGGACGGAGAACTATTTTTTTTTTTTTTCAATTATAATATAATCTTGCTTTCAAGTTATTTAATTATATTTTCGATAAATTTTAGAATTCGATAAATGTCCAACTACCGAAATCTGGTATCGTGAAAATCCGCAGATTGAGACTAATAGTCCTCAGTCCTAACTAGTATGTTGTGGTCACCACGTGACTTTCTTCTATATTTTTCTATACAAATTCTCTCAGAAAAAATAGTTTATTAAAATTATCTCCCATGAAGAATACAGACGATTTTCCTTTTAGAGAAGTATAACACTAAATATCCAAAGAAAGTCAACTTTATTCTCTATACAGCATCTTAAAAGAAAAGAAAAAAACAAAAAGCTTTTTCTTTCGGTATTTTTTTTTTTTTTTTTTTTTGACGTATCAATGTTTTAAACATTCATTTTATAGGTATTGACGAGCTCTTTTGAAATGAAAATTTGCCCTCCTCGGGAGTGGGGGGGGGGGGGGGGGAAGCGATGCACCTACATATAGAAAAAAAATTTCCCAGTTGACCATCACTATTATAAATAATTCTTTTTATTTTCATAATAATTCTTAAAAAATATTTTTTTTAATGCACATTTATAGGAAAATTTGTCCTATACCGCCACGTTAAAAATTTAGAAACAGCGGAATGGCAACGCCACGTATTGGACGATTTCCATCAAACGTTAACAGGCACTAATTTATGTCAAGGTGCAACTACATATCAATTTGTATGAAATTCTGCGCAGTAATTCCTGAGATACAGTACAGTTGCCAGAAAAACTTTTCTCTCTCACACACACACACACACACACACCAAGAGACAGTTTTTTTTTTTTTTTTTTTTTTTAAATGGTCATGGTCAAACTGCGTTTCAGACTTTTCAAAGCGTGTAAATCCATCGAAAACCCGAAGTCGAAAATTTTTGAGAAATCAATACTTTCCTCTATTGAATATCGAAAAAAGTAATAATTAAATTCAACGCCTGTTGTCCCCTTAAAATCAATTTAAATAAAAAGTATACGGTTAAAATGAATGTCATATATGTAATGCGTTACTGTCAAAGCAGAACGTAATTTTCAAATTAAGGACTAAAATTCATAAAAATTTAACTCTTGTAAATATGAGTTTTTCTAATTGCAAAATATTATTTTTTAAATCTAAGCATGTTCATTTTCTCTAACTGAATATTAATTGTAACAAGAACGAAAAATTATGCGGTTCACATAACTTAAGCGTACGTATCTATTGCAATATTTAATATGCAATGTATTATACACAATAAAAGATATTTTGTTTTTAATTAACAAGAAAGAAAACTTATAAAACATATTTTTGTGCATTTTTTCTTTCTTTTTTTCTTTTTTGAAAGAAAAACCATAAAATAGATTGCTTTTGCATAGCAGTTCCCATAGTAACTGTCTTTGTAATATATTTTTTAAAAACAACCAAGCCTACAAAAGCATATTTTGCTTATCGTTATGCGATACAGCCTCACAAAAGTACCTTTATAGCTTTATTTCTAAAGAGAAAGCATTATTAATAATATTATAGTTTTAAAAAATTAAAGAACACGCTTTTATAGAAATGTGAACTAAAAAGCACAAAATATCTATCTTAGTATTGAAATGCAGGGTAAGAGAAAATCGTGTGAGTGACACACCATAATATTTACATACATTTAAATCTTTAATTAAAACAATTTAGAATTAAACAAAAACCATTTTTAAAAAATCTCCCCTGACTGGGCTCGAACGCTAGACCTTTAGGTTCGTAACGCGGAGCTTTACCTCACAGCCACGGCGTTCACGTAGGGAAAGTCTTTTTTCACAATATAGATTTTTCGTTTGCTCCCAGAGCAGTTACAAACATACATTATACATACAAACATACATACAGGCGAAGCTAATAAAAGCGTGTAAAAAAAAAAAAAAAAAAAAAAAAAAAACTTTTATGCAGACCTGTATATAGACTAAACTTTGCAAACGCATAATATGATATACAAAAAAAAAAAAAAAAAATAATAATAATAATAATAATACTGGATGTTTATAATTAAACAATTTCCCCTTATATTTTATAGCGAATCAGAACAACTTTGTTTAGTCTTATAAGCAAATCAGTTTCTTTAATTGTACCTTCTATAACAAGAAAAGGGAATTTTCGTGCCTTAAAAATATTCATTAATTACTTTAAATTGCATATGGTATGGTATAAATATATTAAAATATGTTTTTAAATTATACTTCTCATACATCATAATGCTTCGGAAACCTTTTGCGAGTTCCTTGTATACAAATCATTTGCCCTATTTATATCATTTTTATTAGAGAGCATGTCATAGTGAGCTTAAATAATATAAAATAATTTTAAGATATTCTATAAATATTAACAGAAATTAGACAGATAAACGGACTGGACAGACAGACAGACTAACTGAAATCGATTGTAACAAACTTTCAAGTGTTGATATATATAGTATATATATATATATATTTGGTGGTTTTATGCTATTAAAAAAAAAAAAAAAAAAAAAAAAACATGCAAAATTTTTAGTAATAAAAAACAAAAGCTATTGTAGGTAGGGTAAGACGGACTGAGCATGTATATGGAATAGTTATGAAGAAAAATATGGAATACCTATTTCCTTGTAGGATAATATGGAATGAGGCAGTATTTTCACAGAAAATCATGAATAATTGTAATATAAACATTTTATTTTGAAATTATAATTGAAAATAAACTGTACTGAAAAATTATCAAAATTCAAGTTTTACAAAATTTGCAAATAATATGTAATAGTTGGTATTCCATACTGCCTGAAACGCCCTCTTGGATAATAAACTAAACTCGACCATCTACTGGTAGAAATAAGTTCATGGTAATTAGACCACTAACTCAACTCCCCTACGGGAAAAGACACTAGGATTTCACTCGATTTTACTTCTTCGTAAACAGATTACGGAATTCATAATACTTACCTCCAAAAAAGTTTGAATCTTGATAAACCGAACAAGTTTTAAGACACAGAAACTGCTCTTCTGACTGACACAAGATATAAGACACAAGATATAAAACACAAGATACAAGACTCAGATATGAACTACCGTTCATATCTGAAACCTAGTGAAGACGATTGACGTGTTTTCGTTAGGTTGCAGTACCGTACAGGTAAAATATAACGATATTCCATTTTACTCGACTATTCTATTTCCCCCTCAGTCCATTTACATAATTATTTATTTATTAAATCGATTATTATTTGAATATAATGAAGTTAATTTATACATGTTTCAAACTAAAAACGTTTCGAAAATTTAAAAAAATGCAGGTTTTTTTTTACATATTTATGATTAGCTAAGTGTCGAATAGTCAATTTTGAAATTATTTTAGCAATTTTCAAATAAATAAAATGTAGTGAACTTTAAAGGATTGAAGGATATCATCTCAAGTATTCAATTTCTTCATCTATGTTTGTAATACACATACACATGAATGAAACATATTATGAGACAGTGAACATTTACGAATCATAAACCTTAATATAAGCTGTACTCAGAAAATTTCCTTTGCCGTCTCTTTTATGCTCGATCTTTAATATCTTGACGCTACAGGATACAACACAAGTGGTTTTGCCTAAATCGGACCCTTGCGTGATTTCCTGTATAAAGAAGCCTTACACTTTACACTAGAAACGTACAAAAAAAAAAAAAAAAAAAAAAAAACTTTATTCTATCGCACAAAAACGTGATAAAAATCTCTCCAAGTGAAAGTTATTCCTTTTTCAGTTTTGTACTTCAGATTTTCTGGTCCTCTAATTATCTATCACTTTTACCATATTTGAGCAGACGTTATTTATATTCTGAAGTAAATGGGCACAAAATACGTTATTATTTTGCTTTATGTCGATCATAATTACATGAACAAAAACTGACCTTAAAAACTGAAAAGGGTTTCAAGGGGAAAAAAAAGAACGAGAAAAATACCGAAGGTTTATTGCTTTGTTTTTTATAGAGGTAGTTTTGAGTATTTCTTTTATTCGAATTTCAAGAAACAGACAATCTGCATTTCTCTGATCCGAAACACGTTTGGCGTTTAATAATGTTTCGCAAATCTATAGTTGTTAAAGCCTTGCTTCTTTCTTTTCTTTTTCTTTTTTTTTTTGTTTGTTTAAGGCAACAAACATTTTTATTTACTTTCTCGATCCATTCTGTGTTATATGTGAAAGAGGGTTGAGTTGAATAAGCTTTAGTATTCGTGCATTTTATTAATAAATATAAAAAGTGCCTTTTATAAATATTATGAAACCGTACAGATGTTAATGTTCTTAACGGCCCTCTTCACTTACTGTCTCCGGAAGCCCGAGCCAATGTTATTCTAAGGGGAAATTTTCTTTACAAATAACTTATTAACTAATACATATTTTTAAATTCTGTTTTCACATTCAGAAAATTCCCAGCTGTTAAATTGACGGAGCTTTTTTAAAAATATATTTTTTTAATTTTTAATATTTTATTTTGAAATTGCAAAATGAAAAAAATTCACATATTGAAAATTCATATTTTGCAGCTTCAAAATAAAATATTAAAAATTTAAAAATTATTTTTTTAAAAAAGGTCCGTCAATTTAACAGCTGGGAATTTTCAGAATGTGAAAACAGAATTTAAAAATATGTATTAGTTAATAAGTTATTTGAAAAGAAAAATTTCCCATAGAATAACATTAGCTTCGGCTTCCGGCGGCGGTGAGTGAAGAGGGCCCTTAAATGCAGAAATTTGCGTCAAATAAAGGAGAAGAAATTTCATACATACATAACATACTCTAACATAATACATTACATACATGCACTAAAATTGCAAATATAAGCAACTTTTCAAATATTTTTGGAAAACGAGAGAGGTTTGAATTACTAGTTAATTGTTTGTGTAATTTTCATTGAAAAATTTATAGTTTTCTCTCTCTCTTTTTTTTTTTCCTTTTACAATTTCTTTTATTATTCTTATAGAAATAATAATAATAATAATAATAGTAATAACATAAGTGTTTTTAATAAATAATTTAAACATATGACACTTACTTGTTTATGACATCGTTAATATATATACATTTGGAATTATTTTAAGTAAGTATATTATTATACAGTTTTTATATTTATATTAACATTTTTTACTCGTCAAATTATTTAATTTTTATTTTAATGATTTGGTGACCTATTTTATTAGGTCTGTTTTGCATTACACATCTTTTTGTTATTATACATATGAAAAAACCTTTTAGACATTTCACAGGAAGAAAAAGGAAATTACATAAAGAAATGGAAGATCTGATTAAAAAGGATTAAGAAAATCCAAGAATGAAAGAATACATTAAAGCAGTACTTCTTCAGAGGCGTTAACACATACACTGATGGAAAAAAAAAATCCCAACACCAGGAAGGAGCTGTGCTAGATAAACGAAATTTGGTAGGCGTGTTTATACATCTGAAAGATGAGTTCGATTCAAATTTCGAGCTACGCGCATAAGTGTAGCGCTAGTAGCGACACTATGAACATGCAAATGAGGTTTGCTTTAAATAAGCGCTGTAAGGTTCGTGATCGTTATTTACAGGTTGAGATTTGACGTAGTGGGTTAATGTTAGTCAAGGATGCCTCTAAGAAGACGAAGAAGCCATTATCAACAGCTCACTGAGTTTGAACGAGGTCGTGTAGTACGGCTACGAGAAGGTGGGTTTTCTTTCCGCGATATTGCAGAAAGACTTGGCAGGAATGTATCCACTGTGCATGAGTGTTGGCAGCAGTGGTCAAGGGAAGGTACTGCCTCAAGAAGACCGGGTTCCGGCCGGCCACGTGGCACTACTGAGAGGGAAGACCGCTGTGTTCGGCGTATGGCTGTGACTAATCGTACTGCGACTGCAGCTGAAATTCGAGCTGCAGTTGGCACCACAGTGACACAACGAACTGTTACAAATCGGTTACTTCAAGGACAGCTCCGAGCCAGACGCCCTGTAGCGTGCATTCCACTGACTCCAAACCACTGCCGTTTGCGACGTGAGTGGTGTCAAGCTAGAGCTCATTGGAGGACGGAGTGGTGATCTGTTGTGTTTTCTGATGAAAGCCGGTTCTGCCTTGGTCGCAGTGATAGCCGTGTGTTGGTTAGAAGGAGGCCAGGTGAACGACTGCTAGCGACCTGTCTGCGGCCTAGACACACAGGGCCTACTCCTAGAGTTATGGTTTGGGGCGCAATTTCGTATGACAGCAGGAGCACTCTCGTGGTTATCCCACGCACCCTGACTGCAAATTTGTACGTTCTAGTGATACAACCTGTTGTGCTGCCATTCATGAACAGCATTCAAGGGGGTGTTTTCTAACAGGATAACGCTCGCCCTCATACCGCTGTTGTAACCCAACATGCTCTACAGAGTGTCGACATGTTTCCTTGGCCTGCTAGATCACCAGATCTTTCTCCAATCGAGCACGTATGGGACATCATTGGACGACAACTCCAGCGTCATCCACAACCAGCATTAACCGTCCCTGCATTGACCGCCCAAGTGCAACAGGCATGGAACTCCATCCCACAAACTGATATCCGACACCTGTACGACACAATGCATGCACGTTTGCATGCTTGCATTCAAAATTCTGGCGGTTACACCGGTTACTAATGTACCAACATTTCACATTTGAAATGGCTCTTCTCGCCAATGGCTCTACCTGTGATCTTGAAACTTTAATCAATTAAATATGTTACCTAGACAAATGTATTGCTGAAATTTCATTACTGTACAACAATTTTTTCTTGGTGTTGGGATTTTTTTTTTTCCATCAGTGTATATATATTAGGTTACTTTTTTAAAAGGTAAATAAGCATCATAAAAAAAAAAAAAACTCATACTTAAAATAAAATTAACAAAGTAAAAAAAGTCAAGCAGTACGCACAACTTATATAACATTTTCCAATTGCATATACTCATTACATGGTAAGTGCACCAGTGATTGACACTTTTAGAGCAATCTCTGATGTTTTTGATGTTCTAGTCATCAGAAAATACTTTTAGAAATCTTAAGACATATGACATGAAAGACATTCAGAACCACAAAAATGTTAAAATATATGCATTTGATAACAATTATTATTTTTTATTAATGAATTTTTATTTGACACCCACTCAATGTTCCAGTAATTGACACTGTCAGTTTTTTCCTTTTATCAATAATTGGCCCCTATGTTCCAGTGTTTGACACTGCTAGTTATTCATTTTACCCGTTATTAGCACCCTATGCTCCAGTGTTTGACATAAAATGTTAAAATTCTTATATGTAAAATATATGATTTTATTATTTTTCTTATTTATTAATTATTTCGGGATAGATGTCAATTACTGGAGCATGCCAATCACCGGAGCACCTGCCCTAGTTTTACCTTCAATATATTTTATCTAAATTCTTACACCTTAAAAAATGTTTTAATTTTTATTGTGGAAAGAGAAAGTCTCTAAAAAAGTATCTCTATAGGTGTACTTTTAAAGAGTCCTACATATTGCTTAAATATTACATAACTATTGCATACGTACTAAATAGTGTACCAAAATTTTATCATAATGAAAAGAAAAATTATTACACAATTGAAATTACATTTTGAGCATTTTCCTCTTAAATCAAAGAATGTATTTGAAGTTACTATTATTTTTTTAAATGTGGCTCTGCCAAATAATTTGCTTTAATTTCATTTCTCTTATGCAGTAAAAAGCCATTAAAATAAGCTTTTAGTAAAAATTTCTCGCAGATTGTGATGTCTCTGCATTCTTTTGTCGGTCCATAAACAAAAAACAGTTGTGCCATTTATACTATTTTCGATGGAAAACGTACCAATGTGATATTGAATAATAGAGATCATTTTTAAGATAGTCTAACAAAATTTACGGAAATTCGAGCGTGAACAGAGAGACGGACAGACAAACAGAGAAACAGGTGAACCGAATTCATAAACATTTTTCAAAATATAGTAAAAGTACGCAATGACAAGTAGGTTAATCATTTTTAGCTACCACATTCCAACAAAGTCGAATAGTGTTTAAGACTTCAGTTTGTCTGTCTGTCTATCTGTCTGCCTGTCTGTACGCGTTCTAACTCTGTAAATATTCATGAAATTCTTTGAAACTGATATACACCCCGCAACAAAAAGGTAGGTACAAAGGGTTTTTTCTTTGATTTTTCCTAAAATAACATTATCCAAATTGCGCTTATCATTTCTTTTTATCATAAAATAACACTATTCCCGGACTAATTTTCGTTTTAAGACTAATTTAGAAAAATTTTAAGACTAAAATTTTTCTAATTTAAGGCTACACTTCGCGACAAAAAGATAGGAACAAATGTTTTTTTTTTTTTTTTTTTTTTTGAATATGATTATTTTGAATATGAATATTTTGAATATGATTCAAATATTTAATATGTTTTTGATATGATAATATTTTGTTATGATAATAAATAATCAGCACAATTTAGATAATGTTATTTTATGAAAAATTGAAAAAAAACCTTTGTTCCTATCTTTTTGTCGCGGAGTGTAGTTTTAAATTAGAAAAATTTTAGTCTTAAAACTTTTCTAAATTAGTCTTAAAACAAAAATTAGTCCGGGAATAGTGTTATTTTATGATAATAATAAATGATAAGCACAATTTAGATGTTATTTTATGAGAAACCAAAGAAAAAACCCTTTGTACCTATCTTTTTGTCGCGGGGTGTATGTTATTCAGTTCACTATGGAATGTTCCTTACAGAAAGTGGAATAAAAACTACCGTTGGCTTGTGTGCAGGGGTACCTAAAAGAATTCCAGAGCACTGTTTTCTATGAGAGGTATTTTTATAAACCATATTTTAATAACTTTATTTGAACGAAATTAACTTTTGTTATTCTTATGTGTATTAAAAAAAAAAAAAATGTTTTCTGTAGAATATAGTATGATTAGCATTAACATTTACTGGACCACAGAAAAATATTATTCAGTTACATTTAGGGCTATAACTGGAAATTGCTTCAATTGCACTCTCCTTTTTAGTAGGGGAGAGTGGGGATGAATGGGACATTTTTCATGTTTTTATTAATAACGTTCACCATAACGTTAATAACGTTCACCAGCTACAGTTGGTAACAAAAGTGTCCGAACACTAGCAAAAGTTCCTATGTTAAAAAATCTGGAGTGACTCCACTCGACTTTCCTAACATTGAGTAATTAACAGTTTTGTAGATAAAGTAAAGAAAGAGTAGTTGTTAAACAAACAAAAGAGAGAAAACCATAATAGAGTGTTTGAGTATTTTTCTCCATCTATTACACGTTGTTTTATTTAACGCTACTGAACTTTGAGCCCATAGATCATAATGACAAAGAAATTTTCGTTGTGTCCCTGTAAAAACTTATAAATGCTACATTCACCAAAATGCTTATAGTTAGTGCAACAGTGATTTATAATACTCATATAAATTTTCAGCTCAATTCAATAAGGCGTTTAGATGCTATCGTAATTTTAAAAATTTAGTCCCATAGGCCATAATGATAAAGAATTTTTCTTTGTGTCCCTGTAAAAAAACTGTAAGTGCTAGATTCACCAAAATCTATACAGTTCAACTGTGATCTATAACATGTGTACAATTTTTTTGCTCGGATTAATAAGGCGTTTAGACACTATCACATTTTTAAAAATTTGGCCCCATAGGCATAATGATAAAGAATTTTTCTTTGTGTCCCTGTAAAAAAACTATAAGTGCTAGATTCTCCAAAATCTATACAGATTGAGTATTTGTGATCTATAATATGTGTATAAAATTTTTGCTCAATTGAATAAGGCGTTTAATGCTATCGCACTTTTAAGATTTTGCTCCCATAGGCCATAATGATAAAGAATTTTTCTTTGTGTCCCTGTAAAAAAACTATAAGTGCTAGATTCACCAAAATCTATAGGGTTCGTACTATGGTGACTTACAATATGCGTACCAACTTTCAGGTTAATCGAACGAAGCGTTTAGACGCTAGCGTGTTCACCCACAGACATACACACATACACACACACATACATACATCATAGTAAAAATAGTGAAAACGGACTCAGGGGACCTCAAAACGTGTAGAAACATCAAAATCTCGAATTCGGATTTTTGACATGATTACAATACTTTCCTCACTATAGTGTTCGGAAAGTAAAAAGGACACTTCATACGGTTTTGTTAAATAAATCCTTGTTAGTGTTAGTAAAAATAGTGAAAACGGACTCAGGGGACCTCAAAACGTGTAGAAACATCAAAATCTCGAATTCGGATTTTTGACATGATTACAATACTTTCCTCACTATAGTGTTCGGAAAGTAAAAAGGACACTTCATACGGTTTTGTTAAATAAATCCTTGTCGATCCTGTTCTTAGTCAGTGTAAGAACATGATTCGATAAGGATTTATTTAACAAAACTGTATGAAGTGTATTTTTTTTTTTTTACATAGGAATTTTTGCTAGTGTTCGAACACTTTTGTTACCGATTGCATCTAAAGCGTGATAAAATTGTTAATGAAAAATCTGATTCCACTTTGAAGTTTATAGCTTGCAAAAATTTGTTTAATTCGATTAAATAATTTCCTTCATTTTGTAAATAATAATAATAATAAATAAATAAATAAATAAATAACAATAAAGTTAAATATTAGATATTTAAAATAAAAATAAAATAAAAAATATATAAAAAAATTACTTAAAAATACCTTTCTTCTACTTTTTGCGTTTGTTTCTCTTGTATCCCGTTTTCTCGTTGTGTTATGTTTCTCTCTCTCTCACTCTCTCTCTTTTTTCCCCATGCAATTTCCTATTAGTTGATTGTGTTGCTCCTCCTCCTTTGGGTTTTGCAATGCTAAGTTTTGCTTTCGCCTCCACGGTAGCACGTGTTTTCCACCTGAAGAAGAAAGGCCACATCCTTTCGAAACCGGTAGTGCTTTCATTAATTTTATGGTGTGTAAAGTTTTTAAATTTAATTATCTGTCAGTATTTTTGCCTTTCTGTCTTTCCCTTGTGTGACCACGCAGGTAAAGTTCATTGAATATTAAACTATGCAACTAGCACGTACAGTTGGAAAGTTACAATAATCTATGCGAATCGCATGATTTTTCGTTTTTGTTTATTTTAAAAATCAATATGCTGTGCGAGAGTTTAAGCAAGAAATGTATTCGTTTGATAGTTATTTTTAGAAACAATTGCTCTAGAAGTTATGAAAATATATAAATGTGAATGTAATATATAAGCGATTAAATAATAACCATGTCCCCCCCCCCCTTTTTTTTTTTTTTTTGGTGTGTGTGTGTGCGTACGAGGAAAAAAAAAATACTCTTGTGTTACTATCAGTGTAAAAAAAAATTTCTTAAGTAGACAAGTACTTTTAAATTACAAAAATCTGGAGTGACTCCACTCGACTTTCCGAACATTGAGTAACTAACAGTTTTGTAGATAAAATAAAGAAAGAGGAGTTGCTAAACAAACAAAAGAGAGAAAACCATAATAGAGTGTTTGAGTATTTTTCTCCATACATCACACGAGGTTTTATTTAACGCTACTGAACCTTGAGCCCTTAGATCATAATGATAAAGAATTTTTCGTTGTGTCTCTGTAAAAATGTATAAATGCTAGATTCACCAAAATGCTTATAGTTAGTGCAACAGTGATTTATAATATTCATACAAATTTTCAGCTCAATTGAATAAGGCGTTTAGATGCTATCGCACTTTTAAAAATTTGGTCTCATAGGCCATAATGATAAAGAATTTTTCTTTGTGTCCCTGTAAAAACACTGTAAGTGCTAGATTCACCAAAATCTATACAGTTGGTGCAAATGTGACCTATAACATGTGTACAAATTTTTTGCTCAGATTAATAAAGCGTTTAGACGCTATCACACTTTTAAGAATTTGGCCCCATAGGCCATAATGATAAAGAATTTTTCTTTGTGTCCCTGTAAAAAAAACTATAAGTGCTAGATTCACCAAAATCTATACAGATTGAGTATCTGTGACCTATATTATGTGTATAAAGTTTTTGCTCAATTGAATAAGGCGTTCAGATGTTATCGCACTTTTAAGATTTTGCTCCCATAGGCCATAATGATAAAGAATTTTTCTTTGTGTCCCTGTAAAAAAACTATAAGTGCTAGATTCACCAAAATCTATAGGGTTCGTACTATGGTGACTTACAATATACGTACCAACTTTCAGCTTATTCGAACAAAGCGTTTAGACGCTAGCGTGTTCATTCACAGACATACACACATACATACACACATACACACACACATACATACATCATCTCAAAAATAGTGGAAACGGACTCACGGGACCTCGAAACGTATAGAAACATCAAAATCTCCAATTCGGATTTTTGACATGATTACAATACTTTCCTCACTATAGTGTTCGGAAAGTAATAAAATTGATATGGATTACACAATCACTATATTTGTTAAGAAATAAGAAAGTAGTAGAAAAGAAAGAATAAGAAAATAAGTATAAGGTAAAAAATTAGTCAAACCAGCACGTAAGAAAATTTTTAGAAGTCATATTACACGTATTATACCCAAAATGTGTACCGTGATATTCTGAAGAGCTTTTAAAGTAAAAAAGAAAGAAAGAGGTGTATGCCTTGTAATATAATTCGCCGAGTTTTTTATTGTTCATCGTAATAGAATCCTCTAACTACTGAATATACTCGGATTGTGAGAGATAAGAATATCGGCACGTGTTCACTGGTGCATAACTGTGTTGAACTTAGCCGGGCTTAAAAGAGTGCACATATTTTTATATTGAAAATTTAGAAAGTGGGCCGAATATCTACTCAGAACCTGGGACAGGGTATTATGCCCTTTTGGGGGGAAGGGTCCTTTCTTAGAGGATCCTAACACGTATTCATATGAGTTTGGAGAATAAATACAACGGGGATATACAATAATAGAGGTTTGGAGATTGTTTCATGAAATTCTTAATGAATTTCCTAATGGGTGATTTTACAGAAAACTTGCACTTTGATCCCAAAACAATAATATTTAAAATGTCATTTAGTCTATAATATTCGAGTTGTATATTGCTTGAATTAGCTATACAGCTTTCCGAAATCTTGCATTATGCTGACAGAGGTGCAAGTTTCCTGAAGAGTGAACATTTCTGGTTTTCAGCAATTAAAATTCTATTTTTCATTTCATGAATTCTCTTTTATTTTATCGGATCCTTTTGGTTAATTTATCTCTTTCCACTTCTAATATTTGATGAATGTTTCTACTGGTTTAATGGTTTTTGCAAATTATCCCATCGTTAGGCTTATGTGTTATGTTTGTGTCATTTCTCTTCTGCGTAAGTATTTTAACATGTTTTTACTAATCAGTGAAATCAAATTAAATTATCATCGTGACAATATTTTTATTCGAAATACATCTCACTTAAAATTTCATATGTTGGTATTTTCATGTATCTTTCATTTGCTGAGTATTGCAAAGGAATTAAATTATTCAAATTATATGTATATATATATATATATATATATATATATATATATATTTATTTACATGTAACAGTACAATGTTCTTTGGATATATATTTTTAAAAAAATTTAATTAAATATGTATGTATAATAATAATAATATTAAACTATCACTGTTATAAATAATTCTTTTTAATTTCATAATGATTATTACAAAATAATTCTCTTTATGTACATTTAATACGAAATTTTGTCCTATACTGCCATGTTAAAAATTTAGGAAAAGAGAGCTTGCAACGCCACCTGTTGGATGATTTTTAATTAAAAGCTGATAGGCGTTAATTTATGTCAAGCTGCAACTACGTAATAAATTTTAAGAAATTCTGTGATGTAGTTCCTGAGCTACAGTTACCTCAAAATTATGTCACACACACACAGAGACAGACATTTTCCATGGTCAAATCGGGTTCTAGACCTCTTAAAACGTATAAATTCATCGAAAACCCGAGGTCGAAAATTTTTTTGAATCCAATACTTTCTTCAATTGAATATAGAATAAAGTAATAATAATACTAATAACTGTTATTTTAAGCGTCTTTAATCGTAAATGTTTCGTATTGCCTATTTAAAAACAGGGAGGTAAATATTTCTTTTGACCTACTATATACAGCTCGAAAGAAAATGTTACCATAAAGATTATGTAATTGTTTAACTTATGCTATTAGGTGCAGTGACCTCAAATTCTTTGTGCCTCATCTTTTTGTGTGTGTATTTCATATTTCATTAAACGGCGGGAAACACGTTAAACATCCTGTGTCGTTTGTATAAATTATTTATAAATAAAGAATACACGACTTTTATGATACACGAGTGATGCGTAAAAGCTACATTTAGCTACTGCTTGCACTCAACATATATTTAGAAACATCTTTCGACAAAGCGTTTTTGTTATTTCATCTTGCAATTTTCAAAAGTGCGTTTTTTATCGAATTCCAACAAATTTAGAAGTTCTTCTTTTAATTCTAGAGCTGGCGAATTTTTAGGGAATGAATTGGTACTTTTTCTGAAAGAGAGAAACTGAAATGCTAAGTATCAACATGTAAGGAGTAGGGAACTAACAATCGATCTGCGATAATTTAAAATAAAGTTATCGATTTTTTACATTAAAAAAAAAGAAAAAAAAATATTAATGTAATATTGAGAATAAATTCACCTTTTTTTTATATATATATTTAGTGTTATACTACTTCTCTAATATGGAAATCGTCTGCATTATCAGAAAATATATTTTTTTTTTAAATAATAATTTTAATAAATTATTTTTTAAAAACAGAATTAAATTCTATATAAATGTAGGTGCATTAATGAAACGGGGGGTTGAGGGGGGCAGTAGCCCCCCTCACACAGAACTAATTATCATATAAAACTTTTCCGAAGCCTAATTTGAATTGTTTAATACAGGTTTAGATAACAGTACTCGTTATCTTATCTCTTAATCTGCAACCTGTATTTATAGTATTAAATTTCAGGGAAAGAGAAAGTCGTGTGAGTGACACACCAAATTATTATAAATATTAAGCTGCTTTTCTGTTAATAAAAAGATCTAGACCTTTATGGTTATTTTTCTAAGGGGTCCTAACTTGTATTTGCATGAGTTTCGAAGAAAATGACAGTAAACTTCGAACGATTACGTCAGAGCTCGACTTGAATTCAAACGCAGCCCCTCTCGTCTACCAGCATGGAGAACAAAACCTCTCTAACAGTGGTAGGGACTGTTTTTAACCTTCTGATCGTCGCGACCGGATATATCCGTTCACTAAACTATTCTTCTCCCCCCCCCCCCCACCCCTCCGTACACTTATAATTTAAAATTAAATAACTAAAAGTATTTTGCTTGTGTTAAAGCATTAAGATTACATATAATAACTACAATGTTTACTTTCCAATACGAAATTGTGTTTTAAATGACAAGATAATATATAATTTTGGGTTCAGTATATTAGAAAACTGAGAGGAGATAATCTAACAATTTTGCTTTTTTTGCAAAGCGGTCACAAGATTTAAAAGAAATAAGTTAAGTAAATATATATATTAATGGCGGTCATTTAATGCAAATAATAAGTGACAAACATCTTTCTATATTTTCAAAGCAAAACTACATTAAACAACGCTGGTTAAATGCAAATTTTTATTTCTTCATTAAATATCCATGAGGCATATAATAAATAAATAAAAGAAAAAGAAATAAATGAATAAATAAAATAGAAGCATTATTACAAAAATTTCAGGCAGAAACTAAATGAGAAGGGAATTGGTTAAATCTAAAATCATGTGCAATGATTTTAGAAATTGATTTCAGGAATTGTAAAATTGTGGAAAAGTGTACTGGAATTTAAGTTACTTGTAAAACCGATTATTTATCGTAATCATGCCGTATTATATTCGAAACCTGTTTTTGTTCATCTGAGTAATGTACTTAATTACGTTGTACTATGTGCAGCGAAAAGACAATAAAATATGCTTCAGTGAAATGCCTCTCATGGGCTCTAATGCTTCAGAATACTTTTACGAGTCCTGTACACAAGCAGGTAGTACTATTTTTACCATTTTCGATAGAGAACATATCAGAGTGTACCTGAATGACATATCAGTTTCAGGGTATTCCAAAAATACTCAAGAAGTTTAGAGCGTGGATAGACGGACAGACAGACAAACTCGAATCATAAAAACTTTTCAATCTTATTAGAAAGTTAATAGTAATGATAATAATAATAATAAAGCAAACTCTATATTTGACAAATAGTATATAACTAACTCTATACATTGCACAATTAACATTTATGTCCTTCATATGATTTTTCTTTTATTTTCTTCTATTTTCAATATTAAAAAAAAGTGCTATTAGAGAAGTGTTTAACTTCTGATTTTCGAAGGATTTACGTGTTTTCAGAGGTGCGGTCCAGAACACGATCTGACCCTTTTCAGAAAATATCTGTCTGTCTGCATGTGTGCTGTGACAAAATTTTGGTGACAGCCCTAGCTCAAGAACTGATTCCCACAATTGTATACAAATTTATATGTAGTTGTACTTTTATACAAATTAGTACTTATGAAATTTTGGTGCGAATCTTCCAATAGGGAGCGTTGCCATTCATTTCGCCATAATTTTTAATATTTCGAATAAATGTACACGCTCAGAATTATTTTTAACTAATTAAATGAAACAGAATATGTATATATATTAGGAATAGTCAATATAGGGGAAAAAAAATTGTATGTGGAAAAACATTACTCCCCCGTTTCTCCGGGAGAGGGTTGTAAAATTTTCAGTATGAGCATTTTTCAAAAGAACAATACCTTCAAAATAAATGTTTAAAGCGTGTATTCGTGATAATTTAAACATAGTTATAATTTATTTCCATTTTTACCAAAAATAAATAAATAAATAAATTTATTTATTTATTTATTTTGGACATTTAGTGTAATGAGATAAAAATCGTCTGCATTCATTATATAAAATAATTTTAATAATTAATAGTTTTAGTAAATAATTTTGCACTGAGCAGGTTTATATAGGAAAATATAGAGAAAAGTTTTGTGATGGCCACAGCATAATAGTTTTCAATAAAAGGTATTTTACAAAGCAGGAAGGTTTTGTAAACAGATTCTTGAATAATTTTGAAACTTAAGGTTCACTCACCGCCGCCGGAAGTCGAAGCTAATGTTATTCTATGGGAAATTTTTCTTTACAAATAACCTATTAACTAACTAATGCATATTTTTAAATTCTGTTTCCACATTCTGAAAATTCCCAACTGTTAAATTGACGCACCTTTTTTTTTAAAAAAAAAAAATATTTTTTTAATGTTTTATGTTTTATTTTGAATCTGTAAAATACGAATTTTCAATATGTGAAATTTTTTCATTTTGCAATTTCAAAATAAAATATTAAAAATTAAAAAAAAAAAAAAAAAAAAAAAAAAATACATTTTTAAAAAAGGTCCATTAATTTAACAGCTGGGGATTTCCTGAATGTGAAAACAGAATTTAAAAATATGTATTAGTTAAGTTATTTGTAAAGAAAATTTCCCCATAGAATAACATTGGATCGGGCTTCCGGCGACGGTAAGTGAAGAGGAGGGCCGTTAAAAAGCTGAAAGTAAGTAAAATTAAGTAATTCATTTATGAAATTCCATTGTTTGAAAAAAGGTGTTTTAAAATTTTTACTCCTTGTGACATACATTTGAACTTTGATTTTTACTTTCCGAACACTATAGTGAGGAAAGTATTGTAATCATGTCAAAAATCCGAATTCGAGATTTTGATGTTTCTATACGTTTCGAGGTCCCCTGAGTCCGTTTTCACTATTTTTACGATGATATATGTATGTGTGTGTGTATGTGTGTGTGTATGTGTGTATGTCTGTGAGTGAACACGCTAGCGTCTAAACGCTTTGTTCGATTAACCTGAAAGTTGGTACGCATATTGTAAGTCACCACAGTACAAACCCTATAGATTTTGGTGAATCTAGCACTTATAGTTTTTTTACAGGGACACAAAGAAAAATTCTTTATCATTATGGCCTATGGGAGCAAAATCTTAAAAGTGCGATAGCATCTAAACGCCTTATTCAATTGAGCAAAAATTTAATACACATATTATAGATCACAAATACTCAATCTGTATAGATTTTGGAGAATCTAGCACTTATAGTTTTTTTTACAGGGACACAAAGAAAAATTCTTTATCATTATGCCTATGGGGCCAAATTTTTAAAAATGTGATAGCGTCTAAACGCCTTATTAATCCGAGCAAAAATTTTGTACACATGTTATAGATCACAGTTGAACTAACTGTATAGATTTTGGTGAATCTAGCACTTACAGTTTTTTTACAGGGACACAAAGAAAAATTCTTTATCATTATGGCCTATGGGACTAAATTTTTAAAAGTACGATAGCATCTAAACGCCTTATTGAATTCAGCTGAAAATTTATATGAGTATTATAAATCACTGTTGCACTAACTATAAGCATTTTGGTGAATCTAGCATTTATAGGTTTTTACAGGGACACAACGAAAATTTCTTTATCATTATGATCTATGGGCTCAAAGTTCAGTAGCGTTAAATAAAACAACGTGTAATAGATGGAGAAAAATACTCAAACACTCTATTATGGTTTTCTCTCTTTTGTTTGTTTAACAACTACTCTTTCTTTACTTTATCTATAAAACTGTTAATTACTCAATGTTCGGAAAGTCGAGTGGAGTCACTCCAGATTTTTTTTTTTTAAGTCTTCGTAAAGAACTTATTTGTTTTAAGAATAGTCTTTGTCCGATATTTGCCTATCTTGAGCTGTGGTACTTTGAGAGCCGCTTCCCCAATGCCTGTTAGCTTGAAACTAAAGTGAAACTTTAAAAGTAGAATTTTTATAAGAAACGGACAAACAGATATAACGGATTTTTTTAAATATCAACCAGCTTTAAAATAGGTACGGAAAATAGATATTTATCAAAAACAGATCCGATTTTAGGACGTGTTCTGTCGTAATGATAAAAAAAAAAAAAAAAAAAAAACTCATCATAATGACCTATTAGAAAAATTTGTCTGTTACATAAAAAATAAATAAATAAATAAATAAAAGGCGTCAACGACTAGAAAATATATATTAAAAAATGATATTTCAGTGATTTATAAGAATGAAGGGAGGGGGGGAGCGCTGATCCAGAAGTCATGATTTTTTTTTTTTTTTTTTTTGAACCAGCAAATGAATACATGAATTTTTAATGCATAATGTTATAACAAATTTGTAATGCTTTATAATGTTTTTTAATTAAAGCATGCCTAAAGGAAATTCTGTAAACCCCTTTCCCGTTATGCGATAATCTGAAATTTTAAAAATAGATTTCTAATATTTAAAAACGAGCAAATAAATACAACGGATTTTTTTTATCAAAAAAAAAAAAAAAAAAAAAAAAAAAAAAACAGCTTCAAAATGAAAGTAGATATTTATCAAAAACAGATCCGATATTAGGATATGATTGGTTTTAAGATAAGAATATTTTTAAGACTCTTATTGTAAGTCATATTTTTATTGAAATATGATTTTCTTCCCAATCAGTTGGTTGTGTGATTTTATTATATTGTATTTCTTATTAGAAGGTCCTAAAATAAAATTCTATCAAGAAAGAAGCAAATAAATATAATAGATTACTTTTTTTTTTTTTAAATCATAAAATTAGTTTTAAAGTTAAAAAATTATTAAATCTGTAATTATAAACAAATCCACCGATGAGAAAGGAGAAAAGAATCAATTTAAGAATATTTAAAAATGGTTTCATAGCAAATTCTTAATCATACCATTTATGAATTGTCTAAAAGGCTAACATATTTAATTTATCCTGTGCTTCCTAACTCTCATCGATGGAACTGATGCTCTATCATTATTATAGCCCCCTCAGTAGCCGAGAGGTTCTGCTGTCGAAGTTAGTAAACGAGTGGTGCAAGGCTCGATGTTAGGTCACTATTTTTCACCCAACTTGTTCGAAGTTTTCCGATGTTTTCTTCGAAACTAGTGTGATCACAGGTTAGAAACCTTAAGGAAAACCCCACACCGAAAGCATGGTATCTCACCCATGTCTTGGCCCTTCGTATGGACAAATAACATTAAATTATAACAACAAGCCGTCATTAGTTGGATATTTAATGGGCAGCTCAGAATGTCGTTTGGGGCTCCCAGTGCTCATGGGGTAACAATTATCCTCTCAAATACTTATTCAGTAGCATGGCTTTAACTAAACTATACAATAATCCAGATCAACAATGAAGGGAAATAAAAATATATTAAAGCAAGTTTCCAAATCCTTTCTCTCATAAAAAAAGAAGAAGAAAAAATTCATTGCGTTCAGGTTTAGTAAACATGAATCACACCTACCAGGAAAAAAGATCCTGGTTCTCAGAAATATTACTCTTCCATTTTATTTGTACATAATTTTTTTCTATTCTTTCATCAACTTCCCCACCTCAATCAAATTCCCATCCCCATTCCTCTTTTATCCTCATCCTCCCCTCATCCCCTTCTATGGTTACGAAAGCGCCACCTGGTGTACCGCTTTTTGAAATAACTCCAAATCTCATCACATGGAGATTGCATTGTTTGTTAGTCAGATAACGAAGAGACATCAACTGCCGCAACTTCGGTAAACTTTAAAAATGACAGTCGCGGAGATACACGGGCTTGTGACATGTTGTCAACAACCGAAAAGGAGATTAGAAAGGTAACTTAGAAAACTTTTGTCTTGTGTGAAGCAAGAGAAATGCTGCGAAGAGCAATTTTATGCATTTTGGTTGTTTTACTATGGATACAAAAAGATGCTGCCGGAGAGAAAAGTAAGGGATCTTTTTAAAATTTATGTTAAAAACGCAGGGATAAAATTTTAATGTAATTTGTTTCTACCCCCCCCCCCTCTCTTTTTTAAAATCATTATTTCAAAGCTGTAAAATGCTATATATATATATATATTACATTGACATGAGATCTTAATTTTAAATTGAAGACTTTATTTATTTATTTATTTTTTGATGAAAATAAACTTTGCGTAAAATAAATAAATAAATATAAAATACTTGTCGTAGCTGAGAGGAAAATCATTTTCTTAAATAATTTATTTAAGAAAATTCTTTTTCGTTATTCTTTTGGGGATTCTTTTTTAAAAAATCTAGACCAGATATTTTTTTTTTTTTTTAATGAGGATCAATTTTAATAATAGGAAAAGAGAAGGGGAAAGGGGTTAGAAAATTCCATTTGCTTCCCTCCATTAATTTAAAAGAAGGAAAAAAAAAAAAAAAAAAAACCTCTGAAATATAGAAATCTCCTTCGAGCAAAAAGTTCGATTATACTCAAAAATTCTTTTTAATCTTTTGTATTTTGAAGAATTAAATGAATTGGATTTATGTTTACATAAATCAGTGCTTGTCCATATACGCATATGTAAAGTACTTTGAAAACTACAAACAAGGTCATGTTGGAAAATAAAATTCTGAATTGTTCTGTTACAGAATGCTTTCGTATCTTTTCGTAAAAATTTCTTCAATTTACCACGTACCAAGCATTCGATATTATCACTCCTTCCCACTTCGATCACCTTTCTTTTTCTACAGAATTGAATGCACAAATTATTTCTAATATTTCACAGATATATCTAGGCCTTTGTAGAAATTTAACTAAGAGGGACAAATAGAGGGCGGGGGGGGGGGGGGGGGGAGAAAAATGTGTAGTTACTGCATTGCTATTGACCTGTTCAGGGCAGTACTGTAATCTAAAAAACACCGATCTTATTTTAATTTAAATAGAGTGATTTCACATGATCAATAAGATTTTACTATTTTTTAATACGGTTTCACTTTACTTACAATTAAATATATATATATATATATATATATATATATATATATATTATTTATTTTTAAAGGCTGAAGAAGTGCAGTGTACTTCCACAAAATATTTATGTGTTGTTAATTTCGTACTTTCGTCCAACTTTATTTTTTCACCCGATGAAATGACCATACTTAAGTATTTTGTCTCGAAACAGATATTGTATGATTTAGAAATTTATGTTGTTACCTTATAAAGTTTTTATTAATCTACATTCAATACAAGTATTTAGATGAATTTTCTAGAATAAATGCTTTTGTTTGATTCTTTTTAAACAAAACTTGGGGGGGGGGGGATACATTTTTATATAATTGCTTAAAAGGTGAACTTTGCAAAAGGAATCCTTAGTTAAGTTTTGAGAAATGTTAGCCAATCCATTTTTAATAATTTTATGAGATAAGATATATACTAGACTGATTAAAAAAATTTGTCGACAGATAAATGTCAAAATACTTAATTAAACTCTATACTGTTCAAATAACTTTGGATCGTTTCCGAATACATTAAACTTGTACTCGCCAATGAATATTACTCTGCTCCAATACTTAGGATCATTTTCGTGATTTTACAAAAGTGTTTGGTTGGTTGCACTCATGAAAGACTTTTTCCTTGGATCTCATGAATGAAGGCCTTCCATCTTGAGACACAGACGAACAGTTTAAGGATATACTTTAATTCCCATTGTCTTTTTAAGCTCATTTGCAAGTAATTGTGCACTTAACCAAGGGTTTAAATTAACGTTTATTAAAATAAATCTCTTTTTACCGATCACTTAAATTGAGCGATTTTCCATATCGGGGCCTGTTTTCAAAAGTTCCAATGTTTATGTTTTGAAAATTTATAATTAGTGTATGCAATGTAGATTTAGGCAATGCAGGCGTTTTTCCAATTTCTTGCATAGACTTCCTTTCATTTTGTAATCTAACTACGATTTGTGTACAGCAATCGGCACCTTCTCCCTTTTGCTGCTCTTACTTGCTTAAAAAATCAAATCCTTAAACACTATTCTAAAATCTATATTAAATTTAACTAGTGTAATATTACTGAAACTTCTATAATATGTAAGAACGTTAAATGAAAAATGTTATCATCAGCCTTTCAGTTTTCGATCGCTTTACTGCAGTTAAGTGTATGTAGACTTTTGTTGAAAAGCAAAATAATGTAATCTACAATTTTATTAAATTTTAAAAATGCAAATTAATTTTCTGCTAATTTCTGAACAAATAATTTGGAATTGTAACATATATATATATATATATATATATATATATATATATATATATCGTAATAAGAACTAATTTTCACTTTACATTTTTCGTGTTTTTTAGTACGGAGGACTATTAATCTACGAATTTTTACGATACCAGTTTTACGAAAGTTGAACATTTTTCAAAAATATAACTGAATACTTTGAAAACGATGTTATAGTTGAAAAAAGAAAAAAAAAAAAAAAGTCCTATACTAAACTAAATTCTGCTTTTGCCAGATTTTTTATATTTTTTGGGGGAAAGAAAAGAAAATTAATAATAATCAGTATCGAAATTTTTGATTTTATTTATTATTTATTTATTTATTCTTTTTTTGAGGGGAAGGATGAAAAGGTCGAAATGTCTATATATATATATATATATATATATTTGTTGTTGTTGTTGTTGTTAACTTTTTGAGGCGTATGTATACTTTTGTGACTAAGTGTACATGAGATTCAAAAGCTTAGAAAAAATAAATAAATAAAGCATATTTACTCATTTTTTTAATATAATAAATGAAAAATTCAAAACTTTGATATTAAAAAAATAACATTTAAACAATATTTTATAAAATTTTCATTAAAAATTTTGGAAAATTCAGGCGGTGGGTTCTAATTTCTGGAGACCCTTCAAAAAGGCAGTAGGCACGATTTCTCAAAAACTAATGCACCAATCTTGCTGACATTTTGCACACTTCTTGAAAATAGCGTTGTCTAGTGCTTGAACGAAGGATTTATATTTTTGATTACAACTAATTTTACAACGTGGGCTTCAACGTAATGAAAATTATATTGTTTTTGCATACAACTGTGCTGAAAATTCAAATTTCATTTTTTTTTTTTTTTTTTTTTTTAACCCTTTGTTCAAGCACTAGCCACTTCTGTTTTGAAGTGATGTGCAAAATTTCAGTAAGATTAGGGCATTAGTTCTTCAGAAATCGCGTCCACCGATTTCTGGAAATCGGTATCTACCGGCTGAATTTTCCAAATTGTCTTAAGGAAAATTTTATAAAATGCTCTTTAAATGTTACTCTTTTACATGCTTAAAATTTAGAATAAAAGAATTTATTATATTAAAGAAAAAATACAGAAAATATGCTTAAAAAAAAAAAAAAAAAAAAAAAAAAAAAACCTTCGAGACCAATGCAGGGTTGTTTGTGACCCCGGAATTTGCTACCAGAGTTTTTTTAACAGTGATATTATTAATAGTTTTCTAGTAACGTTTAGCAACTGACTATAACTAAAATTATAATTTGTAATTACTGGTGGAAAATAAATTTTAAAAAAACCCGGAACGCAAACACCCCTGCCAATGTGTAACCCCTTAAAAAGTTCTCAAAATTGTGAGTTATAGAATGAATTAATATTTTAAAGGTAATTGGATATTTTCTTTGTTTTTAGAGATTAATAGAAAATTTCATTTATTTTTGCATTTTTCAAATTTATATGGTATTTTTAAGTGGCATAAAGATTCCTATTCTTCTATAATTCATTCGTTCTATAGAATGGCATTTTTGTGAACATTTTAAATCTTGTTATATGTTATTATGCAAATGATAAATTAAGCAAGACGAAGTTATAATGCATTTTTCCCACTAATATTATTGGTATTTCTTGTGACAGTTTAGAAGTAGTTATCAACAACTGAAAATCCCCTATGGGGGAATTTACCAGAATTACTTATTACCTAATGTATTTTTTAAGTCCATTTTTACATTCAAAACATTTACAACCGTTAAATTTGCCATCATATTACAGAAATTTATTTTTACATTTTTTTATTTCCAATCGTGACTGTTTATTTTTCCCCTTTCTTCCAACCTGATGAAGGGTCGCGCTCAGTCATTTTCTACATAAACATCTTTTTTTTTTTTTTTTTTTTTTTCGTAGTTTGTGGTGTTTGTTTCAAAATGTTTTATGCACAAGGCAATTTGGGGTTTTAAATTTAAAAAAAGTAGTGGAAAGCCTATTTTTTTTTTTTTCTTTAAAGCTTTTATAAAAATATTAATAAGACATCTAAAATTTTTATTTTGAAAATCGTCATTCTATCGCATAATTTTCTCAGAAAAATGTCATATTATCAGTAACGAAAATTCTTTGTAAAATATAAAGATTGTCTAAAATTGTCTCATTTATTATTTAAATGCATACCTTTGCCAAATAACTTTACTTGTTCAAAATCTCGACGCTTAATTGTTATATATTTATTTATTCATTATACTGCAAAAAAGAGGTTTGCACATTTAAAAGTAAAAACTTTTTATCATTAGTTAAACTACAGTCGGTAACAAAAGTGTCCGAACACTAGCAAAAATTCCTATGTAAAAAAAGTACACTTCATACGATTTTGTTAAATAAATCCTTACCGAATCATGTTCTTACACTGACTAAGAACAGGATTCGATAAGGATTTATTTAACAAAACCGTATGAAGTATACTTTTTTTACATAAGAATTTTTGCTAGTGTTCGGACACTTTTGTTACCGACTGTACGTTCTGCGAGAAACAAATTTGAAACTTAGTTGAAGATCAGAAATTTTTAAGAACATATACTAATGTAAATAAAGTTTCGGAACAGCTAAATGTTTTTTGGTCCTAGATAATTAAATTAAATGAGTGTTGCTCTTTCTTGAATTCGTAAAATTGGCAATGGTGGGAAGTCTATTGTTAGATGAATGCTCAATTATCTAGGATTAAAGTGTGACAATAGTTAAATTTATATTTTTCTGTGCAAATTTAGATGTGTGTATGGTTGGGAGGGGGGGGTATGTTTATGACATTAAATGGCAAAAATTACAGGGAAAGATTACGTACTTTATCTCTTTTTCTCTAAATTTCTCTATCTAATATTAATCTAATTCATTATAAGAACAATCTGAACCAATATGTAGTTTCATCAGGTCGCTCTAAAGGTTATGCAACACTTAGATTAAAATTGATTTCCCTTACCTTTGAGTCACTTACACTCTGTCGAGTTATCACTGGCACGGTCAGGGCCGGACTAAGGAATTTTTGTGCCCAGGGCACTTTCAATTTTTTGTGCCCTCTTAGAATGGATAAAGCGTAAAAATTATCAGACGCAGAGTGATCAGGGGGCGAGCAAGAGGGTATACAACGAAATGTTGCATAAATGTTCATAGTGAGAATTATTTTTAATCTATCATTATATAATAATTATAATAATAAATTATAACATTCAGCCTGGAAATGTTTTTTGTATATGTTGAAGCATTAGCTTTGGGGGGTAAGGGGGAATAAAGCCCAACATATTTTTCAAAATAAATCGCCTATACTTTTTTAAAACGAATGGTTGAAAAATAAATCTGTGATAAATTAAAACAAAATTATCCATTTAAAAAAAAAAAAAAAAAAAGTAATTTTTCAGATGTCGTCTGTCGAATGCAAACTTTTGACATTAGTGTTTTACTTTTCTGAGGTGACTCATCAAGGAAAATAATTTTGACGAATAATAATTTTAATAAGCTCGTGAATTTGTAAAGGAAAATATAGATGATAATTTTGTGATGGCCACTATATACTAGTTTCAAAGGCGATTAATTGGAAGCGCGGATTATTTTATGGGGAAACGACAATTTCTTTTTCTTATACTGTTTGAGAAAGAAGACAGGAAATTGTTAATTTAGCAGTCAGCGTATAGAAAGAATTGAGACTTAAACATAAGCGTGTTTTTTTTTTTTTTTCCTGATTTAGAGTGGATAAATTCATTCTTTTTTTATTTATTTATTTATTAATTTATTTATTTTTTATTTTTTTTTAAATAGCTAAAATGATTGAAAAGTCAAAATATTTGAAAAACTATAAATATAGAAGGATTTTTTTAAACAGAAAGGATGATAATGAAGTGAAATAGACAAAAAATAATGAAGAAAAAATTGTTTAAAAAAAAAAAAAAAAAAAACAGAAAAGAATAATACTGGTAAAATACTTCTGCTAAATTCTATCTTTGGAGTGTGACTGGAAGCGTCTTAAGTTCAGTGTACACCTAAGTATGCGAAATTTCAGACAGCAAATGAGCCTGATTTTAAGACATTACAAATGTCTATAAATGGACTGAGACAAGTGAATAAGGTGTATATGTCTTGAACAATTTCTAAGTGTCAAACATAGACACTTAGAAATTAAAATATTTTACATTTTAGAAATTCAAATGCACCTAATCTCGTATTTATAAGGACACTTCATGTTTTGAAATGACTAATTGCCGAAACGTCAATGCGTCAATGGAGATTCAAAAGGATTTTGAGTTCTGTTTATATGTCTGCTTGTCTATCTCGCCAAAGCGGCCACAAAAATCACGCTGTTGACTTGCAATTTGGTACACAGGTTCATGAGCCACACAGAATCAGCTGTATAGTTTTGAGTGTGTATTTCCAGTTGTAGTTCGTGTAAAGGGACACACCAAAGTTTTTCTTATCATTACAGCCTATAGACAGGGACCGATTTACTCACTTGGAGGCCCAGAGCACTCGTGTTCAATGGCCCCTTTTTTTTGTATTTTAATATTATAACAAATCAAACTGCTTATTTCCAATTCACTGTCTAAAAATTCACTTCACATTTCATTTTGTTGGTAAAAGTAAGGCTAAACAAGATTTGTCACTTGTCTATCGGATCGACGTACGTCGCCCCCGTGTATCTGCATTGCGGTGCATGCCTCGGATTTAGTTAATCTTAGTAAAAGTTTGGTTGATTGGGTTTTACGTTGCACTAGAGTAAAAGTTTGGAATGCAAGTATCAGTTGTATGCAGTTGTATTTGCGTTTAGCGAAAATATTGCAATTTTTCTGATGAGTTGATAGTTTTCTTTAAAGATCATCACGCCGATTAATAAAACAGCACAGTAATTCCTCCATCCATTGACGAAAAACAAAAAACAACAATCATGATAGTAAAATTTGGAAATTTTTCCTTTTAACTATTTTTAAAAATGTATGATAAAATTTTTTGGGGGCCCCTTCACTGTGAGGGCCCAGGGCACGTGCCCCTAATGCCCTGCCTTAAATCAGGCACTGCATAGACACATGTATGTACCGCAATAGCGGCCGCAAAAATCCTCCGATTGACTTGCAAATTGGTACACACGTGCAGGCTCTGTATAGAAATAGTTGTATAATTTTTTATGTCTATATTTTTATGGATTGCGTACAGGGATAAGGCAAAGTTTTTCTTATTACGGCTTTTGGGGTGAATTTCGTTTAAACGCATTTTAACATTGGTACTCCACATTTAACAAAATGAAATTAGCATACATTACTGAGATGGTTAAACTCATGTTTTATGCAGAAAATATATGCGGTCCGGCTTCCTAATTAGTATACAGGACCTTACAAAAGTGGTCCGACAATATCACGTAATCATCCAAATTATGCCAAATTTCGAATAATTATTCATGTAAAACGTAGAATAAGTTGAATAGTTTTTACTGTTTTTTTACAATGTTTATGGTTCGTTTACAGAGACACACAAAAGAATATCGTGACATTAGATTCTATAGGCACATTTTTATTTAAGCGCATTTTAACTCGTTTATACTGCATTCAGCATAATCACATTATAAAGATGCTTAAAAGCATATGTTTACTCAAAAAAAAAAAAAAAAAGTGTATGTTTCGACTAAATTTATTTACGGGACCTCACAAAAGAATTCCGATGACGTACTGTAATCTCCCAAATGATGTCAAATTCGTTTGAAAAATTAATGAGCTAAAATTAAAATTAATTAGGTGTATTATTATTATTGGCGTATATAACGGTGGCTCCTTTTCCGGGATACATAAAAGAATTTCGTACTATTACGATCTATAGTCAATATTTCTTAAAAGTGTAATTTAACATGGTACTACACCCCATTAAATACAATGAAATTTGATTAGAATTTTAAAAGCATGTTTTCTGTTGAAGATTGTGAGCTTAGAATCGGTAATTAGTTTACAGGATTACAAAAAAAAAAAAAAAAAAAAAATTCCGATATACTACGTAATCTTTTTCCATGAAATCTGGTATAAATATTTATGAATTACAGAGAATTAATACAAGATCGTCCGTTATTAGGAATACATATATATGCAGATACAGGTAGGTATAGAAAGAGAGATACAGTGGGGGGATTAAAGGAGCGGAAGCCCCCCTCTGAAACATATCTATTTATGTAGCGAGTCAATATATATGTTATATGATAATAAATAAATAAAAATGATTTTTTGAATAATGTGTGATGCAAATAGGACGTTGAGGCTTCTGATTTGCAGATCCACTAGCGTAAAAATAATTCTGAACGAGATTGTGCTAAGCGCACTTAATGTATGTTGTATTCAAAAATCCAAAACTGTTGTAATTTTTTTGAATAATGTGTGATGCAAATAGGACGTTGAGGCTTCTGATTTGCAGATCCACTAGCGTAAAAATAATTCTGAACGAGATTGTGCTAAGCGCACTTAATGTATGTCGTATTCAAAAATCCAAAACTGTTGTAATTTTTTTAAAAATATAAAACAAAATTAATAAAAAATAATACAAAATATTTTTTTTTCTTTACGTTTTTAGATGTTTGTAATTAAAAGGATAATAAAGATTTTTTTTTTTTTTTTACGAGCGAATAAATTACAGTTGATATGCGAATTTGTTAACTACGGGACTCGATTGATTCATATATAATCTCCAAAATTTTCTCGAACGGACATTTACTGATAATTCTTCTAAGAAAAGAATGTTCATATATTGAAGTGTAATAAACGTGTTTTTAAGTTGAAGGATAATTTCAGTTCGCCGTATATGTAATAAAATTTGAAGAGCTAAAACTGCTAAAGAAAATGTGGTCAGATGTGGAACTAATAGTTCGGTTGAAGGGAGATACGAAATCAGAGTTGTTTTAAAATTTATATTAATGTTCCTTACTTGAGTGCAGATTTAAATATATTACTTTGTTATAAACAGCTTGCATAACTGCACCTATAAAATCAGTGTTAATATATGAATAAACTTTGTTTCTTCAAAATAAAATTGAACCGTTAAACTATTTTTTTACTATACTAAGACTCCAGTTTTGTATTGTACTTTAAGCCTGTAGTGTATTGTACTTTAAGCCTTTTTTTTTTTTTTTTTTTTTTTTTTTTGTGTGTGTGTGTGTGTGTGTGTTTAAGTTTTTAGCATTTTAAATAAAAATTACTAAGTGATAAAATGACCTCAGTCCCATATTTATATGAACTAGTAACGAGAAATTTTTTGATTTACTGAAATACAATAGTAAAAAATTCTGAAGTTTTGCAATAAATCCGAAGTAAAATTCTTAGATTATTGTTACATTTGTAACGATAACCAAGCTGTTTCCCGAAATCGCGTTCTAAAAATTATTCTCTTGGGTATTACCAAGTATCTTTTAACCATTAAGTTAGTGGTAAATGAAATGTAAAACTAAACTTTCCAAACGAATTTTTTAGAAATTTACCATCTCGGAAAATGTATTTGAAGGTAATGTTTAAAGAAAATTTCTCAATAAATATTGGTAAATATTGTAAAAGAAAAAACATCTGATAAGGGAAATAACGTCTTTTTTTATTCTTTCTTCTAAAATCCCCTAAAGTCTTTATTGTGCCATCAACTAAAAGCATTTTAATTTATTTGAAATCTGTATTATTTTCTTTACTGATTTTGAGGCTAAATCAAAATAACACTGGAGTAATAAATATGGCGTATACCTTCGCCAATTTTTTGACATTTAGAATAAAAATTCCACAAGAATTAATGTCTTGTCCATGGAACACACGAATAACTATTGTAACAAAATTAAATTAGCATGCTGTAGTCATCACAAAACTTATATATGAAACATTAATATCTTTATTAGAAGCTTTTTATTAAAATTGGATTTCGTCATCGTGTCTTTGTGTCACGCTAAAAAACAAGGCGCCTCCACTTAAAAAAAAAAAATGTTAGCAATTAATTTCGTATCTTGTTGGCGCAGTTGGTTAGAGCGTCAAGTTGACAACGCGAGAGACATGAGTTCGGTCCTCGAAGGATCGAGGTGTTAATTTTTGCAGATAGCTAATGGAAAAGGTGTCAATTGATAAAAGAAAATTTTTCATTGGCTACTTAGTATGTTAAGATTTTTTGAAGAGTTTTCTTTTAAACAGCTTTTTATCTAATTACTTTAAATGCATAAAATAAAAATTTACGTAAATATTTATTTATTTATTTTCTGAAGTTTTTTATTGAAATTGGATTTTTGTCATCATGCCTTTGTGTCATGCTGAAAAACAAGGCGAGAACCCATTTTTATGTAAATGTAAGCAACTTTTTTCGTCACTCGTTAGTTCAACGACAAGTCAATAATGCGATGGTCGTGGGTTCGATTCTCGAAAGCCGATGTATTACTTTTTTGCAGATAGCAAATTGAAAAGTTGTCAGCTGATAAAAAAAAGAATCTTTCATTGTCTGCACAGTATCTTAAGAAGTTTTGATTAGTTTTTTAAGAAGATTTTTTTTCAGTTATTGAAACGCACAAACAAAAAACTTAAACAAATAAAACTTGAAAGCTTTTTATCATGGAGCCCTAAAAAGCATAAAATAACAATTTGTTCTTGCAGAGACATGCTATAATAAAAGTTTCAAGAGTAAGAAAATTTTAAAGAAAAATATAGATATTTCACTTTTGCAAGAAATGAAAGTTTTTAAATATTCATAAAATTTTAAAAAGCATTTGAGAACAATACTCTTTTTGTATGTTGTTAGATTTTTCTTGCATGTTCTATGACTTTCCTTCACTGTTCTTTGACTTTTGATTTGAGCGTCATGCAGATAATTCGATGGTTGTGGGTTCGACCATACAAGAACTTATGAGTCAATTTCTGCAGATAATTAATTGAAAAAATTTAAAAGGTGTCGATTGATAAAAGAAAATCTTTTAATGTTTACACAGTATTCCTAAGAATTTCCAATTATTTTATTTATTTATTTATTTTTTAGAAACTTTCTTATTTTCTTTTTTTTTTCTTTTTAGAAACCTACTAATTTTCTTTTTTTTTTTTTCTTTTTTAGAAACTTATTTCCTTTTTTTTTTTTTTTTTTTTTTTTTTTTTTTTTTTTTGAAACTTATTTATTTATTTATTTATTTTGAAACTTACTTATTTTCTTTTCTTTTTCTTATTATTATTATTATTATTATTTTTTTTTTTTTTGTAACTAAAGGCACAAAATAAAACTTAAAAAAAAAAAAAAATACATTTTTTAACAGTAGATGTTTTTTATTGTGGAGCCCTAAAAATCATAAAATAAAAGTTTCTTTTTACAAAGATATGCCACAAAGAAATAAAAGTTTCAGCACAAAGAAAATTCTAGAGAAAAATATAGATATTTCTCTTTACAAGAAATGAAAATTTTTTAAATATTCCAAATATTTTAAAAAGTTTTCGGGACCTCTGAAATTGGCTTAATATGGCTTAACGAATATTTATACAAAAACTAATGACTAAGAATATTGGTCTCGAATGCTTTTTAAAATATTTTGAATATTTAAAAATTTTCATTTCTTGCAAAAAAGAAATATCTATATTTTCTCGAATTTTCTTTGTACTGAAACATTTATTTCTTTGTAGCATATCTTTGTAAGAATAAATTTTTATTTTAGGACTTTTAGGACTCCACAATTAAAAAGCTTCTACTGTTAAAAAATGTATTTTTACTTAAATTTTTATTTTTTAATATTTGGTTTATTATTATACTTGTTAGTTATAAAAATATTTATTAAGTTTATATCTTTTTTTTTTTTTTTTTTTTTCTTTTAATTGGAATAATTTTAACTTTTAATGTTGAAATAATTTTAACTTATTATGTTAATGTACCTTAAGTTATTTTTGTGTGTGTATGTAAATTACACAGGTTTAAAAATATAAAGTTTGTAAAAATTGATTTGACAGTTCTAGCTAATTTGATAATGTTTTTTGAGTAGTCTGAAACCGAAAATGAAGCTAGTTTTTCTCTATCATGTATAGATTTTTGTCAATACAAGGTGTCTAACCGACATAATTTCTTCCTTTTTGGTAGTTTCTAGTATGTTTTTCATGATTAATTCTGATTACTTATTAATTCTGATTAATTATTATTCTGATTAATCATGAAAACATACTATAAAAGTTATCATATAATTATATTGGTGGAATTGTCACGGAAGCAATTGTGGCTGTAGACATCTTGTATTGACAAAAATCTATATGTGATACAGAAAACTGGCTTCGGTCTTAGTACAACAAAAAAACATACAGATAAACCAAAAATATTAAATCAAATTTTTAATGTAGACCCGTGTTTTTTTTTTTTTTTTTTTTCTTTTTACTGTTAGTAAATTTTCTTCTAAGTTTTAATTTAATCCAAAAAAATATAGAAAGGTAAATGCATCTTAGAATTTTGAATTGGTTTCGTTCTGTATAGATCAATTGAGCATTGATATCTAATTTTTTGGATGTATGTTTACAAATATGCAGGAATTCCCCCATTTTTGCGTACAATATTTAATCAATGCCCTTGTAGAAATATGTAGTATTGTACACTTTCATTTGGTTGTATTTTGATTATCTTTTATTTCTATTTTATTTTTTCAATTTCTTCATATCTATGACGTAGCTTATTGAACTATCCTGTGATAATTACATGCACTTTTGATTAATTGGAGCAAGTTGATTCAATTAACTGATAAAAATTATTGTTAAAATGATAAAACGAATCTAAAAATCGGCCAACAAAATACTTTCCTTATTGTTGGAAATTTCTCATCCCCACGAAACGTCCCCATTCATAAATCTTTTCAAGTATGTTCCTTGAAAATTCTTTAAAACTGCTTAAGATTTTTATTAATTTTATTTTTATTAATTTAAGGGGAAAATTTTCAATTATTGTGTATTAGAAATTAATTTTTATTATTTTAACCCTACAAGGCTCTTTTTTTTTTTTTTTTTTTTTTTTGTGCACGACAAAAATATATAGGTTGTGATTAAGGGTTAACAATTAGAAATACTCAAATAAGAATATTTTAAAAGTAATTCGAATACTTCAGTAAAAACAATGGAATGAAATTGTAAAAAATAAGAAATTTTACACGTGGGTTTCGTGTAATAAATGTAAATGTTAATAAGTTTGCCTGCTGTTAATAAGTTCTGCTTTTAAATTCATGCTTGCATATCTACTTGAAAAATGAAATTATAGTTGAAAATTAAAGAAAATCATGCAGTGCGCGTAGATTATAGATATTTTCCAACTGTACTTCTGTTTCATATTTTAACATATGTTACCTTCGTGTTAACATCATAAAACACATTCTGCTTTTTATTAGGAATAATGAAAAAAAAAAAAAACTACTTAGTAGATTGTTTTTGTGAATATCTTCTAATTAAAAGTCTAAATAAAATGTTCATGTAAATTGTTTTCTTATTTCATATGTGCATCGGTAAAATATTAAAAACAAATTATTTTTCTGTAGACATTTTTACCTTAAGCCTGTATGTATCGAAGTTGAATCAGCTTAGTTTTTCATTAAAAAATAAATAAATAAATAAATAAAAAATGCATTTTTGTTCATTTTATAACACTGTAAATAATAAGTTTAAATATTAAAGATAGCCCCCCCCCCCAAAAAAAAAAAAAAAAAAAAAAAAAAATCATTTATTAAATTTCTTTTCTTTTTGAAATACTATTACTTTGCTATTTCTTGTGGCAACATTTTTTTTTTTTTTGTAAATATTCTGTTTTTGAATGAATAGAGCATTTCCTCGTGACGTCTGGTGGTTGGCAAAAAAGCGCGCTCGACTTTCCCGCGCCCCGCCCACCATTGCTAACCGCATAACGATCCGCCATCGCTATACTTTTCCCAAGCCTTTTTGCCAACCACTCATAAAAGTTGAGATGTTTGTTTACAAACAAGGAACTGCCCTATAGTCAGCCAATATTTCATTTAAACCTGGCTCTATATTAAAATACATGGAGTCAATAAAAATGTAAAAATATGGTAAGATGACTTGTTTGTGATTGCTTTGTTTGCGAATAAAAATCAGGGATGATGATAATCAATCTAAAACACACACACGAGTCATAGATATAGTAATTTATATAGATGTATCATCGCATTGTTATCATGCAAAAATTTTTGATGCCGAAAAAATTTTTTGGCATCAGCCATATAGTGGTATTGAAAACATTGAAACTCGGCAATTGTAATAGAATAGAATGTTGATGAATTCAAAATGTCGAAATATTGCGTCGTTTAATTCTTCTAATAAATTCATGAAAAGAAATGGGATAAATTATCATGAAAGTAAATTATATTTGACTAAATTATGAAAAATATAATTTTTATAATCAGTTGCTTTGTTATTATTATGAAATAAATACTGGTTTGATTTTTAATGGAATACGTTTTTTAAAGTTTCATATTTTTTAAGATTTTATATTTGTAAGTAATATAAAATTTTCAAAATTCTTTTAAATATAGTTAGCAGCGGCGTAGGTTCTAGCATATAAAAAAAGTTTAACTTTAAATATTAACTAAACTAATAAATATGTAAAAGAAAAAAGAAAAAAAAAGAAAGAAAGAAAAATGAATTTGAAATTGTATATGCAGTTTTTAAATTCACCTTTAGTACATAAATTATTCATAAATTTTATTTTCTAAATTATCTGTGTGTATTCACTCGGAGAAAGACGGCCATATTGTGGACTTTTCTCCGAGTGAAAAGGAATAATTTTTTCCCCCAATGATCAATCTATGTCTTATTACTATATCTATGACACGAGTCTGTTCATTCCTTTTGACATTATTCTTGTATTTGCCAAATATCCATTCCAGTTATTCATGCCTTTGTTGAATTAAATATAATTGATAAATATTTACCTTATTTAGTAGCGTTATTTCTTTTTTTTTTTTTTTTTTTTTCCCTTCCTTTTTCTGCTAAGGATAAATATATTTTATAATATCTCTTCTTTCTACATGAAACTTAATCTGAAAATTGTTTCAAAGCATTTTTAACACTTTTACCCAACAAAGTTGAAAGGTGTTCATAAATTTAGTTTATCTATTTATGTGCGATCTAACAATCGAAAATATTTTCAGAATTCCTTCAAATTATTAGATGTTATTTAAGTTCACTATATAGCATGTTCTCTATTAAAAATGGTAAAAATTGTATGATTGCGTTATGTACAGGGAAACTCAAAAGAATGCAAATGCATTGTGGTTCTTAGAGGTATTTTATAAATCATATTCAAAAACATTTGTAATTCTCAAATCATATTGAAATTTATATTTAGTATTATAAAAAATTATATGATATGATTGGCATTAAATTTTACAGACTCCTCAAAAGTATTCAGATACATTAAGGGAAATTGGAAATAATAATAATAAATGACAATTTTTCAGTTACATTTTCGTTTGCGTTAAAAGTTTTAACATTTATCAACATTGTTTAAGATTATGACTTCAGTTTATCTGTCTTTCTGTTCGTCTGCATATTGATTTTCGTTATTATTTATAAAATGCCTATAGAATGAAACTAATTTATAGTATTCAAATTCACTAAGGCATATTCTCTATTAAAAATAATATAAATAGTGCAACTGGTTTGAATACCTCTCGCAAAACATTTCTGTTGCACTACAGTCTATGAAAAATATAATTTTAAATCATATTTAAATATTTTTAAACTACGTAAAACCCAACGAAATAATTATATACTTCTAAGATACACAAGACCTCCCCCCCCCCCCCCCCCCCGTAAAATAATGTGCGGTTAGTGTAATTGACTGTTTTACAGTTGTTCTGATTCATTATGAGATATAAAGGGAAATTGTTCAATCTAAATGTTCAGTCTTGTGAGGTTTTTATTTTTACGCATTATATGATTCTTATTCAAAAATTAGTCGTCATACAGGACTACATAAAAGCAATGTTTTCTATCTAGAAATAAGGAGCTCCTTATTTCTAGATTGAAAAAATTGCTTTTAATATTGCTTTTTTTATAGATGATTTTGTGAGTCTCTACTGCTTAGCTAAAAAACAAAATTTACTTTTATGGGCTTGTTGTGTTTAAACAATGTTACAAAGGCACGTGACGGTAACACAAAAGCAATCTTTTATGGTTTTTCGTTAAAATAAGGAAAAGGGTATAGGAATAATTTGTGTGAAGTTTTTTTTTTTCCTATTCTGATTAAAAGTAAAGTGCTTTTTAAGGTGTCATCACGGAGGTAAAAAATACATTGAAGGATAAACGATGCAATATGTACATATAATTGGAAAGTGTTTATAATCCACAAGAACAGCATGATTTTCAGTTCTTGATATTCTTGGAACAATTTCGTTTCTCGAAACAATAGAGTTGAGCATAATACGAAAGACAAATAAAAACGCATCTTGTCAGGTAACCTGTTTTTACCTTAACTGGATTCGATCTTCCAAATAGTTTGCATTTCATTGGCTCTAATTCTTTGTAGAGCAACAAGTTGGTTTTTAGTTTATATTATTATTTTCATCTATGTATGTAAAAAGAAATTATTGAATTCGTGAACATTTTCGACCTCCGGTTTTTGATTGATTTACACTTTTTGAGATGTTCTGTACACAGTTTGACCATTTTTAGAAGTGACTGTATGCATTCAAAATTTTATGGACGCTGTATTTCACGAACCAATAACTGAAATTTAACATAACTTAGTATTTAGTGGGAGATTTACTTGAATTGGTGTTGATTACATTTCAGGATCAATCACTTAACAGCTGTCATTCTTATTTTCATAATTTTTAATATGGCAGTATAGGATACAATTTTGAATAAGTGTACATAACGAGAATTGTTTTTAACTTTTTAATGTGAAATACATAAAATTAAAAAAAAAAAAAAAAAAAAAAAAAAAAAAAAAAAAAAACTACATAATAGCAATAGCCAACCAGAAAAACATTTTTGTATATGTAGGGACATTGTTTTCATGCCTGAGGGAATGAAAGATTTCAATATGAGTTACTTTCGAAAAAATTATCCAACATCTTTTTAAACGAATGTTTGAACCCTAGATCTGTTACCATTTGAAACAAAGTCACCTATTTTTTTTTTTTTTAACAGAGAGAGAAAAAAAAAACTTCTATATAGCATAGAATTGATTTTCTTCGAGCATTTAGTGCTATGTTTCTCCATGATAAAAATCCTCTGCGTTTATCATAGGAAATAATTTTGAGAAATAATAATTTTAATAAATAATATGTATTATTTGCATGAATCTGTTTAGGAAAGTAAGCAAGATAGTTTTCTAGTAGCCACAACACGCAACATACTAGATTTTCTTTAAACTTTATTATTATTAAAGTTGAGAAACTTGTTAAAGAAGAAAAATATTATATTTGAATATATTCATTCCATTTCGTGTTAATTTATTTCTCAATCCATTTTCATTTAGCATGTTCCGAAGCGAGTTTTTCAAGAAATTTATTTAATGCGCAAAATTCTGAATTTTGATACATTCACGCATTTTACTTCATAAGAAATAAGATGACAGTAGAATGATTTTCTGTAACTGCATTTGAAATTGATATATCTCTCGTTTCAAATTTTTGGCTTAACTTACTTCTGTTTCCGGCCGAGTTATGGATTCGGGAAATTTGATTTATTGGGTTACAGATCAATTTCAAACGAAGTATTCGTATTCGGGCTGAATTATATCTGACCTGCCAAGATTCTAATCTGAATAATTGTAAGACTCTATACTAGACTGAACAATCCAAGAGAAACATTTAAAAATAGAAATTATTTTGGTAGATAATTTGCGAAATGAACACTTCTCTTAATGTCCGGGCCCACCAGCTGCCGACAGTTTCTGGACTCGAAGGTGGTAGACAAGAAATACCGGGTTCGATCCCCAGTCCCGCTAGTCGTCTAGCCGTTTTCAGGGTTTAATCCGAAATTTGCGTAAATACGGGGTAGGAATCCTTAGAAACAATTCCACGTAGGGCACCTCCTCCCAGGCCTAGAACACCTGTGTAATCAATTTTTAATCCTAAATACTTGTTATCCAAGCATATGAAACCAACTAGAATTGTAAGTACATAAATAAGAAAGAAAAAATAACTATTAAAATATTGGATTCGATTTTTTACCAAGCACTGCATTCTTTGTTGATATTTTTTATTTAGAAAATAATTTCGTCCCCAAACTCCCTAAAGATTTAGTGTATTTTAACAACATTGATTCTAAAGACTTTATGTATTGAATATTTTTAATTATTAAATAGTGATGAAAAGAAATAACAAATATTGATGTAGTTTGGGCAAATAGATGCACACGTTATATGTACAGATAATTAAGACTTAATTTCTTTTTAAGGTTTCAAATGTTTCGTAAGTGTTCATATTCCTGTTTTTAATATCACTATTAAGACAATTGCAATGCATATTTAATAAGTAAAATGGCGGGTTATGAATTAAGATAGCGCCTTTGCTCATTTGAAATAGGAATGACTGCGTTGTTCATACAAATACATTGATTTTAGGAAGATTTACCTTTTCTAAGTTTTAGTATTTGAATACTTCTAAAATTGAACGCATTTTAAATAGTTGTTATTTTTATTTTATTTATTTACGGTGAGAAGAGTGGGATGTTAAAATTAAAACTGTTTACAAATGAGAAAAAGAATTTTAAATGAATTTTATAATACTTTTTTTTTTCTTCTGAATGAGAAATACTTTTGAAGATGCATCTTGTAGTTAAACGGTTCAAAAAAGAAAGAAAAAAGTATTTTAATAATATTTTTACTTTCCGATAATGGAAAGAAAATATCGGAATCATGACAGTAATTCGACTTTGAGGGATGTTAAAATTAAAACTGTTTACAAATGAAAAAAAGAATTTAAAATGAATTTTATAATACTTTTTTTTCTCCGAAAGATAAATACTTTTGATGCACCTTGCAGTTCAACGGTTCAAAAAAAAAAAAAAAAAAAAAAAAAAAGTTGAATAATATTTTTACTTTCCGAACATACTATGGAAAGAAAATATTGGAATTATGACAGTAATTCGACTTTAAATTTTGGTGTTTCTATACATTTTGAGGTTTTCCTGAGTTCATATATAACCATTATTCGGAAAATCGAGTAGAGTTATTACAATTTTTTTTCTCTTTTGTAGTCAACAAAATATATAAAAATAAAAAATTATTTCAGTTTCAACAATATAATTTTCCAAGCTATCATTTAAAATAAAGAAATTTAAACATTATCGTGCTTTTTTTGTTTTTGTTTTTTCGCTATTTCATTGACTTGATTTTGAAATAAAGATTTTCGCTGTTGACACTGTTCGAGAGCAACTAAAAACTATTTCACAATCGACGTTTATTTTAATACGAATTATACGTCTTGAATGAGAAGTTCTATATATATATATATATTATTTAAAGACGAAAGGGAAAAATGGTTAAATACATAGCGAACTGAACAGTAATCTAAAAAATACAATAAAATAAATTTGACAAATATTTTCTCTTTTCTAAATATTTTTAAAAGGCTGTTATTGTGTTAAACTCGTTTTTACATTTTTTATTTTTTTTTTTTTTTGGTTATATTCGCATGTTACTGTCAATTTTTTAGTGAAGTTTAATTTTTAGTTAATACATTTGGTGCCTGTAAGCAGAGTCAAAAAATATTTTGAACCATTCTTTGAAGAAAGGGAGAAACTCTTTTCAGATTTCATAATTTCCCTTTAGAGTCCGGCATCGGGTCGAGTACCGCGGGTTACCTGTTTTTGAGGGTCGGGTACGGATTTGTCTTGTATTTATTTTTGACCCGCGGATCTCCCTGCAAAATATTTTTCTATGGAGAAAATTTGTATGTTTTCTCTTTTTTTTTTTTTTTTTTTTTGAATGAATTTAACCATTTGAATGCAAATATTAGACCTGTTCTTGCATTGTAACTTAAAACGTTAAAACAGCATGACTCATGAGTTTAATTACAAATACGAAAATATTAATATTATTACTTATTTTAATTTTAAATGTGAAAATTATTGGTCTTTCAGTGTACATTTGCTTCCTTTATTTTACTACTTTTTATATAGGAGAGGTGCTCCAGTGATTGACATGCTCCAGTAATTGACATCTATTCTGAAATAATTATTAAATAATAAAAATAATAAAATCATATATTTCACATATAAGAATTTTAACATTTTATGTCAAGCACTGGAGCATAGGGCGCTAATAACTGGTAAAATGAATAACTAGCAGTGTCACTGGAACATAGAGTGCCAATTACTGATAAAATGATAAACTAGCAGTGTCAATTAATGGAACATTGAGTGGATGTCCAAAAAAAAAAAAATTCATAATAAAATAATAATTGTTATCAAATGTATATATTTTAACATATATGTGGTTCTGAATGTCTTTCATGACGTATGTACTAACTTAAGATTTCTAAAAATATTTTCTGATGACTAGAACATAAAAAACATCAGAGATTACTTTGAAAGTGCCAATCACTGCTGCATTTACCCTATTCTCAAAATATTTGAAACAGTGGGGTTTTTTTAAGTCAGTTTAAATACACTTGAAATTTTGTTATATTATACACTGAAGTTTTGTTTATAGTTAGTGTTATATTGTTTCTTGTTACAGCGGTGGTAGTTGTTTAGTGGAGATAGCTGCAAGGAAAGGTAAATTAGCAATATTTCAAGAAGTCCAATTGCTGTCATCAAGATGCTTTTATTGAATAAATCTTCTAAAAAAAAAAAAAAAAAAAAAAAAAAAAAAATCAAGGACTAATATTTCCAAGAACTTGGTACAGAGCGTTGTAAAACGTTTAATAATGATGTACATAATTCCAGGGTTAAACGTTGAGATTGTCGCATAAGATGGGGGAGAGAGAGAATATAATTCAGTCGTTACTAAACGATGATTTGGAGCAGTTCTGAGTTTCTTACACTAGAACAGATCTGAGATGTCTGAAGAAAAAGGCCAAATTTTAGAAAAAAACAGCCAAATTATAGTGCCAAATACTTTCATTATTTCTCGGATAAAATGATATAAATATTTTGAATACGAAAGTTCGTTATTAAAAGTTATAGCCAATTATTTCGTCAATGAAATAAATCACTCAGATTAAAATCCGTTACATCATACGACTGGACTATAATTGTAATTTAGAAACTAAATTATTTCTTAATGATTTAACTGACCGGGATTTCTAAATTTAGCTATAATGAAATAACTTGTGCAATATTTTTTGACGTTGATTTTTATAAATGAGTAATTTATTTAATAAATTATACTTTGAACTGTCAATTTTGTTGAATTCAGATGGGTAAACAAAGAGTTATTTATTAAGCAGAAAGGATTTAAATTGCATCAGCTATTGCATACTTATTCAATAAACAAAGCAATAAATCTACTCTTACTTATTTGAGCATTCAGGAGCATTGTGCAACGGAAAACACATAAACTGTGATCTTTCAATAAGTGATTCTATCATATTAAAAAAAAAAAAAAAATGTGTTATTTCTTTAAATGAATTGAAAGAACAGATGTAAATAAAAGAGAGCTTCTCAGATAATTTTGAATACTTCAAGTAACTTAATTGTGAGTTAGATTTAAATTAAATGTATTTATTTAATTATTTAACTGATAATTTGATACTTAATAAATTTAGAATAAAATTAGATTTATTTGAATAATATGTAACTTCCTCACATATTTTTCGTGCAATATTGTTTGACGCTGAGAACTGTCAATTTTGTTGAATTCAGATGGGTAAACAAAGAGTTATTTAATAAGCAGAAAGGATTTAAATTGCATCAGTTATTGCATACTTCATCAATAAACAAAGCAGTAAATCTAGTCTTACTTATTTGAGCATTCAGGAGCATTGTGCAACGGAAAACACATAAACTGTGAACTTTCAATAAGTGATTCTATCATATTAAAAAAAAAAAAAAAAAAAAAAAAAAAGTGTTATTTCTTTAAATGAATTGAAAGAACAGATATAAATAAAAGTGAGCTTCTCAGATAATTTTGAATAATTTAAGTGACTTAATTGCGAATTAGATTTAAATTAAATGTATTTAATTATTTAACTGATAATTTGATACTTAAAATAAAGGTAGAACAAAATTAGATTTATTTGAATAATATGTGAGTAACTTCCTCACATATTTCACGTGCAATATTGTTTGACGCTGATTTTTATAAATGAGTAATTTATTTATTAAATTATACTTTGAACTGTCAATTTTGTTGAATTCAGATGGACAAACAAAGATTTACTCTTAAGCAGAAAGGATTTAAATTGCATCAGTTATTGCATACTTAATACAAAGCAATAAATCTACTCTTACTTATTTGAGCATTCAGGAACATTGTGCAACGGAAAACACATAAACTGCGATCTTTCAATAAGTCATTCTATCATATTAAAAGAAAATCTGGAGTGACTCCACTCGACTTTCCGAATATTTAGTAATTAACAGTTTTGTAGATAAAGTAAAGAAAAAGGAGGAGTTAAACAAACAAGAGAGAGAAAACCATAAAAGAGTGTTTGAGTATTTTTCTCCATATATTACACGATGTTTTATTTAACGCTACTGAACTTTGAGCCCATAGATCATAATGATAAAGAATTTTTCGTAGTGTCCTTGTAGAAACCTATAATTGCTAGATTCACCAAAATGCTTATAGTTAGTGCAACAGTTATTTGTAATATTCATATAAATTTTCAGCTCGATTGAATAAGGCGTTTAGATGCTATCGCACTTTTAAAAATTTGGTCCCATAGGTCATTTTTCATTGTGTACATGTAAAAAAACGCTAAATGCTAGATTCACCAAAATCTATACAGTTGCTGCAACTGTGACCTATAACATGTGTACAAGTTTTTTGCTCAGATTAATAAGGCGTTTAGACGCTATCACACTTTTAAAAATTTGGCCCCATAGACCATAATGATAAAGAATTTTTCTTTGTGTCCGTGTAAAAAAACTGTAAGTGCTAGATTCTCCAAAATCTATACATATTGAGTATCTGTAACCTATAATATGTGTATAAATTGTTTGCTCAATTGAATAAGGCGTTTAGATGCTATCGCACTTTTAAGATTTTGGTCCCATAGGCCATAATGATAAAGAATTTTTCTTTGTGTCCCTGTAAAAAAACTAAGTGCTAGATTCACCAAAATCTATAGGTTTCGTACGATGGTGGCTTACAATATGCGTACCAACTTTCAGCTTATTCGAACAAAGCGTTTAGACGCTAGCGTGCTCACTCACAGACATACATACATACATACACACACACACATACATACATCATCGCAAAAATTGTGAAAACGGACTCAGGGGACCTCGAAACGTATGGAAACATCAAAATCTCAAATTCGGATTTTTGAGATGATTACAATACTTTCCTCACTATAGTGTTCGGAAAGTAAAAATTATATTATTTCTTTAAATGAATTAAAAGAAGAAATATAAATAAAAGTGAGCTTTTCAGATAATTTTGAATACTTTAAGTAACTTAATTGTGAATTAGATTTAAATTAAATGTATTCATTTAATTATTTAACTGATAAATTTAGAATAAAATTAGATTTATTTGAATAATATTTGAGTAACTTCTTCACAGTTAGACATACATATACTTGTAATTTTTAATGCAATATTTAATTTTCTAAAAAATCTGTTCAATAATATAACTGTATTTTGTGTAATAGAATTTTAATTCAGTTTCTCATATAACATAAATTCAACGATACTTTATTGCAGGTCGCAGGATTCTTTCGCTATTCAACTTAGGAGTAGATTTTGGAAAAAGGATGTGTGGGAAAAAAAAAACTGTTTTAATTCAATTCAACTCAAATCACCATACTGTGAAACTGAAGATAGGATTTAAGCGTTAGAAAGTAGTCTACGTTAAGTAAATTAAACTAATTTTAAAATTTTTAGTTGTCAATTTTCACTAATTTTACTTTAAGTTAAAAATGGGTATCTGTAAGCGAACTTAAAACTCATTGTGACCAAATATTTGTTTTGAAAATATATTCAGTGTTCTGGCATGCCAGTGTTAAGTTACTTTTATATTTTTTAAAGTTACTAAAATATGTTCTTTTTTATCCGCTAAGAATCGTAATTTCTATAATTTTAGGCTATGAAATATAAATTATGAGATTAATAACTGAAAAAATAATCTGGTATGCCACTCGCACGACTTTCACTTAACCGGCATTTCAATACTATAAAGATAGATTGCATTTTAAGTCTTAGGATCAATATGGTAAGAAAATAAATTCCAATGTACTTTAAAGAATGATCTAAAATATGTATAGGAACAGTTTTATTTGACATATAATTCTGTGTGAGGGGGAGGGGGCTACTGCCCCCCTCAATCCTTGTTCAATTAAAGTGCCTACATATATTTTAAAAAAAAAATTATTAATTTTTATTTGAACTTGCCAATCGCATTCGAACAAAGCGTTTAGACGCTATCGTGCTCACTCATATATATACACACATACGTACATACATCACCGTAAAAATAGCAAATATGAACTTGGGTGACCTCAAAACGTGTAGATACACCAAAATCTCAAAATCGGATTTTTGTCATGATTACAATATTTTCCTTACATATGTATATTCGGAAGGTAATAAAACAGTTTTGAATTTTTTTGAATTTTAAATCGATTTAAGAAGAAATTGGTAATCGCCTTTATTACTGCTCACCTGTCTGCAGTTAAAAATTGTAAGGAATAGCTTTAAAAATAATTTTAGACAAATTATATTTATTTAATTTTTATTATTATTATTATTCGCGTATGTAATGAGAGAAAAATTGCTTTAACAGAACAATAACGATTTTTTTTTCCTGTTTTTCATTTCTAAACTGGGAATTAAAAAAAGCTGTTTTGGAATTTCACAAATTTCAGACAGATTTTGGCAGAAATCGCTAATCACCCTTGATAGATTGATAAATTTTAGACTCAAAAATGGCTAAAGTTATTCATTAATATTTCGAGATACAGCTCTTGTTGGCCGATATACACGCAAATTTAAAACATGAGTACGAAAACTTCACTTGATACTCATCTGTAACATCGAAATTATTCATTATTAGATGCACCACCAGTCACTTATGATATTTTTAAAATGATTTTATATATATATATATATATATTGCCTACGCTGAGGATTCATTTATTTATTTTACATGATTTATAACAAACAACCTTATGCTCAATATACACACAAATTAAAAAATGGTCTAGTTATGTGTATTATATTTTGTGACGTAGCTATTACAAAATAACAGTGACACCTTTCGGCTGTTATGCACACAAATTTAAACATGATTAAGAAAAATAGAGAGAGAATACATTTTATCAAAGCAGTAATGTTATATAGAAGCTAAGATATAGCCTCTACCTAAATGATGCATGCAGAATGATAGCGCCACCTTTCAAACAATATACTCCAAAATAAGATCAAGATTAATTTATTTTATACACACAAAGTTTAAAATTTTGCTGATTAACTTTTTACTTTCTCTTAACCATAAGGTAGAGAAAGTATTGCTTTGGGGTCAAATTTTCGAATGCGAGATTTTGTTACATTTACACGTTTTGGGGTTCCCTGAATACGAAAATCATGTTTTTAGCAAATGGTCTGTGTGTATGTTTGTCTGTTATCAGCATATCTCAAAAACAAATTATGGCAGAAAGTTCGAATTTGGTATTCTAAATGTGTATCACATAGGGATGCTACAGTAAGCTTTTCGTTAAGATCAAGCGAATGGTTCGTATACAGGGACAATCAAGAGAATTCTTATAGATTACGTGTATGGGAGAAATTTCAGGTAAGTAGAGTTTAACGTCTATAGACTGCACTAAACCAAATGAAACGAATATATATTTTTTGTAATAGAGATAGTTAACTGTGAAAAAAAAATTGTGTATGTAGGAGCCTCGCCTCGAGGGGAGTAAATTTTAATAATGGGTATCTTTCAAAAGAGCTCGCCAATACCTTTAAAATGAATGGTTGAATCATCGATCTGCAATAATTTAAAACGAAGTTATCGATTTTTTTTACTTTTACAAAAAAAAAACTTAGAAAAAAAAAAAAAAACTCCCCCCCCCCCCAATATTTTGAATAAAATGGACTTTTTTTTAGATATTTGGTGTTATACTACTTCTCTAATATGGAAATCGTCTGTATTATCATAATAGATAATTGTTTTTTAAATAATTTTAATAAATTATTTTTTAAAAACAGAATTATTTTTTAATAACCGAATTAAATTCTATATAAATGTAGGTGTATTGATGAAACGGGAGGGTTGAGGGGGGCAGTAGCCCCCCTCACACAGAACTAATTATCCTATAAAACTCTTCAGAAGCCTAATATGAATTGTTTAACACAGGTTTACATAACAGTACTCGTTATCTTACCTTTTAATCTGCAACCTGTATTTATAGTATTAAATTTCAGGGTAAGAGAAAATCGTGTGAGTGACACACCAGATCATTTTTTTCCTTAAAATAAAATTACACTAGATTAAATTATTTCAGCTGAGCATAAAGGCGACACCTGCCGTCAAAAATGTTGTAAGTTGCCACCAAGCAGAAGGTTTAATACGATCAGATTTTTAAAGGATCGCGAACTGGTCGCTGAAGGTGGCTAGTTGATAATAACAGATAACTATGAACGACTATAACTATATCTATTATTTTTTTAAATATAAACATGCGTGATACATCATTGGAAAGATAAAATTTTAAACTAAAAGAAAAAAGAAAAAAAAAAAAAGTAGAATTTGATTTTTTGGTCGAATTTTGCTTACCTAGTAGTCTCTTTTAAATTTGGAAGAAATTTTTATGCATGTTGCGCGACTTTCAGATTCGTTCAAGGTATTCGTGATTTTCCCAAACAACGATTAGTACAGTATTTTTTTCTTTCACGCATTTTCCTCTCAATTTCATTTTTATTTTTGTCTTGGTTAAAAAACGGTTAGTACAAAAAAAAATCAGTTATGATTGATTACTTTAACATAGACTTAAGTAAACATTTTTCAATTTCTTTTTCTAAAGCACATAAATAGATTATAATCGTTTCTATGAGACTCAAAATGACGATGAATAATGTTAAAGGATTTTGCAACTTCATTTACCATTCGCTTGCTCTTCTTTATCACTTTCATTTAAAGGTTTTATTAGAAGATTAAACTCTCCATCTCTTTCTGTTTTTCCATCTTTATCCACATCTATGAGTTCATAAAGTTCTTTTAAAAACTTTCAAAATTTGTTATTTGTAATTCCCGGAGATAATTTGTATTTTGATTTCTAATTTTCTCATCAGTTGCTGATTTTATAAATTTGGCTTTTGCAAAACGATTTTTATCACCTCGGCAGGAATGCCGTCTCATGTATAAAGAACATTCCTTAGTTATGTAAGGTTTTTAAAAGAAGAACGGAATATTTTTTTGAGAACGAGAGGAAAAATTTGCCCAGAAATAGAGGAATTTTATTTAAGAAACTTTGAGTGTTTATGCGATTAAGCGAGGTGGCGATGTAAAAAATATTTCTTTAAACGAGGAAATTTAACATTACTTCTATGGGAAAAAATTTGGTTCTATGACTTTATATTCTTATAAGCGGGGTATTCGATTATCCGTTACCCGATTAAGTGGGGACGACTGAATATTATTTTCTTCTTCAGCGCATTTTCTCTCAATTTTATTTTTATCTTTTGTCTGATTAAGTACTTTTTTTAAATCAAATTTGTTCTGGAATTTAAGAAAAAACTCTGTTCTCTCTCTTCTCTGTATTTTCCGATTACATTAGGTGTGTGTAAAAAAAAAAAAAAAAAGTCAGGTATTCATCGCTTTACGAAGATTTTATCGTGTACAGTTAGTCACTGAAATAGAAGACTGTGAAACGTGATAGTACATACTTTGTGTAGCGACGAAAACCGTATTACCAGCCTGGTTTCTTCTATGCTAAAATCTAATCTTCTTCTAATCCTTGCATGTTAATGCTACCTTAAAAAACGTAGGAGTACAATTACCTGTAATGAAGCAGGCTGGAATCGAGCCCTTTGATCTTGCTTCGTGTAGCATTTGGTCGTGTGGGTGGCTATAGCTTTCTCGCATTAAGTTTTTTAAACTTTCGGCCTGCGAGAGAAATCATTCTTCTTTTGAAATATCAAATTATCTTTCAAAAAAAGTTTCAGGCTGACTGGTTCAGTGAATTGTGTAATTCATCTTGAATTGCGAGCTGGAAAAAAGTAGTGTCAAGTAAAAATAAATAATAATAATCGCAATTGAAATCATATTTTTAAATATCTCAAAAAAGAATTTCCATATATTTCAGAAACTAATCACGACAAAAATCTAAAAAAATACTTTGAACTGCATTTCAACTATGATTGTTGTTATTTCTTTTCTTTTTTCTTTTTATGTAGAAGTTTGTTTAGTTCAGAATCCTGTAATCCGTCATTTGCTTTTCTCCGAAAGTTTATTAAAATAAAACTAAAATCTTTTATGCAGTTTGGAAAATCACAATTTTTGATTACTGAATTTAGGGTACTGGTTATGTTGAGATGGTATTGGTACATTAACTAGGGTTGAACAAGAGATCTAAGTGCGGGTGGAAAGACCTTCGTGGGGTGGGGTCAAGGGTGCAAGCCCATATTTATGCAAGTTTCAGAGAAAACCACAGAAAACTATGAACGGCTAAGTCTCGAGATGGATCTGGGTTCGAACTCGATATATTCTGTCTACAAACTTTCTGAACCTGTCGATTACTGGTAGGCATTTAAGTTGATAATATTTTACTAAAAATTTATGTAAGTCTGCAATAAAAACGCAATATTTAAAAACTCGGCGAAGTTTAAATCTTCAAGAGACTAAATAGATAACTAAAAACTCTAAAATAAACTAAAACAGGATCAGACAAATGTTTTTATCCATCTCTCAAATCAGACGACAAATTGACAATCATGTATATTTTAGCGTTGTCTGTACTAACAGATTATTGTTCAAATACACATGACAAACTAAGGAAAGAAGTAAAATTAATAATATTTAATTAATGAAAAGTTTAATGTAAAAATATTTTCATTTATTAATATTAATTAATGAAACAAAATAACAAATAGTAATCAAAGTATAAAGAATAGTTTAAATGTAATCGATATAGATTCTTTTTTAATTTAAATACTCATTTTGTTGTGATATAGCAATTACTACCATTTAAGATAATTCTTTAAATAAATTTGAATTCCCAATTCTGGCTTGGATGCTCGGTTTTTTTCTTTCTTTCTTTTTTTTTTTTTTTTTTTTTGTATTTATTGTAACTGTGGATTTTCATATGTCCATCTTTGCAAGAACAACTGACTATACTTTTGCTATTAAATCTAACCGAACATTTTCTGAAAAAATGCTATTCTGTATTACTTACTCGAATGTAAACAAAATATTAAAAGCGTGCATTTATTCTGTAAGTACAATTTTTTGGTTATAGAGTTTTCTCCCTACATATTACAAAATATAAAATTTCTAAAACCCTTCCCTGAGACAAAAACAAACATAACACATCGTTCAATAAGTCCCAGGACTAATCACCAGGTAGCGTCGCAAATGAAATATTTCTGTGTGGGTAAAATAAACCTAATTTTCAAAAGATACACGTTAAAGTTTCATGATATTTTGATCGTTTGTTGCCGAGATATCAAAGTTTTAAATGTTACTTTGATGTTTTCAAAATGAGGGACAAAGCTGAATTTCATGAGTTGAATAATCATTGCTTTGTGATAGGCAAAAATATTGTTGAAATTTAGCAGTGCCTTAACAGTTTCAACAGTATTTTTGTATATAGTCTATAATCAATATGCACTATAAATAATATTGTGTGCTTAAATTTAGTCTTACTTGAAAAACATCTAACACAAAAGAAATTACAATTCCAGCAATTTTCAAGTATAACCGCAATATATCCAAATACTTTGGATAGCCTTGTAAATGAATGATGAATGGTTTCCATACAACAATCCTTACAAAACATGCTTTTATGCATGTTATAAATTTTGTTGTTTCCGTTTTGTTTAAGTCAGCCTGTAGATGTTACATTGTACTTACCAGAAATTTTCCCCATAGAAATATTGTATTTGAATTCTCTTGGATGTCCCTGTACACGAACCATTTGCTTGATCTCAACGAAAAGTTTAGTGTAGTATCCCTACGTGATACACATTTAGAATACCGAATTCGGTCTTTCTGCTATAATTTGTTTTTGAGATATGCTGATAACAGACAGACATGCGCAGACCAACCGCTAAAAACAAGATTTTGGATTCAGGTCACCTCAAAACGTGTAAATATAACAAAAACTCTATTTCGAAAATTTGACTCAAAGCAATACTTTCTTTTGGAAAAGTAAAGTAGAGCGCCGATTATCCGAACACATCGGGACAGACCCTAGTTCGGATAAGAAAAAGTTCGGATAATTGGACAGACAATTTAAGGATATTGTGACAATAAAAAAACCCTTCATACTTTATCCAGGCTTAGGACTGGCAGCACCAATTTGTGCTGGCCTGTTTAAAAATAAAAATTTATTGAACTAAATAACAAATATCATAACTTAAACAAATATCATAAATGTTATTTTGAAGTTGTCTGATATATTTATGATCATCAAAATGGACGTTCATGCTCAATTTTGCCTTATTCTACCATGTTAAGTAAATTCCAAATAACTTACGAAATTTTTAAATTAAAAAATTCATAGTCAGGGATGTTTATGCCACTATCTTATATAATATTTTAAAATATTATTATGATCATTTACGTTTATTTATTTCTTTTTTTAACTCTAGAGATTATATTTTAATTATAATTTAAGCAAAAAAGCCTTTGATGGCTGCTTGCCTCAAAAAAGACATTATTTTCAATGCTGCCATATCTCGAATTCTTCTTAGACATGTTAATTGAATAGGGTCTGCATCGTTCTGCCGTTCGGGTCATTTCATAGCTGTTTTCAAACATTCAAAGGCGAGAAATAGGCTTTTCGGATAATTGAAAGTTCGGATAATTAAATATAAATAGAGAAATAAACTTCGGATAATTGGAAGTTCGGTAAATTGGAGTTCGGATAATCGACGCTATACTGTGAAAAAAAAAAAAAAAAAAAAAAAAAAAAAAGAGTACAGGGTGTGAACTACATGTAGGTTCATAATTGCATCCTACACTAGTATATATTAAACTAATATTTAACTGTTAAAAATATTTATTATTAATAAATGATTATTTTAAAATGCAACTAATATTTTCTTTCCCTGTTTGAATAATGCTTAAAAACTGTGTTTAGCACTGTATTTTCTTAACCGGCCCTCACTGTTTTATCATTTCTTTTTGTTTCTTATATAACACACTAAAGAAATTTTAATTATTTAAAAAAGATAAGGATAGTTTAGGAATTTGTTGAACTCTAATAGATTATTTAATATTTTAGGGGAAATTTTTAATATTTTTCCATACCTTATATATATATATATATATATATATATATATATATATATATATATATATATATATATATATATTATTTCGGAAAAATACAATAAAGTTAATCTATCTCATTATAGCTAAATATATATATATATAGATTTAATGTTAAATTTAAAAAAAAAATGCATAATTTAGAAAAAATAATTTAAGCAGGTTTTTATTAGAATATGACAAGTTATTAAAATTTCTTTCTCTTTACGGTTATTATTTTGTCAGTTATATGAATAGCTTGAATAGCACCGTAATCAAATTATAGTTGCGTCTCTCGATTGTACTGGAAGATGAAAGGAAAAGCAAAACATTGAGATAAGTTTATTTGGCGCTGCATGAAAAGACCCCTGAGGAACTTGGATTGTAATAATTGCATTTGAATAATAAATAATTAAGAAAAAGGAGTTCTTGATTTTCCTTTTAGGCGGAAGAATCGAAACGGACTGGTTTTCTACGTAGTTTGCAAAAGACGCTAATTTTACATGCTATTCAGAATAATAAACAAGGATAAATTTTAATTAAAAAGAAAAAATAATTTTTTTAAAGTTTTGAAAGAATTTCTTATTTTAACGACCTAAAGTTTAAAGACCAAAGAGAAAAGTTTTATTTTGGGAATTAAATAAATGGGTGAGCGTGTTACTCAGGTTTAAAAAAAAAAAAAAGAAAGAAAGAAAAGAAAACGAGAATTTTTTCTTTTTTCTAAAAGTTTCATGAATATCAACTACATCTTTTTAGATTAGAATATTATAATTTTTGCTCTTGATGGTTATTTATGTAATTCCAGTAAATCAGAACTACTTGAAATGAATTATTCAAATAAATTTCTACTTTTTCATTAAAATAAAGTGATATGAAATACAATCGGATTAAAAGAGCCTTTTTTTTTCTTTCTTTCTTTTTAGTACGACAGGACTTTTACTTTCAAAAATTTCACGTCATTATCTTTTGCTGAGTTTCATTTTGAAAATGTGCCAGGACTTTCGCTATTCAAAGCTTACGTTAATCAACAAATGGCTTCAAAAATTCGTGCACTTATTATTTGGGACAAAATCTAGCTAACGCTTTAGTTTTTAGCTCAATCGGATAATTGGTTCAAAAGATATTAAATAAAAATTCCATTTTAACTTTAAAATTATTAAAAAGAAAAACCAGTTGATTAAAAAATAATAATAATAATAAATTTAAAAAAAAACTTTATATATCCAAAAAAAAAAAAAAAAAAAATCTAAAAAATACTTTGAATTGCATTTCAGCTATAATTGTTATTTCTTTTCTTTTTATGTAAAATTTTGATTAGTTCAGAATCCTGGAATCCGTTATTTGCTTTATTCTGATAGTTTATTCAGATAAAACTTGTATACAGTTTGGAAAATGAAATTTTTTGATTACTGAGTTTAGGGTACTGCTTATGTTGGGATAGTATTGGTACATTAACGGCCCTCTTTACTCACCGTCGCCGGAAGCCAGAGCCAATGTTATTCTATGGGGAAATTTTCTTTACAAATAACTAATACATATTTTTAAATTCTGTTTTCACATTCAGAAAATTCCCAACTGTTAAATTAACGGACCTTTTTTAAAAATGTATTTTTTTTTCATTTTTAATATTTTATTTCGAAATTGCAAAATTAAAAAAATTCACATATTGAAAATTCGTATTTTGCAGCTTCAAAATAAAATGTAAAAAATTAAAAAAATAATTTTTTAGAAAAGGTGCGTCAATTTAACAGCTGGGAATTTTCAGAATGTGAAAACAGAATTTAAAAATATGTATTAGTTAATAAGTTATTTGTAAAGAAAAATTTCCCATAGAGTAACATTAGCTTCGGCTTCCGGTGAGTGAAGAGGGCCCTTAAGTGGGATCGATTGTCTACAGCAAGAGATCTAAGTGTGGGGGGAAAGGCCTCCGTGGGGTCAAGGGTGCAAGCCCATATTTATTCAAGTTTCAGAGAAAACCACAGAAAACTTCGAATGGCTAAGCCTCGAGCTGGATCTGGATTAAAACTCGATATCTTCTGTCTACAAACTTTCTGAACCTGTCGATTACCAGTGGGCGTTTATTATGCTAATATCTTACTAAAAATTTGTGTAGGTCTGCAATAAAAACGTAATATTTAAAAACTCAGCGGAGTTTAAATCTTCAAGAGACTAAATAAATAACTAAAAATTCTAAAATAAACTAAAACATGATCAGACAAAAGTTTTAATCCATCTCTCATATCAAAAGACAAATTGACAATCATGTATATTTTAACGTTGTCTGTAATAACAGATTATAATTAAAATATACATACATGACAAATTAAGCAAAGAAGTGAAATTTATAATATTAATGAAAAGTTTAATTTAAAAATAGTTTAATTTATTAATAATATTAATTAATGAAACAAAATAGCAAATAGTAATTAATGTATAAAGAATAGTTTAAATGCAATCGATACATTTTTTTTAATTTAATTACTTTTTTTTTTAAAGTGATATCGCAATTACTACCATTTAAGATAATATTCTTCAGAAAAATATGAATTCCTAATTCTGGGTTGGATGTTCATTCTTTTTTTTTTTTTCATTCATTTTGGCTGTAGATTTTCATATGTCCATCTTTGCAAGAAAAACTGAATATACTTTTGCTATTAAATCTAACCGAAAATTTTCTGAAAAATGCTACTCTGTATTACTTACTCGAATGTAAACAAAATATTAAAAAGCGTGCATTTATTATGTAAGCACAATTTTTCGGTTATAGAGCTTCTCCCTACATATTACAAAATATAAAATTTTGAAAACCCTTCCCTGAGACAAAGATAAAGATATAGCGAGTTTTTGTCCTTATTTTACTTTTTTATCGGAATATCAAATGAAATATAGCATATCCATTGAGATTAGTAATCATGTAATTGCTTTTACTTATTTAATTACTTTTTATTCTTATTCCCTTTAAAAAAACAAAGAAAAAACTGTTTTAATAAGTCTTATTCTAAGTTTACGCCCTTATTAGAACTGTATTGCCAAATGCAATTTAACATTATTATTGATAGACCAAAAGCGCATCTTTATTGATTTGAAATTTTTAAAAGCAGTTCTTCTTCAGAGCGTAAAATTATGAAAAATAGAATTGAATTCGGCATTTTATTTTCTGTGTCCATTTCAAAAACTTCAAAAATTTTTAAATTTGTCAAATTTATTGTAATAAAATACTAAATCTTATACTATTAAGTGAGCAATATTTGTATATTTCACTGTTCTCGAAAACGGTAGCTCGGACAGTCACGAGATTTAACACAAAGGTGCCCCCCCCGAAGGGTCATTGTGCACATCGAAGTCAGATTTTCGAATTTTTGATTAGTTTTTTCTTAATTAATTAAAACTAGTATCGCCCAGTGGTCGAAACTCGACCATTTTTTTTGCAAAGCGAGGCAAAGCAAAGTTATTGCCTTGTCCAATTGCAACACAGCTGCGGCAATTGTTTGCCAATATTCACTCTAACTGAATCAGCAGAGTTTTACTTAATATAACTATTTCTCTTTGTAGACGTTAGCCTTTCCTCAAATGAGAGAAAATCGCAACGTGAAAACGCCCCTTGTTGTGTGATACAGCCCAGACGCTAATAGGTACCATGTCAGACCAAGGTCCAACCAAGTATCAAATTCTGTTAAATTAATTCGATTGGTTCATAAAGTACAGTGTTTGAACAAAAAAAAAAAAATATTTTTTAAAAATGGTCGAATTGAGTTCGGGAAATTTCAAAACGTGTAACTTTATCGAAAACCGAAAATCTAAAACATTTCTGAATCTTATATTTTCTACTTATATATGCAGAGGAAAGAATAATAAATCCAATTTAAAAAATAAAAATAAGTAGTCAATTTCACTTAATTAAAATGCAAGGAAATCTCAAAACGTGTAAATTCATCGAAAACCGGAAATCAAAAGTTTTTATTAATCTTCTACTTGCTTCTTCTACCTACAAAAGCTAGCAATAAAGACACTTTTTTTAAAAATAAGTAGCCAATTTCAGTTAATTGAAACGTAAAGAAAGCTCAAAACATGTAAATTCAGCAAAAAACGGAAATCGGAATTTTTTCCGTATCGTCTACTTATACATGCAGCAGTTAGTAACAAATCCATTTTCCTTTTATTTAGTATATTAGTTCAATATTTATTGTTTAAATATCACCCTTTGAAATGAAATGTTTATGTTTACATTCGAAACTGGAAGTTTGCCATTTTTTTTTCTGGAGTTTTGTGATTTTAAATTAAAATTTTATCAATTTTAAAGAAAAAATAACTCAATCAAACACATGTAGACAGTAACTTATATATAACTATCCGCGTTTGTAATGATCGATAGACGGCGCTTTGTGAACACTGCAGTTGTTAGTAAACATTAGCCACGTGTGTTCCAATAGTGTTCTTGTTATTCTACTTAATATTCGTACTATAATTTCTCCGCCATTACATTATGGAAAATTGATTGCTTTTGGAAAAAATACTTCAGTTTATTCAAAGTTCGATTCGGAAGTAGATTTTAAATGAAGTTGAACAAATATTAGTTTCAAATCATCTGATTAATTCTTTACTTCCATTAGCCGAAGCAACTGAAATTTTAAATTCGTCATTTGGAAATAAATGGAAGCTCAATTCTGGATTTCTTGATGCTTTGGATTTACACTGTGGCACACAAAAGTATGTGTTATCTTTTTTACCGTATTTATTCATTTTTATTCAATAAATATATGTGAAACTAAACATCGGCTAGCAATGGCGGCTATATGGAATTCGAATTAAACCATGTTTATTGTAATTTCACCGTAGCCCACCAGAGGGCGAGCATTTCATTACAATCGCGGATACCCAAATATCGGAATTAAAATCGGCAGATAATTTCCGTTATTTTTTAATAATTTTTTACAAAAAACTCAATGGACAATTAACATAGAAAATGTTTTACATGACTCCATGGACAGACAGTGACGTCATCACTTCGCTTGCGTATAGTGATGCTACATTATACAAATTACTGTGTCTATTGTTTTATTTGAGCTTTATGAAATTGCCAGATTTAACAACTTTCTACTTTTAGGTATTTTTTAATGTAAAGGAATACGTGTATAAAAGGGAAAAATGGGGGAAAATGCATAAAAAATAAATGCATTTTTAAATACCTTCTTGGCATCGTAAGAAAATAATATTTGTATTCGCACCTTCCGGCTAAGCGACTAACCATACCTTTCGAATGATACCATTTTCAACCCTCTACTCCCATAATTAATATGTTAAAAAGGGACAACAAATTTTATGCTTGCGTATTAATATATCGATGTGAAAATAATAACCTTCTTAATTTCTGATAAATAAGCCATTTAAATTTTAACATTTTATCCATGATTTAATTGTTGCCAATTTTTTTCCGACAAAATAATAATAATAATAATAATAATAATAAAAAGTACATTTATTTAAAATGAGGAAAATAAATCAGAAAGATTAGAAAATAAATTAGAAATATCAGTCGCATCGTTACAAATAAGATACCAAATGAAAGGGAAAATTTTTGTAAATCCGATGCATTAAACAGCTTATCAATCGGATGATTAGTTTTTTCTTAATTAATTAAAATGTGAAAATAATAACCTTCTGATTTCTGATAAATAAGCCATTTAAATTTTAAAATTTTATCCATAATTTAATTGTTGCCATTTTTTTTCCGACAAAATAATAATAATTGAAAAAAAAAAAAAAAAAAAAAACGTACATTTATTTAAAATGAGGAAAATAAATCAGAAAGATTAGAAAATAAATTAGAAATATCAGTCGCACCGTTACAAATAAGATAGCAAATGAAAGGGAAATTTTTTGTAAATCCGATGCATTTAAACAGCTTATCAATCGGACAATTAGATTTTTTTTAAATTAACTAAAGTATGAATTTTAGGTGGCAACAGCAGAAGATTGTATGGAAACCGTTAGGAGAAAAAAAATGAAAAATCTGCTTCACATTAAGTCACATGGTTTTTAAGTGGGATTAAAAATTGCAGTTTTCAAATTTTTTTAAATTTTCTCTCACGAACAAAAAAATATAATATACAGCCTGTACCCCACAAGACCAACTTGCATTTCAAATTTCATCAATTATTTTGGTTAATAAACAAAAGTTATTATTATTTTTTTCAAATTAAGTTTTATTCTATCTTCGAAAAGATTTATGTGATCACGGATATAATATATATCCGCGTTTGTAATGATCGATAGACGGCGCTTTGTGAACACTGCAGTTGTTAGTAAACATTAGCCACGTGTGTTCCAATAGTGTTCTTGTTATTCTACTTAATATTCGTACTATAATTTCTCCGCCATTACATTATGGAAAATTGATTGCTTTTGGAAAAAATACTTCAGTTTATTCAAAGTTCGATTCGGAAGTAGATTTTAAATGAAGTTGAACAAATATTAGTTTCAAATCATCTGATTAATTCTTTACTTCCATTAGCCGAAGCAACTGAAATTTTAAATTCGTCATTTGGAAATAAATGGAAGCTCAATTCTGGATTTCTTGATGCTTTGGATTTACACTGTGGCACACAAAAGTATGTGTTATCTTTTTTACCGTATTTATTCATTTTTATTCAATAAATATATGTGAAACTAAACATCGGCTAGCAATGGCGGCTATATGGAATTCGAATTAAACCATGTTTATTGTAATTTCACCGTAGCCCACCAGAGGGCGAGCATTTCATTACAATCGCGGATAGATCTATCATCCCCATATTATCGTGCAAAGATTTTTGATGCCGAAAAAAAAGCTTTGGTATCAGCCATTAAGTGGTATTGAAGGAAAAAAGGAAAAAAAAAAAAAAAAAATGAATTTGAAACTATATCTGGAGCTTTTCATTCACCTTTAGTAAATAAATTATTCATGAATTTTATTTGCTAAAACATTCGTGTGTATTCACTCGGGGAAAGACTGCCATATTTTGGTAAAATCGCCGTCTTTTCCCGAATGAAAAGAAATCACTTTTTTCTCCCCAATGATCAATCTATATATTATTACTATACCTATGTATGTGATACGATACATTAATAATTTGGGTTTTAAAAGTTTTTTTTAAATAGATTATTTAAACTCTATGAACCATATTTTTATTTTATCAGTTTCGTTAACAGATCCTGCTGGGCGATTTTTTAAATTTTGGTGTTGAAGTACACCGAACGTTTTTCGACAAGAAGTTTAATATAGCAACAGCCATTTTAATCTAAGTAGCGCATCAAATATATAAAAAACATAAATTATTTATTTTTACACAAAATTTACAGAACAAATGCAGTTTTAAAGATAGGAAATTTATTTCAACAAGCACTATTTTAAACCTAAAAACCATTAAAAATATAAGCAGAATATAAAAGATTCTTATGTATAAACAAAAAAGAGTCTGATAAAATTATTAGCAAAATAGTCTTCCCCTTTTCATACAAAAAAAAAAAAAAAAAAAAAAAAAAATTCCATCGCTAATATGGCGACAAAAATTCAAAAGCCGCCAATGGAGCGACATAATAAAGTTGTGTAACACGATAATGTTTACCTATTTATTTATTTTTTTATATAATAATCACTATGCTAATTTATCATACAAACAAATGAGCCTCTGTGTGTGACTGCACTTGCACGCTGTCGAACAGAAATATTTGAAAAATTCAAATTAATATTTAAATAAATAAATAAAAATATGTTTAATGGGAAATATATATAACCATAAAAAGATTAGTTGTCTAAAATACGGCAGAAATAGCGTTCACAGCATATTGTTACAAGGGATTAAGTCTTATTGTTACAATGGATTAAGTCTAAAATGGTGACAAAAATTCAAAAGCCGCCAAAGAGAACTATATTAAGGCTGTACTATCAGGTTTACAACCCATGAATTATATATAAACACAAAAAATTGTCTCATGCGACAGACGTAGCCAGTCACAGCATATTGTAATATTTGGCGTGAAATTGCTGTCATTTAATGGTTGATTGGATAAACAAAATAAACATATGAAATAACGTAAAAGCAAATATTATGTTGTCTAAACCCAGTTACATTTGAGTCCAGTCCGAGTTACATGTGAACAACACGTATAGTGTTGTTCACATGTAACTGGGATTCAAATATAAAAGGGAAACTCCAGTTTTTTCGATACTATCTATTTCGAAACTGTTATATAATAAGCCCCTAAATGGAACAAGCGTCTGCGTCTTAATCAGCAACTTTTACTCCCAAAACCATACTCCCGGCAGTCTTGCTCTCAAATTGCGCGCATCTAGTTCTGCGCATACAGACGGCAAGTGATACTCCTCGCTCAGTGAAAGACTCCCGTCCGTTGCTCGTTTTGTTTTCGTAAAAGTCCATTTAAAAGGGCATATTGCGTGCTTCCTGCCTGTGTAAAGGGCTTTTTGAACAGGAAAAAATATATATATATATATATATATATATATATTCATATGTAAATTTCTTCTTTGACAAAAGTTTTTTGTTTCATCATAATATGGGTGCATTTATTTATAGTGTAAAATAAATTTAAAAAAAAAAATCAATGATAGTGGATTTAAAACAGGTTTATTATTTAAGAAGATAAACATTGCTTATTATTTACTTTTGTAATTGCAGCATAGGCTATTTATTTTATTGTAAAATTTTTATGTAGCTTTTAAAGATGCAAATTGCAGAGAAAAAGAATTTTTAATCGATGACAAACTTAAACGATTTAATATATTTTCCAAAGTTTTAAAGATTATTTTTAAAAATATCCTTGTTTATAATACACTTTTTTGTATGTCATACTATGTATTTTTATTTAAAATTAAATAAAAAGTTACTTTGCTTAAATAAATGTATAGCAAGGATATATATGCATCTACAAGCATTTTGAAGAAAAGCATTTTTCTTTTTGCTAAGTGTCAAAGAATTTCAGCAATACTGCTTAGAGTTTCTGTCTCTTCATTCATTCATTTTATTTTTATTCATTTTATTATTATTATTATTATTTGTAAGAAAGATTTTCCAGGAAATAAATATATTTTATATAAAACTAAGATACTTCATTACTCAGTGCAAATACCTAATTTAGTCTTTATAATTCATTTTTACAGAGTCACATAAAATCATTCAAATTTATTGCTATTGCAGAATTATTATAATACATTAATTTTTTTTAAAAAAGCTCATATTTTAATTCATTCTATGAAAATATATGCAATTTTCACAACTATTTATACGACTTATAATTAATATCCCTATCAACTATTCATTTAATTTTGGTTTTTAAAAATTAGAAACTATTATGTTATGAATTTTCACTTAATCTGGAAGCAGTTTTTAGTTATAATTATTTGAACATTTTATTTATTTATTTTTGCTTCTTTTTTATTTTAGTGCAATATATACCCTTTCTTGGATATTAAGTGGGACCATGTGAAATAAGGCTACCATTTGAAAATGTATCAACACGATGAATTTTGAAATTTTTAATTAATTCGAACTAAAGTTAGACAGAGAATTTATCATATAAATATTTTTTTTATGAGTTCACTTCGCAACTTGTTCATCTATTTTGATTACAAGTTGTGACAACTTGAAAATGTGCCATCATGATAACTTTTGAAATACTAAACTGATTTAAACCAAAGTTGGATTATGAACTTATGGCTCAAATATTTAGGATAAATTCACTGGTCAACTTGCTCTACTGTTTTGTTATCAAGTGGCGACCACTTGAAAATTTGTGCAGTGGACTTATCATTCAATTATCTTAGCTAAGTTTGCTAGGCATCTCACTTTGCTCTTTTATTTCCAAGTAGCAGCCACTTGAAAATTTATTATCATGATAACTTTTGAAATACTCAATTCGAACCAAAGTTTGACTGTGGACTTATCAAGTATCATAAATGATTTTGCTGGGCAAGATGCTCTGCAAATTTGTGTCCAAGTTGCAAACACTGAATGTTGACACTTGATTAATTTTTTTTTTTTTTCAGAATAACTTTAAAATACTGAATTTATTCAAACCAAAGTTGGACAGTGGATTTATCTTACAGATATCTTGCATTAGTTAACTGAGCAGTGTGCTCCATTATTTTGTTTCCGAGTGGTGGCTTTAGTCAGCATGATAACTTTTGAAATACTGAATTAATATGAAATAAATTTGTTGAGTAGGCTCATCTCACAAATGTATTTGATATGTTTGTTTGCCTGATTGATATGCATTTAAAATTGACAAAAAAAAAGGGTATTTATGAACCGATTTGCTTAAAACTCCATATGTATATAGCCCTCATCAATATATTCCCACCATGCCCATTACAAATTTTAGCTGTCATTTTGTTTCAAAATGGTGGCTTCATGATAAGAAAAAAGGAATCAACCTACCCTTTCAAAAGAGCTGGAAGGATTTTTAATTTTTGAGAATTTTAAGATTTGTAAATCTTTGGAATGAAAACGTAATTTAAAAATCTTACTTTGGCACTTTGTAATGAATATTGATTAAGAAAAGAAATCTGGTAATTAGAAGTATTATATGAAATTGTGAATGCATTAAAAAATTTATAAAGTTTCTTATTTACTTTTAGCTCAGCTAAGAGTAAATAATATATTTTAATACTGCTTAATAATTAATTATTCTTATTTTCTTGTTGGTTATTGCAAAATATTTTGTTGAACTGACTTACATATTCTCAAAGGCAGATTTAAGTTAGATTGTGCCCTGGGCTCATTTGTCTATGGACTCCCCCCCCCCCCCCCCCCATATTTTTAAAAAATATTATGCATACGCATTGTAATTATAATAATCAATATAATATAACTAACGAAAAGTATAATTCTCTGATTTATAATTCGGGGCAACATTACATATAATAATTTGCTCGTAATAATAAATTAAGAAAATATAGTTGAGTGCTACTTATTTTGTTTCTCCTATGAATATGCGATTTAGAAGGTGGAATTAAATTTTTTATGTAATTACTAACAAATAGACAAATATCACTTTTATATTTTCAATGAATAATATAAATTATTTTGTTTCATAAATAGATAAGCTGCTGTGCTTCATGATATCTTTTACAGCTTCCTGTTCGATAATTTCTATTTAAGTGAGAAGTTTGTTTTCGAAGTCAATGGTAGGGTTAAAGTAAATTTCGGATAATATATCAAAATGTGTTTAATGATATAGTGCTCTAGAAATATATCGAAAAATTTATTATGTATAGAATATGACAGCTTTAAAATTATTATTGCAAAACTAACTATGAAGCAACAGTAGTATAAACAAAAAATTGATAAATGGGATGAGGGGGTGCTGAATATATTTACTTACTGTCTAATTTGGGTTTAAACCAAATTTAAAATTTCATTAACAAAATGTAAAAATATAAGTAGGGCTTATAAATAATCAATTTGCACACCATTAAAGATGCCTCTGTATATTTCATTGTTAGGAACATAGTTCTTTTAAAGATTTATCATCTCACATACATAACTATGTTTTTCTCTCCTTTAAATATGAAATGGAATGGTAAAATAATTGTTTTTCCATTGAAAAAAGTCTTATTCAAGTACAATACTAGCCCACTGTACTGCATACATATATATATATTTATTTATATATTTTAATATTGTTGAATTTTAAGTAATTTGAACATTTCAACTATGATTTAGTTTTTTTTTTTTTTTTAAGACTTTTTACTTTCTTCTATCTTCAATAGAAGAAAGTATTGGATTCGTAAAAATTTTCGATTTCGGGTTTTTGATGGATTTACACGTTTTGAGAGCTGTAGAACACGATTTTAACATTTTTAGAAAATGTCTGTCTGTCTGTGTGTGTGTGACAAAATTTTGTGGCAACTGTATCTCTGGAACTACTGCACAGAATTTCATACAAATTGGTATGTAGTTGCACCTTGACATAAATTAGTGCCTATCAACTTTTGATAAAAATCGTCTTATAGGTTGCGTTGCCATCCCGCTTTTTCTAAATTTTTAACAGGGTGATATAGGGCAAAAATTTTCAAGATGGGTATCTTTCGAAAGGTCTCGTCAGTACCTTTAAAACGAATGGTTGAACTATAAATCTGTGATAATTTAAAACAAAGTTATCGATTTTTTTTACTTTTTACGAAAAAAAACTTAGAAAAAAATTTTTTTTTTCTCCCCTTAATTTTATCAAACTCTCACGGTTTCCGTGTTCTGACAAACTTAAACTAATTTTTGCTTTTTTCCCCTAATTTTGTCAAAGTCCTACGGTTTCCGTGTCTTGACAAACTTTAACATATTTTTGCATTTTTCCCCTAATTTTGTCAAAGTCCCACGGTTTCCGTGTTTTGACAAACTTTGACAAAATTTTGGGTAAAATGTGAAAATTATTCTAAGTTTGTCAAAACACGGAAACCGTGGGACTTTGACAAAATTAGGGGGGAAAAGCAAAAATTAGTTTAAGTTTGTCAGAACACGGAAACCGTGGCAGTTTGATAGAATTAAGGGAAGAGAAAAAAAAAAAAAAAGGGACTTTGACAAAATTTTGGGTAAAATGTGAAAATTTGATAAAGTCCCACTTTTTTTTTTTTCCCCTCTCCCCTTAATTCTATACTTTTTTTTTTTTTTTTTTATTGTTACTGAGTGAATTTGTATAGGAAAAGATAGAAGAAAGTTTCGTGGTGGCCACAACATACTAGTTTAATAAAAGGTTTTTCCATTAAACAATCCAGTACTCATACTGAAATGCTTAAAAAAAATGATAACTTATTATTTTGCCGTCTTTCATTGAGAGCGGGGACGGGGAGTATCACTTGCCGTCTGTCTGCGCAGGATTAGATGCGCACTAGTGGGGAGTAAAAGTTGCTGATTAAGACGTAGACGCTTGTCTAAATGGAAGCTCATTGGTAAACTATTGTCGCAGGTAATAGGGACAAGCGCCCGAGTTGCAGTGGGTGACCAAATCGCTGCCGAATGCAGCAGGGACCTGGAGCGAGCTTTTGAACAATTTCAGTAATTTATTTTATTTTATTTTTATAAAGCTATATAGAAAAGAGTTTCCTTTAAATTTAGTGGCCAGCGAAGCGGGCAAAGCCTGCTAGTATTTATAATTTTTGAAAATATATTTTTAAATTAACATTTTAAATAACTGATTTATTTATTTATTTTTAGAAATGAAAATAATAGTTTTTTCCTATCTTATCTCGAGAAACACTCATTCTATTGACATCACCACAAAAGATAACTTGCTGATAATAATTTTAATAGTCATATTACTAGATTAACTATTTAAAACGCATACTGGAAATTTTTTGATAAGTTATCGATGACTAATAAGTTAAGTCCTTACGTCTTGTTTTTAAAATGAAGTCTTCACTAAAATTTTTTAACTGTTATTATCTTTTTGTATTAATCATGTTTTAATTAAAGGCTAGTAATGCAGAATAGAAATTAAAAAATAATAATAAAAATAAAAAAAAAATAAAAATAAAAACTTCAATGGACATAGAAAGTATTGGATTCCTGAAATTTTTCGACCTCCACTTTTTGCCGTATTTACACATTTTGAGATGTCCTGAATACGACTATTTTTAGAAATCGTCTGTGTGAAAATACAATTTTTTGAACGCAACATCTCAGGAACCAATAGACTGAATTAGCCGGAACTTTAGATTTATGTTTAGACTTTGGCAGATTAAAAATCGGGATATATCGCCCAACAGATGGTGTTTTCATATGCTGTAATCCCCCCTTTGTTTAAGGCCAGGCTATATATCAGCTTCTGTACAGCATAAGTACACAAAACATGATAGATATGAGGGCCGAGTGGAAATATATGTTTGGACGTATATCGGTCTGAAAGTGGTTCTGCAATGTTACCCCTTTTACGGTAGGTAATATCTCAGCTTCTAATGATATGTAAAGGCACCGAACTTGGTATGTGACATGGGTATATTATTAAAAAGAAAAGAAAAAAAAAAAACTAATACTTCTAGTTCGCAGGCAGGGTTAGGCTATATCTCAGCTTTTATGATATATACGTGCTCCAAACTTGGTGTGTAAAATAGATACTGTTAAAATTTATGCTGATTTAGTTTGAGTGTGTATCGGACGACCAGCGGCATCGCTGTTTATTTTCTGCTGTTTTCTCAGATGGTTAGATCTCTGTATCTATTGATTAAAATTACCCCAAACTTCATATGTTAATTTTTTATTGTTAGAAACTTAATATACCTTTATTCACTTCCAGAAAAGGATTTGTCAAAATAATGCTTCATTTTGAAAAATCAATGCATTTTATTTCGATGTATTAATTTAAAAATAAGTAATATGCACATTAACTTCTCCTGTGCATAAGTAATATGCACATTAACAACATTATTTTATGCACATTAAGTAATATGCATTAAACAGCATAAATGGCTAATTTCTGCAAGAAACACTGCTATAATAAAGATGTGCTTTGAAAAAAAAAAAAAAAAAAAAAAACTAGTATGTTGTGCTCACTACATGACTTTCTTCTATTTTCCCGTACAAATTGACTCATTAAAAATAATTATTTATTAAAATTGATGCAGACGATTTTCATTCAAGATAAGTATAACACTAAATGTCCAAAGAAAGTCAATTTTATTCTTTATCTGACATCTTTAATTTTTTTTTTCTTTTTAAATTGGAAAAAAAAAAAAAAATCTAACTTTATTTTAAATTATACAGATCGATAGTTCGATCATTCGTTTTGAAGGTATCATTCGTTTGAAAGATGCCCATAACGGAAATTTGTAACCCTCAGGAGGGACTGACCTCCCTCCCCCCGTGGGGGAAAGCGATGCTTTCACATATGCAAAATTTTCTTGGCAGTTGACTCATTATTATAAATAATTCTTTTGGATTGTATAATGATTCTATAAAAATAATTCTCTTTACGCACATTTATACGCAATTTTGTCTTTTATCGTCACGTTAAAAGTTTATAAAAGCGAAATGGCAACGCCATCTGTTGGTCGATTTTCACCAAAAGTTGATAGGCACTAATTTATGTCAAGGCGCAACAACATATCAATTTGTATGAAGTTCTGTTCCTAAGATACAATTGCCACAAAATATTTCTCTTTCTCTCTCTCTCACACACACAGACATTTTCTAAAAATGGCCAAATCGTGTTCTAGACCTCTCAAAGCGTGTAAATGCACCGAAAACTTGACGTAAAATTTTTTTTACAAAACTAATACTTTCTTCTATTTAATATAGAAGGAGGGTTAGAGGGAGAAAAAAAAAAAAGAAAGAAAGAAAGAAAAGAAAATATATCTGTAACGAAATATAGCACAACAGGGTAATTATATACAGGGTGTTTATAAAGTCCCGGACCCATTTGGATGTTTAATAACTCATAAAATAATAAAGATAGATTAAAATTATTAACATAAATGCTTAGATAGACTCAAAAAGTTTCGTGACCCTTATCAATGAACTTTCACGTGTACCCCCTACGTCGCACGGAGAATAGCAAGTCGATAGTCAATTTCAAAGCATGTCGGTATCCACAGAGGCTATTGCGGTTGTAATTCTGACTTTTAGGTCATCAATGTTCGACACTCTTCTCCTGTAAACATTGTCCTTTACAAATCCCCAAAGGAAAAAGTTCAGCGGCGTTATATCAGGTGATCTGGGTGGCCAAGGAATTGGACCTCCTCGCTTAATCCATCTTCCTGGAAAATGCTCATTCAAAGAACTACGAACGATGGTACCCCCAATCAAAGCTTTACAGAGTAAGCGTATTCATTACAATGGAGCAATGGGTAGCGTACTATGTCATGGTTACGTCATAGATCGATGACAAAGCCATCTCGTGTTGGGGGTAACTGAACTACTCAGGCTGAAACTGCGCATGCTCGAATAGAATTTGTTTACTCGCGTGATGCTCCATATTTAAAATTTAAATGGAACTGTGTTTGAACGAATGCACATCTAAACGAAAAAATTCATGTATTTTTAGAATATTCATATTTCGCATGTTTTCCCGTATTTTAAGATAAGTAATATATTTTAAATCAATTCTTAAAAATTATTTTTTTAATACTTCTTACAATTTATAAAATTATTGAAATCTTAATCTCTTGAATTTTCATTCATTACGGATCAAGAGATAATCTATGAAATTTTGAATTCGGTTGTTTTATTTGTTATGAGGTTAGAAGAAGTTAGTTTTGATTATATTTGTTCATTCCTAAATGTTATTTTATCATTCCTAAATGTTATTTTAGTTATAGATTTGGTTATAAAGCGATTACAAATATATTGTTTAGAAGATAAAATTTTTGTGAATGGTTTCGTCTGCGTCTGATTGATTTTATGGAACATGACATATTACTTTTTTTACTAAAAGAGATAATGATAAAGTCATCTTTTATAAGCAATTTCTTTTCTAAAATTTAAATTTTTTTTACCAAAATTTTAATTTTGAAAATTGCACACGCTAACATTTTTTCTTAAATTACTAATACATGAATTTTTTCGTATTTACAATACAATTTACAACATTAGAAGATCGATTTAAAATTTTTTATTTTACACTAAATTAATTCTAGCTCTAAGTGAACACTATAGATGTGATTATTTACTTGAAGTTATTAGCGTACATTTGACTTTAAATACAAAATATGTTAGATGTTAACTAATAATAATGTGATTGTTTATTAGCTAACATCTAACATATTTTGTATTTAAAGTCAAATGTACGCTAATAACATCAAGTAAATAATCACATCTATAATGTTCATTTAGGGCTAGAATTAATTCTTGTTTATATTAAAACCATAAGAGATAACATTTTTAAAGAAAGCAAAATAGGGGCGGATTTTTCACAGCTTTTATTTGGGTACCGCAGCCACTGCACGAGGAGAAGCGCTGACTTCGAGTTTACTTTGCGACATTTGTTAACATTATGTGAACGAGCTTAATCTGTAAAGCTTTGCCCCCAATGATGTGGTGCACCATCTTGTTGCAAAAAGACATGTGGCTGAAGCTCTTCTAGTTGTGGAAATACGAAGTTTTCCAACATGTCTAAGTATACGACTGATGAGACCGTCTTTTCTGTAAAAAATAAAGGCCCAATGACTCGGTCGTGCGTCCATACCACACATTAACCTTTGGGAAATCCCTTTGTGCCTCACAGTATTCATGGGGGTTTTCAAAAGAGTCAAACAGTTAAAAAAAAAGTCAAAAGAGAGAAAAATGCAATTAATAAGCAGACGATATTTAGACTGGAAAATGAAATTATCTGAAATTAACCACACGCGCAGACGATATTTACAAAAGTAAAGATATTCAAACCTGAAAAGAAAATATGAGTTATTCCATCAATAAATGCCATAAGTTTGTTTATATCTTCATTATTTTATGAGTTATTAAACATCAAAATGGGTCCGGGACTTTATAAACACCCTGTATATTTTTTTTTTATGTCTGGATACATTTCCTTTTTCTTTTCTTTTCTTTTCTTTTTTTTTTTTTTTTTAATTAGTACGACAGGACTATTTCTTTCAGACAGCGATTTTGCGTTGTCTTTAACATTTAATTACTTAAACTACCTTAAAATATTTTTTCAAATCCGTAAAAACTTTTACATTTTTTAAAACCTACTGTTAAGCTAGAGTTTCTTCCTTACTGACATGTAAAAACAAATTTCCGATGTTGGTATCGGATACTATCGACATTTCTGAAATTGGATGGTTTCTGAATATTTATTGCCAATATTTTCTGAATATGTATTGATAATGGTTTATGGATATTCTTGGAGATATTTTCTGAAGATGCATTGATGATGGCTTTTGAACATTTGTTGGCTATATCTAACGAATATATATTGATGATGGCTTCTGAATATTTGTTGGCGATATCGTTAGAATACATATTAATGATGGCTTCTAAGTATGTGTTGCCGATATCTTTCTGAATATGTATTGATTATGGCTTCTGAATATTTGTTGGGTATTACTTCAGAATATGTATAGAAAATAGTTTCTGAATATTTGATGTCGAGACCTTTAGAATATGTATGTTCTTCCATTACTTTATGCTGGTGTGCATAAAGTAATGTTGTTAATGTGCATATTACTTATGCTCATAAGATGTTAATGTGCATATTACTTATTTTTAAACTAATACATCGAAATAAAATGCATTGATTTCTCAAAATGAAGCATTATATTGACAAATCCTTTTCTGGAAGTGAATAAAGGTATATTGAGTTTCTAATAATAAAAAATTAACACATGAAGTTTGGAATAATTTTAATCAATAATTTGTATGGTTTATGGCTTCTGATTATTTATTGGTTATTTCTTCTGGATATGTATAAAAATAGTTTCTGAATATTTCATGTCGAGACCTTTAGAATATGTATGGTTTATGACTTCTGAATATTTATTGGTTATTTCTTCTGGATATGTATTGATAATAGTTTCTGAATAGAAGGCTATATCTCCTTAATAAATGTCGGTAATAGGTTGAATAGTTGTTGAAACTTTTCAAATTAAAAAAAAAAAAAAAAAAAAATAGCAAATTAGTCCTATCGTACTAAATTAAATTTTGTCAAAGACAGATTTTTATTTGTATTTTTATTTATTTATTTATTTATTTTTTTTAAATAAGACAATGTAGACCTGGGAAAACTTCTGGGTCGTAGCAGTACGCTCTGGCACTCTCTCTGAGAACCACTGGTGTAGAAGAATGTTTAATAAAGGCCACATTACACAAGTTTTTATCATATAAAACTTTTGTCGTGATAAAATACACTTTATGCCATAAACTTTAAAGTTTATGTGAGATTAATACAAAATTTCATCATTCACTGCCAAGTGACGGTATGGAATTTTACTTCCATGTGCAGATAGATAATAATATTCAAAAACTGATTATATCAAACGGAATTTGCATTCATTAAAAATAATAATATTGATAATGGTCTATTATAACATTGATAAATATTTCAGATCAGTTTTCAGTAAAACTTTAATTCATGAGAATGAAAATAATTTTTATAATTATTGTATAGTAAAATATTTTATTTTAAAAACAATCTGAAATCTTACATTTCGCTTGTTGAATAGCTTCACGAATTTTTTTCTTTGAAATCTTAGAATATTTTCTTAGGGAAATCAAGAATAATGGATGAATGAATACATCAGAGAGAAATTTAAACAGCGAGTCATGCAGCACTAATTTTCAAAATGAAGCAAAGTAAAATAGAAAGAAAAAGCTCGGTTTTTGCATAATACGACTTTTAAAAAGTGAACACCATACAAAAAATCTTTTTTTTTTTTTTTTTTTTTAATAAATTCGACACTTTTTTTTTTTCGACTTATATTATTTTAACGAATAAATTTAGCACATGATAGTACTAATATACTAACACCAATAACCAGTCGAAATGCAATAGATTTGCATTATAATTAAATTGAATTCCGATAAAAAGAATCTGGTTTAGTCAATATTTCTTTTATCCATTGAAAAATATTTCGTTAGAGGAAAAAAAAAAAAAAAAAAAAAAAATTCGACGTAGAGTTAGATGTTTTACCTTTTCTATGTTTATTTTATATACTTATCTTGTAAAATATTTCTATATTAACGTTGATCGTTTTAAATTTAGCAATTTTTAAGAAATTCCTTTTGCTGAAGGATTTTGTAAATGAAACAATGTCAAGTTAAAAAAATATCTTATTTGGATTATTATAACCTTAAATTTTCAATATTTATATCTATAAAAATATAAGTATGTCCATAAATACCCCAGTTAAAAACAAAAAATAAAAGAAAATAAATTTAAGAAATGTGAAGAGAGAGAGAGAGGGAAAAAAAAAAAAAAACTTCAAACGAAAACCTCAATTAGATAGGAATATAGGATGAAGTGGGGTTAAGTGTGGGGTTTGGCATTAGACTTTCACCTCATTTTTGTTCAGTTGCTGTTATATTTATATTTCTGCGAAGTTTTAAACATAAATTACAACTAATTAGCTTTTAAAAAATGTAAACATTTTGTAATTTAACAATGTGCCACTTAAAAAAGAAGAAATAAAAATTTTGTGTTTTGTGGTTCTACTTTCCCTATAATTTGGGACGAGTGTAACTTCAGTCCTGCTATATTCATATAAAGTGCATTAAGAGATATGTAGAGTAAGTGGTAGATTAAGAGACATGTAAGTCGAGTTACCAGATAGTGAAAACCTTCATGAATCAGACTTTTCGAATTTTTAAACTGATTCAACTCGCTACAGAGTTGCGAGCTTTTCCCTATAGGCCTCCAACTAGCACTTCATGTCAAACTTTTTTAACTCTCCAACAAAATCCTTACAAAATATATATCAGGATAATAGGTTTTATTGAAAATTAAGTCAGAACTGAAAAAGGAAAGCAAAAAAATATAAAGTTATGCAATTAGGTGCTTGGGACAAGTGTAAATACCTTGATTACACTTCCCCGGCACACAAAACTTCTGGGGTAAGTTCAATCACAGGAGACATACCAAAAAGCTTAACCCGTTAACGCCTGAATTAATTTTGTAAAATATATTTTGGTGAATATTTCAATTCTAAATTAATATAGACAACTGACAGTAAAATATATTAAATTAAACATTCTTCCGATAGTTTTAAATTTAAAGCTTATCCTCATTTATTGACGTTTAGTGTTCTAGCGAAAAAACTTCGAGATAGAAAAACTTCGAGACAGCAGATTAATTTCGTATTATATGTTGACAAAGACCTCGAAAGTAAAGTATCATAACATGTATCATTATTCAACTTCACTTAAGTTGGTATATCTGCGCAAAAAACAAATTTGTATGCGATGAATGAGAAATCATAAAATTACTATCCAAATTATGAAATAATTAATAAGGAGGCACATAAAACTTTGAGGGATCATTTAGAGTGACGCTATATAAGCTGTCATTAAAAAGCAGAAATCATTCCAAATATATATATATATATATATATATATATATATATATATATATATAAAGTGCTATTTTATTAGCTGTCCTCAAATGAGGACGCTGGGCGCTAATGGGTTAGGAAGAAGCTGAAGTCAATGTTATTTTGTGGGGAATTTCGCCCCATTATAACTCATTAACTAAGTACATATTTTTAAATTCCGTTTTCATATTTAGAAGATTCACAACTGTTAAACAGGTTATCGCTTTCCAAAAACCGATTTTTCTTAATTTTTGAGATTCCTTTTTTAAGAGATTTTTGAGATTCGCATTTTACAACTCTAAATTAAAATATTAAAAATTAAAAATATCAATTTTTAGAGAACGATAACCAATTTAATAGTTGTAAATTTTCTGAATGTGAAAACGGAATTTAAAGATATGTATTAGTTAATGGGGCAAAATTCTCCGGGTTTGGCTTCCGGGGACGATAAGTAGAGCCCTCTTAAGAAATAGAACATATCTGAAGAAATCTACATAGAAAACTTAGTTTCGTCACCTAAACCTGTGGTGTGAACTTCACAAGTGAAGCAATAGCAAAGTTTCGAATTGAGAGACGAAGTTCTTTGTCGGAGAGAGAAATGTAAGCAGTTGTTTTTAAAAACTTCTAAAACTATCAGAGTTTCACGTTTGATTTGGTTTCTTAAGGCTAGATATAACAAAATTCAAACAAATATTACTATAAGGTTCAACTTCAGCTTGTCTGTTGAGCTGTTACACTTATACCTTATTTCACTCTATATTTAAAAGTAAGTAAATAAAAAAAAAAAAAGAAACACTTCTAGGAAGTGTCCATTTTAAATTGTCATAGAGATCATTAAACGCAATTCCAGCCTCTATAACCGTCTCTGAACTGTCTGCAGATGAAGATGAATGCGCGGACACATTATTTAATTCACGAAAACTTGACCTTGATCACCTTCTCAGACGGAGTTCATTAAACGAGTCTTTTTTTTTTTCTCTTTGCAGTAGAATGCATGTAAAAGTTAGAAAACTTCCATTGAAATGAAATAAAAATAAAGTAAATAAAAATAAACAAATAAACCTAATTTTCCAAATAAAATTGGTTTAGATTGTTGGCTTTTTATATTCTCTTGAGGCTCATGAAAGTGTCTGTCATCAGACAACCATAGCATTATTTTGAATGAATAATGTATCATACTCACCAGTAGTATTGCCAGATTGTTTCAAGCCAATTTCCCCAAACAGTTCTCAAATTTCCCCCAAATCAGGGTGTTTTTCCGAAAAAATCCCCAACTCAAACTCTACTGAACAAAATGAAATTTTAGAAAAAAATTCAAAAAATATTTAACAAATTCAGGTTCAAATATGTCCCCAAATGAAACTCTTTTTTGAAAAAATTCTCCATTTACAAAAATAACTTTTGACTGATACGTTATCGAAATTTTTTTAATCTGACTTAAACATTTGATAGCATAGTTTCCTCAATACCAGTTAAATTATATATCTGTACTGATAAGTATAAAGGATTTAAGTCCAAAAATGTCGATTTTGAGTTAAGTACATAGTGAGACTCAGAAAAAAATTCTCAATCGATTGGTATAAAGGATTTAAGTCTATGTCATTTAATCTTTGAGAAAATCCATTGGTAAAAAAAGGTTCAAATCAGAAATTTACCATTCATGTATGGTATAAAATATTTAATTCAATTTTTTCCCGTTATTAAATGAAAGTTGACAATCACTGAATGGTATAAAGGGTATAAGTCAACGAAATACCTTTTTCCTAATGGATACTTCTGATTTGTTTTTAGTTAGTTTAACTTTATTTTTCGTCTCCTGAAAAATCAAGAATATGAACTTAAATCCTTTATACTTATCAGTACAGATATAAACATATACATATATTTTACTAATCATTATTAGTAATTCCATACGTATATGAAAGAGTTTTTGCTAACTATATAATGCATGAAGAAGAGGATAAAGAAAAGCACTTATAAACAGAACAATTATACAACATTTAATTATATCAAAGAATAATTATTCGGTGCAATATACATTTTTAAAATTCCTTAATGTGTTATTTCCTGAAATCAAGAAACCCCCTTCAGAGGATCAATAGTGTAATGGCACGTCTCCGAATCAGCCCTAGGGGTGAATCTCAAACCATCCCCAATTATCTACTGCGTAGTTCTAGTGTGACGTTATACCCGCACTCAACCTCAAATCAAGAAATACATAAAATCTTTTTGTAAAAAAATAGAACCGACTCCAAAAAGGAACTACTATTCAAACAACTAAAAATGTACGTTTTTAGCCTTGTATTTTTAGCATCAATGTCAAAACTATCTTTTCGTACTAAATCGATAATGCTCTGCAATTTTATAATTCCTTTTTTCCCTCTGTCTTGAACCGTTTCCGAGATAGGAACGTTAGCATGAATGTCTAAACTATCTTTTTGTACTAAATCGGTGATACTCTTTAGCTTTGTAATTCACATTTTCTTTAGAATCGTTTTCGAGATAGGAACACTAATTCCGCTATTTTCCACCAGGTGGCGCTGCAAGCGAATTAAACTTGTACTGTATGGCCACTTTGCTATACTTACATACCATTTTTGTCACTATAGCTGCAGCCGTTTAGCAGTTAAAAGAGTTGGGACTGATTTTTTGGGCACCCTGTAATTTCTTTAGATCGTAAAGATATTACAATGGGACCTATTTCAGACCAAGACCTTTTCAACAAAACAAAAAGTATCAAAATCGGAGCATCCGTTCAGAAGTTATGAGCTAACAAACATAAAAAAAACATACGGTTTGAATTGAGAACCTTCCTTCTTTTTTGAAGTCGGTTAAAAAGACTAAAATTAAGGTAAATTTTATATGCAAAAGATGTAAAATGTTGAATCGTGCATGGAGTATCGTTGCATCATCATCATCGGATAAATTTGTTATAGAAACATTCTATAGTTTAATTTCTTGTGGGGAGTTGTATTTTGTGGGGGGAAAAAAAAAAAAAAAAAAAAAAAAAAAAAACCTTGTTTTACCCCCAAAAATTTTAAAATTCCCCAAACTATTTTCATTAATTTCCCGTCTTCAAATATATCCCCTAGAGGTTCAAAAGTCCCCAAAATGGGGAAAATTTCCTAAGTCTGACAACATTGCTTACCAGTCAGAATGCTTATACAAGCCACAAGGGAAGTCTCTATACTCGCATACCTAGAAAATTTTGAAAAAAATTACTTATCTCATGAAGTTGTGTTTAACAGAAGAAAAAAAGGCGTAATCGGAAAATATCATCTGTGAAATTAAATAAATAAAAATAATGAAATTGTTCGTTTTTTGGCTATTTATCTTTCATTGGCAACACTAAAAAACTTAAAACAAAACTTTTTTTAGTTCCCCATCATACTATAGGTATGAGGAACTTAGGTAATCGTGAAAATTTTCGACCTCGGTTTTTTACTTTTTTTATACGGTTTTAGGTGTGAGGAATCCGAAAATGACAAAATTTGTATGGTGTCTGTCTGTAGAGTGTCTGTTAGTGTGTTAGTCCGTTACTTTGCTAGTCTGTTTACACGATATCTCACGAACAAATGATCGCAGAAAGGTCAGACCAGTTTTAAAATATTATTTATGACACTGGCAAGAACCCTATTTATTTGCAACATTCTAATTAAAAAACTTCAGAAGTTATTCGAAATTTACGATTTTCTTAATATGGGAGAATAGGGGAAATTTTCACTTAAACGTGCATGAAAAGAAATATTTTTATCATAAAGATGTAAGAACTGCTCTTAAATATCGGTTTTGATGCCGGGATGAACATCATTAACTATAAACATGCGATTTTGAAAATTTCGCAAGGCAGAAAAATTCGTGTTCGCTGTTAACCCTTTATCGGCCAATTGTATCATATAGCAGAAATTGGATTTACTTGGAAATGGATATAGCGATTTTCAAAAAGTTTGTAGTTAAGTGTTTTACGGGGTGCTTGGATTAACCATCATCTTCAGAAAAAATTGCGTTCGCTGTTAACCCTTTATTGGCCAATGGCAGCAAATGACAGAAATTGGGTTTACTCGGAAATGGTTATAGGGATTTTGGTGAAAGTTTGGAATTAAGTGTTTTTGGGGATGCTTAAGCGACTGGAATTGTCCTCATTGTCAGAAAAATTCGTGATCACAGTTAAACCTTTAAAGGCCAATTGCAACGTATGGCAGAAATTGGGTTTACACGGAAATGGAGAAGGCGATTTTGATGAAAGTTTGGAGTTAGGGATTTTTGATGAGAAAAACGATTAGATCTCATCTTCAGATAAATTCGCATTCACAGTTAACCCTTTATCGGTCAATTGTAAAACACAGCAGAAATCGGGTTTACTCGGAAATGGATATAGCGATTCAGTTGAAAGTTCGGGATTAAGTGTTTTCGGGGAGGTGCTAAAACGATTGGATTTACCCTCATCTTCAGAAAAATTTGCTTTCTCAGTTAACCCTTTATCGGCCAATTTCAACATATGGCCGAAATTGGGTTTACTCGGAAATCAATATAGAGATGTTGGATGAAAGTTTAGGGGTACGTAAATGATTGGAAATATTTTCATCTTCAGAAACTTTCGCGTTCGCTGTTAAACCTTTAACCTTTTGAGTGCTATGGACGCACATATGCGTCCAGCGAAAGTCATTAATATAGACTATGGACGCAAATACGCGCCCGGCAAAAATGATCAGTGTACTATGCAACACTCGCATAAAGCGCGTCCGCGATAAGAATGAGACAACTTGATTCTCATTTACTTTCAACAAAATATTACTTACATGAATGCTTACATGAAATTGAAAAACAGACATTTTTAATCACTTTTGATACTTCAAATTGAAGAATATACACCTTTAAGTCCCATTTTGCGAAGATTGCTTCTAGCCGTCGTCATGGCGTTTTGTACAGTTTCTTTGGTTACTGATTTAAGGAGACGATGATAAACCCTCTTGAATCGTCAGCGCCAACCGCGCGCCGTCCGTATGGACCGCATTGGCCTCGAGTATTCAGCACTCAAAGGGTTAAAGGCCAATTGCAACGTATGGCAGAAACATGGTTTACACCAAATTGGACATAGCGATTTTGATGAATGTTTGGAGTTAGGGATTTTTTGGTGAGAAAAAGCGATTGGAAATATCATGTCAGATAAAATTCATTTATAAACTTGATTGAGACCCTTATATGGTCTATGCATACATCGCCACTTGAAAACAAAATTGTGGAGCAACTTGGTTAACGAACTTATCCAAGATATTTATAAGATAAATTCGCTGTGAAAATTTGGTTCGATTTGGAGTATTATTTCGGGAGTTACCATGATAAGATTTCTATTATATATGTATATATATATAAGATTTCTATTATATATATATATATATATATATATATATATATATATATATATATATATACACATACGAGGGTTGTAAATTAAATAGTGGCAACTTAACCTCGAAACTCGCAGAAGGGCGGGCATGCGCAAATAGGATATGGGAGCGGTGAGGTGGTGCTGTTGTCGATGTGTAGAGTGCAAAAAACAGTCGATCTGCTAAGAAGGGTAGTTGTTGTGTGGCGTTAAAGTGAGGAGTTTCGTTTCCATCGCTCTAAAGCATGTTTTCAAAAGGTAATCAGCGGTCGTGGCTTAAAATCTAAGTTGCCCGTGGCAAAAATGCAACAGCATGCTATCGAGGATTAGTGGAAGCCTGTGGCACAAATGCTTTACCGTATAGAACAGTAGCACGATGGGTTCAAGCATTTCGTTCGGGTCGGAATGAGACTGCGGATTTGCAACAACAAACATGCTTTAGAGCGATGGAAATGAAACTCCTCACTTTAACGCCACACAACAATTACCCGTCCTTAGCAGATCGACTGTTTTTTGCACTCTACACATCGACAACAGCGCCACCTCACCGCTCCCATATCCTATTTACGCATGCCCGTCCTTCTGCGAGTTTCAAGGTTAAGTTGCCACTATTTAAGTTACAACCCTCGTATATATATATATATACAGAGAGAGAGAAAGATATGAAGTGATTAGAATATTTCGATTTCCAAAGAAATCAACGGAAAATGTCGCATCTATAATTCTCAATTCATCCACCTGAGAGGCATTCATGTTAGTTTTATTATAGCCAAGTTTTTTCTTTATACAGTCGGTAACAAAAGTGTCCGAACACTAGCAAATATTCCTATGTAAAATAAAATCTTTTTGTAAAAAAAATAGAACCGACTCCAAAAAGGAACTACTATTCAAACAACTGAAAATGAAAGAAAATTGGCAGAAAATGGAACTGTAAATTGCGCCTAAAAGTATTAAATAATTTCCTTCGCCAAACAACCTATAACACTACAATTAATCATAACTTTTGAAGTCGGCGCAAAATTAAATAAAATTTAATTAGTTTTTAAAGGTTTGTCTTTAGATCAGTAGCATCGAATGCTGTTGTTTCGAATGATCCATTTTCCTGTTTCCTTTATTATTTTATCACTGTATACAATTGGTCCATTAGTATCATCTACATAAAACAGTGAACATTCTTCACAATGCGGTATTTATGTTTCTACGAAGTTAGAGTTTCCTTTCCAAATTTGGTATAACTTTGATAACTTTCCTCCTTGATGGCTTTTGGATTTGGTGATCAAAACGTAAGGCAAAAATATACACGCAAGATATTATATATATTGTACGATATGTTGTTTCATATTCTTGATTTCTCTCTTGATATACCTTATCAAAATAATCATGATATCCCAAAGAAATTAAAAATGTTTGCCAGATAATTTTGCAATTTTTCTTTCACCAAGGACGTCAGATACCAGCATCTTCGCCAACTTTTGCTGCTTACGAAATCTTATTTGTTTTCTTGAATCAAATTAGTTCTCGATTGCGTTTTGCAGGTAACAATGTGAGATGTGTATTTTGAATAGGATTTGATTTTTGTATTGAATAAAGGTATCAATTTTTATTTAATTTTGCGCCGACTTCAAAAGTTATGATTAATTGTAGTGTTATAGGTTGTTTGGCGAAGGAAATTATTTAATACTTTTAGGCGCAATTTACAGTTCCATTTTCTGCCAATTTTCTTTCATTTTCAGTTGTTTGAATAGTAGTTCCTTTTTGGAGTCGGTTCTATTTTTTTTACAAAAAGATTTTATTTTTCTCTTTTCAGTGAAAACTTATTTATATAGCAGAGCATCAGAAGACGTTCGACGGAAGTTTCACAAATCACAAGTTCCAACAAAAGTGATATTACTCAAAAAATGGTTTATGTCACTGAAAAATACATGAAATGCACCCAATGTGAACAAAACAGTTACATCTCCATCTAGAAAGTTATCCACTCGAGAGACAGTTGTGCCAGTTTTATTATAGTCAAGTTATTTTTAAGTTGATTTTTCTCAAATGCAGCATTTTTAAGTTGTGCTAATTTTCTTGCTTTTATCCGATATAAGCAAAAAACTATCTATTGAACGAACATACGTTAAATAAAAAAGTCTTTAGAAATGTAAAGTACGGATACGCTGTATTCGTAACCGAAAATTCTGTTAGGCATATATATTGAACTTTACAGTGAATACGTGTCACGCGCTGCGCTAAGAATTGCGCAGCGTAAAGTTCAAACAAAGAGCAAAATATGCATTGCAGCTGACGGACAGAAGTTTCAACATCGATACTTACATATTGCTTTTACCAGTGTAGTTGCATGCATTCAGCATTTAGAGTGAGAACAGACTTTGGTGAGTATCCTGTAATTTGTTTATATCTTAATTAAATTATAATGAAACCTATTTCAGGCCAAGATCATTACGACAACAAAAAAAGTATTAAAATTAAATCATCTCTTACGAAATTATAAGCTAACAAATTTAAACAACAACAACGAGAAACATGGTTTGCATTGAGAACCTCTTCCTTTATGAAGTCGGTTTAAAACGTTCATGTGTTAATCGATGTGACCGCTTACAACCATACTTTGAATTTTACATAGCATAAATGTCACCCGCTACGCTACAACATATGCAATGTAGTTCAAGTGTGCACAAAATAGGAAATTGTGAACAAACAAATGCACGTTTTAAGCGTTCTGTTTTTAGCATTAATGTCTAAACTATCTTTGCGTACTACATCGATGATGCTCTGCAATTTTATAATTCACTTTTTTCCCCTGTCTTAAAACGTTTCAGAGATAGGATCGCTAACTCCACTCTTTTCCACCAGGTGGCGCTTTAGACGGATGAATCGCGTATCACATGTCCACTTTACTATACCTACATACCACTTTTATAACTATAGCTGCAGCTGTTCAGCAGTTAAAAGAGTCGGGACTGACTTTTTTGGGCACCCTGTATTTTCTTTTGATCGTAAAGATCTTACAATGGGATTTATTTCAGACCAAGACCTTTACAAAGTATCAAAATCGGATCACCTGTTCAGAAGTTATGAGCTAACAAAAAAAAAAACAAAAAAAAAAAAAAACCATATGCTTTGAATTGAGAACCTGCTCCTTTTTGAAGTCGGTTAATTAGAGCATCTCTTACGAAGTTATAAGCTTACAAACACCAACAACAACAACACACAGATTGTATTAAGAACACCCTCCTTTCTGAAGTTGGTTGAAAACGACTTTGCGCTAATCGATGTGACCGCTTACAGTAACAGTACTTTGAACCACAGAGTATACGTGTCATCCGCTACGCTGCAAAGTGTGCAACGTAGTTCAAGTGTGCACAATGTAGGAAATTGCGAACAAACAACTGCACGTTTTAAGCGTTCTATTTTTAGCAATAATGTCTAAAAACTGTCTTTTCGTAGTAAATCGAAGATGCTCTAGAACTTCGTAATTAACTTTTCTCCCATCTTGAACCGTTTTTTGGGATAGGAGCGCTAATTCCGCTGATTTCACCAGATGGCGCTTTATTTCCTTTAGATTGTAACGAAGTTATAATGGGACCTACTTCAGACCAAGATCTCTACAACAAACCAAAAAGTATCAAGTAACCGTATTTTGAACTATATAGCGCATGTCTCACCAGCTACGCTACAACGGGAGCAATGTAGCTCAAGTATGTATAGTGTAAGAAATTGCGAACAAAAAAATGCACGTTTTTAGCCTTGTATTTTTAGCATCAATGTCAAAACTATATTTTCGTACTAAATCGATGATGCTCTGCAATTTTATAATTCACTTTTTCCCCCTGTCTTGAACCATTTCCGAGATAGGAACGTTAGTATGAATGTCTAAACTATCTTTTTGTACTAAATCGGTGATACTCTTCAGCTTTGTAATTCACTTTTTGTTTAGAACCGTTTTCGAGATAGGAACACTAACTCCGCTATTTTCCACCAGGTGGCGCTGCAAGCGGTTTAACCCTGTACAGCATGGCCACTTTGCTATACTTACATACCATTTTTATCACTATAGCTGCAGCCGTTTAGCAGTTAAAAGAGTTGGGACTGATTTTTTTGGGCACCCTGTATTTTCTTTAGATCGTAAAGATATTACAATGGGACCTATTGTAGACCAAGACCTTTTCAACAAAACAAAAAGTATCAAAATCGGAGCATCCGTTCAGAAGTTATGAGCTAACAAACATAAAAAAAACATACGGTTTGAATTGAGAACCTTCCTTCTTTTTTTGAAGTCGGTTAAAAAGTACACTTCATACGGTTTTTTAAAATAAATCCTTATTGAATCCTGTTCTTACACTGACTAAGAACAGGATTCGACAAGGATTTATGTAACAAAACAGTATGAAGTGTACTTTTTGTACATAGGAATTTTTGCTAGTGTTTGGACACTTTTGTTACCGACTGTACCACCTATAAGTTGATTCTTCTCAAATATTGCATTTTTAAGTTGTGTCCTTTTTCTTGCCGAGATGCGATATGTCAATATTACTTTGATAGTTTTTAACAATAATTAAAATGTGTGGAAACAAATACGTGATGGGGAACTACGCGGAGTCCACCTATGCCAACTAGTTTTTTTTTTTTTTTTTTTTTTTCCAAAATAATTTTTAAGAAAAATCCTTTTCTATACTCTTCACACTGAAATAATTTAACTAAGATAATTTTAAATAAACACTTTTATAACAATAATTTTGTCACATACGTATATTTTTACAAATGTGTAAATTGAAATCAAATTATTTTATATCACCAAATTTTACTAATTCGGGAACACGTAAATTAACTTAAAATTTGAGATAGCTTAATATATATATATATATATATATATATATGTATATATATATATATATATATATACACATTTTTTATTGCATATTAAATTAAAAACAACATAACAATTTACAAATAAAGAAATACCAGTCGATTATCGGAACGCTTTTTGTATGTTCATGGAAAACCGGTTAAGACCTACTGTTTTAGAAAAAAAGATTAAAATGATTTTTAACTTAACATTAAAGCTCAATTTTTAGCATGGCATACACATTAATATTGAAAATATACAATTTGCCGGTCATTAACTTTTTTATTACACGGGTTGGATAAAGTTTACTAAATTCTTCAATTATTCGCACTAAATTTGTTTAAACAAATTTAAATACATTTTTAAGAGTATAATTTTGTGAAATGTATATGTGCAAAGTTGATTTATTTAAATTTTAAACCAATTTTTAATGGGAAATTATGAAGAATTAAAAGTTTTAAGCACACATTGAATTTGATTTATAAGGGAGAGGGAGAGTATCCAAAACCATTTGATTAACCAAAAATCCACATAAACGAATTCATTTGTATTAGAACGCTGATTGATATTGAAATATGCTTTATTTGAATATGTAATGCTATTCCATATTCATTCCATCAAAACAAAGAAAAAAAAAATTATGGTTGATTTTTTTTTTTTTTTTTTTTTTTTTTATTGTTAATATTGTTTTAGGTCATCTTCTGGAAAGAAAAGTAACATTTAAAAATTTATAATAGTAATTGTAATACATAGTTTCTTGCGCCATACTTTATGTAGTGATTTGTCCTACTGCTTGAATTTTACTACACATGTATTTTTATTCACGCACACAGTTACATGTCACATATTGCCATTAACGAATATATGAATATATTTCATTTTAACAACGTTTGACACTGTTTTTCATTCTACTTTACTTTTATTAGTCTCAATTTTCCTTAACTGGTTTTTTATTTATATTAAAACATTAGTTAAAACAAAATTAATGATTAATGACATTTTCTTTTATTAAAAAGTTGCCAAGCCATTACATCTTACATTTAATTAAAATAAGAAATATTGTTCTTTTCGTATTAACAGGCACCTCATGGAGCTAAAGATAATGCGCTGAGGCTAATTTAATTAGAAATAAGAAAGATCAAAGTGTATTAAAAGTATAATTTTGTGAAATAAATATTTAATAAACAGATTTTAACATTTTAGTAACAGTTCAGACTTTAATAACTTCTTATCACTTTTTTTTTTCCCTTAAGCATTATTTATGCGACAAATTTTATACTTTTTTAGAAATATGAGGAAAAGTTTTTTAATTTTTCCCCTTTTTCTGATTGAGCTTTTATCCGACGAAAATGGGATTGTGCATCATCTAACTAACTATATGATGCCATTGTAAATTGAAAATATTCCTTTTGCTTACTAATACATTTGTATATTTATACCCACGAATAGTGTGGAATTTCGACAAATGGCCAAAACGGTTAATCCATAGAAAATAGTTTAATAGGGGTAGAAAATAAAACGGTGGGGATTCATTTATTTTTTCTCCTTCCTTTTAGAGAACGGTGAAAAGTGTTTTCATGAAATTTGAATGTCCATGCTTTCCCAAAATTCCTGCAGATAACCTATCACCTAATAGACTTACCGTTTTCTGCCATTAAACCAGATATTTACCTTTGACACAGTACGTGGCCAAATAATAGTTTTTTTTTTTTTTTTTTTTTTTTTTTTTTTAAAGCAACTTTTATAAAAATGGAGATAGGGATGATTCTAGACTTTATTTTTTATTTATTTATTTTATTTATGTATTTATTTATTTATTTATTTATTTTTTTTTTTTTTTCAAAAAGGGTATTTAACAAAGATTTTTCTATGATTTAGAATTATTTAAATTAGCTTAAAAATATTATGTATGACGTAAGGTTCACGCCAGATATATTTAATGGTCCAGGGGGACCACTTAGGTTATGATTTTGTGGTTAAAAAATGCAACAAGGTAGACAAGAATAAACATTTACAAATACACATTTTTATACATACTAGTATCGCCCAGTGGTCGAAACTCGACCATTTTTTTTGCAAAGCGAGGCAAAGCAAAGTTATTGCCTTGTCCTAAACGGAATGCAATTGCAACACAGCTGCGGTAATTGTTTGCCGATATTCACTCTAACTGAATCAGCAAAGTTTTACTTAATATAACTATTTCTCTCTGTAGATGGTAGCCTTTCCTGAAATGAGAGAAAATCGCAACGTGAAAACGCCCCTTGTTGTGTGATACAGCCCAGAAGCTAATAGGTACCATGTCAAACCAATGCCCAACCAAGTATCAAATTCTGTCAAATTAATTCGATTGGTTCATAAAGTACAGTGTTTGAACAAAAAAAAAAAAAAAAAAAAAAAAAAAAAAAAAAAGATATTTTTCAAAAATGGTCGAATTGAGTTCGGGAAATTTCAAAACGTGTAACTTTATCGAAAACCGAAAGTCTAAAACTTTTCTGAATCTTATATTTTCTACTTATATATGCAGAGGAAAGAATAATAAATCCACTTTTTAAAAAATAAAAATAAGTAGTCAATTTCACTTAATTAAAACGCAAGGAAATCTCAAAACGTGTAAATTCATCGAAAACCGGAAATCAAAAGTTTTTATGTATCTTCTACCTGCTTCTTCTACCCACAAAAGCTAGCAATAAAGACACTTTTTTAAAAAATAAGTAGCCAATTTCAGTTAATTGAAACGTAAAGAAAGCTCAAAACATGTAAATTCAGCAAAAAACGGAAATCGGAATTTTTTCCGTATCGTCTACTTAAGCCGCTATCAGACGAAAGACCGTATCTTCTGAAGTATAAGCTATTGCATCTCAAACCTGCCGAACGACACCCTTTCTCCGAATACAGGGTTGTTTTTCAGCATGAACAAAATCCACAAAATGTAAAGAGGGAATGCAATATTTGGCGATACATCGCTAAAAATAGATCGAGTAATGGAATGGAGATGATGTTTATTCTTTGCCTTTATCTTCCTGCGCTCTGATTGGAGGAGTTCAGGCTAACAACTACAATATAAGATTTAAACAGTCGAAAATGCGTGAAAGAAGACTATACGATAGGCAAAAGTATCAAACGAAGGTATTTCGTCAGTTTTCCTCCTGAAAAACCGGTTTATGCTGAACTATAGGCTAATGCAGTTTATACGGTCTTTCGTCTGATAGCGGCTTACATGCAGCAGTTAGTAACAAATTCATTTTCCTTTTATTTAGTATATTAGTTGAATATTTATTGTTTAAATATCACCCTTTGAAATGAAATGTTTATGTTTACATTCGAAACTGGAAGTTTGCCATTTTTTTTTTCTGGAGTTTTGTGATTTTAAATTAAAATTTTATCAATTTTACAGAAAAAATAACTCAATCAAACACATGTAGACAGTAACTTATAGGGCAGTTCCTTGTTTGTTAACAAACATCTCAACTTTTATGAGTGGTTGGCAAAAAGGCTTGGGAAAAGCATAGCGATGGCGATTACTTGATTACTACCAACGGAAAATCAATGGTGGGCGAGGCGCGGGAAAGTCGAGCGCGCTTTTTTGCCAACCACATGCCGTCACGAGGAAATGCTCTATATATAACTATATCCAAATATCGGAATTAAAATCGGCAGATAATTTCCGTTATTTTTTAATAATTTTTTACAAAAAATCCAATGGAAGATTTACATAGAAAATCTTTTTCATGGCTCCATGGACAGACAGTGACGTCATCACTTCGCTTGCGTATAGTGATGCTACATTATACAAATTACTGTGTCTATGGTTTTATTTGAGCTTTATGAAATTGCCAGATTTTCTACTTTTAGGTATTTTTTAATGTAAAGGAATACGCGTATAAAAGGGAAAAATGGGGGAAAATGCATAAAAAATAAATCTATTTTTAAATACCTTCTTGACATCGTAAGAAAATAATATTTTTATTCGCACCTTCAGGCTAACCATACCTTTCGAATGATACCATTTTCAACCCTCTACTCCCATAATTAATATGTTAAAAAGGGACTACAAATTTTATGCTTGTCTATTAATATATAGGTATTTACTGTATATGTCTTTGCTTTTATGCGCCAACAACGCAAATATTTTAATTGTGAGACATTCCGAATACAGTCTACGTGTTTTCCATTTTTTAAGACAAATTTCCAGAAAGATAGAAAAATGTAATTTTGGAAATTTATTTAATCAAATTGTGCTAGATAGGTTTATGAAAACTTGCAAAGGAGTGCATCGAAATAATGCATAAATTAAGCTTAAAAAGCAAGCTTTTATTTCAAAATGTATTAAAATCTTCCATTCAACAGGTGTGGTAATATACATGTACGCAAAACTTCAGCTCAATCGTATGGTAGCAAGTGGGTTACAATTAATTTTTGAACTGGAGTTGTGGAACCAGGCTTTCAGTACCCTCCTAAGTCCGTTACTACATGACCATGTATTGTCTTATTATAATATGTACGCATAATATAATATGTACGCAAAATATGAGCGATATAATATGTACGCAAAATATGAGCTCAATCGGATGACAGGAAGTGAGTTAAAATTCGAAATGAAATTTTGAACTGGAGTTGGGGTCCTAGGGCTTCCAGACCTCAACACCTAAGTCTGTTACTGCTTGACCGAACATGTACGTATTATCATCGGAGTAATACATGCAAGCAAAATAAGAGCGCAATTGGATGAAAGAAGGTGGATTAAAATTCGAAATGGAATTTTTAACAAGAGTTGGGGGAGGGGGGGATGCTTAAAAGCCTTTCCCTAGTCTGTTATTGCTCGAGTACGTAATATCCTCGAAGTTATACATGAATGCAAAATTTCAGCTCGTTCAGATAATAGGAAGTTTGTGAAAATTTAATACTCAGATTTGACCTACGCATATAAACAAACAAAATTTCACCCACAAATAAACAGTGTACCGAGTTAAATAAAAGCGTGTAAAAATGGAGTTGAAAGAGGAAGAAAGTAAGCAAAACATATATTTCAAAAACGCGTAACAATTATTTCGACTCGAAATAATCAAACACAACCCTTTATCAGTCAAATAATAGTAAGTATGGAGGTAGTGGGAAAAAATCAAATTATTTGTAACCGCATAAAAGCAGCATTTCTACAATCAACTACTGAGTTAATAACAGTGTTTACAAAACAAACAAGAAATATTGATTTTGTTTAAAATGAATAGATCTTGATTTCTAAGAAGGATTTTTTACTGTCATTTTATGAATATTAAAATGTAATTGTTTGTATCTTTACTTTCTTCTGAAGAAAGTGCTGAATTCGTATAAATTTTAATAAAACTCCAGTTTTTGATGGATTTGCATGTTTTGAGATGTCCCGAACACGATTTGACCATTTTAGAAAAATATCTGACTGTGTGTGCACCACACAGTTTATGGACACTTTGTATCTTGAACCATAATAAACGAAATTTGACCAAACTTGGTATTTAGTTGGACGTTGAATTAAACTGGTGCTGATTACATTTGGGAATTAATCACTCAATAGGTGGCACTGTCATTCCATTTTTTCATCTTTTATTTTCGGAAAATTCTCTTTGTTTTTCTCAGTTTATAGTTGGAGGTAAGTATTGGTTGCAACCCCATATGCAGGTACTCCGAAGCACCTCGTTGACTTGACTCCATTTTTCCCCCTAATTATTAATATGGCAGTATAGTATAAAATTTCGTATAAATGTACATAAAGAATTATTGCGATTTTAATATGAATTATTGATAATATAGAGCTATCACAAGCGACTTTTTCTTTAAATTCTTTTCATACCACTATTTCCAAAAATAAAATTTAATACATATTTACGCAGATAAATCTGGAGTTTTCTTGCATAATTTATTATAAATTTTATGTTATGAAAATAATGGTACGAAAATAATAATAAAAAAAAAAGTCACATGCGACAGCCGTACAGTCGAACCTCGTTAACGTGTATCTCAAAGGATATATATATATATATATATATATTTTTTTTTTTTTTTTTTTTTTTTCCATGTAATCAGTAGTTCATGCTATCAGTTACTCAGAAACTAAATCTTCATTTTGACGGGGATTGTGAAAACAATTCATAATAAAAGTAATTCACGTTCAAGCGTGTTCACGTTAACGAGGTTCAACTGTAGTAATAGCTCGGAGGAGGCTTCCTCCGAGAGTAATAGTAAACTAGGAAAAAAATTGTATGCCCGCAGAAGCGTCGCTCCACCCCCTGGTGTGTGTGTGTAAGGGGGAGGGGGGGGTTCTGTCAAAAGAACTTTTCAATACCTTTAACACTTTGGTTAAACCATATATCTGTGATAATTTAAAACAAAGTTATAATTTTTTTCTCCCAATTTTCAACGCGGGGGAAAAAAAATCTCATTTCTTCTGATGATTGCACAAAATTGACTTCTTTTTGGCATTTAATGTTATACTTCTCCGAGATAAAAATCGTCTGCATTCATCATGGAAAATAATTTTAATAAGTAATGATTTAATAAATGATTGGTACTGCGTGAATTTGTATAAGATAATATAGAATGAAATCTTGTGATGGCCGGAATATACTAGTTCTTATTATTAATGAAACTTAAAAAAAAATAGGTTCATAAAAAGATTACATTAGGCAATAAATTTGTCATCCATTGATGTGATTTTGGCGACATCTGTTAGTGATTTAGCGACAATTATCATTATGATGACATAGACACTATCTATTAGTACTGAATTATCATAAAACAAAATAAAACTAAAATGTTTATTTTCTTCACTTAAGTATGAATTATATAAGGATTTATATAAAAGAAAAGAATTACAATTTTGAATTTCCGTCAGATAAGTATTTTGTGAAATTCTACACCATGATTCTTTGACCCAAATACTACAACTGTTTACTCTGTGATAACTGTGACTTCTAGATTACACTTTTCATTTTCCTCTTGATAAATAGAAAGAAATATACAGTCTCTAATTTTTCTTAATCTTTCAAATTAATATTATGCTAAGTAGATGTCTGCACGGGCCGAAATTTTCAGGCCCGGGCCCGGCCCGGACAAAAAGCGATAAAATTAGGCCCGAACCGATTCAAAAAAATGTAAAATTACAAAAAAAAAAAAAAAAAAAAAAAAAAAAAACATGCTTTTCTACGAAAAAGATTTTTAGTATGTGTTTTGCAGAGGTTTTATATAACTAAGCAATAGAATGTTCTTTAACAAGACTGCTGAATGTTTTACAAGATACTTATATATAAACGGTATTTCATTATTACAGACGTACAGAAAGCACAAAGACAGACATAAAGTCAAATCGAAAATATTAGCATTCCTCAAACAATATAGGAAGATATTTAAAATGGTTAATAGTACTAAAAATACACTTTCAACCACTTCCTGTTATATACCGTAATGTATCCAAATCTTTCATGTGATCTGGTAAACAAAACTTTAATGCTAATCCAACCATATTCATTTGAAAAGATGATTTTGCACATGCTAAAATTGGTGCTACATTCATCCAGTGCCCCGGAGAAAAGGAAAAGAAGCCTTAGAGGAAAAGTTACAGCGGAAGGATTTTTATAGCCTTCATACCACCTAAACACTACAGACCATAGAAAACAAATACAGTAACGTATCTAATTTCGTTTGTTTGTTGCATGTACACAAACTGATAGTAACATGCATATTATTTTGAATCAGAAACCCTCTAATATTACTTTAAATAAAATATATTAATTTCGAGACATGTTTAAAATATTTGCGGAAAATTAGATCGCGAACAGTCAAGCTGATAGACAATTAAATTGTATTTACAGACACCTTTTAACAAAATAAAATTTTATGTGACATACCAGACTGTAAAATTATGTAAAATAAATGACTGAAAAAGTATTTTATCATTTTCCTTTTTTGTTGATTAACGAGGAATTTAGAAAAAGATTCGGGCCGGGTCGGGCTCGGGCATAAAATTTCCTCCAGACCCGGCCCGGCCCGAGTACACACAAAAAATATTGAGCCCGAGCCTACAAAAAATTTTTAAGCCCGAGACTGGCTCGTTCCGAGAGCAAATGGAAAAATTCGGTTCGAACCCCAATTACACCGAAAATAAATTTCGTCCCGACGTTCTATATATCCATCAATACATGCATATTTAAAGAAAGGAAAATATATTTACGCACAGCGACATTTGTAGGACTAAAAGTAATTTTTAAAAAAGAAAGAAATAAAGAGAGCATTGTAGAATGTTATGAATAACAGGGAAATACAAACCATCAAAATTTCGTTAAAAAGTGAGTTTTTATAGAAACCTTACATATCACATTAAACTGCTTTAAAGACATGTAGTCGAAGAATATTCTTTTTAAGTTTCTTTTGCATTCCAGACGTTGATGGATGAATGTCAGAACATTCTTATTTGAAGTGTAAGATGTTACTTATGATGGTAAGATTTTTTTTTCTTTTAAAGAATAACAAAGAAAAGATTGGGGGGGGGGGGGGGAAACAGTAATAGAGGCTTTAAAAATTTTTTTTTTCAATTGATCATAGGGTAGGTGCTCCAATGATTGGCATCTATCCCGAAATAATTAATAAATGAGAAAAATAATAAAATCATATATTTTATATAGAAGAATTTTAACATTTTATGTCAAACACTAGAGCATAGGGTGCTAATAACTGGTAAAATGAATAACTAGCAATGTCAAACACTGGAACATAGGGGGCTAATTACTAATAAAAAGAAAAACTGGCAGTGTCAATTACTGGAACACTGAGTGGGTGTCAAATAAAAATTCATAAAAAAAATAATTGTTATCAAATGTATATATTTTAACATATATGTGGTTCTGACTGTCTTTCATGCCATATGTACTAAAGATTTTAAAAAATATTTTCTGATGACTAGAACATTAAAAACATCAGAAATTTATCTAAAAGTGTCAGTCACTGGTGCACTTACCCTAATTGATATTTGTACTAAAATAAGAAATTTACACTAAAATAAGTGTATAGAAAAGAGACACAATGTAAGGGGCGATCTATACATACATCTATTTACTAACTTTTGTACTACTGTACAAAATTGTTACACTGAAAAACTATAAGTACTGTTGGTGTGATGTTATACTATTTGTGAGATAAGGTTTTTTTTTAAAAAAAAGAACATTATTTTTGTATTATGGAAGTTGCCAATAAGAAGGGAGAACAGCGAGAGATGATGGAGGAATAAGCATTGGACGCGACGTCAAATGCTTTTTTAAATTACAGTAAAGCATCGATAATCCGGCATCGGTTGGAAATAGACAATGCCAGATTACGAATTTTTCAGCATTATACGTGTTTCTAAAATGTATATCAAAGTCATGTAAGTCGCAACATCTAAAGAAATATTTTTTCAAATTAACATTAAAAAATTTATGTAAACCCTTATCACAAACGAAAATAATTAAACTAACATTTGAAATAAATTAAAATTTTTAAAATAACAATTATAAAACAGTAATATAGATCGTTTATTTTTGTACAAATAATAATATAAAAAATTGATATTAAAACTGGCTTAAAAACAAACAAGATCAGGAATTTGACACTGCTGCATTCTATTAAATATGTCAGCCAATTTCATTTGTTTCATTCTTTTTTGCTTTTCAGTTTGTCGTTGACTGATTAATGTATGCACGTTCATTAATTGGTTATCGTTGATAAAATATTTTTCAAGTCCTTCTAGAAACTGTAGACCGATATTTTGGGTAGTCATGTTTATTTTGACTTTCGGTATCAGGACGATCTCTTTTATTAATAACTTTTGGATTTGCCATAAAATTTCGGTGTTCTTTTTCGGAATTTTCACCATCATCCTGATTAATCTGTAAAAAAATTCACGCTGGTCCGAAAATTAATAAAATTAAATTAAAATGCGTAAACTTTATTAACGATCCATGAAAGTTAGCAAGCATGCCGCGAATAAGAAGTTGAGTACTACTACAATTTACGGGTGAAGGTAAAAAAAAAAAAAAAAAAAAAAAAAATCAATTGAGGTAGTGAATCAACGAATGCTTTGCCAGCTTTGCTGGTCACTATATTTAAAGGGGACTAATGTGCAAGTTGTACCTGACGGGACTAAAGTGCAAGTTGTACCTCACGGGACTAAAGTGCAAGTTGTACCTCACGGGACTAAAGTGCAAGTTGTACCTCACGGGACTAAAGTGCAAGTTGTACCTCACGGGACTAAAGTGCAAGTTGTACCTCACGGGACTAAAGTGCAAGTTGTACCTCACGGGACTAATGTGCAAGTTGCACCGAACGAACAAACTATTTCTTTCAACGAAAATGCCTACTAACCCTGGACGATAGGTCTAATATATCGTATCATATTATATATCGTACTTATCGTACTTTAGTTTAGGACGGAGGACTGTTAGTTTTTTCCTTTCTTTTTTCAAATTATAACATCGCTTTCAAATTATTCAATTATATTTTCGATAAATTTTAGATTTCAACAAATGTCCAACTATCGAAATCGACAACGCAAAAATCCCAGATTGAGACTAATAGGCCTAAAAAAAAAAATAATAATAATAAAAAATCGTTAGTGCCGGTTTATTGGTGTTGCCGGATTATGGATGTTTCACTGTAATTTTTAATATATATATTTTTTTTTAATAATTTATGTTATTGTTTGTTATATTAAACTCGTGTATGTTAACCACTACACCTTACGAACTTTCAATACTATTAATGCGACCTTATGATGTTATGTTGAATGGATTTTAAATGAAAACTATTTTAAAATATTAATAAAACGCTTCATTATAGTACAAATTATTATAGAGTATAAACGCTTGTATGTAGACATAAAGTACAAAGTTACTGCCAAATTTCAAGAAAAGTTATGAAATTTGGTACAAAAAATAAATTATCGAAAATGAGACTAAGTATATACGATTAAAATCATACTTTAAAATATTAAAATGTACAAGATAACTCATGTGACATAAATGTAGGCGTTTCGAGACTTTTTTTTAGGCACCTCATAGTACAGATATCAATTGGAAAGGACAACGTATCAAAGAAGTGCAAGTTATGTTTTCCTTTCTAGTTTAACAGTTGATGTCTGTACTGATGAACAGCCGCGAAAAAAGGCTCAGAACGTTTATATTTGTGTTATGCGAATTATCTTGTATGTTTTAATATTTTAAAGTATGATTTTAGTAATCATTAGAGTTCTTTCATTTCGCTGTTTTTGCTTCGTCACCAATTTTTATCTATCCCCTTGAATGAACGTGCAAACATTTTTGTTTTTGTCTAAATGTATAAAGCTGAAAGTTTGTAGTTGTCAGGATTACTAGATTGTATCAAATATTGATACACTAATTAATCCGGACGAAATCTAACTAACGCTTTATTTTTTACTTCAATCGGATAACTGGTTCAAAAGATAATAAATAAAAACCCCATTTTAACTTTAAATTTGAGAAGAAAAATACAAATTGATGCTAAAAATGAATAAGTAAATACATTTCTTTTTATGTCGAAAAAAAAAAAAATAATAATAATAATAACGTACAAACTTTTTTTAAATAATTAAAATAAAATTGACAATCGCTCTAAAGAAATGGAACAGCTTCAGTGTAGAACCCCTTGGCGATATTTGAAATTTGGCACAGAAGTAGTTCGCAAGTTTCTCGCCAAGTTCTTTACTTACGCAGTTGCGATAGCTATTTTATTTCATCGCCAAAATGACAACAGAAATTTTAAAGCCTCCAAGGGGATCCTATGATAAAACTATACAAAAGTTATGCTAAAATTATAATTAAAAAATAATAATAATAATACGACAGGATTTATTTTAATCTATTCTTCCATATACAGTAACTGTGTTCCATTCCCTAGCATCGATTATTATATTCACTTCTTAAAATTTCTGTGGTATATCGTTGTAGCCAGTAAATAAATCAAACTGTTAAGTAAGTCAATTCTCTGTCACTGAATTTTTATAAACCAAATCTAAAAACCAAAACATGACAAGGAAATAAAAATGCTTATGGAAGCATTAGAAAACTAACTTCAACCCAAATAATTTTACTTTCAAAATGAAAGAGAATTCAAGTTATGTAGAACTTAAGTAGGAAAGTATTACTCTTGTTACGTCATTACGATAACGAGTATAATAAATTCAAGCGTAAACAATACACCTGTACCTGCACATAAAATGTAGATCTTTCCATGAAGTCACGATTTTGAAACACAATATGAAGCGGGTATTGTCATTTTTTCAAGGAGAAAAGTTCTTTTTGACGTTTGCTTTAAAAAAAAAAAAAAAAAAAAAAAAAAAAAAAGGGAAAATCGCTTTTATAAATAATTACATTGAAAACACTAAAACGCCATTTGAAACAATAACTTCATTTAAATATTTTGACAAACAATCGCAGAAAAATGTGACCTTTTATTCTTATTATAAACTTAAAAATTCTGAATAACATTTAAGTTTGTGTCTAATTTATATTAGTAAAAAGTTTTTTTTTGCAGTCATTAAAATTATAAAAAAGAAATTCTTTACATCTATGGCAAGAAATACTAAATTTTAATTAACGATTCTGTTACTGAGCACTGATCCGAACAGGGTGAAGTGGGGTAAGTGAAACCTCCGCTTATAACTCAACTAATAAATTAAATTTGGACCCAAAAGTTATCATACCTGTTTGTTTGAACTTTTCTTTTTAACTTTCCAACAAGGTTGAAAAGTGTTAATGATTTCGGTTTGTCTGTCTGTCCGTCCGCGCTCTAACTCCCGCAAATATTCATGGAATTGCTTGAAACTTATATGATATTCAAGTTCACTATCGGATGTTTCCTATTGAAAATGGAGTGAATACCTCTTCTGGTTTGTGTACAGGGATAACCTAAAGTATTCTAAAGCATTGTATTCCATGAGAGGTATTTTTATGAACTATATTTTAATCCCTTTACTTTGCACAAATTTCAATGAAATTGAAATATGTTATTCAAGTTCACTAACGAATATTTGCTATAGAAAATGAAGTAAATACCACCACTGTACAAGTTACTACCACTGTACAGGGTACCACCACTGTACTCTTTGTGTACAGGGGCATCCTAAAGTATTCCAAAGTATTCGTTCTATGAGAGGTATTGCTATAAACCAAGTTTTAATAACTTTACTTTGAATAAATCTTAATGAAATTGAAATATGTTATTCATATGCACAAAAAACTACTTTCTACAGAATGATTAGTATTAGATTTACAGGGCCACACAAAAATATTCAGTTCCATTGAGGGCTTTTGCTGTAATTGCATTTTCGTTTACATTAAGCGATTTAACACATTTAAAAAAAAAAAAAAATAAGTGTGACTATGATTTCAATTTGTGTATTTATCTGTCCGACTGTCCGTCATCCTAGCGTTCGTAAATATTTCCAGAATTTTTTAAAAATTATATATTATTCAAATTCACTATGGAATGTTCCCCAATTAAAATGGCATTAACAGATCTTGTGCAACTGGTTTGTGTACAGGAACACCCAAAATAATGCCATTGCATTTTAGGACAGACATTTTTATAAATTGATTTAAAGAACTTTCTATTGTAAAATTCATGAAGAAATTGGCATTTATTTTTAATATGTTAAAATAATGTTTTGTGTAGAATATGATTTTGTTAACCTTCAAATTTACAGGGCTACACTAAAATATTCAGATACATTGATCTCTGCAAATAGAATCTATGAGCTACGTTTTCTTTTGCGTTTTCTTAATACTTTCTAACAATGTTTAAGAATGATTAGAAATACAATTAGTCTATCTGTATGCCTTTCAGAACTACAGTCTGTCTATTCTGTAATAGTAACGTTGAAAGTTATGCAATACAACATTTACATACAGTTGCAAATGTTAATTATCAGTGCGTACCGCATGATTTTTCGTTTTTGTTTATATTTAGCCTTTGGAAACCAAATCAAATATGAAACGGTGATAGTTTTAGAAGTTTGAAGAATCGCATATATTTCCCTGTCCGACAAAAAAGTCCCTCTTAAAATTTGAATATTTGCAGTTCTTGCATGTTTGAAGTAAACTTCGCAGTTTCTGGTGAGGAAACTGCACGAATATTTTGAATATAACTTTAGATTTATTCTATTTGTTAATCTTTTTGGTTTTAAACCCGTCGTTACATTTGCCCCAGGCATTTTGTATGTCGGGATATTTAAACTTGTCATTTCAACCACACCATTTATATATTTTTTAACACTCTTTTATTAGCTTCACCTGTATGTATGTTTGTATGTTTGTAACCGCTCTGGGAGCAAACAAAAAATCTATATCGTAAAAAAAGACTTTCCCCACGTGAACGCTGTGGCTGTGAAGTAAAGCTCCGCGCTACGAACCTAAAGGTCTATCGTTCGAGTCCAATCAGGCGAGATTTTTTAAAAATTGTTTTTGTTTAATTTTAAATTATTTTAATTAAAGATTTATATGTATGTAAATATTATGGTGTGTCACTCACACGATTTTCTCTTACCCTGCATTTTAATACTAAGATAGATATTTTGTGCTTTTTAGTTCACCTTTCTATAAAAGCGTGTTCTTTAAATTTTTTAAACTATAATATTATTACTTTTATTTTCAGTTTTATATTTTAATTTTCAGTAAAATGTAATATCCTGAACTAATGAGAAACTTTTTTTTTCCGAAACATTCTATTTATTAATATTTGGCCAAACATTTCTGCTTAAATTTATAAACAAATAATGAATAACAAATAATGAATTCACCAAGGGAAAAAAAAATCTGCTTATATTAATATAGCTAGTCAAGTAGAATTTGTTCGATGTTTGAAATCAACCACCGAATGTAGGAGTTTGGCGTTCGTTTATTTGAAAAGGTGGGTTTCATTTTTGTGCAATTTTACCTTTGTCACACAAGATTGAATCATTTAAATCTGGCCATCCTTATTTCCGCCTTTTCACTTTGGTGGAAATGTTAATCTCATAACCGTCGTTTCGCCAATGCTCCTGATGTACTAACGGAATTGTTATTTGACCAAATTAAAGTAATTTATTTTATTCAGGGTGGTCAGGAGCCCCTTTATTACTTTCTTCTATATTCAATAGAAGAAAGTATTGGATGCGTAAAAATTTTCGACCTCAGTTTTTTGATGGATTTACACGTTTTGAGAAGCTGTAGAACACGATTTGACCATTTTTAGAAAATGTCTGTCTGTGTGTGTGACAAAATTTTGTGGCAACTGTGTCTCAGAAACTACTGCACAGAATGTCATGCAAATTAGTATGTAGTTGCACTTTGACATAAATTAGTGCCTATCAACTTTTGGTAAAAATTATCTTACAGGTTGCGTTGCCATCTCGCTTTTTCTAAATTTTTAACATGGTGATATAGGACAAAATTTTGTATAAATGTGCATAAAGAGAATTATTTTTTAATAATCATTATGAAATTTACAAGAATCACTTATAATAGATAGTCAACTGGGAAAAAAATTTTGTATGTGTGGGAGCCTTGCCTCCCCCCCCCCCCCCCGGAGGAAGTTCCCCCTCGAGGGGCGTAAATTTTCATGATATGTATCTTTCAAAAGAGCTCGCCAATACCTTTAAAACGGAGGGTGGAACCATCAATCTGCGATAATTTAAAATAAGGTTATCGATTTTTTTTATTTTTAACAAAGAATTTTTTTTTTTTTTTTTTTTTTTTTTTTTTTTTTTTATGATATTGACAATAAAATTGACGTTATTTGGATTTTTTTTTTTTTTTTTTTATATTTAGTGTTTTATATTACTTCTTTAATATGGAAATCGTCTGCATTATTATGGAAGATATTTATTAAAATTATTTAAAAAAATTAATTTTTACTGGATGAATTTGTATAGGAAAATATAGAAGAAAGTCATGTGGTGGCCACAACATACTAGTTTTATGGAGGATTGATTGTTCGTTTTGTTTTATGTGCTCTTTCGGCCTGTTTTTGAGTTTTTCGGGCTTTGTAGAAACCATCAAACGAAAACCATCACCATCGTCTTGGCAGGATTCTGGGGAAAATAACTTTTCCTTCTAGAGTGGTCTTTGAACTATCATTAAGATAAGTTATGCTATGGCATAGTTATATTTTAGCTATGTCAACTAAACCCCATACGTAACTATGCCAACTAACCCCACAGAGATACTCAACATAAGATGGATACCACAAAATCCCAAGCATAAAAAACAAATGATACATGCATGCAACCCCAGTTAACCACTCTTTAGAAAACCACCATTAGGAGCGCCTCAATTTGATCTACAGATTCACCAGAACAAAAAAAAAAAAAAAATGCTCGATGAAAAAAATTTACTCACCAGTCAGATAAATGATGAAACAGATTTTTCTTTCGTAATACTTCCAAGCAAACTGAATTTACGGTGGATAAGGCACCTATACATACTCTCCACTATAAAATAACAGCGCTAGACCGCCACTGTGGCAGGAAATAGAAGCGGAGTGCCAAGTAGCCTTTTATGCCAACTAAACCCGGTCTCCCTTAATAATAATAATAATAATAATAAAGAAGGGGGATGTGTGAATAGAAAAATATTAAAACTTTTTTTTTTTCTAAAAGTGTAATATTTATTTGTATTAAAAATAAGTAAAGAAGTAGAATCTAATAATTTTTCCAACCACTTGAGACCAAACCTATTCTATCAAGCCATCAGAATCAATTTAGTAACTACAATTTTCTAATTTTACAATTTCGAAATTTTTTTTTTAATTTACATATTAAATATTGAATATATATTCTTATTTTAAAATCATTTTGTCTCAATTTATTTTTAAAGAAATTTTAAAACTTTGATTCATTAAAATATTTAAATCATTTAATAAAAGTATTTTCTTAATTTAGTAAGTAAATTAATGTATTATATACGAAATATATGAAATATTTCAAAAGTTATGGGTTTTTTTTTTCTTTTTTTTCCCAAGAAAGAAAGTGCAATTTTTATTTTCTCTTACTCCATATATAGGGAAAGTTTTGTTTTGGGGTCAAATTTTCGAGAATGAGTTTTTCTCATATTTATGCGTTTTAAGGTCCCCTGAATCCGAAAAACATGTTTTTAGCTGTGTCTGTGATCCGCATATTTCAAGAACAAATAGCAGCAGGAAGTTGAAACTTGGTATTCTAATTCTGAATCATATAGTGATACAACACTAAACTTTCGTTAAAGAAATTAAGCTAAAGACTCAAAGCATATACCACAGCTCAGCAAAAATAGTGGGAAAGAGGTAGGGTATCTCCACCTCTCTCTTAAAAACATGGTATAAAACAATCATCGAGAAAATAATAACCTACGGAGCCGCCATTTGGGGCGGTCACCTGAGAACTGATGCCATTACCTCTCTTAACTCAGCCCAAAGACCCTTCCTTTTGCAAATTGCAAGAGGATATAAAACAATATCCACTGATGCCCTCACCGTAATCACTGTGATTCCTCATGCCCACCTGCAGGTCTCGCAGACATTTATAAAAACTCAAATCCTACAGCTTAAAGACCCCGAATTAACAAACATCATCCTCCCACAAACCCCCATACAAACTTTGACCTGCAGCTGGGATATTCACCCAGGCAAGGATGTTGCCCCATTCATCACCAATTGCACTAAAAATAGTTTCTCTCCCTCTGCTCCAGTGGCGATCTACACTGACGGTTCCAAAACGGACCGCCGGGGTTGCAGCAGCGTTTTGCGTACTGGACCGTGGCACCGTGGCCCATCGGTGGGCCTGCAGGCTCGAGGACTATAATACAGTCTTCCTAGCGGAAATCTATGCCATAGAAAAAGCAATACGCTGGATTGGCGACTCGAACACGAATGATTTCTTTAACATCTTCAGTGATAGTCTCTCGGGCCTTCAGGCAATAGCTCGGCATCGGAGCAGACACCCATAAATTCAACAGATCAAAAAACTCTTAACAAATCCTAACTTAACTTGCTCCCTGGCACACGTTTCTGCCCACAGGGGCGTGATCGGCCATGAACTCGCTGACTCCCTTGCAAAAGAAGCAACTGATTTCCCCACCAAGTGTTCCACAATCCCTGCCCCACCCTCCTATGTCAAAAATAGAATCAAAGAAATTATTAATCTCAAATGGCAAAACTTGGGGGATAGTTCAGAGAAGGGTAGGCACACCTTCTCGCTGATCCCACAGGCTCGTATTAATTCCTGGACCCTAACTCCACCTATCACGGCATTTTTAACAGGTCATGGCCCCTTACCATCTTACCTTTACAAATTTCATTGCCGACGCTCTCCCATGTGTTCTTGCGGCGAGGGGGGAACTCCGCAACATTATTATTTCCACTGCCCCTTAACAGCACAATATCATATTAGAAATCCCTCTCCCAGACCAATCAATTGGCTGGACAACATTTTAACAAGGAAACACTTAATTAATAAATTAAATAAAAATTTTCTCATTCCTAATGGATTTATGTACCCTAACAAACTAACCTAAAATCACAACTAAAGAAAAATTCTTTCTCCTAAACACATTAATCTTCTATCTCCTTGTTATCTTCCTGTATGCCCGTGATACTACAGTAGCCCTCATGAATGCAAGGGTCTAAACTGTTAGAGTGCCGCTTGTCGCGGAAGGCCACACAGCCTGGCACCCTCTCTCCTGTAATCAAGCAGCACCCCGTGTCGCGGGTAGACTTGTGTCTGGCGCCGCTCTCGTAAATACCTATGCCCATTTGCATCGCCTCTTGTCGCGGGTTGGCTAAGCCAGGCGATGCATGATGTATTTTTTTTTTTTTTTTTTTTTTTTTTTTTGATTTCTCAATAAATGTCGGAGCAGCTCACGTGGATTTTCCTAGAAGCGCTCAACACCGCTCTTCGAGCGGTGAGCGGGGACTGCTTCCTGTTCAACACTAAACTTTACGTTGAGATCAAGCTAATAGCTCATGTACAGGGCCATGCAAGAGAGTTCAAATACATTATGTCTATGGGCGAAACATTTGGTAGATACAGTTTAACATCTATACGATGCACTAATACAAATGAAAAGAATATATGTAGGGTAAGTGCATCAGTGATTGACACTTTTAGAGCAAGCTCTGATGTTTTTAATGTTCTAGTCATCAGAAAATATTTTTAGAAATCTTAAGTTAGTACATATATATGTGGTTCTGAATGTCTTTCATACCATGTTAACATATATACATTTGATAACAATTATTTTTTATTTGACACCCAGTCAATGTTCCAGTAATTGACACTATTTTTTCATTTTTTCAGTAATTGGCACACTATATTCCTGTGTTTGACACTGCTAGTTATTAATTTTACAAGTTACTAGCACCCTATGCTCCAGTGTTTGACATAAAATGTTAAAATTATTATGTGTAAAATATATTTTATTATTTTTCCTATTTATTATTTCGGGATAGATGTCAATTACTGGAGCATGCCAATCACTGGAGCACCTACCCTATATTTGATTTGCATGAAAGCACGTTTCGTGTAGAATATGGTATCAAAATCATTCATCATTCGTTTACAGGGTTACCCAAAGTATTAGGATATATTGGGACTATATACTTAAAAATTTCTGGAAGTGTATTTCATTTTGTGTTAGGTGTTTTTCACCTAAGACGAAATTTATTTACACAATGTGATGTGCATATAGTTCATATGAAATATACAGGGCTACCCAAAATTAAGCTAAACGTTCTTTTCTATTGAATGCAACTGATGAAAGTGCTTCCAACGAACACTGCTCAAGAAGGAAATTGATTTTTCCTACCCATACTGTAAACAAACTATTTTTTGAAGTTCTATTTTTAACTCTGGTTTTTTTTGTTTAATATCCCTTTTTAAGGTCTCTTGAGTATGAAAGTCTAATTTTCGGCTGTTGATCTGTATGTATATTTCTTGTCAGCATAACTAAAAACAAATAACTATGTAAGAAATTCAGATTTGGTATTTTAAAGTTCGTATTAGTTTTTCATTCAAAATTATGATCAAGATTGGCAAGTTTGAAGGCAAATTAATAACAGCCTTGACTGTTTTTTAATAATAAATGTAGGCATTATAATTATAAGGGGGTTTGAGGGGCAGTAGCACCCTCAGCAAAATTATACCTTAAATAAAACTACAGTTCCCGCTGCTTATTAAAATCGCATTCTTTCTGAGCCAAAGTGATTTTATTAAGCGGCTGATTTTTATAACCGACGAACGTTCCTGCCCTTAAGGAAAAAGTATTACTTCCCTGAATTTCGAAAGAAACTTCAAAAGGTAACAAATAATATAATTAGTAAACAATATTAATTAATTTTTGGTAGATAATTAACTGTTTCTTCGATATAAATAAATTTAACGCATTGTAAGTTCCCGTGCACTTTCGTTAGAGGAAAATCATCATTATTTTACCAAAAGTTTACGCTGTTTTTATAAATTTAAAATCTTTCCGTTTAAACCTCATGGATTATAGTAATTTCAAAATAAGAACTAGAAATTGCCTTCTAATAATTAAAAAGAAAAAAAAAATTTCAAATCAAACTTATATTTTATTACTGCGCTTTGAAAAATACTCCTTGAAATTGTTACGGAGATAAGTTGCGGGGCGTGTTAAATTTGTAACTGTGTGAAAGTATAATCTTGAGCAATGAGCGATAATGGAGGGTTTGTTGTGCTTTAATTTATTTTTCCATTAAAAACAAAAACAAAAAAAAATTAGTGTGCATAAGATATTTTTGAGCTTATTAACTGGCGATGCTGATTTTATTAAGCGACGGCTTTAAAAGTAGTTTGTATTGATTTGATTCCGGTCCTGGCGATTTAATCAGATTAAGCGGCTAATTTTATTAACCAGTGATTTTATTAAGCGGCGGTTGCTGTATTCCTAAACTTATTTTAGATTATATTTAAAGTAGATTTAATATTATTATTTTACCTCATTGATCTTACGACTTAATCTACAATCTAACTTTGTAGTAGTGAAGTGCAGGATAAGAGGACGTCGTGTGAGTGACACACCAGATTATTTCAGATGTAATGTCAATGTTTGTTTATAAAGATAGGAACAAATTTTTAAACAATGAATTTCCAATGATTTGGAAGCAAATTTTTAAATTAAAATATTTTTTTTTTTAATCGAAAGATTTTCAAAAGTGTATATCTTATAGTATTAAGTGAGCAATATTTGTATATATATATAAGTATATTGCACTGTTCTCGAAAACGGTAGCTCGGACAGTCACGTGATTTAACACAAAGGTGCCCTCCGAAGGGTCATTGTGCACATCGAAGTAAGATTTTCGAATTTTTGATTAGTTTTCTTTTAATTAATAAAAATATGAAAGTAAAACATCCCATTTCTGTAATGACGCAGATGGAGAATCTTAATAGAGATTTGATTGGTTTATTTGATTTTCATTGATTTGAGTGTAATTTGCATTGAACTACAGCTACGTTATAGGAATTGCGAGAGATTTGATTGGTTTATTTGATTTTCCTTAATTTGAGTGTATTTTACGTTGAACTAGAGCTACGTTATGAGAAATTACGAGAGATTTGATTGGCTTATTTGATTTTCGTTGATTTGAATGTATTTTACGTTGAACTAGAGCTACGTTATGAGGAATTACGAGAGATTTGATTGGTTTATTTGATTTTCGTTGTTGAGTGTACTTTACGTTGAACTAGAGCTACGTTATAAGGAAATACGAGAGATTTGATTGGTTTATTTGATTTTCATTGATTTGAGGTAGGGGGTGTCCAATGATGTTTTTTTTTTTTTTTTTTTTTTTTTTTTTAACATGCTTGACAGTGACTGCTGCGAAAAGGAGTTTCGTTCGTTTTCAGATTCATGCACAGCGAGGTAGGGGTGTCCAGTGATTTTTCTTTTTTTTTCTTTTTTTTAACGTGCGTGATGGTGATTGCCGCGGAACCGAGTTTCGTGCGTTTTCAGATTCATGCACAGCAAGGTAAGGGTGTCCAGGGATTTTTGGCTTTAACATGCGTGATAGTGATTGCCTCGGAACAGAGTTTCGTGTGTTCTGAGATTCATGCACAGCGGTGTAGTGCTGTCCAGCGATTTTTTTTTTTTTTTTTTTTTTTTTTTAATGTGCGCACATACGTGCGTTATAGTGATTGCTGCGAAAATGACTTACGTGCGTTCTCTGATTCGACCATTCATCGAATAGTGACTTTTACTGCTCGAGTAACAGCTTCAACTGTTTCCTGAATATTCGAAGAATTAACATTTCTATTTGACTGTTTTCGAGAATATTCGTTTTAATAATTTTGTTGCACAGATTCGAAAAGTTCAAAAAATGTGTGCTATTGTCAAGGCGATCCCATACTAAAACTGTGAAGAAAATAGTAGCCAATCGAAATATATTTATTTAAACGTTTCAATTATTCAATTAAAAAGAAATCCTTTAAATGTAGTGCCCAGCGAAGCCTGCTAGTATATAATAATGAATAGAAAAAATAATGTATGAATAAATAATAATAATAAAGTTTTTCTATAATGATGATTTTTATTTGTACTGAAATATTTAAAAGTAAACAATTTTAGTCCTGAAGGGAGTATAAGAGCACAAATGTGACTTTATTTCTGAGACATGCTTTTAGAAATAAATTACCAGAAAATACTTTTTAATTTATCGAAACACACTGAATAAAGATGAAAATTTTTGAAAGAATATTCCCGTTAAATATTCCCGCTAGAATGTTAACTTTATTTCATATCTAATCACATAGCTTGTCATTATTTAAATTAGATCCAATCTAAAGGCATGCAGAATTCATTTTGTAAATTGAAGCGACTTACATGATAATATTTAATAGATATTTGAATACAAAGCCGATATTTTGAGGCACATTTCTAGATTTATATGCCAGTATTTTTCTTAGAATAAAAGTATTTGTTCTTTTCGTATTTCAACAGATCTTAGCATAATGAAAGCGATTGATTTAAGACGACATTAACTGACAAATAACCTAGCATATTTTGTCTCAGAACTCTGTTCATTTTTCGACGCTTCTAAAACATTTTTTTTTTCTTTTTGTTAAAAAAATCATTGTTTAAAATATAAAAGAAACCTAATGAATCTTTTTTGAGACTTTCAGTTTAAAACACATTGGTTATGATCACGAAATTTCTGATAGATTGAAAATGCATCAATGATGATCAAAACAACCAACTGCTCTGCCATTTGGTAAAGATTCAAGCATCATAATAAAGAAAAATCTGAAGTGACTTGACTCAAATTTCCGAACATTAAGTAATTAACAGTTGTTTAAGTAAATTAAAATAAGAAAACTTATTATATAAACAAAAGAGAAAATTTAATAGGGTGTTTAAGTATTTTCCCCATATTTGGTGTTTAATTTAATGCTATTGTACTTCAAATAATTTGAACCCATAATGGTAAAAAAATTTTCGTCGTGTCCCTGTAAAATAAATAAATAAGTGCTAAATTCACCAAAATCTACACGATTCATGCTACGGGGACCTATAACATACGTACCAAATTTCTGCTCATTCCAACAAAGCGTTTGCACAATATCGTGCGCGCGCGTGCTTATACACAACATAAGAGTCGTTATAATGAACACGGGGGGACCTCAAAACATATAGATACGCCAAAATTTCGAAGTTTAATTTTTCTCATGATTACAATACATACATTTGTATTTTCGGAAAATTATAATCATAACTAACCCCTCCCCCTCCTCACATACACACACATAAAAGGAAAAAAAAAAAAGAAAGAAAGAAAGAAAAAGTTGTTGAATGTTCATATGCTTTTGGAAACGATTCTAAAATAAAAACTGATTTGAAAAGTATGATGAAGAACACAATCTGAAATGATGAATTGAAATTGAAGTAACGCTTTGTGTAACAGCGTTGCTTTATTTAAGTTGTCTAAAAATTATATGAACGATCTTTTTAACTTAACAATTCTAAGAATGGGAATATTTTTATAGTACAGAAGGAAACAAAATATGAAATACGTTATAAATTAAAAAAAAATATTTTCACCTGTTTTTTGTTATAAAGATTAAATCAGAACTGAAAATAATTCAAGTAGAATTAGTGTACACCACTAATTATTAAGGAGAATCCCAATTTCATATAACTTGTCCGGGGGGGGGGAGGGAGGGATAGAACATTTTTTTAAATACAATAAAGGCATCTAGTCACAATTTTATGTCAACTAGTGTATATTTCGCAAAGAAACATTTACAAAAGATATGTGTCCCATTTGGGGAAAATAAATAAATATAATAATCAGCTGACGTTTCCCCTTGTGCATCAAGGTTTATGTCAGTTATATTTCACAATGAAATATTAAAGGTAATAATGTATGTCTCATTTAAACATATATGTGTGTGTGTAAAACCAACTGACAGCTTGACTTTGTCCATCAACGATTTTATCAATTATATTCAGCAAAGAAATAATCCCAAAAGGGAATAATGTGTGTCCCAATAATGTGTGTCCCATTAAAATAAAAATGTAAAATCAACTGACGCTTCATTCAGTGGAAGGTACGGTACATCATCAACGATTATGTAAATTATCTTTCGCAAAATATAAATAAATAAAATCCTAAAAGGGAATAATGTATTATTATTATTATTATTGTTCATGTAAAATCAACTGACGTATCCTTCTATGGACTGATTCAACGATTGTCATAATTATCAAAGAAATAATCACAAAAAGGAATAAAGTGTCCCATCCGTAAAAAAATTTCTAAAATCAACTGATATTTATCTTTATATGAACTTTGTTCATCAACAGTTTTGTCAATTACATTTTGCAAAGAAATAGTCGAAAAAGGGAGTAACTTATGTCATGCTTGGTGAGAAAAACATCGTATAAAATCAAATGAAGCTTTCTCTTATGAACTTTGTGCTTTTGACTTTGTTAAACTGGGCGTTAGGAAAATGTCATCCACGCGCACAATGAAACCAATTTGGAAGAAAGACCAAGAGTGACAAAATAATTGGCATGACTGCGCTAAGAAAGTTTTCTGCTGATCAATTTGAACTGCAATTTGTCAGATATCTAAGCTATCAGACTGTAAAATCGTTGTTAGAAATATTACACTTATTCATAAAAATTCACAGTCAAAATAATCACAACGAACTGCGCACGACTTTGTCGATCTCTTTATGCTCTATTATAAATTTTGAAAGAATGATGGAATTAAAAACATTTCAAGGACTGGTCATTTCATTGTGTTATGTAAAGTCCTCTAGATCATAACTCACCTCTAGTCACCACTCACCAGCAACTACGATCGATAAATTGTGGCATTGTGTTGAAGCTTCATGAAGTGCTCTACCCGTAGATGTCATCCAATCGCTGTTTGAGTCAATGCCTAGGCAGATGAATGTATTAATCACTTTATGTACTGTTTTCTCAGTACATATTACTCCAAATTTCTTGAAATTTTAATCAATTGTTCTTCCTACTATAATGTATGTGCCCAATAAATATCATTCTCATATTCCCATTCCTTCTTGGTGTTGCAATTTTCACAAGCATGAGTGTATATGTAATTATTTATTTTTATTTATTTATTTTGTTGTTTATTTAATGCTCGATTTTTACATAAATATTTTCAAATTTATTTCTCCCTACCAATTCAATTCATTAAACATTGTTTTACATGATATTTAAAACAAATGGTTTCATCTTTTACATCACGATATTTATATGTCTTATGTTCGACTCCAAGAAATTAAAAATGACATCGTAATCCTTTAATTCAAATTTTATAACCACGTCTCTATTTTATTTATATTGTTAAATTTCAGATATTTCATTACTTTTTTATTGCTTTGGCGTATTAAATTTTGGCATAACAATGAAAAGAATTTATTTGTAAAATAGAAATTGTTTTGTGTTATTAAACACATATTTGTTTAATGGATGAATAAATTCTAGTTAATCAAGTTTTGTTCTCTGCGATGACAACTATTATGCACTATACTAAAATAAATTTTTAAAACAAATCTCTGTAAGTGGACCAATGACTTTTGCATGTTTAATTATTTGAATCGATGAGCGAATATTCCAAAACCATACAAACCATGGATAGAATTTTATTTTCTTTATCATAATACATTGTTGCGATTATGATGTAATTTTTTTCCGTTAAATTATCTTTTTTCGTTATTTTATTCAGTTGAATGTATGCATAGAAGCCACGGATAAAAATTTACTTTCTTTATTTCAATACATAGTTTTAGCTATGACATCATTTTCAACGTTAGTTTCAGAAAACTTACGCTTTTATTATTCAGAAGAGAACAAATAACTGAAAACAATCATGTAGCTTAGAAAAAAAAAATGTGGAATAGGGTTGTTTGCAAAGTTCTGTGCTGATTTTTATAGGATAGAATGTTTTGCTTGATAAAGTTGTAGGTTACATATAAAAATATTTACTAATTTCCAAAATCATAAATAGAATGATAACCCAAACCCAAAAATCACAAGTCTTCAAAAAATTAATCTTATCTGAAAATTGCACTAAAATTCATCAATACTTTAGAAAAGTGTGTTTATCAGTAAGTACACATAAGCAAATCCACACTTCTGTGCAGTCTGATTAAGTCAGATAAATATAGAATATCTAGAATTTTTCGTGAATCGTTGACAATGGGATCGTTATAGAAATGTCATCGAACTCATGATAATATCTTTCATAAAATATTAATATTTGTAGGAGTAAAAATCCATTTAACTCGTTTAATTTCATGTTAGGTTTAAACGTTTTGAATAGTATTTTTGTTTATTTTTCGTTTTGCATATATTCGAAACGAAAATTTTCTAAAAAAAAACTTTGGCATTATTATAAATATTTATACAAACTATACATAAATTAAACTATACCGAAATTTAGAAAATTTCTCGTATATTCACAACTTTACAAAAAAAAAAAATTACGAATTTTCTTTTGAAAAGGTAGGCTTAGGGAGGCGTCATTTTTATATTCCATTTTTGCTTTCTTCTATATATTCAAGAAAAGAAATTACTGGATTCGTAAAAATTTTCAACTTTCGGTTTTCGACAAATTTACAAGTTTTAAGAGGTCCAGAACATGATTTGATTATTTTCACGAGTTGATTATTTTCGCACGTGTGCGTGTGCGCGATAAAGTTTCTGTCAGTTCGGTTTCGAAAACTAATACTCAAAACTTCATACATATTTTTATATAAAATAATTTATTGCTTTTCAACTTTTAGCTTGATTCGCCCTACAGGTGACACTGTCATCCCGTTTTTCATAATTTTTAATATGGCTGTAAAGGACAAAATTTCGTTTAAATGTGCATACGGAAACTTATTTTTAACCATTGTGAAATTTATATAGATAATCGTACAATTCAACCAGGAAAAAGTTTTGTATATACAGGATCATCTCTTCTCAGTCTCCAATATAAATTTTCAATACGAGTAATTTTCAAAATTCCTGAATACTTTTAAAACGAATGGTTGAAGTATAGATCTCTAATAATTTTAAACAAAGCTATCGCTTATTGTTTTATTAAATATATATAGAGAGAGATATATATAGATAGATGTTGTTTCTCATAGCAAAAAACTGATCGTATTTCAATATTTAGTATCGTCTTCATTCATCATAAAAAATAATTTTAATTAAGAGTAATTTTAATAAATTTTTATTTTTATAGGAAGGTATAGAAGAAAGTTTTGTAATGACCAGGACATACTAGTTTTAAGCAATATTTTTAGTGCAAACTATATCAAGAAATTGTCCTTCAAAGAAAAAAAAACTGCAGATGGGAATAGACTATAAATTTCACAGCAATTTTGAAAATATAAGACATCTTTCCATGAAGAATTAATATTAGGTTAAATAATTAATAAACAATTATAAAAAGGACTCGAGATCTTTCTAGTTTTGCAACCTATTGCAAATTTTTGTTCTTAAATATTTTTAGTAAAGATTTGATTAGATTTTCAATTATAATATCTAATATAGAAACTGTTATTAAAATCTAACAACGTGGAACATACGTAAATATAAAATACATGACTTTGTACAAAAACAATATCAAATTTTATTTTTGAGGATAAACCAATTTTAAGCAATGAAACTTACAACTATAAACATAAATGGTATTTACTGCACGTGCACTCTCCTCTTAAAGCAAGCTAATATAGAAATAAACTATATAACATCAGTAATATGAAACATTTATATAAAATATTAATTATTTATCATCACAACTACGAGATATTGTCAAGTTTTCACACTTTAGTTTATAAGGAAAGAATCGTGAATAAAAATCATATGACCTTTGCCTTATTTAACGGATGTGGTATTGTACTCATTAGCTTTATTATTTGGTTAATACTTATTCAAAGAGCAGAGACCTTCTACTCAACAAAAGGTAAACTAATAAAAACGAAAATGAGTCTTATTTTATGAGGCTAACTCTTGTTTTAACAATGTTTATCAAGGTGTATTCTGAGAAAGAATTATGGACTCACAAAGCAGTCGTTAAAGGTATGGGTTGTTTCTTGTTTTTATGACACATTGTTTTCAATAAACTCAAATTTTTCACTAGATGAGGAACAAATCGTCTGCGTATGAGATTAAAATGTCTACGCCTTGTATTCGATTTGATCTGCACTTATGTTTCTCGTATTTAGCCTTATGAGCATTGCTTCAATCCCTTAACGTAGAGAATATATATATATATATATATATATATATATATATATATATATACATACATATTTTTTTTATGAGTTTAAATTTTTTCACTACACAGAAACAAAAATCTGCTTACGATATTATCATATTGTGATGTACTATCAAGATGTTACATCTTGTACTCTCTTTGACCAGGTGTTAGACAAAATAATGTGATCACTTTCGCTTTTTTACGTTTTGTTGTTTTCTTGAAAAGTTCTTTAGGAATCATCTTGAAACTTTGGTAGTGTAAAGAACATATTATACCTCATATTTTTCAATAAAATTTGTGTCGTGAAAAAGAAAAGGGGGACCAGTAAAAAATTAAACAAAAATCAAAATATTTAGGATCGCCCTGTAAAAGGTAATGCTTTAAATGCGTTTTGGCTATAGCTTGTGATTATGAGGACTTTTCTCATTATTTGTACAAAATTTTATGAGGTTACCTATTCATGGAGATATAACGGTTTCTTTAGAAAATTACAAAAACAATTTTCACCTTTTTTAATTAAAACACGTAGGGTATTAGACCCAGTGCAAAGCCATTTTCAGGAAATATGGCATACTACATTAGACACAGCATACAACAATCACAATGAAAAAATTTTAAATATCTTACAAAATACGAGCACTTTTACTGATTTTTTAACTACGCATGCGCAAGCTTTATAAAAATTTCATTTGCATAACTTAATAGCCAAAGGTATTGAGCAACTTATATGAAAACCCCAAACAACAACCTCAAAACGTTACGAGAGATAGAATGAACAGAAGTTCAGTTCTCTCAAAATAAAAGCTAAACTATGAAGGGCTTTACTCATTTTTATTTTGATTCAATCAATGCCCAATGATATTACAAGGTTTTCGCTGATTGTAAATGAATATTGATAAATCTCCCTAACGTCTATCTTCTTCTTCTTCTTCTTCCTTTTTTTTTTTTAAGAACTTAAATTCTGTTTATTCTATATCTCGTAACGCTTTGAATTTACATGATATTTGTTTGGATTTTTCATATAAGTTGCTCAATACCTTTGGCTGTTAAATTATGCAAATGAATTTTTATAAAGCTTTCATATGCGTAGTTAAAAATTATTTAGTAAAAGTGCTCGTATTTTGTAAGATGTTTAAAAATTTTTCATTCTGATTGCTGTATGCTGTGTCTAATGCCGTATGTCATATTTCTTGAAAATGGCTTTGCAGTGGGTCTAATACCCTACGTGCTATAATTAAAAAAGTGGATTTTTTTTTTTTTTTTTTTTTTTTAAAAAAAACAACTCCATGAATATATGTGGATATCTCCATGAATATATGTGGTAGTCTCATAAAGTTTTATAGAGATAATGAAAAAAGTCCTCATAATCACATGCTACAGCCAAAACGCATTTAAAGCATTGCCTTTTACAGGGTGATCGAAAACATTTTGATTTTTCTTCAATTTTTTACTGGTCCCCTTTTACTTTTCATGACACAACTTTTACTGAAAAATATGTGGTATAACATGTTCTTTGCGCTACCAAAGTTTCAAGATGATTCCTACAGAACTTTTCAAGATATTTGACAAAACGTAAAGTAGCAAAAGTGTTCACTTTATCTTGTCCAACACCTGTACACTCAAATTTCACATATTTAGTTTTATGAACATAATTTCTACCCCTTAACGCAGAGAAAGGACATTTTTTTAAGTTTAACTTTTTAATGAACTCAAATATTTTTCACAAGACAGAAGAAAAACGTCTGCGTATGACATTAAGATATCAACCACTTGTACTCACTTCGATCTGCACTCAAATTTCTCGTATTTAACCCTATGCACATAATTTAAATCCCTTAACGCAGGGAAAAATTTAATTTTAAATTTATTTTTTAATGAGCTCAGATTTTTTTCACTACATATAAACAAACGTCTGCGTACGATATTACGATATTGTGATGTCTACATCTTGTACTCGCTTTGGTCTTCACTTAAAATTCTCGAATTTCACTCTATGAACATAACTTCTGCCCCTTAACGTAGAGAAAATATTATTTTTTAATATTATATTTTTAATGAGCTCAAATATTTTAACTAGACAGAAGCAACTCGTCCGTGTATGACATTAAGATGTTACCTCTACACCTTATGCACATTTTGATCTACACTCAAATTTTCCTTATTTAGCCCTATAAACATTAAATAAATACCTTAACGCATACACAAAAAAAAAAAAAAAATATTTTTTAATAATGAGTTCAAGATTTTTCACTACATAGAAAAAAATGTCTGCATACGATATTATGATGTCTTCATCTTGTACTCGCTTTGGTCTACACTCAAATTTAACTCTATAAACATAATATCTACCCCTTAACGTAATTAGAAACCTTTAGGTTATTTAATAAAAACAATCAAAAGTATTTTCTAATACAATTAATCGTATATAATTACTAGATAACTTTTACTAAAAATATCTATTAAAATTAATAATGATATACATCTTACGGGAGAACCAGAAAAATTGGTAGTACCCGTGCTGGGAAAGAAATCCAGTTATGTTACAGAAAATTTTTGGCAGCATTCCGTATGGTATCGAAAAAATATGTTGATATAAATTTTCTAAACAGAACAATGCAGAAATGTTTTGTACCAAATAGCGCACTTAAAATCTCCAGTTTGACCATTTAAGATCGACGTACCAGGGATCACCACATGGCAAACGACGATCTTGACTTTTTGCCACGTAACCATACTCTATACTGTTGCTTATCCCTTTCCCAATCCTGTTTTGATAACAAGTCTTCCGCCTGAGAAACAGAAAAAAAATGTATCCACCAGATAAAAATCAGTAATAATTATTACAGACTTTATCTTGTTAGAGAAAAAAATGTTCTTTTGACAGATTCATATGTAATTTTACAAAAATATCTGTAGTTTTAGAAAACAGAAATTTTCTATAGGAAAATTAAAATTTTTTTAACAAACACTTTTTTACAGTGATGCAATTATCAACAGAGCGTGTGGTATAAAATCAGTCCGTCTGAATAACATGCAGAAGTTCCATAACAATTATAAACTTAACATATGCATAGCGGAGAAAAAAAACAAGCTTATAAAATCGGGTGACTCTCTCAGTTAAAACAGAAAACAATTCAATTAAAATTTTACAACTTCCCCCATCATTCACCAGTTATTTACAATTATTAGAAATAACAAAGAAATATTTCACTTGTTGCCCCCCTGTAACTCAATTCCCTTTTCTCATTTTATGTAAATTTGCAGAAATAATAAATGAGACAACAGGAATAAGCGCGACACCTTTTTAAAGTAATTTCTCACTTCCTGAATAACTTTTTGTTTTTCTAGAAGAAACTGTTTCTTGCAATGTTATTTTCCTATTGCAGACTTTGCTATTGCTTTCTAGATGTACGTCATAATGCTACTTACACGATAACGTCAATACTGCAGCTGTCTAATCTTTATTCGATGAAATTAAAATTCAGTATTTCGGAATATGTGTTTACTCATTCTATGTCTCTTTCGGAAATCTGAAAGAAATGGGAGTTTTACTAGTAGGGGTGCGTACATAATTTACAAATACATGCAGTGCTACTCAAAATTCGTCGAACGAATTAGGAAAAAAAATGTTGTAAATGGCGATGCCCTGAATAATTTGATTTTTTTTTTTTTTTTTTTTTTTTTTTAATTTAATAACAGCCTCAGAAGAAGAGATATAATTTTTCGAGATAGTTTCTCTTAAACTTTGATAACATTTTAAGTTTTTCTTATGTTTAATTGTTCTCATTGCCTTAATGCAGAAGTTTTGACCTACAAAATTCACTGCAATATCTGAGAAAAAGACGAATGTATTTATGAATAAACGTGAGATTCTCGGTGCTATGCTACAGAGCATTAAAACCAAGAAGTATTAAAAAGAAAAAATAAAGTTTTACTCTATAAAAAGATTTTTTAGGTAGATTAATGACTTGTTTTATATCTACAGAAATATGAAAGCAAATCATATTTCCTTCAGAAAGTGGATTAAAAATATTTTTCTTTTTTAAGCACCGGCTGATCCCAAAAGTCACAGAAAAAATTAAAAATATATTATTCAAAATGTACTGACTGTAGTTCTGTGCGGTTTTCACTAAAATATACAGAAATGCGTGAATTTTTATTTTTATTATTATTATTATTATTTTTTTTTTTTTTTTTAAATATATAAGACAAAATAATACATTTTCTTCGACATATCGCGCTGTATTCGCAGCAATCTCTCACATTTTAAACAGATCCGCCTGATCAAATGACTCTATTTTGTGAATACTGGAGTTTTGTAGAATTCCCAATGCGCAATGTCCGATGATCATTCTAAGAAATGGCAGCGGCACATTGAGCATTTAAAGTCTTAAGTACGTTGTTGAATGTGCTGCGACACTGTAAAAAATTAATTTTACAATTAAAGTGCTACCTCATGAAAAGTATTTAAACTAATTTGCTAATAAATCTTTTGTTTCCTAAAAAAAAAAAATCAGATGCCATTCTGTAAATTTTAGAGAAAACCGCATAGTGCTATGGTCAATACTTTTTGAATAATACATATTTCTTCTTCCTGTTACTTTTGGATCACCCTGTACATAATTTTTGGAAAGAATAGTGATGTCAGTTACCAGACAAGTGCGTAAAATAAAGTTTAAGTCGTTTCTAAAATAATAATAATTCTCCAAAGATGAGCAGAAAGCAATAACGAGAAATATTTTGGTTAATCGGAAATATCGGGGTGGAAAAGTACAAAACTGGATACATGTTTTATTTAATAATGAATCAGCGTTCGTGATATATTTGTCGACAAGTGGTAATAAAAACTTGATTATTAAGCTTTGTATCTTTTTAGTAAAAAAGTCTTATTTTGTTCACATTAAAATAAAATTAATTTTTATTATTTAATATTAAATCTAATTATAAAAGTTCTGAAAGACATGTGCTACGCATCTTAAAAGACAAACCGTAGAGTGACACAAAGGGAAGATATATAGGGTACAAACTGTAATTTATAATTTGGTGTGAAAATTTTTGGAGACCCCAAGATAGTTTGAAATTAGAAATTTGAAAAACAAAATAAGAATTTGAGTAATATTGAAATTTGAGTTCATTTAAAAAATTTTTAGACGTCTAACTCGTGTCCCACCCGCATTTCGCTGTGGTACTCGAGGTTTATTACAAAAATTACATTGTTGCTTTAAAAATGATTTACTTAGTTAATCAGAAATTTATAGAACATCATATAATTGAAATTACATCCTTTTAACATATCTGTTTTTTATTTAACTCTTGTAAAATAAAAACATAAATAATAGTAATTATTGTAACTTTCCCAATTTCTCATGTAAATACTGATTTACAAACTTGTATCATTTGACTTTGCTAAACACTAACACGCTTTAAGCTAAGATAGATCATCTAAACTGCTAAACATTCAAATAGCTATCTATATAGCCTGATATAATTCGATAATTTTTATTTCTTCTTTCTAAACCATTTTCTCATTTTCTTTAATCCACCAAATATCAAGCGGTAGTAAAAAACCGAAGCATCAGATAATTATGTAAGAGATGAATATGCAATTTGAATATGAAAATGGTAAGGATCTTTTAATATCATTAGATTATTATGGCATAACTTATTTAAACCTTCTTAAAAGATATGATGCGAGAGCTTCTTCTCAAGCAAAAATAAGCCATTTCTTGCAGTTTAATGCAAGATGTTTAACAACCTTGCCTTTCATTTTTCTATGTACCCATAAATCAAGGCTTTCATTACAGGGAAGAAAAGAAAGAATGGAAGAAAAACTTAATCGTTCTTTAACACTGTAAAATCTTATTGTAGCATTATAAATCCTCTATTGACTAATTGAAAACAGATTCTAGCTTAATCCATAAATTAATAAAAGGATAATGGAACATTATAAAACTGTCATAAACTAATTCTTACACAATATAGAAATAAATGAAGGTACAGTCACCCGAGCTCACTTTTTAGAATAGGCATTTTATCAGAATTAATTGTACTAATAAGTAAGATATTTAAGCCCTGCTTATAAAAAGAAAGATATCATAGATTATTCGAGATCAGTATATTCGATCTTTCTTTTTTCTTTCTGTCGCTTTCATTCTTACACTTATGTTTGAAAACGTATTACTTTGAGACCGGGAATTTTTTTCAAGCGGTTTGAAGTCTTCTGAATCCGAAAAATCAAATCTCCGTGTGTATGAGTTAGTAGAACTCAAAAATACAGTAGCAAAAAATTAAAATTCAGTATCCTAAATCTGTATAAAAGGGATACTATGAGAAACTTTTTGAGATTAATTAAATGGTTCATGTACAGAAACATACAAAATAGTTCAAATATCATCTATAGTCAAAATTTTTTCTGTAGATTTCAACATCTTCAGACAGCGCTAAACATGATAATATTGTATAGTATATATATATATATATATATATATATACACACAGCCCGGGATAAAATGATAGGTACAAAGGGTTTTTTCTTTGATTTTTCATAAAATAACATTATCTAAATTGTGCTTAGCATTTATTATTATCGTAAAATAACACTATTCCCGGACTAATTTTTGTTTTAAGACTAATTTAGAAAGATTTTAAGACTAAAATTTTTCTAATTTAAGACTACACACCGCGACAAAAAGATAGGAACAAAGTTTTTTTTTTTTTTTTTTTTTTTTTCTTCTAATTTTTGAATATGAATATTTTGAATATGATTCAAATATTTAATATGTTTTTGATATAATATTTTGTTATGATAATAAATGATCAGCGCAATTTAAATAATGTTATTTTATGAGAAATTAAAAAAAAAGTCTTAAGTCTTTTTGTCGCGGAGTGTAGTCTTAAATTAGAAAGATTTTAGTCTTAAATTTTTCTAAATCAGCCTTAAAACAAAAATTTGCCTGGGAATAGTGTTATTTTATGATAATAATAAATGATAAGCACAATTTAAATAATGTTATTTTATGAAAAATCAAAGAAAAAACCTTTGTACCTATCTATTTGTCACGGGGTGTATATATATGCATAAGATTTTCTTCATGTAGAACCGTATGAAAACCATTTACCATTCGTAAACAAGACCACGCAAAAGAATTCAATATAAGAAAGCTATAGTTAGGAATTGTAAAAGTGCATTTCAAGTTGTTTTGCGTATACTGTTCTAAATGTGCACTGTGATGTATCTAGCATACATTTAGTACATTTACCAAATGTACACTATATTATGCAAAAAGGCAATTTTCAAGGCTATTCATAATTATTCGAAAAGGTTTCAAAGTGATTTGGGCGAAAATTCTCTAAATAAGTTCAAAAATCTTTTTATTATTTATTTATTTAAAAATATTAACCATTTCATGAATGCAATTTATGTTATATTTATACAACAGTAAGCAGCTTTCCTCTCTCACCCTATAATGTATGCCGAATAAAATTATTTCTAAAGTTTTTTAAAACTATTTTTAAAGTTCTTGGGAAAAAGTACTATTTTTAAAGTATTTGTACAGTAATTACACATAACGTATCACACAGCTTAAACCAGTGTTTCTCAAAGCGTCTGCCTGGGCGCAGTGGTGTGCCTTGTGATATTTCATAGAAATTATGTGTCTAGATATAAAAATACAGTTTTATACCACTCCATTAAGGATATATAGCGCTCATTTTGTCAACAAGTCATTATTATGTTAACTGCGGTTTTTCTTGCAAAACGCCGTCACTTATTCTTGCTGTGTGTATTGCTTAATGTGAAAGTTTTGATAATGGAAATACAATAAAAGCTATAAAACATATTTATGTCAATTAAGATTTTGTAACCCTCACCACACTTAGTGCGTAAAAAGAGATATTTCTATCAGGCCCTGATTACCCAATAGGCACGAGAAGCATGTACTTCCCCTGAAAATTTTTGAAAAGGCCCCAAATTAAGCAAAAAATGGGCCCCGAATTATAATGTCTAAGGCATTGTATGATTATAAAAAGTCACAGTACACATTGACTACACAACTACCATTTCTAGATTGTGTAGGAAATATGCTAATGAAGCTTTTACACATTCATTTATAATGAAATAATTTCATATATTGTGGTGAATATAGGCTTTCACCAGTTTATATTTTGATACAAAAATTATGTGAATTTACTTGTTTACATTCTAAGCGAATTTACTTGTCCTCAATTCCAAGTAACTACAAAATTTAATGAAAAATTTATAAATTTTTCGAGATGTTTGTATGAGTCTTTAGACCAAACAGTCAGTGGGGGCCCCAAATGGGTATATGTATATATATAAATACTAGCAGGCTTTGCCCGCTTCGCTGGACATTAAACTTAAATGAGTTGTCAAAATCCCATATCTTTATTAATAACCGAAGTTCTCGCTGTGATTGGTAGAGGTTTTCTCGCTCGCAACGTGAGGAGTCTGGGTCCCCACTGTCTTCGACACAACTTAAGCCACTTCTTACTTCCTCTTCCTCAGCGGGTGAGCTCGAAGTTTTGCAAAATCCCACTAATGTATATAATGCGTACACTTCATCAATATCCACACATCAAAATTCGCCATTCTAAGATAATTCAAAGCGAATTCAAACGGAAAAACATGTTTTTACACATGTTTATTGCCCTCCAACTCCGAGAAGGGGGGGGGGGGATTTCGAATTTCGTGAAATCCAGTTACAATAAGTGCCGGATGCATACAAACAATTTACGCACAAAATTTCGTGAACACAGAAGTCTTTAATAGAAAATATTATAAATAAATAAATACAAAAAGCACAGCTTTAGTATGGGGACCCTTTGGTGACTTTAAATATTTTAAGACATTTTTGTGATGAACTGAATTGGCTATCTCAATTGTGCAATTAAAGATCTTGGCGAGAAACGTCCGAGCTACTTCGGATCCGAATTTCAAATTTTGCCAAAGGGATCCAATACTAAAGCAGTTCCATACACTAAATAAATAAAATAAAATAAAAACTCTTTTCTGATATTTACAAAATAAAAATAAAAAATCTTAATAAAATCCAAATTATAATCATTTACAATTAAGGGGAGAACATAAAAAAAACTCATAAGGTACATAATAACAACAAAAAATTTTGTTTTACTGCAGGAAAGAAAAGTACTGCTTAATTAAATAAAAATATTAAACTAATGCCAAATATCTCTATGAAAATATTTATCCACGTGCAAATTCCTCATAAAAAAAAAAAAAAAAAAAAAATCACCAACTTTTGTAGGTGTTTTTCTCTCTAATTTTTATTATTATTCACGTGAAATTAAAAATATCTCATTTTATTTCTGGAAAATAAAAAAATATATAAATGCGTATATATAAATATAAAACTTTCTACAGAATCTGGGTTAAAAACCGAAAAAGCGTAATATAAACATAGAATAATAATAGAGGAAGAAGGAGCGTATATGTTTTGGTTTCGGTTTGTAAAATCCAGGAATGTCGGGTATAGGGTTGTAATTATGCTTCAATCTGATTGGTTGGCGACTTGTTGGCGAGATTCTTGAATCGTCTCGTCTCTCCGTCAATTAGTCAGCGAGGCAGCAACCACAACAAATAGCGATAAATGCGCCGAGCATGGGTGCCCTACTTTAAGGTTTTGAGTAGCAAAAATAGCTTTCGCTGGCATTTCACTAGAGAGGGGTTTGTAAGCATTAGAGTATTGGCGTGCTCCTTCTTCCTTTATTATTATTCTATGAATATAAATTAGAAATATCAGACCTATATTTATAAATTTGATACCAAATGAAAGGGGCGATTTTTCTGAATCCAGGTGTGCAAACAGTTTTTCAATGCGACAATTAGATTTTTAAAAAATAACTAAAGTATGAACGTTAAGTGGCAAGGGAAAAATAAATTAGAAATATCACACCTATCATTACAAATTTAGTACCAAATGAAAGGGGTGATTTTTCTGAATCCTGGGGTGTAAACAGTTTTTCGATACGACAATTAGATTTTTTAAAATTAACTAAAGTATGAAACTTACATGGCAACACTTCATTTCAATCTTTTCATAATTAGTACTGCGAATCACGCGAATAAAAAAGTCTTTAACTTAAAAATTCATTTTTATATTTTATTTTTCCATTCAAAGCGTTTTAGTGAAAAAATATTTATGGCGCATGCGAAGGCGTTTTTTGCCCACAATATAAACACTAATCATAATTTTGAAAATTTCTATAGATATAATTTTAAGTTGGATGAAGACCTAAGTTTCTGCCAAGCGTCGTTGAATTCTGTCCAGCCGTTCTCGAGTGATGCCCGGACAAACGTGTTTTAGTCTTTTACCCCTCAGGGGGGGAACGGGGGGGGAATTTCTGAAAAGTTGATAGATATAATTTAAAGTTGGGTGAAGTCCTAAATTCCTGCCAAGCGCTGTTGAATTCCGCCCAGCCGTGATGCCCGGACAAAAAAAGCGACATACAGACACGATGACACACACACACACAGGCAACATTTTCTGAAGTCATTTTCGGCTTTCATGGGGTGTGAAACGTGAAGATATCGAAAATTTTTTTGATTTCGACAAATTTATAGACAAAAGTCTGATTTTATTAATAAAGATATATATATGGTATAAAATAAAACGTAATTTTTTTGTTTAGCCCGTTAGTAGTCGCTATAGACAGCGCCACCTATTACAAATTGCGCACTTTTTATTTAACTCGCACCAATAATTTTAAAAAGTGATGTGATCAACGTTTCTTCGATTTTATTCGCGTTTTATGTATATTAAATGCCACTTCTAAAAATTTTTGGTGGCTATTGAATAAAAAAATCTGGCAAAACTGAAGGATGGGCGGCAAATCGACCAACTAGCGACTACTAACGGGTTAATGAAGCATTAGCTTCACTATTATATAGTGTCACGAGTTACAAAGGTTGCAACTCATTTTTCGAATTTCTTTTTTTACTTTCCGAACATACGTATGTGTTAAAATTGAAAATTTTAACACTTTTGAAATTTATTATTTTTTATCAAATCCTCCGGAAAATATTTCAGTTTCTTTTATTTAATTATTTTTCTCTATTTAAAATGTTTAAAAGTCCATTTTTTCAAAATTCATTTCATTCCGTTTTGGCATTTTCAGATATTTTTCTAAATTTCCGATTTTTTCAATTTTAAATACTTTTCTAAATTTTATTTCCTTGCAACTTTATTTTAATAAGATTGCTTATTTAATTTCCTTTAAATTGAGCCATTGCTCATAATGATAGCCCAAAATTTAAGCATTCTCTCTTCAAAAAATCATAAGTCCAAAAATACCTTTTTTATTTAACTGTATTCTTAAATTCAGCGGTCAGCCATGTTTGCTTAAAATTCTCGACTTTCCCGCGCTTTCAGAAGGGGAGGAAATGTTCTAGAATACTCCGGAAGGTTCACGGCGTCCATTCTTGACGTCACAGCGTCCCTTTCGTGCAAGCTGATTGGCTACTCGGGGCGAGCGCGAAATTGGATGATGTTTTCTTTTCCCCTGACTCACTCTCTTAAATGTAAGCAGTGGTGGAGAAAAGTCGCAGGGCGGCTTAGCCGCGGCTGTGATCGCCGAAACGGCATTTGCCGTGAAAATATTCTTGTTTCTATTTTTAGCATGTGTATTCTTCAAATTAATGATTAATATATATAAAAATATCTTGTGTATCTAACTTTAAGCGTATCAACCAGCGGCAGTCAAGAGTGAGCGTCCTATCTAAATAAAATTGATGTTAGAATGTGGTCTGATTAGGCCAAAGGGTTCAGCTCCGGAAATATCAATTCGAGTGAACTGACAGTTCCTCAATATTCCGTACGATGGATTTGTGAGGATTTGGTTATCTACTAACGATGAATAAAATCCAACAGATGGATACGTCATGTGATAGCCTTCAGACTGGTGAAAAAGATGTTATGGCATGGTCTCATTAGGCCTAAGTAATTCAGTCCAGCAGGAATATATCACGTGGAATGTGAATAAATTTACGTACTAGGAACATGGTGTTGCTTGAAAAGTAAAATAAAATCCATCTGAGCAATGTATCATTTGATAGCACGTCAGCATTCACTAAGAGCATTTTATAGGTTGATAATATTTACAGAAATAATCAGCATAGCTACAAGAATTATAGGTGTGCCTAGAGTTTGTTCTAAACAGCGTGAATCTGCCCTGATTACTTCAAATATGCGTAATCGCCAGTAGTATGATGGCCTGAATTTAAAAATGTTTATTTTTATAAACAATTAACAGGACATTTCTCACTGAAAATAACTGAAGACTTATTTTTTTAGAATGTCATCATGTGGTGTAACGTAATATAATGGAAAAATCCAATATCTGTTAAAAGAAAAAAAGATATGTTAGTGATAATAATAATCATATATTGCTTAAAGTGGTTGATTTGTACCGGTACAATTACGCTAGGATATAGTGTGTAATACTTGCAAAATATTAGATATGCAGAGAATAAATAAATGTGTCTTTTAAAGGAAAATTTTGTTTTTTTCTTAGTGCATTCTCACGGATTACTTAATTTTTTTTATTTTAGATATATTAGTGTGCTACATTAGGGTAAGTTAATTATAATTTATAATTTTTCTATTATTGTTTTATTTATTTAATTTAAATGATTATTATTGGTCTTGATTTAAAAATTTTAATTAGCCGCGGCACCTTATAACGCAATGTACCCACTATTATACTCTTTTCCGGCCATTTATTAACGTAGTTAATTCTGATTATTATTAGCGATCAATTTATTTATATACTTTATTTTATCTATTCGAAATTCAAAAAACTAAAACTCAATTTATTTCTTTTATAATGTAACAGTATGTAAGGAAAGTATTGTAATCATGTCAAAAATCCGAATTCGAGATTTTGGTGTTTCTATACGTTTTGAGGTCCCCTGAGTCCGTATTCACTATTTTTACGATTATGTATGTGTGTGTGTGAACACGCTAGCGTCTAAACACTTTGTTCGAATGAGCTGTAAGTTGATACGCATGTTTCAAGTCACCATAGCACGAACCCTATTAATTTTGGTGAATCTGGCACTTATAGTTTTTTTTACAGGGATACTGTGAAGAAGTTACTCACATATTATTCAAATAAATCTAATTTTATTCTAAATTTATCAAGTATCAAATTATCAGTTAAATAATTAAATTTAATTTAAATCTAATTCGCAATTAAGTTACTTAAATTATTCAAAATTATCTGAGAAGCTCACTTTTATTTATATCTGTTCTTTCAATTCATTCAAAGAAATAATACAAATTTTCTTTTAATATAATAGAATGACTTATTGAAAGATCACAGTTTATGTGTTTTCCGTTACACAATGCTCCTGAATGTTCAAATAATTAAGAGTATATTTATTGTTTTGTTTATTGAATAAGTATTCAATAACTGATGCAGTTTAAATCATTTCTGTTCAACAAATAACTCTTTGTTTACCCATCTGAATTCAACAAAATTGACAGTTCAAAGTATAATTTATTAAACTAGGGGGCTCTGCCCCCTGATCGCTCCGCTCACCAACCACCGAGGAAGGCTTTCCCTCACCCCGACTTGCTTCGCTCATTAACCAATGCTGGATTCTACCCGACTATTCGCAACTTTGCCTTTCATTGAATTGGAATATTAATAATACATAACACAAGAGAAAAATTGAACAATATTATAGAAATCCACTATATTTGGTATCACATTGAAATACACAATATTTAATATTATATCGTTTATAATACGTGAAAAATCTATTTTAACGTCGACAATTTAATAACAATTTGCCATTATTTTGAGAGAAAACATGTGGTAGAAAGCTAGACACACAAAATAAAGAACGATAGCATTAACTGTTTAGAACAGAGAGAAATTCTTAACATCTAAACGATTTAGCGTTACAGCTTTAGTATACGATACACTTGTTAAATTTTTGTCACTATTTGACGATGAATTTTTCGGGTATTATTGCTTGATTAAAGAAATTATGAATTTATTTTTTCTAATGCCTATATTTTTTACTATTGATTTTTTTGTTAATTTAGGGCAATATGTAACACTCTGCATTTATTTCCAGTGTGCAGCAATGTTTAAAATGATGCTTACAACAGTAACGATGCAACTTTTTAAAGTCTTTTTTTCAAGAATATGATTTAGTCAGATCCATTGAAAACAAATATCTTATGTGATTAATGCAATTATTTTAAACATTTCATTAGTAGTAGTACGACAGGACAATTTCTTTCAGATAGCGATTTTGCATTATCGCCATGAATTTGCCAAGATGCCCGTCAATATCTGATTTTACCATTTCTTAATCTATATTAAATACTAAATTAAATCGGGGGGAAAAAATGAGAAAAAAATCACATTTTTCGAAACCTACTGATAAGTGAAAAATTCATCCTTGATTATATTGTAAAAACGAATTGCCGGTTTGAAGTATTCGAGGTAGACCCTCACCGTTCATAAATTGGATAGCTTTTGAATATTTGTTGACAATATTTTCTGAATAAATATTCATGATGGCTCCAGAATACTTGTTGGCGACATCTTCTGAATGATTATTATTGTTGGCGATAGCTACTGGTATATATTGATCATAGTTGCTGCCGATATCTCCTGAACTTGTGTTAATGATGGCTTATGAATATTTGTTGGCTACATCTTCTGGATATATATTGATTACACCTTGATTTTTTTACATACATATTATGTAATATTGAATTTAGAAAATAAAAAATGCGTGTGGAGAATGAAATATTATGATATTGGATAATTTCATTTATAGAGATATCAATGATACAGGGAAAACTAGCTATTTTCTTTCTAATAATACAGATAATATTTTACCTGGAGATATTTTGTACATTTAGACCAAATAAAAAATGTTCTTATTTTTTTTCCCTCTTGAATTAAGTTAAAAAATATTTAAAATAAAATTGAAAAAAAATTGTGCCATAGCAATGGTACAGTTTAACCTCTTGGCGAAATTTTAAATTTCGCACCGAAGTACCGTAGACTTTTCTCGCAAAAATCTGGACATGCGTAACTGAGATAGATAATTTAAGTCATCGTCAAATTAAATGAAAATTTTTAAATCTGCTAGTGAAGTCCTGTATCCGCGATTGTAATGAAATGCTCGCCCTCTGGTGGGCTAAGGTGAAATTATCACACCACTGCATATCATCATATTATGTAATCGATTTTCCATGATGTAATGGCGGAGAAAGAACAATTATTAATCCATGTGGCTATTATATTTACTAACAACTGCAGTTCAGAGAGCGCCATCTATCGATCATTACAAACGCGGATTAGGTGTAACTAAAATATTTTAGCAATGCTGTTACTTCATTCCATTGCATGGAAAAATAGACAAATAAAAAAGTCCTGTTGTATTAAATTAAATTATGTTTTCTGCAAAGTTTTACATCAATGCTTAAAAAACAAAAACAGGTTGCCAATTTTATTATTATTATTATTGCACTATTTTATAATTTTTCTCTATATTTAAGGCATGGCTAGAGTTAAAATGGCTATTGTGGTTGCGTAAATGAATTCCTTGGCGAAAAACGTACGAGCTTCTTCATTTCTAAATTTTAAAAATCGCTAAATTGGTCATAGTAAACATCCATCATTTTAAAGATGTTTTGAGTTATAAAAGCTAAATTTTTATATAAACTAATCGATGTTGTCTCGTAAATTTCATTTTCAGAATTTCTGGGCTTAACCTCTAATTCTATACGCAAGCGAAGTGTGATGTCACTGACCGTCCGTGGATGCAAGAAAATGATTTCCTATGTTAATCGCCCATTGGATTTTTTGTAAAAAATTATTGAAAATCGAGGAAAATTATTTCCTGATTTTAATCCCCATATTTGGGTGTATATAAGTATTAGTTATCATGTGCATGTGTTAGATTCAGTTATTTTGGTGTCAAATTCACAAAATTTTAATTTTAAATTTCAAAACTTTGTCGTCCTTGGCGTTTTTTGTTTTTGGCGATCAAAAACGTAAAACGAAAATATACATGCCAGATGTATATTTTCGGAATATGTATTGTACGAAATATTGTTTCATGTTATTCATTACTCTCTTAATATAATTTGTTAAAATAACCATGATTTTTGAAAGGAATTATGTTCGCCAGATAATTTGGCGATATTTTTTTTTTTCTGCCAAGAATGACCGATATCAAATCTATTCCGCTGCAACGTATTAGTATCTTATATCCGATACTTTATTTAGACATTTGAAAACAAATTTGACTTCAAATTATGATAGAATATTTATCATTTTCCTCTTAATTAGTATATTAGTTGGATATTTCTTGTGTAACTATCATCCTTTGAAATGAAATGTTTATGTTTTCAATCGAATATGGAAGTTTGCAATTTTTTTTTCTAGAGTTTTGAAATTTAAAATTAAATTTTATCACTTCTACAGCAAAAACAACTTAATCTAACGCATGTACATGATGACTAATACATATCTATACCTAAATATGGGGATTGAAATCGGGAAATAATTTCCCTCGATTTTTAATAAATTTTTACAAAAAATCCAACGGGCGATTAACATAGGAAATATTTTTCTTGCATCCACGGACGGTCAGTGACGTCACACTTCGCTTGTGTATTGGATTTATTTCGTATTCTCGGTATTCTTATACCATCTCTATGACCTTTATTTTTATTTATAAGCACGAGAAAACGTTTACATAACAACGAGAAACGAGAATGTTTTTAGTAAAAAAATTCTAATTAAATAATTGACATCGCCTTATTATTTTTATTCAAAATTCTTTCTTCATCTTTCGACGGAAATTTTAATATCTAGCAGTAATTGTCAATAAAATTTCTGATAAATTTTTGTTAGTATATATACTTGAAGTGCATACAAATAAAATAAAATAAATTCATTCATGGCTGAAGTTTACGAATTACATGCAGATAGCGAGAAAGCTGTAATAAGTGCTATTCGCCATCTTGGGGATTCTAAAGGCTTATCTGTAACCGAATTGAAACAATATTTATTGTCTAAACAACCCTTGAATAATGGCTTCTCTGATCTGAAAAGTGTGCAATTGTATCTTGCGAATGCTGTTGACAAAGGACTTCTGTCGCTGGATGATGGAAGATACAAGATGAAAGAGACAGCGAGACGTAGGAGATCGCGCAGCAGAAGTCGCTCAAGAAAACGTTCGCCTAAACGTAGGTCCAGGTCCAGAAATCGCTCTGGCAGCAGAAGGCGTTCTAGCAGCGGAAGAAGAAGACGCAAGCGTTCTAGCAGTGGAGGAAGGCGCAAGCGATCTACCTCTAAGCGACGACGATCAAGACGGCGAAGGAAAGCTGTGGAAGAAGAAGTCCAATAATTGTCTTCAAATGCATTTGTCAAAATTTCAGAAGATTCTAAATTGAGGTTTAATTGTAAATCACTTATTAATTTATTGCGATGTTTTATCAAAATTAAGACTACTATTAAATTATGCTAGTCATTAGATTGTAAAAATACAATAAAATATTTGATATCATAATGATGCATTCGCCAAAACTTTAGAAGATACTGAATTAAAAATCATTTATCATTAATGTATTATAATGTTGTATTAAATTTCAGATATAATTAAATATAGAGTCAGAAATAGAACAGAAGCCATAGATTTTATATCTGTTGTTCTTGGCGATTTTTGTATTTGGCTACAAAAAGAATACATGCTAGAGTATACATGCAAGATGTATATTTTCGTAATATATATTGTACGAAATATTGCTTCATATTATTGATTGCTCTATTAATATACGATATTAAAATAACCATGAATTTGGAAAGGAATTGAATATGTTCACATAATTTGGTGATCTTTGTCGTTTTTTCGCCAAGTACGACTGATATAAAATCTGTTCCCCAAATCTCATTTTAGCTGTTTAAAATTTCTTATATTTTCAAATCATTTTCTTTTTTATAGGATACAAAAAAAGATTTGTAGACACAGATTTCGGAACAACTATAGTATTTCCCCACAGCTGAATTTGGCGATTATGGCTAAATCATAAATCAAAATATCATAAATCATGTAGCATAAATGGTAAAATCATAAGCTAAATTATAAATCATAAGTCATAAATCCAAAATAAAGAGCATGCAGGCTGCCATATTATATCGCAAACAGCCCAGAACGACATCGTTATCGGTCAAATCGGCGCCAAAGAAAACTCGCCAAATTCAGCTGTACCCAGATTTCGTTTGGGACCCCTTTCACTAAATGTGAAATTTGGCACCGAAGTAGCTCGGACGTTTCTCGCCAAGATTTTTACTTACGCAATTGTGATTTCTATTTCAATTCATCGCCAAAATGGCAAAGGCTATTTAAAATCATGGGTCAAGTCAAGAATGAGCGACGGCCTTTGCGTAATTTCAAATTTCAACGATGCCAACAGGACGTTGTGTTGTTTTCCTCGTATACGATTACCAAGATTCAGAAATAAAATTACCGAAGAGTGATAAAAAATGGGGGAGGATGTGACGTCTCGAGAAAACGGTGGGTGATGGTGCAAAATGGGGTTATATTCGGAATTAGGAGGTCATTTTACATAAGAATCAACAGGAATGGTATCAGGGCTCGAATTTATTTATTTTTATTTTTTTTCCAGCGTAGTGTTATTTGTCCCATCATTATCGTAATCCTTTTAATAGAGTGAACAAAATTTCAGGCAGGTGAAGAATATAAAATTAGAGCATTTAATGATTTTTTAAAAAGTCCGAATAATGATCATATACATACATATATATATGGTATAAAAAGTAATTTTTTTGTTTAATGAAGCATTAGCTTCACTATTATATAGTGTCACGAGTTACAAAGGTTGCAACTCATTTTACGAATTTCTTTTTTTATTTTCCGAACATACGTATGTAAGGAAAGTATTGTAATCATGTCAAAAATCCGAATTCGAGATTTTGGTGTTTCTATACGTTTTGAGGTCCCCTGAGTCCGTATTCACTATTTTTATGATGATGGTTTGTGTGTGTGTGTGTGTATGTATGTGTGTGTGTGAACAAGCTAGCGTCTAAACGCTTTGTCCGAATAAGCTGTAAGTTGATACGCATGTTGCAAGTCACCATAGCACGAACCCTATTGATTTTGGTGAATCTGGCACTTATAGTTTTTTTTACAGGGATACTGTGAAGAAGTTACTCACATATTATTCAAATAAATCTAATTTTATTCTAAGTTAATCAAGTATCAAATTATCAGTTAAATAATTAAATAAGTAAATTTAATTTAAATCTAATTCGCAATTAAGTTACTTAAATTATTCAAAATTATCTGAGAAGCTCACTTTTATTTATCTATTCTTTCAATTCATCTAAAGAAATAATACAATTTTTCTTTTAGTATGATAGAATGACTTACTGAAAGATCACAGTTTATGTGTTTTCCGTTGCACAATGCTCCTGAATGCTCAAATAAATAAGAGGAGTAGATTTATTGCTTTGTTTGTTGAATAAGTATGCAATAACTGATGTAATTTTTAAATCCTTTCTGCTTAATAGATAACTCTTTGTTTACCCATCTGAATTCAACAAAATTGACAGTTCAAAGTATAATTTATTAAATAAATTACTCATTTATAAAAGTCAGAGTCAAACAATATTGCACAACTTATTTCATTATAGCTAAATTTAGAAATCCCTGTCAGTTAAATCATTAAGAAATAATTTAGTTTCTATATTACAATTATAGTCCAATCGTATGATGTAACGGATTCTAATTTGAGTGATTTATTTCATTGGCGAAATAATTGGCTATAACTTTTAATAACGAACTTTCGAATTCGAAATATTTATATCATTTTATCCGAGAAACAATGAAAGTATTTGGCACTATAATTTGGCTGTTTTTTCTAAAATTTAGCTTTTTTTTTTTTCAGACATCTCGGATCTGTTCTAGTGTAAGGAACTCAGAACTGCTCCAGATCATCGTTTAGTTAAGACTGAATTACTTTCGCTCTCTCTCCCCCATCTTATGCTGCAATCTCAACGTTTCACTAGGGTTATTAAATTTGTATTATAATGACCAACACTATGTACTTTTAAGATTCTAGGAATAATTATCCTTGATGATGTTTTAGAAAATTTTTCATTAATAAAGTCATCCTGATGACTGAAATTGGACTTCTTCTTGAAATATTGCTAATTTAACTTTCCTTGCAGATATCTCCACTAAACAACGACCATCGCTGTAGCAAGAAACAATATGACAGACACAAAGAAAAATTCTTTATCTTTATGGTCTATCGGACCAAAATCTTAAAAGTGCGATAGCATCTAAAACGCCTTATTCAATTGAGCAAAACATTTATACTCATATTATAGGTCACAGTTACTCAATCTGTATAGACTTTGGAGAATCTGGCACTTAGTTTTTTTACAGGGACACAAAGAAAAATTCTCTATCATTATGGCCTATGGGACCAAATTTTAAAAAGTGTGATAGCGTCAAAACGCCTTATTAAACTGAGAAAATAATTTATACACATATTATAGGTAATAGTTGCATGAACTGCATAGAGTTTGGTGAATCTATCACTTACAGTTTCTTTACAGTGACACAAAGAAAAATTATTTATCATAGGGTCTATGGGACCAAATTTAAAAAAAAAGTGCGATAGCGTCTAAACGCCTTATTCAATTCAACAAAAAAATTATACACATATTATAGGTCAGAGTTTCACGATCTATATAGGTTTTGGTGAATCTAGCACTTCTAGTTTTTTCACAGGGACACAACAAATAATTCTGCATCATTATGGCCTATGGGGTGAAATTATTTAAAATGCCTTATCCGTTTGAGTGGAAAATTTATATACGAGTTATTATAGGTCACCATCGCACAAACTGTATGGATTTTAGTGACTCTAGCACTTAACGAGTTTTACAGGGACACAATTAAAAATTGTTCATCATTAAGACCTATAGGCTTAAATTATTTGAAGTGCGACAGCAACTAAACTCCTTATTCAAATTAACTTAAAATTTATATACATGTTATACGTCACCGTCGCACGAACTTTATGAACTTTAGAGAATCTAGCACTTATGGTTCTTTTTACAGGGACAAAATGCAAATTTCGTTATAATTGTGGCATATGCGGGCTCAAACTTTAAAGTGCGATATCGTCTAAATGCCTTATCCGATGGAGCTGAAAATTTATATAAATATTGTAAGTCACTATTGCACTAACTATACGCATTTTGGTGAATCTAGCATTTGTAGGTTTTTACCGGGACACAATGAATTATTCTTTATCATTATGATCTACGTGTTTGGTAAAATAGCGTTAAATTAAACATCGTCTACTATATAAAAAAAAATACCCAAACACCCTATTATAATTTTCTTTTTTGTTTATTTAATAACTCCTCTTACTTTAATTTATCTACAAAACCGTTAATTACTCAATGTTCGGAAAGTCGAGTGGAGTGACTCCAGATTTTTTTTAATAATTTAAATCTAAATTCATTATGCTAATATTTGTTGTCAAACTTTGACATATTATAAAAGTCAAATGGAAAAAACGGAAAACTGACCTACATATTTTAATCAACTCGAAATTTGTGTTCTTTAGAAACCAATATGTGAAAGGAAAAGTTAAGTAAATGAATATTTTATATTAAGGTAATTTATTTTACTAGTAAAAAGTTCTAATTGAAATTTCATATTTTATTTGACGTAAATGAAAAGTTTTGGGAAAATTTTTCAATCTATCATAGAATGAAAAACTTTTTTAAATGAAAATGTCATTGGACTCAATGGACTGCTATGATGATTAGGAATTCTAAAAAAGAAAATAACCTTTTCTACTAAATTCATTCTGAGAAGTAATATGAAATCACTTTCATAATACAATGTTTTCACGTTAATAATAATTAGAGTAGATTCAGAGAAATTGGTATAGTTTAAATATTTCAGAATGTTATTTCTTGGTAATTATGACTATTTCGTTATATACTGACGAAATATAAACTAGAAATTAAATATTACCTTAGACCAATATTTCTAAAACATTTTTGCTTCGCCATGCAATCACAATATAATACGGAAGAAAAATAAAGAAGTAAAGGGAGTCTTTCACTCTGCACAGAATATAAAACGCGTCAACATATACAAACTAGTATGTTGTGGCCACCACAAGACTTTCTTCTATATTTTCCTATATACATATTCAATCAGTAACAATATTTAAAAAAAAAAAAAAAAATTACAATTTTTTTCTAAGTTTTTTTTTTTTTTTTTTTTTTTTTTTGTTAAAAGTAATACATATTCAACCAGTAACAATATTTAGAAAAAAAAATTTTTTTTTTTTTTTTGTTAAAAGTAAAAAAATCGATAACTTTGTTTTAAATTATCACAGATTTATAGTTCAACCATTCGTTTTAAAGGTATTGACGAGATCTTTCGAAAGATACCCATCTTGAAAATTCACCCCCCCCGGGGGGGTACTTCCCCCCCCAGGGGGGGGGAAGCGATGCCCCCACATGCACAGAAATTTTTTCCTAGTTAACTATTACTATTATCAATAACTCGTATTACTTTTACAACCACAAGTTAAAAATAACTATCATCATGTACATTTATACGAAATACTGCCATGTTAAAAATTTAGAAAAAATGCGATCACAGCGCCACCTGTTGAGCTATTGATCCCCAAATGTAATCAGCACCACTTTATGTCGGGGACTAACTAAATACCAAGTTTGGTTAAATTTCGTTTAAAAAAAATTTTTTTTTTTTTTCGTTAAAAGTAAAAAAAATCGATTGGTTCGTGAGATACGGTGAAAAATACGAAAATTTGTACTATACTGCCATGTTAAAAATTTACATAAAATGCGATCACAGCGCCACCTGATGGGCTATTGATCCCCAAATCTAATCAGCACAATGCCCCACCAGGGTCCAACTATATACCAAGTTTGGTTGAATTTCATTCATTGGTTCGTGAGATACGGTGAAAAAACGAAACCACAGACAGACACACAGACAGACAGACATATTTTAAAAACTATCAATTCGTGTTCAGGACATCCCAAAACGTGTAGATCCGTCAAAAAACGGAGGTCGAAAATTTTCGCGAATCCAATACTTTCTCTATATTACATATAGAAGAAAGTAAGAAAATGTTCGTGTTTTGGCCAATAAAGGGGATAATGGTGCTGCAATGCTAGTAATTTGCATAAAATTAAATGTATTTGGCATTTTTTACCAAGATATCTTATATGAATAAGATTTTATAACATTACGCACGATTCTCCACAATGCAAAATAAGGAATGTCTAACTCTATAGATATCGCACACACACTATTGCTACTATATACTTTTGTTGTTGCTTGTTTAGTAAGTGCAGTCACAACTTCTTCAAGTTGTGACACACAGACAGACAGACAGACATTTTTAAAAAACTATCAATTCGTGTTCAGGACATCCCAAAACGTGTAGATCCGTCAAAAAACAGAAGTCGAAAATTTTCGCGAATCCAATACTTTCTCTATATTACATATAGAAGAAAGTAAAAAATTAGGTGTCAAAGTTTATTTTATTTATTATTATTAAAAATTATTATTGGACTTTTGTTCAGCTTACTTTCTCTGTCATAAACCTTCTACCGAATCCGGGTTAAAAATTGAAAAAGGGGAAAATAAATTTAGAATATCAGTCCTGTCATTACAAATTTGGTACCAAATGAAAGGGGCGATTTTTCTGAATCCAAGGGTGCAAACAGTTTTTCGACACGACAATTAGATTTGTTAAAATTAACTTAAGTAGGAAATTTAGGTGGCAACAAAAAAGTTACATTTTTATTGGGAATTTCTAACACACGTGACCAATGGACAATGTAAGATTGATTTTTCTTTTATTATTATTATTATTATTTTAGCTTACATTCTCTGTCATAAACCTTCTGCCGATCCGAGTTAAAAACAGAAAAAGGAGAAAATAAATTAGAAATATCAGTCCTATCGTTACAATTTCGTTACCAAATGAAAGGGGCGATTTTTCTGAATGCACGGTGCAAACAGTTTTTCGACACGACCATTAGATTTTTAAAAATGAACTATAGTATGAAATTTAGGTGGAAACACTTCATTTTAATTCATTTAAACCCTTTTAAAAAGTACGTGGCTCGTTACAAATTCGGTACGAAATGAAAGGGGCGATTTTTCTGAATCCAGGGGGGCAAACAGTTTTTCGACACGTCAATTAGATTTTTTAAAATTAACTATAATATGAAATTTAGGTGACAACACTTCATTTTAATCTTTTTATACCTTTTAGTGCGAATGAAGCTAATAGAAAAAGTCTTTAATTTAATTTTTTTTAATTTAATTTTATTTATTTTTTCATTAACCAAAAAAAAAATAATCATAAAACACTGAAAAAATCAGTTTCTACAAATGTCATCTGAAATTCCCAAAATTGACTTTTTTAAAAATTATGTTATATATTTCTGAGAAAATAATCGTCTGCCTTCATCATGCGAAAGTAATTTTTTAGTAAATAATTTTGTAGACATGTATAACTACATGAATTTGTATAGAAAAATATAGAAGAAAGTTTTATGATCACTATATTATTTTTTTTATGACATATTTCTTTTCTCAGTCAAATAATGAATAGTGAAATCATATGAATACTTTAATCAAGTTATGTGTATTATATATCTTGCGTGCTTTCCCGATAATAAATATTTCGAACAAAAAAAGAAAACGCAACTGTCAATCAAAATAATCTTGATAAAAATATCCGTTTCAATTCGAAATAAGATATCGGAAGCTCTATGAAATCACTGATGATTTTTGAACTTTTATTATTACTATTTGACATTTTTTTACTTCCTTATACAAAGTATAAGGAAGTATAGTAATCCCGATTTGCGAAATGGATTTTGTATTTCACATTGCTCGAAAACGAATGATCGCTGGATGTTGCCAATTTATACGTGTGACTGTCATGATGTCTAGTTGCACACCTGCAAGTGTCGTCTTAACACGAGCTCTCGTTTTAGAGATATAAGGGTTTTTACACGATTTTTCGTGACGTCTGTATGTGTGTGTGTCTGTGTGTGTGTGGGTATGTCGCATAACTCAAAAACGGTTGGACGTAGAAAGTTGCGAATTGGTACATAGGTTTGTTATAACATCTAGTTGTGCACCTCCCTTTTTGGACTTTCTATGATTTTCGGTTTTGGAGATATTTAGGAAAATTAGGTTCATAATGACAAAAATACATAGGTTTTGGCCATAATGTATCAAAAAACGGTAATAACTCAGAAACGGTTTAGACAAATCATGCAATTTAACTGACTTCCCGACAAGCTAGACATTTGAAACTTTCAAAAAAGTCAGAACAAGTTGACAATGCATTTTTCAAATATTTTTAGCCAACTGTTTCCGATACCTGTTGCCTTCAGCAGCGTTTATGCGATTCAACAGAAAAATTATTTAACTAACTTCCCGACTAGCTAGACATTTGAAACTTTCAGACTAGATCAGAACACGGTGAAAATGCATTTTTTAATACTTTTAGCCAACTGTGTAGGGTTCCTGCTGCCTTCGGCAGCGTTACCAGTACAAATCTTGCAATCGATTTTTAACTAACTTCCCGACCAGCTAGACATTTAAAACTTCCCCAAGGCACAACTATGACATGAGTCCTCCCCCCAAGGCACAACTTTGATATGAGTCCCCCCCAAGGCACAACTTTGATATGAGTCCCCCCCAAGGCACAACTTTGATATGAGTCCCCCCCAGGCATAACTTTGACATTAGTCCCCCAAGGCACAGCTTTGACACGAGTCCCCCCCCAAGGTACAACTTTGACATGAGTCCCCAAAAGGCACAACTTTGACATGAGTCCCCCCCAAGGCACAACTTTGACATGAGTCCCCCCCAGGCACAACTTTGACATGAGTCCCCCCAAGGCACAACTTTGACATGAGTCCCTCCAAGGCACAACTTTGACATGAGTCCCTCCAAGGTACAACTTTGACATGAGTCCCCCAAGGCACAACTTTGACATAAGTCCCCCCCAAGGTACAACTTTGGCATTAGTCCCCCCAAGGTACAACTTTGACATGAGTCCCCCCAAGGCACAACTTTGACATGAGTCCCCCCAAGGCACAACTTTGACATGAGTCCCCCCCCAAGGCACAACTTTGACATGAGTCCCCTCAAGGCACAACTTTGACATGAGTCCCTCCAAGGTACAACTTTGACATGAGTCCCCCAAGGCACAACTTTGACATGAGTCCCCCCCAAGGTACAGCTTTGGCATTAGTCCCCCCAAGGTACAACTTTGACATGAGTCCCCCCAAGGCACAACTTTGACATGAGTCCCCCCCCCAAGGCACAACTTTGACATGAGTCCCCTCAAGGCACAATTTTATTTATTTATTTATTTATTTATTTATTTTTACGTATGCATGCATTTTTTTAAAATATTTTTAGCCAACTGTTTCGGGTCCAGTGACAATGTTTTTTAACATTATGTATATTTCTAAAAGTGTATAAGGAAGTCATGTGGTGCCCACATCAGATTTTTTTTCTTATATTATTTGACACTCTTTTTTTTTTTTTTTTTTTTCTTACGTATAAAAATGTATTGCAATATTTATGATAATGTTGTAGCACTAAAAAGTTTGCATGATATTATCATTATTATCTGCACATATCTTAAATAATAACAAGATTATTGTTTAAAATATCTAATTTCTAACCGCACTGATTTTTATAAAATTTACCATTTTTACATGGTTTTATTTAACTTGATATGTTGCTCATTTGTGTGTGCGTGAGTCACATATAAAAAATGAATTTTCACTCACTTTCTGTCATTCAACTGAGCTATAATTCTGTATGCATGTATGTATAACTTTTATGACATTATGTGCTCAAATAGTAACGGATATATGGGTGGAGCCTAGGGGATTAGGCCCACCAAATTCAGTTCAAAATTTGTTTTGAGCTTTAACCTATTTTCTATTACCCGATTTAGATGAAAGTCTGCATTCGTGGCAAACTCCAATGGCAATACATTTTCAAGTAGTAATGGCTTACGGGTGGGCTATAGATCCCCTACTCTCGTTCAAAATTTGCTTCGAATTTTAACTGATTTCTTATTTCTATTGTCTGAATGAGTTGAAATTTTGTAGACATTTATAACTCCGATAACATGTGAAGTAATAACGTATTTTGGAGTGGAGATCTGGAAGGTCCTCTGGGCCCCAATATCCAGATCAAAATTTGTTTCTAATTTTAATCCACTTCCAATCGTTCAGTTGAGCTGAATTTATGCATGTATAGTTTCAACGACAATACATGCTTAATCTCTAAAAGATTTCGAGGGATCTCCAACTACAGTTCAAAATTTCTTTTCAAATTTTAAACTCATTCCTACCATCCAATTAAACTGAAATTTTGCATGCATGTTTATTATCAACATCTGCTGAATTGCAGTTTTCAGTGCACTTTGAAATGGAACTGTGTCTCTGAATTTTTTTTATGTATTATTGAATAATTTACGTCCACAACAAGTAGCTTCAATTCAATTGCTTGTATCTTCAGAAACCGATTTGAACAATTATAGTGTTGCATATATAAAGTTGTTTAAAAACATATACAGGATGATTATAATTAAAGTTACGATTTAAAAACGCTATAATTTTAAAACTACCCATCAGAGCAATTTGATATTTTACCAGAGCAATCGTGAGGCAATGCAATTTTGTTTGGGGGAAGAAAAAAGTAGTTCCAACATGTTTCTATAGATGGCGCTGTCAGGGTAATATCGCGGGAAACGCCTAAATGGACTCATTAAACACAGGAATGTTGTTAGCAACACAATGGAATAGCATGAAACAACAGGCTTCAAGGGTTTACTACAATTATTTTTAGCAAAAGGACAAGAATACGTGTTTACAGCGGAAACGGTCATAGTAAAAAGAGGAGCTTCGTGAAACAAATACTTTACGGAGAATTAACAGTACATTTTGGAACTATTCTTTTTTCAATTTTATATTGAAATCACACAATCAACTGATTGGGAAGAAAATCATATTTATTATTTTATTTTTCCGACTGAGTAAAAATAATACCTGGACCGGGACTCGAACCCCGGATCTTTGACTTACAAGGTCAAGGCTCTACCAATTGAGCTATCCAGGCCGACAACCGGTCGGCATTACTCACTCAGACAACCTTTAGGCAGAAACATCTGGTCTATCATGTAGATAGCTCGACAGAAATAAGCCGCAGGTTATGAAAAACACCATTAAACAATGGGATAGCTCAATAGATAGAGCCTTGACCTTGTAAGTCAAAGATCCGGGGTTCGACTCCCGGTCCAGGCATTATTTTCACTCTGTCGGAAAAATAAAATTTCAATAAATATTCTTTTCTCGTTTGCCAAACAAGATTTCAATGCCTCACAATTGCTCTGTTAAAATATCAAATAGCGCTGATGAGTAGTTTTAAAATTATAGTGTTTTGAAATCGTAACTTTAATTATAATCACCCTGTATAACCGTTAAAAAATGTTACATTTCAATCAAGGACGTTCCTGGACACTAGTATATATTAATGCCGAATTTTTGTTCCCCACTATCGGTTATAAATATATTACTTCGATAGTTTCATCTTTCTTGTTTACTTAATTGTGAAAGACTTTTATATCTTTCTTGTTTACTAAGCTATTTTTATGGTATTTTAAGCGCTATAACGTTATATAACAGCTAAGTTAAAAAAAAAAAAAAAAAAAAAAAAAAAGAGAATTAAAGGTATTTATAACCCACGAATATAAAAATTGTAAAAAAGCTGGGACTAATTTTAAAATATCATTTAGGATACTGGCAAGAACCCTATTGAATTTAGGCATTGTGTTTTGAAATTTTCATAAGTAATTTGCTATTTAACTTTTTTTTTTTTTTGGGGGGGGGGGGACATGGCAGAATAGGTAAAAACTTCATATAATGTGCATTATGAGTATTATTCTTATCATAAGAAGAAATGGTCTAGTTTTAAAATATCATTTATTATGTTAGCCATAGCAAAATTATGTATCGCCAAGTTTACTTTGAAATGAACATTTTATTAACATAGAGAATAAAATAAAATTTCTGATAAATCTGTATTATATGGATAATTTTCATCGTAAAGTTATTAGACCAGTTTTAAATTATCGTTTATAATACTGGTACTTAACTCTGAATATTCAACTTTGACAACCTGGTATGTTATTCGAAATTAAAGATTTTCATAACAAAACCGAATAGCGCAACTTTTTACATAAACTTGCACTATGGGGATTTCTGTATTGAAAATTGCATAAATATTAAAATGCAAATTAGAACATAATAAAATTAGTCAAAGAATTAGAAAAAAGTAAATGGATCAAAGCGAAGGGTGGGGTAGCCTCATGGGAAGGTTTTTCAGACTGCGTCCGTACGGGTGATCATCAGAATTAACATTTTTTCATCTTCACATATACAAAAGTAACAAAAAATGTTTTATATCTCTCAGATACGAATTCATGACGGAAAAAATGAGAAAATTAGTGTCGATTTCAAGCTATTCGAGCGCCGACATTCCTTATTTCATTTACGACACTGTCCTTTTTCCTTGGGTAAATTACATTTTTAATTAACGCGGTGAGATTCTGAAACTAAATTTATCGAGTATTGTGCTCATAGTCTGGATGAACTCTCTTCTGATTTTCACATAATATTATTATTCTGTGTATATAATACTTATCCTACTAGCTATAAAAATTCAGATATTCACTGCGGTGAAATACGAACTTATTAAAAAGGGAAAAAAAAAAAAAAAAAAAAAAAAAAAAAACTTCTACCAATTAAATGCCAAGTATCCTCATTTAAGGGCAGCTAATAAAATAACGCGTAGAAATTTTGCGATTCCTTGGAATGATTTCTTCTTTTTATTTGTGCTTGATGGAAGCACTTTAAACAATCCCACAATTTTTTGTATCTGCTATTAATTATAATTTCGTAATTTGGATAGTCGTTTCATGATTTTTCTTTATCAAACATGTATTTGCTTTTTGAAAATGTATATCAATTAAAATCAAGTTGAATAATAATATATCTTACAATATCCCATTTTAGAGCTCTTTCTTAACCCGTTAACGCCCGAATTAATTTTGCAAAATATTATTAGCTGATAAATTAATAGACAACTGACAGTAAAATATATTAACTTAAACAATTCTTCTGATAGTTTCAAATTTAAAAGCCTATCCTCATTTATTGACGTTTAGTGTTCTAGCGAGAAAACTTCGAGAGAGAAAAAAATTGAGATAACAGATTAATTTCTTATATGTTGACAAAGATCTCGAAAGTAAAGTATTATAATATATATTATTATTCAACTTGATTTAAATTAATATACCTGCGCAAAAAGCAAATACACTCTGTCACAAAAAAATATATGCACCCAGAAGAAATAGAACCACAATCACGAAACTCGGTACAAATATAGTCTGGTAAGAGATATGCAAATGATTAAAATTTCAACGCCAAAGAGATAAGGCTAAACGTGTTATGCGCATCTGAATTGCGCAGCTACGCGAGTTTAAAAGCATGATATCTCGCGCCGTAGAGATATTCAAACGATTCTGTCGACTTTAATGGACGGTATTGTGACTTGAGATGCCTCTGAGACGTAAAAGGCGACAGTACAGACAATTGTTGGATAGTGAGAAGGGCCATATAGTAGGCCTCAGAGAAGCAGATTGGTCGTTCAGGCGTATCATCCGCCACATCGTTCGGAACGATATGGTAGTTGCTTGGGATTGACAACAGTGGATCAACCAAGATCAGACAAGGGAGAATCAACCATTGTGGAGGGTCAAGATGTCCCAGGAATACAAATGAACGCAAGGATCGGCCAATCATAAGAGCTGCCATGTCCGCACCAACAGCGTCATCAACATCGATTCAACGCCATTTACCACCTTCTAAGCATCCAGTAGTATCTATAGAAGCCATTCCAAGACGACTGGCCCACGCTGTTATAAAGAGCCGACGTCCATTAAGATGCCTACCCCTCACCCCACTTCATAAGCAGTGTCGACTGGCTTTTTGTCTACCCAAGGCAAGCTGAAGTGTGACCGACCTGGCGTGCGATCTTCAGCGATAATTTACGATTAAGTCTCAGTGCTGACGACCATCGCACACGCATGTGGTGGCAGCCAGGTCAGGGGTCTGATTCGGTATTTGTTGTCGAGCGGAATGCAGCTGTTACACAAGATGTAAAAGCGTGGGGAGCGATCTGTTGTCACACACGATCACCTCAAGTCGTCTTTCAAGGCACTATGACGGCTCGTAGTTACGTGGACAGCATTTTAACGCCAGTTGTGCTGCCTATTCTATCAAGCCGCCCAGGTGCCATTTATCATCAAGACAACGCTCGCCCATATACTGCTCGACTCTCCCAACAAAGTCTTCAAGGATATGACGTACTCCCATGGTCTACCAGATCATCAGACCTCTCGCCAATAGAGCACGTCTGGGACGTGCTAAGAAGGCAATTGAAGCCATGCCGGAATACTGGTGAATTAACTGTTCAGTTGCAAAGGTTTAGGTTATGCATATCTTCCGCAGGGGGATATAGATGACATAACTGATTCGATGCCATGCCGTGTTTCGGCTTGTATAGCTGCCAAAGATGGCGTTACTACTTACTGATTTCTAACCTTTTACATCCTACAACTTCTTAATAAAACGATCTTTTGTTCTAGATTTTTAATCATTTGCTTATCTATCCATACACTACACACATGTTAAGTTTCGTGATTGTAGCTAATTTCTTTCTGGGTGCATATATTTTTTTGTGACAGAGTGTATATGTGCGACGAATGAAAAACCATAAAATGACTATCCAAATTATGAAATAATAATTAATAGTAGGCACGTAAACCTTTCAGGGATCATTTAGAGTGACGCTATAAACTGCCACTAAAAAGCCGAAATCATGCCAAGAAGCCACAAAAAATATACGTGCCATTTTATTAGCTATCCTCAAATGAGTACACTGGGCGCTAATGGGTTGACATATAATAAAAATACCTATTATCTCGAAGATTTCTTATCTCGAAGATGTTTTTCACTGGAACGCCGAGCGTCCTGAAATGAGGGCAGGCTTTAGTTTTAAAACTAACAGAATAATAAAATGTCACTCTCAATAACTCTCATCAATTTAAATTTCAAATATTCGTCAAAGTATATTCAGCATATAGGCAACTACTCAGTGATTCAGGACGAAACTTTTAAGCTCAAAAGATTGCTTTAATCGGACACATGATGATACACATAATTACTCGCACAACACAATGTTTACATTTTGTACAAACCCATTGTAGGGTTTTCGCGAAAAGTAGAATTAAAATCATGATTACACTTTTATTTCACAATATGCCGCGACTACACCTCGCAGCTACTAGTGAATAATTCTTTTTCATTTCAGATTTTTGACATTGGCAAAATATTTGATATTTTGCCCAGAATGGCGACAGCGTCTTGTAGAGGTCTGCACGGGCCGGGCTTTCGGCCCCAGCCCGAGCCCGGCCCTCGGGCCGGGTTCGGGCCGAAATTTTCAATTTGCTCTCGGGCCGGGCTCGGGCTTAAATTTTTTTTTGTAAACTCGGGCCGGGCCGGGCCGGGCCGGGCCGAGCTCGGGCTCAACATTTTTTTGTGTACTCGGGCCGGGCCGGGCCTGGAGGAATTTTTAAGCCCGAGCCCGGCCCGAATATTTTTCTAGAGTCCTCGTTAGTCAACGAAAAAAGAAAATTATAAAATACTTTTTCAGTCATTTATTTTACAGTCTGGTATGTTACATAAAATTTTATTTTGTTAAAAGATGTCTGTAACTTCAATTTAATTGTCTATAAGCTTGTCTGTTCGTGATCTGATTTTCCGCAAATATTTTAAACATGTCTCAAAATTATTATATTTTATTTAAAGTAATATTAGATGGTTTCCATTTCAAAATAATACGCATGTTACTACGAGTTTGCGTACATGTAACAAACAAAAAAAATTAGATACGTTACTGTATATAAGGCTTTGTTTTCTGTGGTCTGTAGTGTTGAGGTGGTATGAAGGCTATAAAAATCCTTCCGCTGTAATTTTTTTCTCTAAGGCTTCTTTTTCTTTTCTCCAGGGCATTGGATGAAAGTAGCATCATTTATAGCATGTGCAAAAGCATAGATTGATTATGGTTGGATTAGCATTAATTTTTTTTTTTTTTTTTTTTTTTTTTTTTTTACCGAATCGCATGGAAGATTTGGATACATTACGATATATAACAGGAAGTGGTTAAAAGTGTATTTTTAGTACTATTAAACATTTTAAATATATTCCTATATTGTTTGAGAATGCTAATATTTTCGATTTGACTTTCTGTCTGTCTTTGTGTCCTCTGTACGTCTGTAATAAGGAAATACTGTTTATATATAAATATATCTTGTAAACATTCAGCAGTTTTTTTTTTAAAGAACATTCAATTGCTTAGCTATATAAAACCTCTGCAAAACACATACTAAAAATCTTTTTCGTAGAAAGGCTTTTGTAATTTTACGAATTTTTGAATCGGGCCGGGTCGGGCCTGATTTTATCGTTTTTTATCCGGGCCGGGCCGTACACTAATAATAAACGGGCCTGGGCCGAATTTTTCGATTTCATACTAGGCTGGGCCGGGTAAGCAAACCTTTCCAACGGGCCGGGCCCGGGCGTGAAAATTTGCCCGTGCAGACCTCTAGCGTCTTGTATTTGATTTTGAAATTTAGCAAAGATGGCTCAGTATTCAAAAGCTATTTTACATACTCACTTTAATATTTAGCCTGCTACAAGCAGAATTAATTCGAATTAGAGTCCTGTATCGAATATGGTAGCTTCGGGCTAATGGTAGCCACGGTAGTCTTGCTAGTCAAATTATCATTATTTTTTTACCCGCGAAAAAGTTTTCTTCGGAGAAATTTTTACGCTATTTACCTTTCTGAATGAACAGATTGTAAGACATTTTCTTCCTCTATCTCCATAGTAGTTTAAAGCAGCATGACTCACAAAAGCAATTTAATTACAATTACGTAATTATTAATATTGAAAGATTAAAATTTTATATAGGAAAATATACGGTTTTCAATGTTTATTTGCTTCCTGCTTTTACTTCTTTTTAAAATCATTCATAAATTCTGCAACTGAATGACCTCTTCTTTTTAAATCATTCATCATGAATTATCATGGTTTTTATAAAAGAAAGGTTTATACATTTGGAATTTTGTTATAATACTCACTAAAGTATTGTTTTTAATTAGACATATATACTTGTAATTTTTTATGCAACATGTAATTTTCTGAAAGACTTGTTGAATAATGTAACTAATTTTGTGTAATAGAATTCTAATTCAGTGTTTTATAACAGAAATTTAACATTTTATTACTATTCGCATGTCAGAAGCTGCGTGTTCGGGTCGGGTGCGGTTCAGTTTACTTGGCCCGCGCAAGACTTAAATTCGAGCATTAACGTTACTAACATTTGCTGTATATTAGTTATCTTATGTCAAAGTACCTGCTTGCACTTGTCATTGTATTTCTGAAATTTACAGCTCAAGAAATCCTTATTTATTCAGTTAAAATAAGGACTGTGTATAAATAACTTCTTGTTAGTTTTATATATAATGTTTGATATGCTACAATATTAATTGTTATTAGATAATATTACAAATTGGATTGATAATTCTTTTACAATTAACTGACTTTTTTTTTTTTTTTTTTTCTCATGTAATAATTTATATATTATTTCATAATTTTAAAGTGTTCATTAAATTTTTTCTTTCACTCTTTCATAGTAATTCTTATCAAATATATTTTGCTGTTTTTCCCATTTAAATTTATGGTTTACTCTCATTCCAGATCACAACGAATGCGTTTTCTATTACTGGCAAGTGAGTTGGGAAGCTGCTGTTAAAACATGCGCCAACGAAGACACCAATCTCCTTTGCTACAGAACTCGAAAAGAAATGGACGACATCACAGAAGCCTTCAGATTGACAGCAATCGGTTCCGCAAAACTTGCCATTTGGTTATCCAACAGAAACTGCACCGGTGAAAAAAAGTATGCCTGTTTAGAAAGAATATTTTATCATTTCAGTCTGTTTTTTAAATCTTTTTTTCTGGCAGTTTATAACTCAGAATTAGTTGTAATCATGATATAACAAATCTTTATTATGTAATCATGACACTTCTGTGTAATGACATAGAATATATCCCGCTGAATATGTCAGGGAATTCCATATCTATCACTATCAATCTGTTCGTGGTATTATTTCTTTTTCTTGAAATGGGATCTTCCAAAAAATTAACTTCCATAACACAAAGCTAAAAGTGTTTGTTCTATATTAAGAATATTTGAGAAGCATTACGTATAACTATGCATTAAGGGATTTCGTGTAAATTCTACAGAAGTAGAATCTGAGAGTTCAAATGTATAATAATATAGTGGAATAAAGTTAATACATGTGACATGCAGCCATTTATCAAAAGGATTTTATTTTGTGCTTAAATTAATGCCATTTTTATCCATTTTTATTTTTTTTCCCTCGTCAGAATTGAACCAACTCAATATTTTGCACATGATAATCACGATGTTCTTTTTCTGAAATAAAGCAAATTCAAATACTCAGGGGCGAGACGTTGTTCAGAAAACTATGGAAGCGCCGAAGCGAAGCGCTTCCAAAAGCAGAGAAAGAATAAATTCAATCTTTCGACGAGACGACGTTACTTGATTACTTTTTTAAAATCTTGAATAGTTGAAGCGCTGCTTCCATCGCTTCCACGGACGCTTCGCCGCTGCAAATATTTATTTTCTGTGACATAACATACCTATTGAGTTGAATGTCATGTTTTCTCAAACACTTTTTTATTTATACCTACCATTTTATTTTTATAACATTTAGCTCCATAATTTCTTTTTTTTTTTTTTTTTTTTTTTCTTTTTTTTTTTAACTTGCCCATATTATAATGCGGCAGACAACGTATTCTTTTTAGTCAAATTTTCCAAATTGAATATTTGTTATATTCATGTGTTTTGGGGTCCCCTGAATCCGAAAAACAGATTTTTAGCGGTTGGTCTGTTTGTCTGTGTCTCTCTATCGATGTGTGTGTCTTTATGAATATATCTCAAGAACGAGTAGTAGCTCGGAGTCCAAACAATGTATTCTAAATTTATATCATATAAGGATGCTGTACTAAACTTTTTGTTGAAATTCAGTAAATGTTTCTTGTACAGGGAAAGTCATCCAAAGTAAATCAAATACAAAATTTCTATGAGCGAAATTTGTCATATATACAGCTCAACATCTTTGAACTGTACTAAATAAAATTAAAATGAAACATATATTTTTTTATTAAAGCCTGTTTCGTGTAGAGTATGCTATGAAAGTTATTCGCCAATCATGTACAAGGCTACTCGACAAAACTAAAATATAGCGGGTTTATACTTGAAAATTGGCAGAAATGCATTCCGGATTGTTCTGTGTATTATTAATGTAAGATTACATTTAAATACATAATATGGTGCGTACATAATTTATAGACGACAAACAGGGTTACCAATAAATAAGCGAAAACATTCTTTTCTATGGGATTAATTGGCGGAGATGCTTTACTATATTTTACAATGTGCTGCAAAACTGCTCTGGAATAAAAATTAATTCCTCATGCCCATGTGATAAATAAAATATTTTTTAATTAAAATTTCACAGCTTTTTTTTTTCCTTTGAAGGATTATGCGTTTTGAGGTGCCCTGAATACTAAAGTACCCTGAATACTAAAAATTCCTTTTTTTTTTTCCTTAAATTATTAAATTTCTTCGTTTTCGAGTTGTCAACTATTATTAAAAATTAGTTATCCAAAAAAAAAAAAAAAAGAAAGGAAGAAAAACATGATAATTAACAAAAATAAATTAATTAATTAAATTAAATTAAAATAAATAAATCTTGTGAAATTTCAGGATAGGAGATGTAAAATATTCTTGAGTATATTGAATTAAAAAACTGGCGAATCCTGAAAAGAAAAAAGTTTTAAGGTTAGTAAATAAAATAAAAACTATATAATTAACCTTAATCCTCAAAAAGTTACTCCTCGATAAATAAAATTTGCTTTAGTAAAGATTAAGAAAAATAAAGTCCAGAAAAAATTAGAAGAAAAATAACTTACAAATAAAAAATTCCCTTTTTAAATGATCTTATTTATAAATAAATATTAACTCTAGTGTTAACTTTCACCACTAGATAGAGTTACACTAATCAAACTGAAAACAATTAAAACCAGTGTTCTTGCAGCATTACTAAAAATTAAATTAAGTATCAGTTTAAGTTATTATTTCGAACAGTGGATCAATTCTACTAAAATTAAAAAGCTATTTTAAATTAGATAATTATTTTGTTTAAAACCCTTTATCTGCTGACGGTACTTTAAAGTACCATTACTTTAAAAAGAGTATAAAATCGAATTTATAGAAGAAATGTCAAAGATATTAATAAGAAAGGAACAGGTGTACCTCCCTTTAAGGGGTTAGGGGTAGTCAGAGACACGAAAAAATGATAATTTTCAGTAATTTTTTTTCGCTATTAAATCATTTTATTTTACAAAAGTAATAATATGGCATTATTATACAATGTTTTGACTTGAAGTCACGAAAATTTGAAAAAAAAAAATTTATAATTTCCAAAGTTATAGCTGTTTCTGTTGACCCAGTCCAAAAAAAAGGTCCTTGCGGTGACAATGATAAGTCCTTGGAGATTCATCTAAAATCAATCGGATAAGAAAAATTAGTTTTATAAATAGATAATCCTGGGCCTGATCGAAGCTTTTTTTTTTTTTTTTTTTTTTTTTTTTCAAAAATTAAAAAAATGGCGGACTCAGGAAATTTTTTTCTAAATTTTTGGGAAAAAGTCAACAGTTAATTGGTCTTAAAAAATCGAAATTTTTGAAAAAAAAAATCCTTCGATCAGGCCCGAGTTTATTATGTATTCTAAAAGCTGTATAAATTTCATTAAAATCTACTGAGCGGTTTTCAAGTTACAGTTGTCACCAGTTCAAAAAACATAGTTTTGAGAAAAACGCATTTAAAGTTTCGCACTAGATTTACGTACAGAAATACGAATTATTTAATCACTTACACTGAGTCATCTATTCCTGGGCCATATAATAGTTCTTCAGCCATTGTGGAAGTTTCCAAAACATCAATTTGCCGTTGCCTACGAAGCATTCTGCCTTCCCGAGTGTTGTCGTTGGCGCGCTGATCTGCCACTTTCACACGTGCAGCATCCTTTTTTTTTTTTGCATACTGATGGGAATTAGACCCATAACTTCAATCAACTTCAAATTTTCAGAGAATATTTATAAGATATTACACTTTAAGAAAATGCAAAAAAAAAAAAAAAAAAAAAAAAATTGATTTTTTGAAAATCCTGACTACCCCTAACCCCTTAATCTCACTACAAAGCATTAGGCGATACATACAGGGCCGGTGACAGGGGGGGGCACAGGGGACAACTGCCCAGGGGCCCGGGTGTTGGGGGGGGGGGCGGAACAAACGGAACAGAAGTGACAAAAATTTAAATTTTAAAATATGAAGTTTCACGTTTTTTTTTTCTTGATATTTTCCACAATTCTAAAAACATGAGAAAAGGAATAACAAATTTAGATAAAAACCGCTTAGCAGTCCTAAATACTAGCGGTGATAATGGGCCCGCGACGCGATGCGGCGGGATTTAGGACCTAAGGGCTAAGGGGAGCTCAACAGGAAAGCGATATTTTTATCTGATGCATTATAATTTCTTTTTTTTAGAAAAGTCCTTTCAAACACTTTACGGGGGGGGGGGCTAAGTACTGCCACTGGAAGTAGATGCAGGAAGGGACAAATAGACTTATAGTAGATGTCGAATAATAAGGAAGCCTCATTTCCTTTTCTTTAATCGTTTCTTTAACGCATTTCACATTTGGAAAAACCATTAGTATCAACTACTCAGAATTGAGGGGGTAAACTGTTGCTAGTAAAATTTCACAATCAATAATAAAAAAAAAAAAAAAAACTTTTAAAGAAATCATTATGGGAAGGAACAAAGCCAAAGCATTCCGAGTGGAATAAGAAAAATATTTCGCATGTGCCCGACTTCCTTCGAAAGTTTCAAAACAACATGTTACACTTCACATGTCCAACCTGATGTATTCAAAGAAATGTGTAATTGGGATGGTATTTTTGGTGTTTGGGAATAAGGCCGATTGACTGCACTAGAGTCCAAGGCCTGAAGGGAAATGCCTTCTGTGGAGTTTTTTCTAAGAAGTCTTAGCCTGTATTTATGCAAGTTGCGTAGAAAACTACGAAAACTCCGAACGGATAGGTCGACTAGTGCGACCTAGGATCGAACCCAGCACTAGAGGTCTGCACGGGCCGAAATTTTGAGGTCCAGGCCCGTTCGAAAACTTTGCTTACCCGGCCCGGCCCGGTATGAAATCTGATATCTATCAATTGTCCTCGCACATAAAAATAGTTAATTTTATGAATATAAATGCTTATCCTTTATTATATAACTGTTAACTTACCTTTTATTTGAATTTAAAAGTTTTCTTTACTTAAACTCTGTCAGCCATCTTTTACTTACATCGCGCCATTACTAACGATGTTTTGTTTACATTGTTGCCGTTGCCAAATTTGCTCTGCATAATTTTCTTATTTTTTGCTGTTGCCACTTCTATTAAAATAGTTATGATAAATTGTATTTTTGACTTTGACTGTTGAGTTGCAATGGTAATGCATTGTTTATATGTAGATTTTTGACTTGGCAGTCAGTATAAAAAGATCGCGATACGTGTGTTAAAGGGCAGTTATCGGCAGTGTTTAGCAATGGCCAGCTAGTCTTCAATTAGATATGAAGCGGTAGTTTATGAGTTGTGTAAGTAGCTTGATGGCCAAGTAACGATGTATGTGCTTATAGTATCGTTCCTGCTAAGCTATTAATGCTCTTTGGCTATTGCATTTTTTTTTTAAGAAATGATGGCTGCCGTTGTTAAGTTGTTAATATTTTACACATGTTAAGTTTCTGTTTGTTAAATTGTTCCTTGTTAAAGGTTAAATTTTCCGTCGTTCATGGATGATGGAAGTTTTTGAATTGAATTGATAATTGACGTCCTTTTGAGGCGAGATCGTTACATTTGCTAGTTTAATGATGTTAAATTTGTTTAGCCGCTTTTTAAGTGGCGTTTGTTCAAGTTTGAAATTTTTTTTTTTTAAAATTAATTAAAAGTTAAATGAAAGTTTCTAAATTGAAGTGTATAGTGGATGAACGTAATTGTCTTCATTTCAACTTTGTGTTATTTCGTCTTGTTTCACTTTCGCTGATCAACCCGGCGATCGCGGAAGTATATTCCTTCATCGTATTTTCCCGCTGATCAACCAGGCGATCGCGGAGGCTCTGCGACGTTTCTTGAAGTGTATTGTCATCTGCTTTCATTGTGTTTATCAATATGCCTAGCTCAACACCTGTAAGAGGTAATCTTGTTCTTGTTATAAATTTGAAATCTTAATATATCATTATATCTTGTTGAATAAAGTTGTTTTTATTTGTTAAAACTTTGGTCTTTAATGTGTTATAATAGTTGAACACTGGTCGGGTTATTTCTATTGAAACCCTTAAAATTTAAATATTAATGTTTCCACTGTATTTAGTCTGCTTAATAGAAATTATTTGAAACATGGACTTTTAGTTTATAATAAAATCGAAAAGTTCGGCCCCGGCGCGGCCCGTTTGTTTTTTCCCAGTGTATGGCCCGGACAAAAAACGATAATATCAGGCCCGACCCGGACCGGCCCGATTCAAAAATATGTAAAATAACAAAAAAAAAAAAAAAGCCTGCTTTTCTATGAAAAAGATTTTTACTATGTGTTTTGCAGCAGTTTTATATAGCCAAGTAATAGAATGTTCTTTAACAAAACTGCTGAACTTTTACAAGGTAATTATATATAAACAGAAATTCTTTATTACAGACGTAAAGAAGGCACAAAGACAGGCAGAAAGTCAAATAAAAAATATTAGCATTCTAATCCAACCATATTCAATAGAAAAGTTGCTTTTGCACATGCTAAAAATAATGCTACTTTCATCCAGTGCACTGGAGTAAAGAAAAAGGAGCTTTCGCGAGAAAGTTACAGTGGAAGGATTTTTATTGTCTTCATACCACCTAAACTCTACAGACATATAGGACGCAAACCTTATGCACAGTAACGTACCTAATTTATTTTGTTTGTACATGTGCGAAAATTAGTAGTGACATGCATACTATTTTGATTAGAAAACCATATAATATTACTTTAAATAAAATATATTAATTTCGAGACATGCTAAAAATATTTGCGGAAAATCAAATTGCGAACAGACAGACTGATAGACAATTAAATTGAAGTTAGATATTTTTTAACAAAATAAAATTTTATGTGACATATCAGCCTGTAAGATTATGTAAAATAATATTTTATCACTTTCATTTTTCATTGATTAACGAGGAAATTAAAAGAAGATTCGGGCCGACACGGCCCGGAAAAAAATTCGTCCAGGCCCGGCCCGGCTTGAGTATACACAAAATTATTGAACCTGTGCCGGCCCGCCCCGAGAGCAGATTGAAAAATTCGGCCCGTGCAGACCTCTACCCAGCACCTCATGCTTACCACTTGTGAGTGCAGAACCGCTCGGCCGCCGGTGGGCTTCTAATTGGGATGAGAGCGACCAAATCAGTGCAAAAGAACTATAACTGGCCGGATATTGATAAAAAGTTAAATAGAAGCAATGCAAGATAAAGATATACTAAAAATGCAAAATTGTTGAGAAAGTATGAAGTAAAAATCACAAATAAAAAATAAAAATAAAACACTGAATTTCATTTACAAAATTTTAGAGGAAAATGTAAAGGAGCGGGAATTGTACAGTGACCACTTTTTCTTTTTACACATATGCAAGATGACAAGACATTAATAATAATTATAATAATAATAATGATAGAAATTCACTAGTTTAATTAAAAATATGCCTAGAATGTATACAAATAGGATTTTATTTTTAGACAAAACTTAACTTGAATTTTTTAATTTAATTGAGAAATAAAATAAACTGAAAAATATATATAATCTGGAGCAATAGGAGGAATATTGCACAGGACGGGAGGATTTTTCATAAGTTTTCTGAAAAGTATATATATCTTTTTTTTTTAAGATTATTACGACACCTATCATTTATATATATATATATATATATATATATAATATTTATTTGAAAAAGAAAAGAAAAAAAAAAAGTTTGTTATAAAATATATTTTGAATATCCCTCCTCTCAGCTTTTTATTTATTTTTTTCCCGTTATATTCGAATGTTGATATATGATTGTATAAAATATATTTTTCTAACAAATTAAGAACCTTATAAAAACAAAACGAAGGATTTTTTTTATTTTTTTATTTTTATTTTTTCTTTTAAATATTCATCAATCGCAATAAAAATAGTTAAGTACACAAATATTAACATATCTTAAAAATCACAGAAAAAACTAGAATTTCTATATAGTTCAGCAACTCCTTTTTTTTTTTTTTCACTATATATTAGTTTAATAACAAATATTCCAATTTGTAGAGTTGCATGAAAGATACACCCGTAACAATATGGTATTGTCGTGTTTGAAAAATGTATATACACCTTCATTTAATTCTTTTAATCAGATTAAAAAAAAAAAAAAAAAGTGATAAGGTACATGTTTATAATTATTCATACTTCTAAATAGTGTATCATTATCTAGTTCTAGTATTAATTTTTTGCAAGCACAAGAAATTAAATATATGTTTAGTTTAGTTTAACAATCACGATTCTCTGAGTTGTGTAGAAAATAATAAAAAATCTCTCTTTTCTTTTCTTTCTTTTTTTAAATAAATTTTCATGTATCTATACTTTGAGATTAAAAGTAAATCATATGTAAAACTTGCACAATAAATTAATAAAAAAAAATATATATGGCTCCTGTCAGTAGCCGAGATGTTCTCCTCTAGAAGCTGGTAGAGAGGATATGTCGGGTTCAAACCTAGATTTGGTTCATCGGACTAGACATTCAGGTTTTCCTGTTTTTTTTTTTTTTGTTTTTTTTCTAAATTCGCATGAATACCATTTCTTTAAACGTTTAAATTTCAGAAAATGATCTAATCAAAATATTATTGATATAGTACATTTTAAATTATTCTTTAACGTTTTCCTTTTTTTTTTTTTTTTTTTTTTTTTTTCAAATGTTTTAATTAAAGAAAGTTTTTATATACTGTGCTGTATCTATTTAAAATTTAAATCAGTTCATTCCTAAAATCAGATAAATCAAATACAATGACTGAAGGTTCATGTCAGTTATTCATTACTGTAACTCCGGAGCAAAAACGGGGTTTAGAATCATTAAACTCTTATCTTTTACGCAGATCAAAGGTGTCGTGAGTTGTGTTCCTGCTAAAAATGTTTGGTCAAGTGAAAGGAAGAATCTGTCTTGTTTAAGTGACATGGGAAACATTTTCACACATCGAAACTTGAAAAAGTAATCACTGCTCATCGTTAGCCACCTAGTCAGTATTCATCTAAAAAAGGAACAGATGAGGGGGGGGGGTCTGCATCTCATTTGGTGCTTTGCTTTGCTTATTTCCCAAGCAGTGCAATCTCATCTGTGCAATGTCCATTGGCTGTTATCAGTGGGAATGGTGGTAAAAACTATGTAATTACTAAAAATCTCATTTAGGAACGCAAACGCTAAACATTGCTGTTAAGTTTTTACATTCAGATTCAGTTTGTAGATTTTAGTGAAAAGAAGAAAATTTATCAATTACAGTATATGTTTATTAATACAGTATACAGTAGAAAAAATCATATATATATATATTCCTGTTGTAGCCTTTTTCTAAAGCCTTGTCAAAATCTGGCTTGAGAGAATTTCCTCTGTGATTTTAAATAAGTTCATTTAAGATTATTTTAATTTTTGTTATAGTCTTTTAATATTTTAACTAAATTTCATCACACTATATCATATATCATATTTATTGGCGTATAAATCAATCGGTGTATAGGTCATAAATCGATGAGTAATTCCAATCTTAGGAAAAAAAAAAAAAGTTGGATTTAAGCTAGATTAGCCCACAGACTTTTTTTTTTTTAGAAAAAAGACTTTTTTAAATAAAAAACTGATTATGCCTTTACTTTTGCTTGTTTAAAAAATTAATATTTTAAATCTTATTAAACACAGAAAAAAAAAAGAGACTGAAAAGAAATTATCAAAAACTTTCAGCCTTACTGTCGGCAGCAAAATTATTTGAGCGCTAGCAATAATTCCTGTGTAAAAAAGTACACTTAATACTGCTTTGTTAAAGAAATCCTTGTCAAGTCATGTTTTTAGTCAGTCTAAGAATATAATTCCACAACGATTTATTTAATAAAACAGTATTAAATGTACTTTTTCCATATAAGAATTATTGCTAGCGCTCGAATAATTTTGCTGCCAATAGTATATACTTTTATGAATCTACTCAGCCTACTCGGTAATTATTAATGTTCACTTCATTCAAAAGTTAATTTTTAAAATATTTAATTATAGACCAAACAAATTTTCAGGGGACAGCTTAATAAATAAATAAAGCTCAAGGTTGTCAAAAAGAAATCCAGAATTTCTAAAAGAAGTGTTTAGCTAAAATATCATTTTTCAAATATATTACATTTATATTTCAATCATGATATCTTTATTTTAAAATTTTATATTTAACTTTAAAGTACAATAGGTAATGCATATATCAATCAGTTATTGATCACAAGTCTTCTTTTGTAAATTAATATATTGAAAATGAAATGCAAAGTAATTGTATGTTTTTGTCATGAATGAATGAATCAGCCTTCTTATTTAATCAAATTTCATCGTATAAATGTATAGTACGATAATGCACTACTTACTGTATCACTTTATTTTATTGGAGCTATTTGAAATACCGCAGTACCCAAAAATGTAAACTATTTTTCGATTAAAATTTAATAAGTGATTATGTGTGTGTGGGGGGGAGGGGGGGGCTGACTTTTGTTTGCCCAGGGGCCCGTAATTCCTGTCACCGGCCCTGGATACATATAGCCATTTTTATTCCATAAGGGATTTTATGGAGTGCACTTGCTGTTTTTGCTTGATATTTTTCACGATCTTCATGTGTGTTATAATTAATTCCTATATTATTTCAAGAATATCCCACTAATCTTAGAAAAAATATGAGGAACATAAAGAGTAAATATTTCCCATACCTTTTTCGTGTCGAAATACTTTTTTCGACCTCTATGTACCAGTGGTACACTAAAGTACGACCTCACAAAATTCTCATTAATTATTATGATGAGGTGATATGCATAATTTTTAACATATATATCTTTAAATAAGGCACTTTAGTAACTAAAAATATATGTTTTCAAACACAATTTTTGTGCGTATCATAATGCAGTAGATAATAACAAGTTGAGCGGCCCGCGAATTCGTAATGAAATCCATTAAAATTCCTTAATGATATTATACTCTCATAAATAAAAATTAAGTAAATTTTCAATAATTAATGCTTTAAACAATGTAATATTTTTAGTTTTATATCATATTTTACACTGTCAACCACCGATGGTTGACGCGGTTTTACATCATATTTGACACTGTCAGCCACCGATGGCAGACATCGCGCTCAACTCAGTTTAAAGACTACATGTTGCTTGAAAGATTCATTTTTTCTACATCTGCTATGAACAACTAAACCTTTAATTTATTTTACTTCTTGAAATCCATGTGACTGCAAATGCTTCCTCCTGTGAGTAATGTTTGTTTTTTGTTTGATTATCTGATTTCTCGAACTAAATATATATATATATTTTTTTCATATTCTTCCTCATATTTACTTCAATTATTTTCATGTACGATAGGGAGCCCGGTAGAAATTTGCTATTATAGCCAGGGCCTGATTATCCAAAAGGCTCAGGAAGCACAAGCTTTCCCTCTAAAATTTAAGAGGGGGCCCCATAAGGGTTAAAAACATGGTCTTGAATCTTTTGTTTCAGATTTTCACACTGAGATTGAATTTTTTCTGAGAAAGGTTACCTAAAACAAGACAAAACACTCACTATTTCGGGAAAAATCTATTACTTAACCTCAAAAATCTAAATGTTCGAAATTAAAAAGTTGTATGATTTTAATGTTCTGTGTAGAAACCACCCAGATATATGAAAATAATAATAATGATGAATACACACTATTTTTTTTTTTTTTTTTTTTTTTTCAATATGTAACAGGAAAACAAGATTTTTCGAAATGAAAGGGGGCCCCGAAATGATGCTGAGCCTCCCCTAGCTTCAAAGCTTAATCGGGCCCTGATTATAGCCACTAGCGAACGAAATCGTAATTGGTGCTCAACGGTGAAAAAGGTCTCCCCTGACGAGTTTTTTTCACCGTTCTGAGCTAATCCTAATTGAAAAATAATCTGTCAAGAAAGTGTTTTTATTATTCATTCTCTTATTGCTTGTTTGAATCTTTTGAGTTTCATCTAGTTTTATCACACAGGCAACATTTTTTAAATAGCAACTATCTAAGAATAAAATTAAGGTAAGTTTGAAGTTAAATTACATAAAAAAATCAATAAGTCAAATTTATTGTTTCAAAAATCAAAAAGTAAAATTAATTTTTTCAATACTTAACAATCAGTTTACACAGATAATTATAATATGATGAAATTTTATTCTTATTGGTTATTGGTCTATATGGTTTCAGTCGTATTAAATCTGTTGCTCGGCTTTTATTACGTTTTAAAAAAAATTATTAATTTATATATATATATATATATATATATATATATATATATTAATTATAATATAATTAATATATATATATGTATATATATATATATATATATATATATATATATATATATATATATATATATATTAATTATAATGTAATTAATGCAATTTTACTCTTTCAGGAAGATGGAAAATTGTTTATCACTACACATAGAAAAATCCAATAATACTGTATGGCATTATTTCCAGACTAACTGCGATGACGTTTATCCATTTGTCTGTTGTGTGAATAGAACTGGTAAGTTAAAAAAAAAAAAAAAAAAGCAGCATTTTTTCAATCTGACTTTATATATATCCCACACAGCACAGATTAATCCCTAGAATGTAGAAACAACGTCGCAGTATGACATTGATGACATCACAGGTACAGTGCAGCCACATATCCGAAAACTGGCAGTGAGGACGCGTCCAAAATGTTGGAGGGATGCCAGCGTGACCGACAGTTTGAAATTTGGAAAACATCCAGTAATTCCGCGCTCTGTGATATTGCTCATTTTCTCTGAGTCAGATGACTGTCACCCCTATTTTAGTTAGCACTTGCGCAGATGCTTCCATGGTTTCATGAAATGTGGGCGAAGAATATATCGCATTTTCCGATCTACATCTCGTATGAGATTTCACCATAATATCCCTGACATACTTTTCACAGCCCATTTTGGCTGAAAAGAAAAAGTTGCAAAAATATCGCAAAACGCTATTACAGTGATGTATTATTCACAGCGCACAATCACGGTGCGGGAATGTGACGGTGTGTTTGTATCTGCGATGTGCTTGGAATCTGCTGTGCTGTGTATAGATATATATTAAATATGATTAGAACAGAAACAAATTAAATTTTTAGACTTACACAAATTGAGCTAACTTTAAAGTTTTTTTATAACGTTAAACAGGTGTCAAAAAAAGAAAGAAAAAAAAAGATGTTTGAGATTTAATTAGTAAACTTCGTTTTTATAGGATGCTGATTCCAAAATTGACCTGTATTTCTTCCAGACGCATATGCTACCCTCCTCCCCTCCTAAAAAAGGGAGGGAAGGCTTAAATGAAAAATCATAACAGCGATAAAAAAAATTTTACTAAATTTATTACAATAAATTAAACATATTATTTCTCATAATTAAACAATCAATTCCTTCAACACTTTGTGTTCACTCTCCCAAGCAAGCTGTAGTTTTTCACTCCCTTCAAATGTTCCCCTATCGTTTCCATTTTGAATTATTTTTCAGATTAACTCTTATAAATATTGTTTTAAAGTAAAAAATAATTATTGAAGATGGTTTTTACAATCCACAATAGGATATTAGAATATATGTTTACACGCAAAATTGAAGTAAAAATATGTATACTACTGGCCATTAAAATTGCTACACCAAGAAGGAATAATAACGGAATGAAATTTGTTGGACACATACATTATAGTAGGAAGAACAATTGATTAAAATTTAAGGAAATTTGGAGTAATATGTACTGAGAAAACAGTACGTAAAGCAGCGACCTCTGTGAGCAATAACAGCACATATCTGCCTAAGCATTGAATCGAACAGCGATTGGATGATATGTACGTGTAGAGCACTTCATGAAGTTTTAACACGATGCCACAATTCATCGATTGACGTTAATGGTGAGTGGTGGGGGGCCAGTCGCTTTTCAACGATTAAACAGTCATTTTCATTGGTGCGAGATCAGGAGAACGCGCTGGCCAGAGCAGCAGTCGAACACATTCTGTATCAAAGAAGGTCCGGACAATACAAACAACTTGCGGTCGTGCATTATCTGGCTTAAATTTTGCGCTACGGAGGACCCGAATACAGGGCAGAGGGGCGGGCCTTTACTCATCAGAAATTTAATGGCCGCTGTTCAGAGTGCTAGGAATACGAACATGAAGTAATCGAGACGTGTATCCAATGGGAACCCATAACATCATTGCAAATGATGGACAGTATGATGATGTCTAATCCCAGCTGGCAATGTGCATTATTCATAATGCCGTTAAATACGGATAAGGTAATCTTGATGCTGTAAACAGGATTGTGATTTGTCTGAAAAGTGACTTCACGCCATTCCTGCCTCCAGGTTTATCGTTGGTCACACATTAATGGCGCCCATATCAGTGATGCAGTTTTGAGGGTAATCAGAATTTTGGCAGCCGCATACTGAGTCACCAAATGGATGGATGGTATCTGGTACCATTGGATGCACGTCCCGCTCACCTCTTGTTTTCGTTCCCGCCACTCTGAATACCAGCCATTACATTTCTGACGATTTAAGGCCCGTCAATCTGCCCTATGTTCAAGGCATCCGAAGCGCAACATTTAAGCAGGACAATGCACGACCGCAAGTTGTCCATATTGTCTGGACCGTCATTGATGCCGAATGTGTTCGACTGTTGCTCTGGCCAGCGCGTTCTCCTGATCTCGCACCAATGAAAATGACTGTTTAATCATTGAAAAGCGACTGGCCCCCCACCACTCACGAGTAACTTCGATCGATGAATTGTGGCATCGTGTTAAAACTTCATGAAGTGATCTACCCGTACATGTCATCCAATCGCTCTTCAATTCAATGCCTAGGCAGATAAGTGCTGTTATTGCTCACAGAGGTCGCTGCTTTATGTACTGTTTTCTCAGTACATATTACTCCAAATTTCCTGAAATTTTAATCAATTGTTCTTCCTACTATACTTTATGTGTCCAAGAAATTTCATTCCGTTATTATTATTTCTTCTTGGTGTAGCAATTTTAATGGCCAGTAGTGTAGTTTGGAAAAAGAAAGAAAGAAAAAGAAAGAAAAAAAATTTTTTTTACCATTTTTGTTTGGATTTTATAGAATAAAACTCTGTAAGAAAAAAAAATAAATTGAGAATTAAAATGATTTTTGTGCACAATTTCATCTTAGATAAAAATCTTTTCAGAAATAGAAAAATCAAAGGAAAAAGTTTGCTGACTGATTTGCATCAAATGATAATTTCACAAGAATAGAAGCACATTCTGTATTTATACACAATAAAATTTAATTCAGTTTATTCTAAGTCGATATATTTTTTTCACATAAAGTGTGTATAAACCAATCTTCTGACGACCACAACTATTTTTTTTTTTTAATCATTTTTTATATCCGCAATAAGTTACAAATTTCGAACACTTAACTTTTTAGCGTAGTTCAATTATATTTTACAGTAAAAAGAAACTGATGACACAACTTTGTTTCACAACTTTAAAACAGAAAGTCTCTTTTCATAGGTGTTGATGGAACAAGATTGAAAGATAAGTCACATATTTCTTTTTATATTGATGTTTGTTATTTTATACAACTTTTGAATGCATTGCCAAAAATATATCAGTAGAAGAGTTTGAGTCTATCGGAGCTTTTATACTTCATTATATATACATATATATATTTGTGGTAGGAATAAACAGCTTTGCCTGTATATGTGCCCCTAAAGATTATATACCATCCAAGGAAACTAAATAAATCTTTCAAATCAAGAATTTTAAGACATGAGCTCGAGAAAAGATGAACATTTTATTCAGCTCTCAGATTAGAGGTTAATGATAAAATAAAATTTTTCCAATGACAATACCCACATTTTTTATCCGCATGAAGATTCGCTTCACAGTGAGAAAACGTCAATTTGTGTTGAAATAGTGGAAAAGAAAAAACTGATTAAAACAAAACAAAGTAAAGCAGTGAAAACAAAAGTAGGAGCAAAAACGAGCCCCAGTAAAGAAAAATTATTTCAGAGTAAGATTTTTTTTTTTTTTTTTTTTTCTCAATGAGCAGAAGTGAAGCTTTAATATAGCATAAACACAGAAAAGAGTGATTTGTTGAAATATGCAAAATATTACTAAATCAACCAAATTATTTTGTTGATATGGCCTCGACAAAAATTTTTTCACCAGAATCCAAATTATTTTATTGTTTCAACCAAACGGTTTTGTTTATCCATTCAACATTTGTTCAAATGAACATGATTATATCCCTTATTGGCTGCGTTTACAGAAAGATCTATAACGTAGTTTATTGAATATAGAAGAAAGTTAAAAATAAATATATTTAAAAAATATATTGTGTTGTATTATTAAAAATCATATATTAATCTATTTCATTTTTTTCCTTATAGAAACCACTACCTCTATTGTACCCGTTACGTCTTCAGCGAATATTGCTTCAAGAACTTCTGATAAAACGGACAATTCCTTTTCCACAAGTTCCCATACAGCGAGTTCTATAAGGTTACCATTTTGCAAGAAAGAACAAAAAAGAAATGCAATGTGGCCAGACACTGATGCGGGAAAAATAGCAGTCATACCATGTCCTGGATATTCAATTGGTAAGTAAGTACGAAAAAGCTTTTTAATTGGCATTGGATGTAAGGTGAAAAATAATAATTATAAGATAAAAAGAGCTTTCTATATAACATGTTTTTAAAATTTTCTCTTGAATCATATAAATGCTACCGAAGGCAGCGGGGATCCGAAACAGTTGGCTAAAAGTATTTAAAAAAATGTATTGTCCCCGTGTTTTGAGCTATTCTGAAATTTTCAAATGTCTAGCTAGTCGGTAAATTAGTTAGATAAATTTTCTGATGAATTATATAATAAACGCTGCCGAAGTCAGCGGGGAACCAAAACATTTAGCTAAAAGTATTAAAAAATGCATTGTCACCATTTTCTGAGCTATTCTGAAAGTTTCAAATGTCTAACTAGTCAGGAAGTTACATGATTGTTGAACCATATAATAAACGCTGTCGAAGGCAGCGGGGACCCGAAACAGTTGGCTAAAAGTATTTTAAAAATGCGTCACCTTGTTCTCAGCTATTCTGAAAGTTTCAAATGTCTAGATAATCGGGAAGCTACATGTGAATCATATAATAAACGCTGCCAAAGGAAGCGGGGGCCCGAAACAGTTGGCTAAAAGTATTTAAAAAAGGCATTGTCGCTGTGTTCGGAGCTATTCTGAAAATTTCAAATGTCTAGCTAGTCGGGAAATTACATGACTGTTGAACCATATAATAAACGCTGGCGAAGGCAGCTGGGACCCGAGACAGTTGGCTAAAAGTATTTAAAAAAAAAAAAAAGCATTGGTATCGTGTTCTGAGCTATTCTAAAAATTTCAAATATCTAGCTAGTCGGGAAGTTAGTTAAATAAATTATCTAATGAATCATATAAACGCTGCCGAGGGCAGCGGGGACCAGAGCCAGTTGACTAAAAGTATTTAAAAAATGCATTGTCACCGTCACCGTGTTCTGAGCTATTCTGAAAAATTCAAATACAGTGCGTTGCATGAATATAAACGCACCTTAGCTGTAAGAATTAGAATGGTATAGAAGTGTAATAAAAAAAATATGAATAGGTGACACTTGATGCAAACTGTATGTGTATGATTCAAGAAATGGAAAAAAGAGTCAAAACAATGAAAGACCAGTATGATTTTTTAGAACATACTTTTATTGAATTTATGACAAAAATACATGTTGCATGAATTTAAACGCACATGTAAAAAATAAACAACTGAGTAACAAATACTGTATCTAATACTTTGTAAAGCTACCATGTGCTTTTAGAACAGCCAGTAAACGCCTTGGCATTGACTGATATAGTGGCATGAGGTCATCTAAGCTGATTGTCTTCCAAGCTAATTGAATGGCCGATTTTAGTTCATCTTTCGTGTTAAACTGCCTTCTCTTTACGTAAACACGGCGAACCAGAATATCCCGTACGTTGTCCATTATGTTTAAATGGGGGATTTTTAACGGCCAATCAAGAACTTTAATTTTACTGAAACGGAACAATTTTTTCACGGTATGTGCTGTATGTACAGATGCGCAATCTTGCTGAAAAAGATAATTTCTTCCAGCTTTCTTGACTGCTTGACGGCGGAAGTTTCTTGTGAGCATCTGGACATAATCTACAGAGTAAATAGTGTTCTTCACGAACTCTAATTCGAAAGTCCATTTAAAACCAATGGCTGCCCACACCATGACAGACCCACCTCCAGATTGACGTTTTGAACAGTACATTTCTTTGGTTCTCAAATCGTGCCAGTAGCTATGAAATCCGTCCGGGCCATCGATATTAAACTTTTTTTCATCTGAGAAGATGGCTTTTTCCCAATTTCGTCGATATAGAATTCACTTTCTTCCCATTCCAACCGCATATCTTTGTGCTTTTGAGTGAGGGGTGGTTTCGCCTTCATTTTCTTAAATTTAATGAATGTTGCATCTTTCATAGTTCTCCATATGGTTGTCCGATGAAAACCCAGCTTGTATTGAGCTTTATCTTAACACAGGAAATATTCTTATTCTTTGCAGCGTTGCATATTCGACGTTGGTCGTAACTGGTGAGCTTTCCTGTTTGCTTCTTATACGCTTTTTTCCCGTAATTTGCCCCTTTCTTTATATAGTTTCTCACAACACTCTCACTTCTTCCGATTCGGCGCCCAATTTCACGATTTCTAAAGCCTTTACCACGCATAAAGTCGATTTTTATCCTCTCGTCTACTGTCAAAGTTTTCCCTTTTGCCATCCTGAACAAATTCCGTAAATTTTGCACTCACGCATTAAAACTGTTTTTAGAGAACTTTAGCAACACGACTATCCGTGTTTTAATTTAATTCCGGCGGCTCTGTTAAATTTTAAACGCAAAATACAGAGTGCGTTTATTTTCGCGAAACAAACGAAAAACAGTGAAAAATAAGAAAATGCTTAAACACTCATTTTCATAAGCTTGCATGAGCCTGAACATACGTGCTCAAAGCACTTTATTGAGTTGTTAGTCATATGGAATAACTGTAAGTCACATTCCTTCTTTTAAAATTTAAAAAATTCTATTAATGGTTATTGGAAAATGTGCGTTTATATTCATACAACGCACTGTATCTAGCTAATCGAGAAGTTAGTTAAAAATCGATTGCAAGATTTGTTCCGGACAAACAAACAAACAAGAATCGAAGTTAATAAAAACATAGTAAAATAAAATTGATTTTGCTCTTGCATCTCTAATATTTTAAATTTTTCTGACTTCGAAATATCAAATTTTTCCTGTTCTAAAGCAGAAGTCGTTAGCCTTTTCTGCTCAAAAGTCCAAAGAATTTATAATTTAAAAATCCTGCAGACCATTAGCATCATTTATTAAAAAACGTTAATATATTTGTAGAATAATGATCAGATAAGCTTATCAGTTTTAAATAAATATATTTATTTGAAAATGTTACAAATGCTCAACGTCATTAGAAAAACGCAGTTTAATAATTAGAAAATTGCTTAACGTTATTTAATAGTGATAAAATAATTACATTTAGCATAATCATTACAAAATATAACCATAATTCCATATTTAAAATATTTGACATTTGGATTAGTATTCAAAAAAATTAATTATCAACGAAAATCAAATTACAAATTATTCTGAAATAATTTTTTTAAGTTCCATTAAGTTTAATGTTGTGGAACAAAAAAAATTATATCTATCTTTTAAGAACGGTTTAATAAATGAAATATGTATAAATGTCAGCGAATTCAATTAACTGACGTTGTGTGAGGTGTGTGAGCATAACGTTTTCAAAAATTAACGTTGTATAAGTAGTGTGAGCAGGAGGGTTAAATATATATATATATATATATCTGGAGTGACTCCACTCGACTTTCCGAACATTGAGTAATTAACAGTTTTGTAGATAAAGTAAAGAAAGAGGAGTTGTTAAACGAACAAAAGAGAGAAAACCATAATAGAGTGTTTGAGTATTTTTCTCCATCTACACGTTGTTTTATTTAACGCTACTGAACTTTGAGCCCATAGATCATAATGATAAAGAATTTTTCGTTGTGTCCCTGTAAAAACCTATAAATGCTAGATTCACCAAAATGCTTATAGTTAGTGGAACAGTGATTTATAAATTTCATATAAATTTTCAGCTCAATTGAATAAGGCGTTGAGATGCTATCGCACTTTTAAAAATTTGGTCCCATAGGCCATAATGATAAAGAATTTTTCTTTGTGTCCCTGTAAAAAACTATCAGTGCTAGATTCATCAAAATCAATAGGGTTCGTGCTACGGTAACTTACAACATGCGTACCAACTTACAGCTCATTCGAGCAAAGCGTTTAGACGCTAGCGTGATCACACACACACACACATACATACACACACACATACATACATGATCATAAAAATAGTGAAAACGGGCTCAGGGGACCTCGAAACGTATAGAAACATCAAAATCTCAAATTCGGATTTTTGACATGATTGCAATACTTTCCTCACTATAGTGTTCGGAAAGTAAAAATTGTTGGCGTTAAAATTGACATAAGTAGCAAATATCATTTCTAATAAAACGGAAAGGAATGCACAGTCGCATGTGTGTGTGTGTGGGGGGGGGGGTGTAATCGACTCACACTGGATAAGAGAGGGGAGGGGAGGAGAGAGAGAGAGAGAGTTTAATAAACTTCATCAAGGATGCTTGTGCCTTCCCATTTGTTACAATTCTGATGTCAATGATGAAGTAAATTACAATCTTATTTGGCTGAAACTATATTTTTTAAAAAGCTATAAATGTTATTATCATTTTATTTTTTACTAGCAGGCTACGCCCGCTTCGCTGGTCACTATATTTAAATGAATTTTTGAAAGAATTGAATTAATATTTATTTTTTTACACCACATTCTTGAAAAAACCAAAAAAAAGAAAAGAAACTGAAATTGCTCCAAACCTCGCTTAGGGTACCCGCTGTCTACGGCATCTCTTTTCCCGCCCGCACTGCATCAGGTCTAGGTTTCCCGTGCCTGCAGAAAGATATTTTCCGGGCACTTCAATCTGGATATTTATCGACGGCAGGGGGGATCTGCTACAATTTAAGAACTACGATTTTAAAGATGACTGTATCTCAGCATCTATTAAATATTTTAGTTTTGAACCATGTATTTTATAGCCCATGCTATTTACACTATATTACAATTTGATTCCGACAAATAAAATAAAATAAAACAAAACAAAAAGTTGATTAAAAAATAAATATAACATACAAACAAATAAATTTTAATCATTTTAATCCTTTTTACTACGTATATACTACTATTTTTCCCGATAAATACTGTAAATTAAAAAAATTAACAAATAAAAGTTTTTTCTTTTAAAGGAATTAATTAAAAATTGAAAAATAAGAAGTTGTTCTACTATAAAAAATTAAACATAACTGTTATAAATTTTTTGTGCTGCATTACGATTAATAAATATAACAAATAAAAAAAAAAAAAAAAAAAAAAAAAAAAAAAAATTCGCCTTCAAATGAATGTATTAAATAAAAATAAGTTGCGTAATAGCCGTTGCTAAGATACGCAGACGATTGAAGCAAAATAATAAATCTATGAAAAATGAAGCATTAAAGCCAATATTTAAAATCGAAAAAACTTTAATTTAAAAAATTCAAATTCGAAATTGGAAAAAATCTCGATGAGGTGCACACCTGCAGGGTCCCAGGTACCTACATGCCAAATTTGGAAGCTCTGCGATCAGTAGTGTGAGCACCAGAGCGCAGATACAAACACAGACACACACACACACAGACACTTCTCTTTATTTATATAGATAACTATGTTAAACACTTAATTCTGTTTGGAATTATTCATTATGAAAATAGGACTATTTACAGTAAAGATTTATTTTGCTTTTTAAAATATCTAAAAATATTTTTTTTTATAAAAATCCTGCGTATAAAATAATTTAATTATATAATCTCTCCTTTCTTCTTTAACATTCCTAAAAAACATTTTATTATTTTCAATTAAAAAAAATTACTTTAAAATTTCTAAAATACAATTTGATTAGTAATCCTCATTGAAAAACTTCACAAGATCGTCTAACTCCAAGTATGTGATTACATATTCGAGCCCCTTTTTACAGCAGACCAGCCTCTGTATCTTAAAACACTTCAAGGAAAAGAAGATAATTTGACATACCTGAGAATCAGATAACAGTGACATAGGTACGTCTGGATAATTCAGTGTTGGAGTGCTGTTTGATATCTAAAATAAATTTTTCTAATCTAATATAGTTTGTTACCATGTTGTAAATTTTCACTGACATAAAGGTAGTAGTTTGAACAGATTTGATATGCCACAAAATTAAGAATTTTAGAAGATCTGACTTCTAATCTTCGATCAAAGTTTCTTTACATTCCTTTCTGGGCATTAAATAAAGATTTCCCATAGTTTCCGATAAGGATGACAGAAATATATTTTATTATAAAATGTAACCACAAAACCAGATAATCCGCATATCAATATTTTATTTCAGTAGAAATTCTGTAGAAATATGTACTGGAATCGTAAAAAAATTTCGAATTTCGATTTTCAGCATGGGTGAAAGTTTTCAGTCTATTGACTGAATTCAGTCTTTTTTTGTGTGTTTTTTACAGATAGGCCAATTTTATGGAATTAATCTTTGTTGGGGCAAATAAAGGTCCCAATTTTTTTTCTGAATCAGCCCCTATTAATGTTAATTCAATTACATTAATAAATAATTTTGCTAAGTTTTCATACTTATACTTATTAATGTAACCTTTGAAATGTATGTTTTGAATATCTACATACATTATGTATGAGTTTATTATATTTTACCCAATATTACAAAAAAAAAAAAAAAATGTACTTCAGTCCAGTGAAAATTTTTTACTTTCACCCATGATTTTCAGTGAGTTTAAAAATTTTGAGAAGTGCCTTAAATTGACCATGTTTCGAAAATTTCCGTCTACCTGAATGTGTATAGCAAAAATGTTGTGGCAGCTCTACGCCAAAATCTAATGAACAGAATTTCATGAAAAGTTATATTTAGTTGTGTCTTGACATAATGGTTGTTGGTTGTAGGGTTTAAGGCCGATTGACTGCGCTAGGGTACTAGGCCTATGGATCGATTGCCCTCCATGGGGGAGTCTTTATAAAGGGTCCTAGCCCATATATACGCGAGTTTCGGAGAAAACCACGAAAAACTCCGAAAGGCTAGGTCGATGAGCGCGACCAGGGATCGAACCCAGCACTTCCCATTTTCTAGTTTTGAGCACAGAACCGCATATCTTGACCTAAATTGATATCTTTCAACTTCGATGCGTATTGCTTAAAAGATGGCACCAGTTTTTTTTTTTTTTTTTTTTTTAAATATCTGGCAGTATAGACAAAATTTCGTATAAATCTACGTGACGAAGATCATTTATAACAAATAATATAAAAATTGAAAAAATGAATTTTGTTTTTATAGTAGTAATCAACTAAAATAAAAAATTGTATATATAGGAGCATCGCTTCCCCCCAGAGGTGTCAATTTTTAATATGAGTAATTTTCAAAGAAACTCGTCGATACATTTTATAGGGAATGATTAAAGCATGCGTCTGGGAAAATTTGAAATAGTTTTTTTTTCCCTTTTTAACCCCTCCCCCTCACCCTCCGAAAAAAAAAAAAAAAAAAAAAAAAAAAGAGGGGGAGAAAGAAAAACACCTTTATCATTACATTTTCCCCTCCTCGCGTTTTTTAGATGTAAAATGCTGTGGTGACTGTTTTAGTTTAAATTATGTGAGTTTGTACAAGAAAATATACTAGAAAATTTTGTGATAGCCACAATATACTAGTTTATCTTTCTTTAATAATTATATTTAAATCTGCTAAGCTGAGATTGTAAAGGATAAAAAAAAATCCCCCCCCCCCCTTAACCACCACCACTTTTTTTTTCACAGGTTTCTATACATTCACACATTTTATTTACTTGGAATGTAATTTTTAAAAATTGTTTTCCCGTGTCACACTTTTCTATTATTAGTTTTACTTTACATTCAGTTAACGAATTGCTTGACTAAATTTTACAAAAAATAAGTTTACTAAATAAAGTTTTACAAATATAAGTTTACTAAATAAAGTTTTACAAAAAATATTTATGACATTTAACATAATTAACGATAATAATAATTTATTCATACTTCCGTATATGCGCACAGTCTAATAAATGTTTCCTGTTTCGATGCAAAACTTTTGATAAAAATTTGCAGGTTTTGTGATCCTTTCATCTAAGCATATTCTGTTGTATATTTTGGCAAGAAGAGTTAAAACACTATATTAAAAAATAATGTTCATATGGTATTTTCTAATGAGACCTAAAATAGTGTTTTTCAGGTTTCTTTAACTTTTTCAGGTGATGCTTTGTTTTCTGTTTTAACATAGCCTAACAAGTTGCTGAGAGATTCTCCTCTTGAAACTGGTAGACGGGAAGTGTCGAGTCCGGCATTTTCAAAATTCACTAACATTTTATTCTATTACTATTTTCGAGTTTTAACTCTCAAATGGCTGATGCCAAAAAAACTTCTTCGGCATCAAAAATGTTTGCTCGTTAACATGGGGATGATAGATCTGTATAAATTACTATATCTATGATTATCAGGGCTAGGGAAAATTTCAGGCATATTGAATAAGGTAGGGGACCGAATGATTACACATAATAGGCGAGACGTATTAATCCTGGACGATAGGACCAATGCCCCAGCCCGATCGTTGCCGCTCTTCGATGTCTTTTTCTAGTCAATTTTGTCCTTTTATTACTTCCGCTGTGAGTTTTTTTTTTTTTTAACACACTTGACATTGTGAGTTTTTTGGTTTTCGTCCCATGCTATTTCTATGGAGTTTTTAGCTTTTTTTCGCTCTTTTTCTACATTCTAAAGTAGGGTGGCACATAATAGGCGAGACGTAATAATCCTGGACGATATATTTAACGCCCCATCCCCCCTTTGATGTCTTTTTCTAGTCAATTTTGTCCTTTTATTACTTCCGGTGAGAGCCCTATTATTATTTTTTTGTTTTTGTTTTCTTCCCATGTTATTTCTATGGGTTTTTAGCTCCCCCCCCTCTTCTTCTACATTCTAAAGTGCGGTAGTGAATCTATCATCTTAATGGAATATAGATGTATCATCTTAAAGCTAAAATCCCATAGAAATAGAATGGGACGAAAAAAAAAAAAAAAAAAAAAAAAAAACTCGCAATGTCAAGTGTGTTTAAAAAAAAAAAAAAAAAAAAAAAAAGGCTCACGCCGGAAGTAATAAAAGGACAAAATTGACTAGAAAAAGACATCGAGGAGCGGGTGGTACGGCTGGGGCATTGGTCCTGTCGTCCAGGATTAATACGTCTCGCCTATTATATCCTAGTTCATTTGCGATACATTTTTTAAGTTATAACTTCACCCATACGTCGAATCCTTTTAGTCGATAGAGCAAAGAAGTCATTTGTCAAGTCTTCAAAACTGGAAAGGCAAAGATTTAAAATTTTTAGACACCATGTTTAATTCTGAATTTTATTTGTTAATTTGTTTAAAGGTATCTTAGTCTTTGCAGCCCAAACAAAAAATTTTATCCCATCTAATTTCGAATTGAAAATGAAATTTTAACCATATCTTGCTGAAAAATCTTTTTTACAAATACAAATCTTTTTCTACTGTACAATTTTATTGATTTTTACAGTAAAATATCTAAAAATGTTAAAAGTTCCATTCAGTCTATTGTCTTTCCTGTTTCGTTATAAAGAAATGATATTTGATTGTAACAGGAACTGCTTCTTTTGAATAAAAGTAGAGTTCCCTCGGAAGAATTTTAGTCTTCATATAATCCTATTTCCTGAATAAGAATAAAAATTTGCATTTTCGGCCACTTTCTACGCAGATAATGTACTTCGCATGTAAAGAAACATTGGAGAACCCCCCAGCGGGCCGCAGTAATCCAACTGGTAAAACGTTGACTTCGTAATCAGACGATTACGGGTTCGATAATCGAGCCGGACAGTGATCATCGTGTACTTGAATGGTGACTGATACACGTAAAATTCGTCGTAGCTGTAATTTCCCATATGTTCTGTAAAATTATATCTCTGTGGATTACCCATAGACCTTATATACTAGACCACGCCACCAATAGAACTGACCACTATAGCGAATGTCTTCAACATGAGGGTGTAATCTGATACCTCCATCCTTTGTTCGGAGTCTCGGAAGTCACGTGAACTGGACTTAGGGATGATTCCTCTGAAATCTGTAAGAAAGCTCTCTCTTTTTTTCCCCCCTTTCATTTGTATGCATGAACGATTTAAGATGGTTATGTCAATTCAAACGCAATTTTTTCGCTTGCAAAATGATTTATCATATTTTTTTTTCTATGTAATTAATCTATGAAAGTTTAACTTTCCATCCATGCGTAAATCTAAATGCTAAAATAAAAAATGTGTGTACAATAAAAATATTAAAAAACACAAAATTCGTTCCTACAGAAGAATAACACAGTGATCATTCTTCACTCTTCCTCCAGGCCAACATCACGTGACAATTTTGCTGGGGAAGCTCCTTCATGATGCAGACAGATAACGAGGGGGGATGCGTGGTCTATATATATAAGGTCTATGGGATTATCGAATTGGGGTAACCATCCCCTCCACGGAGGATCAAAATTTTGATTGCATATTTCCAACCCACCCCTTGGGGGTGAATACCAAACTCTCGTCAATTGTCCAATGCGTAGCTTTAGTGCGACGTTAAACAAACTCAACCTTTGTGAAAAATTGCTGTCGAAAATAGGTACAAAAGAGCAATTAAAAAGTAACTTTTGATAATGTAGTTGTACAAAAATTGAACGTATTGTTTGGAACAGGCAATTCATTTAAAAAAAATTATAGTAGAACAATCAAGCTAATCCTGGGACTTTAGTTCAATACTTTTATACAATCCGAGTGAGGAATAGTGAAACTACGTTTTTGACTTCCTTTATTTATCAAATTAATTAATTAGTAATATTATTTTGATATGTAATTTTATATTTCTCATTAAAAAAAAGAGAGAGAGAGCGAAACAAATTTTTGTTTTAACAAAACTATGGGTAATAGGTGCAACTGATCATATTTGATTTCTTTTTATAACTCTCCAAAGTGTTGTCTGAGCTACTGAGAGATTACAAAATAATTTTATATGTTAATTTAGAGGATAGAAAAATGTACACTCGCGGTCAATTGCTTCTTTCCTTTAATGTCAGGCTATGTCTCAAGGCTGAACTTTTCATTTATTCTACTTCCGCAGCTGCCACCTTCGAATATGATAATAATTAGTAATTATAGAACTTTCACACAGCATATCGTAACTTTCTTAATTCATCGAGGTACTTTATTTATCTTATTTATTTTATTTTATTTTATTTTTTTTTTTTTTTTCAGAATAAGTTGTTAAAAATTGTGACAATGTAAAGTCGAGTGAAAAAATTAAAAAAAAAAAAAAATGGGTAGCAAAGAGCATATAAAAAAAAATAATAATAATAAATTTTTAAATTTTGAATTTTATTTATTTTTGAATTTTAATACATTTTATGAGAAATATTAAAATACCTAATATTATTATATTTGAATGCAAAGTTTCATAACTCTAACACAGTAATTTACAAAATAGTAATAATAGTATAATTGTAATGTTCACTATTCCCACAAGGGTAAAACTATTTTATAATTAAAATCTAAGTAATTTATTAGCTTGAATGTTTGTAGTAAACATAGTATCGTATCACATTTCGTTCAATTCCGAGTCATAACGTAGATATAACTATTTTGCACATCATGAAAAATATAGATGTCAGCAACACATACTGAACGATTTGCAATAATGTGCGTATAGTTTCTTGTTATAAACATTTTGCATATAAATATTGAATTTCTATTAAACTGTGATTCAGTGATACAGATAAAAACATAAATTTTCAAAACTATCACGTATCAACACCGACTGTTAAATGGCATGCACCATTTTTTTTTTTTTTTTTTTATAAATTTATCTGGCAAATGAAAATTAGGTACAGTTTTTGTAAATATTGAAAAAAGCTTTACTTAGCAGCACAGACTATTGTGCATTATATTACAATAAAATTTAATTGCACAATTGTTTGTCAAGAGCTAATTTAAATTTTACAAAAATATTCTTGCGATATAACGATCTTAAAATTTGTGTTACATAGCCAGATATCAGATAAAAAGTAATTAAATTCTATTTAGGATAACACAAATTATTAATTATGATAAAATATTTTACGAATATATTTTTATTATTATTATTTTTTTTTTTTTAATAAACAAGGTATAAATTATAAATATTTTGGTCCATTTGTGATAATTTTTCACTTAGAGATACAATTATTTGCTTTTGATGCATTTTAACAATTCTGTTATGAAAACGTACTTCATCAAAATATGCACATCAAGACCATGATGCTAACTCTTTTCATTAAAAAAAAAATGGACATATGATGTCCTTTAACTGCGAGATACAGATATAACTAAATAAATTTTTAAAGTGTTATGAATTAATATCCGTTTCATTTTACAATTTCAATTATTATTTTCAGGAGAAGCTCATTGGGTTTGTGAACATAGAAACAATGGTCAATGGAAAGACAGTGGACCAGATCTAAGCAAATGTCGATCGGTTAAAATCAAGAAGCTCAAAGAAGAGGTAAGTAAATAAATGTTAAGTTTTTTTTTTATAACATGCATATTTATTTTTTAATCTAAGTGTTTGTATATAACATGCTGGCACTTTTTTTTTCTTTCTTTCTTTAATTATCATTATCACGTCGAAATATTGCAACATATTATTTCTCGTAAATCGTCAATCATGAATGCAAAGTGTACAGTACACACTAGAAATATTTTTCATCTATCGTCATCTTTTAAATGATACATAATCTTTCAAAAACAAAAATTTGTAAAAAAAAAAAAATTCTCCGTTAAAAATGAAGTGCTCAAAAATAAGTGAATGGAAATACTTATTTCGAAATGAGTAATTTTGTTTCAAAAAGAAAAAAATGTTTGATGTTTGTTTCATTTATGAAATATCACCTGTTTTCAAATTAATATCTGTACACTTCATAATTTATTATAAATATGCTGAACTAAAAGAAGTTCCTTAATAGAATTTCTACAAATTTAAACAATAAAGAATTCAAACTCAAAATTTATTCCCTCAAATAGTCAGAATTATATTTCATGGCGGTTTCATTCTGGTTTGCGGAAGAATGCACCAATGAGAATTTGTTTTGGATATTTGGTTTCATCATGGCAAATGCCATTTTTTTTTAGCATGTCAATATACTTGCTCATAAGTACGTGGGATTTTAAAATTTGAGTATATTTGTTTCAGAGCTACTACGAATACGTGACGTACTCAACGTTGACATACTTTTGCTCATTTTCGAGAATTTAATTTAATTTTTTTTTTTTTTTTTTCAGTGCTGTAACCATTTTGAAATTAATAATAGTGACTTTATTTGATAACATGAAATTTCAATACTTAGATAACCTGATTCGGATAAATGATCTAACAATATGTTATCGTTATTTAATCGAGTGTCAGACGTGTCGCTTATATTGGGTGCAAGTTTTAGACGGCGGTAATGATGGGATTACTTTTAATCTGTGAAATATTTAAAATTTCCACCAATAAGAAATAAGATATTCTATTTTTGACACGTTAAAATAAACAATTCGATAAAATGACTTAAAAATATGCACTGCTGTCCATTAAAAATGCTAAAGATAAAAAATGAAAGAGTAAGTTACAGAATTATTTTTATTGTGCATATATAGAATATTAGTAGGGTTAAGAATGCAGATGCCTTTTCGTGGTACAATTTTTTTTTCTTCCAAATTAAGCATACAAAGTTTCCTCCCACCTCTAGCAGCAAGAACGGCTTTATGTCAACTGAACGTAGTCAAATTGGATTTAGATGACACATGACATATACGTCTACGTCACTCCATATGAGTTCTACACTATAACAGAAATCATAAATCATAGAAGTTGATTTGTTGACGAATGGGACTCTAAAAATCTATGACCTGATCCTTTCAAACGATAGATTTGGAGAAGGTACTGGCCAGAGCATCAGTCGAGCACCATCTACTGAGAAATCAAATTAAACAGGAAGTATTTTATCACCTTCAATGTGTGTGTGTGGGGGGGGGGGGGTTGTGAATCTTAGCCATATTTTGAACAGCACGCCTCCTAAGCATAAATTTAAAAAAAAAAAAAAAAGGGGTAATTCATTTTTTGGCCGATAGGATAAAAAAGTTGTTGTGGGCTAATAATTTGCATAAAATCGAACATATTTGGCATTTTGGCCTGTATAAAGCAATTTTTAATTGAACAATGAAAGTGATTATGACACTCACTTTGCCACATCAAGTGTTATTTGTCAAATTCATTTACCAGGGAAATAATGATTCTACCACTGTCAAAGCATTTCATTAAGTAAAAAATTGCATTCCAGTACTATAATTATTACAAACATTCGGCGAATAATTATGCATTTTGAAGAGACTATAACTTTTGCAATGAAGCTTGGACAGACCACAAGTCATTTGTAATGTAGTAACTTGAATAAGTTGTGACTGCACTTACTAAACAAGCAACAACAAAAGTATATAGTAGCAATAGTGTGTGTGCGATATCTATAGAGTTAGACAGTCCTTATTTTGCATTGTGGAGAATCGTGCGTAATGTTATAAAATCTTATTCATATAAGATATCTTATTAGTAGAAAATGCCAAATACATTTAATTTTATGCAAATTACTAGCATTGCAGCACCATTATCCCCTTCATTGGCCAAAACACGAACATTTTTTATTTCAGCAATCAAAAAAATCGCATATTTAAGAGACTATGCGTGATATATCCAAAATATATTTGTGATCCAGTCAACAGTTTTTGTATAAGGATGCGCTTAAAACTCCCAGTTCAATTTGAATTACCTGGTATACTGAGAAAGACCAAGACGGCATGGACAACATGCGGTCGTGCATAATTTGTTAACAGATGTCTTTACCCAGGAAAAGAGAGTCCAGCAACGGATCTTCATACTCAAACGTAATGGCAGCTGTCTGATTACAAGTTCGACGAACAAGAGGTGACCGAGATATATATACACGATTACCCCTATACTGTGTAGTAATTTTCATGCAAATTTTACATCTGGTATATTCCTCTTTCATGGTGCAGCAATTTAATGACCGAAAGTATGTTTGTAAAATAAATCCTTTTAGAAAGAGCTAAATGGAATGCAAGGTAAGTTTATAATGTGTATAAAATTTATAATAAAATTTTGACTTACTACTTTCATACGAATAAGTTATGAACAAATTATTTATGCAATATATTACAAGAATAATGTTTCAGCAAAATTTATTAAAATATCAATTTTTTTAACATATATATCGACGAAATTATAATAGCAAATTATCTTGACATTTAATAACGTAGAGTTTAAAAAAAAAAAAAAAAAAAAAAAAAAAAAATGAAACAAATTCATGAAGTTAAATAATCAGTCGAAAAATAAATCAACTTTTGAAAAAAGTGAACTTTGCTTATTTATTTGATAATAATAAAATTCCTTAGATAAAATTGATTACCTTGGGTAATCTATTCCACTTCCTGAAAAGATCTTGCTCTTGTGTTGTATATCATTCTTGTCTGATCCTAAATATGACCAAAAGTACATTATTGTCTCGTGCCGAAATAATTGAGCACGGTCTTCATCAGACCCCCTCCCCCTCCTAATTAAAAAAAAAAAAAAAAGGAAGCGGTAAGCAAGATATTAGCCTGAAAGCAGTAACGCACGTCGTGGCTCTTTTTTCCTGATGAAGAGTCGAGTTTATTTCGTCCAAAACAATTATGTGCTTTTGAAAATTATGATGTTTGCTTACAAAAGTGATTATTGATTTTAATTCAATACTAGTTTTTCGAAAATTTTTTATTTGATTGAATGTTTTTCGGTATTTATTTATTTCAGTTCAATTCCTCTTCTGCGTCAGATGTGATTTCTAAACTTGAAGACATCTTCAGAGATAATAAAAATGTTTTTGGTGAAGACTTGGCCGACGTTATTGCCATGATGACAGCTTTACCTGATCGCATGTTCAAGGAAATGGAATCCTTAACAACTGCTGCTAAATGGACATCCGTTAAAAATGGTGTTAACAAAGTTATGTTCGTCATGGATCGAATAGTAGAACTCGAAGACACCTGGTACGATATTGATGAAGTAAGAAATTTGTTTAATTATTACTTTCTCTTACCCATAAATGGTAGAGAAAGTATTGTTCGTGGGTCAAATTTTCGAAACTGAATTTTTGTTATATTTACACGTTTTGTGGTCCCTTGATTCCAAAAATCATGTTATTAGCGGTCGGTCTGTGTGCCTGCCTGCCTGCCTGTCTGTTTGTTATCAGTATATCTCAAGAACAAATAGTAGTAAGAAGTTCAAACTCAGTATTCCAAATATGTATAAAGGGATGCTACAAACTTTTTATTGAGATCAAGCGAATGAGTCGTGTACATGAACAGCCAAGAGAATTCAAATGAATTACATCTATGGGCAAAATTTCTCCTGGGTACAATTTAAAATCTACAGGTTTCACTAAACAAAGGGAAATGAACATACGTATAAAAATGTTTCATGTTGAATGTGTAATGAAAATCATTCGCCATTTGGTTACATGGCTTCCCAAAAAAAAAACAGAATATAGTGGGACTATACTCTGTATCATTTATCATTCGTTTTTATTGTATTCTCCATTTTAACAAAGCAGGAGTCCTTTTTCATCTGATAATTTGTTTTCCGACCTCACTTGACTATTAATTTTGCTACACCCTGTATGTATGCTTATCTATCTATCTATCTGTATATATATATTACAAAATTACTCTAAATCAACTAATATTTCCTGTGATAAAAGAGAACTTATTTGAAATTAAAGAAAAAAAAGTGTACTTTAGGTTACTAAATGAAAATGTAACTCCCTTTGAGTCTTTAATTATCATTTTTTTAATACAGATAGTTTGGTTAAAGGAGATCAAAGTTCGATTTCTCGTTGCATTTTCCCCTCTAAATTAAAGGTAGATTTCTAAAATAATTTTTATTTCTTGCTTTACGTACAGAAACAAAATATGATAGAATCTGGTGTGACACACACTACATTCGCTTACCCTACATTACTACAAATATATTATTACAGTTTAAGCTGGAAGCATTTTAAGCATTTATAATGTACCTTAAAAATAGTTTTTAAATAATAATAATAATAATTTTATTTGACAGGAAGCTACCGCCCTCTGAACTTCCTTTCAAATAATTCAGTTACTTTCATGAAACAAAACTATTTCAAACTATTCAGAGAATTGACGTTCACACTACTCTTTTAAAATTATTTGACTAATTTTGAGTAGCACAGTATATTATATATAAATTATATTAGCACCAAACATTGTATTTAAACACTGCGCATACACACACACACACACCCAAAAAAAAAGTATAACACAACATGAAATGCACTTCGAGCTACTTCTAAATGTAACACTAATATATCAATTATTTTGTCTAGCTTTGTAAACAAAGATTAATTAATTTTCATACTCTATTCTATGAGATACATGCTTTCGTACGTATAAAAATACATGTCTATTCCATTATGTTTAGTGTAGTCTAACGATTCTAAACTATACTTACACGGAATTTCGCCTGTAGGGTATAACGTATTTGAATACTTTTGCAAATCCTTGTACATGAACTATATGTGTGATCTCAATGAAAATTTTCTAATAGCATCCCAATATGATACTGATTTAGAAGAGTTTGAACTTTGTGTTAACATTTGTTTTCGAGTTGTGCTGACAAGACACTTTTGAAATCAAGAAACCTCAAAACGTGTAAATATTGACAAAACTCAATTTCGAAATTTGATTTAAAAACATATTTTGTCTACAATTTATGGGTAAAAGAAAGAGTAATAATTAAAATGTTTTCATTGGCAAATATTATATAGATTCACCCTTTCTTGAATTTTTTATCATAGAACTGAACTTGAGAAATCTTTTAACTCATATTTATTTTCGAGTTATACTGACAAGACACTTTTGAAATCAAGAAATCTCAAAACATGTGAATATTGACAAAACTTAATTTTCAAAATTTAATTAAAGAACATATTTTGTCTACGATATATGGGTATAAGAAAGAGTAATAATTAAAACGTTTTCATTGGTTAATATTATATAGATTAACCCTTCCTTGAATTCTTTATCATAAAACTACTTGAAACATTTTTTAACTCATAGCGAAAAAGAAAGTATAATGCTAATAAAATTTAATTTTAATTTGAAAATACATAAAGGCTCTCTCTTATATCACGCTTCATTATATTGTTCATTCGAATATACTGTCCAAGCCTCCTGGAAGAGGAAGGACCTATCTAATTTTATTTAATAATTAACATTATATTCTGAAGAGCTAAAACATTGTCACCTTTCCCATCTTGTATTAACACGTCTTGATAACGTGGAAGCCCATGATAAGGCAAGGATGGTATTTATCTGTTGTTGTGGATACTGGTTAATCATTTTTTAGCTTCCTTCTGCATGAATTGGTGTAGGTTGTTAATTTAAGCGACTTTGATAGAGATCAGATTGTAAAGGCCAGAAAGCTCGAAAATACCACCACAGAAACTGCACGACTTCTAGGTTTGCGACCTGATACTCTTAGAAATTATGGATGGCTAGAGAATGAAAGGGAAAACAGCAATAGACGTCATGACGTTGGACGTCCATACTTTATCAATGAAAAAGGACGTCGGACACACTCCCGCGCACTGTAAAAAAAAAAAAAAAACTAAAGTACAGGAAAAATCTGCCAGCTGGGGTGCCAGTATTTCTCCGTCAAATATACAGGACAAAACTGTACTTTTAACAAAAAACCTGTTTGATTTACAAGATTCCTGTGTAAAATATGTGTCAGTGATACAATTTTATGGTTTTAAACTGTATATTTGACGGAGAAATACTGGCACCCCAGCTGCCAGTTTTTTCCTGTACTTTTAACAGTTTTTTTCAGTGCATGAAGAAGCAAAATTAGCGATAGAGTAGCTCAACTCACGGAACAATACAATGCAACTCTAGGTAGAAGTATTTTGAAGCACTCAAACCTTTTATAATTCAGGATACACTGTAGGATGTGAGACTATGCAGCAGATGTCTCACACACATATTTCTGTTTGCCAACTATGCCTACATTAAACCTAGGAACATTGTGATTGGATAGTGTATCAGTGAAATCGAATGTTTTGGTTAGTAAACTATGATTCATTATTTATCACGTCGATAACTGCGTCAGTTTTCGCCGTCTTCAAACAAACATGTGCTCCTCCTATTTATCTAGCAGGTCATACAAAGACCGACGGTGGCGGTAACAGCCTTGATGGATGTTTTCATGAGCGTCTTTAGAACACTTGCTTTTGGTAGTACATACCATAAAATCTGCAAACTATTTCAATATCATTGAGGACCAGATACAACCTTACAATGTAAGAAAAACGGTAGTTTTTACAGCAGAATGTGCTGGCCCCAAAAAAAATTAGCACATTTTGCTGTTAAAAAGAAGTAATTTGCAACAGAAACATCTGCAAAAGTGTCTCTCTTTACAGTTATTTCTGCTGTAAATTTACCTATTTAACAGCAGAATGTGCAGCAAAAATAGGTGCAAGCACATTCTGCTGTAAAAAAAAAAAAAAAAAAAAAAAAAAAAAAAATATTTTTTACAGCGTACATGGCGTTTGTCTTCCTAACTGGAAATAGTGTTCCAACAGGACAACACTACTCTATCTCCCAATTCTGTAATTATTCTGGAGAAGTTAAACCGAATGAAGAATTCCAATTAATATCCTGGTCTTCGAACTTGATGTGATTGAGCGACAGTTCAGAGCGATGCCGGAATATCAAGCAATTATGTGATCACTTTTTTGACTATCTGGTATAATTTTTGTCTCTGCCCGTTACTAAAGACTTGTAGCATCTATTCCAAGGCGGGTTTTAGCTGTTTTGCGGGTCAGAGTTGGGCATTATGCTTTGAAGCTTCAGTGAATGTATGTTAATTGTAACAAATAAGTCTCTATGGGTTCATTCTTTTGAAAAACAATATAACCTGCATACAAATCAACATTATTATTTACAAATAAATGATTATTTATTTTATTTATTTATTTAATTTCCAAAGTAAAAAAAACTTGAAAAAAAAAAAAAAGCAGTTATTTTAAAGGTTTTCACGTGTATTTTGAAAAGGAAAATAAAATTAGGTTTCCTTCTCAGGAAATTTTCAGTTTTTTTTTTTTTTTCTTTTCTTTTAAGTTTCATACAGTTTTATTTCAAAGTCCAAAATACCTGCAGTATACCTGCAATTTTTCTGAAGGTTTACTTTAAAGATTTTTTTACTGATTTTTTTTTTTTTTTTTTTTTTGTACATGATTTATTAATTTTTTTTAATATCTTGGTTTAAATTGCTTTTTCTGTATGCTTTATATAATATAAAACAATATATAATATATAACAACAATAAGAGGCTCTATATTTTCTGTTAATTAAAAAGTAAATCTAAAAATTTAACTGTATACTAGTTATTTTATATCATTAAATAGTTATCTGATGAATGTTATTCAATTAGTTTAACTCTTTAAAAGGGGAAATCTGTAGTCGGAACCAATTTGTTATCAACCGTTGAAGGCATGGGAACTTTACTAGCTGATACGATGCCTGATGACACTTCAGAACAGAGTATCATTGGAAAAAACATGGGTGAGTAATGCTACCAATATATTAGAACCCAAAATTGTAACTGTATTTGGAAAAAAAAAAAAAAAAATAGTAGCTTACCACTCGGTACCTGCTGATCCTACGATTTTCATGAGGATCTTTTACGAGCTTCCAGACGTATAAGCAGAAAGTTTAAAAGGTAGTAATTTCAGTACTATATCTAAGTTTCTTTTAATCTTTATTCTTATACCTTTTTAACATTTTTTTTTTTTTATTACTTTATGTGATTTAACTGTGGTATAAGTTATATCAATCATTTTGATAGTGCAATGACAATTCTGATTAATGCACCATCTTACGAGGACATCCAAATTTCGGTCCTTCTTAACTTTTTCAGGGGCACTAGGAAACATTATATACCAAATCATTTTAATTCCCAACTGCAAAAAATCGTCCCGGAAATTTTTTTTTTTTTTCTAAAGATTTATTTTTTATAACATAGAAGAAAATTTATTTCTTTACTTCTAAAATAGTTCGTAAATTCTAGTGGCAGTTGATTTTAAATGAGCAAAATTACTTTGCCCCTGGAAGGGTTAAAGAACGATCTTTCAAAATGTTTCTATGTCAGTGTTGGATTGCTCTTCCATCATGTGAAAACAGCTCATGCTCACGTATGTATTTATCTTGGGTCGGGCCCGATTTTGAAATTTTAGGTTTATGCAATTTCTAGTACAGTGTCAACCCCTTGCCGGCTCAGTTTGTTCGCAGGGTTGCAAGAGTGTCCGTCTCAAAAAGATGACAGGTGTCTTTCAAATCTCTTTGATCGATTCCAGTTGCTACAATGGCCGGTTATCAAGATTTAAGCAACTTTGAATATGGCATTATAATTGGCGCACGAGAAAGGGGAGGGAGGATAGAATAGCCGAGGTAGCAATAAAATTTGGATTTTCGCGTAAAACCATTTCATGAGTGCACCGTGAATATCGGGAATCCGGTAAAACATCAAATCTTCAATATTGCTGAAGCCAGAAAAATATCGAGAAAGAACGGGACCAATGTCGACTGACGAGAATCATTAAACGTGACAGGTATGCAACCCTTCCTCAAACTGCTGCATATTTGAATGCTGCGGCATCAAAAATTTCCGACGTGCGAACTATTCAATTGGTCATCATTGATATGGCCATTAAGAGTTGAAATCCCACTCGTATGCCGTTGTTGACTACATGACACAAAGTTTTATGCCTCGCCTGGTCTCGTCAACACTACCATTAAACTGTTGATAACTGAAAACACATTCCCTGTCTGTCGGGTCTCGTTTCCGATTATATCAGTCGTACGAATATGGAGGTAACCCTAGGAATCCATAGACCCTACACATCAACAAACGACTTTTCAAGCTGGCGGAGGATCTGATATGTTACGGGGTGTGTACAGTTGAAGTAATATGTGATCCTTCATACGTCTAGATGCGACTCTGACAAGTGACAATACGTAAACATCCTGTCCGATTACCTGCGCTCATTCACGTCCACTGTGCAATCCGAGGGACTTTGACAATTCCAGCAGGACAATGCAAGGAATCCAAGAACACTCTTCTGACTTTAGACATGTCTATCGGCCACTTAAATCCCCAGACATGAACATTTTTGAGCATATCTGGTATCTAAGGCAATGGACTGTTCAGAAGAGATCCGCCCTCCTCGCACTCCCATGGATTTGTTTATTGTCCTGCAGGATTTATGGTGAATTACCTCCAGCACCCCTTCAGACATTAGTAGAGTCTATACCACGTTGTGTTGCGGAACTTCTGCGTGTTCGCTGGAGCCCTACACGATATTAGTCAGGTGTACCTTTTTTTTTTTTCCTTAATTAAAGGATCCTTCAGAGACTGTCAACTTAAGAAAACTGCAAGTCGGCTCTATTGATATTTCTTTGATCTGATTTAGGAGGTCGACGCTCGCTGCAATAGAAGCTCCCAAACCTCCTAGTGCGATAATTGCATTGAGAAGGGGGTCTCTTTTGTAAAAGAGCAATAAAAAGTAATGTCCTTCAATGTAAATATGTTCAAAATGTCAAGGGTCGCTTTCGGACAATGGATAATTTATGAGTTTTGACGCGCTGCATGTTGCTAGTATCTGAAGGAAGCTTTAGGCTTTTTAATATATATACTTTCATTTTCTGTGACAAATCAGAATAAGTCTATTTAACAAGTTCATGCTACAAGAATTTCAAATTTAATTAGTTCGGTTATCACTATGACCAGAATTTTCTTTTCTTACGGGTGAGTATATATTTTGTTTAATCAACGAATCTTAACATTTACTACAATTTTATTACACTATTGCAAAGAAACTGTGTTGAAATCATTTCATTTTTATGCAATCTTTAACATCTTGAGTACATACGGAACAATGTATGAAACCTGTTATTTATATCTTACATAGAATATTTAAATATCTTGAGGTTCAACTTACTTTTCCTTAAAATCTTATCTCTTTGGCAAATTGATAAGAATAACATTTAAATTTTATGAGATTTCTGAGATTTGAGATTAAGAACAACAATAAAGTAGATGTGATTTTAATACTTCCTTTTTACTGATAATAGTTCTTGTTCTTACTTTCTGGAAGTTTCAAATAAATTTCTAACTGGGAGGGGGGGGGGGGAGAGACTTTTGAAACATAAGATGAGAAAATTGGTAAATGTCGAATTTTCGATATTTAAAAAAAAATAAAGGTTTAAAATATCACTGTAAATTTAATTACTTAAACCCGAGCTCGGGCTTATTTAATTTTTGTTTTTATTTTGGATCCGATCGGACTTGCATAGTAGAAATCAGTCCCTGTTACATGAAAATATCAGAATACATGCAAATATTCAGTTCAGTTATTCATATATAATACATATAAATATTAACAGGGTGTCTAGCATCAAATTTTCCCGATTTCCAGGGGGAAGAGGGTACACCTAGACGAATCGAATAAACCACACAGGTATTCCATGTAGGAAATGACGTGGTTATGCGGTAATATACAAGAAAAGCTCAACAAAGTAAAAGCTTCACCTCAATGAATATGTTCTTCATTAATCAATTTTACATTAATAAAACTTGCATAAAAAATTGAAAAAAAAAAAGTTAATTTATTGTTTGTCATAATACGTCAAAATAAGTGTTCATGTTGTTTTTCATGAGTTCTAATACAGGTCTCTCGTACTTGACGTATAGATTGTAGAAACTCTCGAAACATTTGCTCCTTTTCTGAGATCTGAGACCGTTAGTGGGATTCGTGCAATATGATCCTTGATATTCTCAACTGAGAAGTCATTTACAGACTACATATACTCACAGAAGTAGTCAATGAAGAAAAATCCGTCGATCAAACCAACCACTGTATTTTCAACGTCATATGCCCAAATCGGGTCTATTTCAGCTCCTATATAATTCTGATTCAAATAAGCAAGGCCAGTCAGAGGCCCTTACGACAGTTCCGGCCGCATTGGATATCATCCGCACCGGCATTCGTAAAAAACAAATAAAAAAAAATTACTTTTAAATTATTCTCTAGAAGGTCGTCAAATTAATATCTTGCAACTATAATAAATTTCTCTCGGAAAAGCCATGCATATAAGTCTACCTTACCACCCTTAAAAATCTAAAAACAAGTCTTAAGGTCTATTTTTTTCGGGGGGGGGGGGGGGAGGGGGGTTCTTTTCTGAACCTGCCGGAAGAGTTTAAAGTTAACCCGACCTCAATCAATGTTGAACTTTATTATGAGATTAAACCTCAATATATCAATGACATTACCAACTGAATTACTTGGTATTCTCACTGCCAAGTGAATGTTCTAACTAATGTTCTAAGTAATGTCTCAATACTAACTGAATGTTCTTCAGCTGTTGATAGAGGTAATAGGTTGTCAGCAATCTTCCTTCTTAAGAATATCTGAAACTTGTTCGACTAGGCTTGGATTTAACAAATGTCTTTATTATTTATTTATTTATTTTTTTCATTAAACAGCTCTAACATTTATCATGAAAAGCGTAGTTGAAATTAAATAGAATTATCACAATTTTATATAAAAATCATAGTGTACACATAGATGTGATTTCCACTTTGTTTCACACTAGTTTTTTTTCCCCCCCTAACAATAATCACTACTTTATTCAACCTTAATAAGTTACTGTAGAAATACGAAAAAGATTTCGGTATGTAAATAGCGGTGTAAAATTTAGCGAAAATCATATGCCGGATGTAACAAGTTTTAGATATTATGCCATATAGGTTTAGATATAATATGTAAATTATGAAAAAAATATGGCATAGCAATAATATCTATTAGGTGACATATACAAAGCAACTTTGAATAAAATGTACTGAATAATAGCAGACCTATAAAATAATGTATACCAAAATTACATCCTATATACTCAATTACATGAGATCACATCCGTTAAATTTAGATAGTCAATTTGCTTTCACACAAACATACAAACATATGTTTGACAGATTTACAAACCTAACCATCATGAAAATTGCGAAAAGTAGAGCATAACAGTGACTGTGACACCGGATGTTAATAAACTGCCAAAATCAAATCATATACACTATAATTTATATATTTTTTTCATAATTTGATTGCCAGTAGCAACGCATTCAGAGAAAAAAAACAGGGATTTATTTAATATTTGGGCATGATGCATAATTTCTCTTTTCTCAGCCCTGCAGATTTTAAGACCGACACCAGGCGAATCAGTTTCCCTGCCACAGTGGGTTGTCACCAGTAGTTATAGTCATCGAGGAAGAGTTATTCTGGAGAGTGGATATGACAAGGAAATTATACAGGACAAGGGAAATGTGACTGTGGTTTTCGCTCTCTACAGCAATATGTCAAGCATATTGTCACCCTCTCGGAAGACTGAGTAAGTACACATTTCTCACCAACGGTGACAATTTTAAATGGCACATACTGGTAGTTCTCTCATTTTGCAAGGGAAAAGAATTTGACCTTATGAAGTGCATATGAATGTAATTAAAATGAGATTTAACTAAGAAAGAAAAATCATGCTATCCTCATATATAGAGAATCTCAAAACGTTATTAATTTATTTTAAAGTTTCATTGACAATTGAAGCAGATTAAGGTAATGGTAATTTAAATAATTTATATATATACACATATATAGGTATATACACACATACAAAATGCGTGTGGTATGGTTGTTTTCGTTGATCGCTTTTCGGTCATTTTTTTTACATACTAGTATTATTGGACTGAAATCTACTACGTAAAATGCATTCCAAAGCTTTACGAACATAAATGCCCCCCCCCCCCCCAAAAAAAAAAAAGTGTAACTGAGTGATAGATTATAACTATAAATCTAATGCCAAGAGGAGTCAATTTTTCATCTTAAGCAAGACCTTTTTCAAAACATTGAGGGAAAAAATGTAAATCAGTTTGATTTAAAAGCTGCAAGGCTTGCAAATATTTTCGTTTGAAAAACAATTTTGTAAGTCATTTAGATTTTCGGCATTAGGAAATGGGAGGCAGAAAACATACAATGCATGGTTTAAAAATGTTAAAGATATTTTATTGATATTTTTTTTTAAATTTGATTGTTAAAATATTTTTTTTTTAATTATTTTGAATTGGGTATAAAAAATTGGGGAAAACATTAATGACGCACATTTTTTCAACTTTTTTTTTTTTTTTTTTTTTTTTTTAAGTTAAATATATAATATAAAGTAGTATAATAGAATACTGTATTTAAAAAGATAGAGATTCAGAATAGGATATTAAGATATCTATAAATTACATATATAGAAATTTGATATATAGAGAGATTAGGATATCTATAAAAAAAGGGAGAGAGAGATTCAGATTTAATCTTTCCGATGCCCATCATAGTAACACATATGTTACCATACGAAGATCGCACTCTGACGTAGCTTTTCGCTATTATTTTCGTATAGTAAACTTTATAATTTTCTACAATTAAATAAATGAAAGAATAATATTCATAAATGCTGGTGCCAAAGCTGCGGCTGAGTGGGGTAGTATATATGCTTCCACAGGCTGAAGTGTAAGGTGAAAGAATTTTTTCAAGTTAAAATAATGAAGTATTTGGTTTTACAGAGAGGCTGAATCGAAGTACTCTAAATAAAAAACTAATTCTTTTAATTAGCTTATATGTATACTAGAGGAGATATGAAATCGCAACCTGTTTTAAGAATAACGTAACATTTAAAACAGGCATAATTTTCTCGTTCTTAATTTTGTTACTGTCGAAATTAAAGCCTACACTATAGTCTTGATTTTTCAAAAAGTGTCATATGATGCACATTCATTAATATATATATATATATATGAAACACATACGCATACCACTTAATATAGCAAAGTATGCAGTAGATAAAATTTAAAATTTTATACAAGTATATTTATATTATAGTATATTGTATTATATTTTTGTTGTAAATTTATATTATATTTATATTGTAGTATATTTTTCTTCTCTCTTTTTAGGGAAAACAAAACCAATTCTCTGAATTCTGCTGTTGTGAGTGCCACTGTAACCCAAAAAAGGAAAGCCATAAAGATAAATCACGTTGTCAAAATTATCATGGAACATTTAAATTCGAATCCTAATGATTCTGCATGTGTATTTTGGAACATGGATCGGTAAGTAGATCTTGAAATTTTTGCTAGTATTTAAATCTACGATGGAAAAAATAAGGGGTTGGGGGGGGGGGGGGGGCAAAAATTAATTTCGCCCCAACAATAACAAATTACGTCTGATGTCTGAAGAACTATATGCAGAACTGATTCTAAAGTAATCGAATCAATATTAAGAGGTAATAAAACAGTATAATGAACATGTTTCACCCAATAACACACAGAAATTATAATTATTTTATTCAGATAAAAATATAGGCCAATTTTTTAAGAGCTGATTAAAAATTGATATTTTAACAATTAGGAAGATATTATGACGATCTATTTAAGACTTACCTTGCATCGTGTAAAGTAGATAACATCACGGAGGGTCGTTTGGTCCTTGATTATACAGTCTCACAAACAGTAGAGTCCAAAACTACGAACATTTCATATTCCTAGCGGATGGTGGTTATTTACAGCTCTCTTCTCACGATGTCTTATTTTAAGCAAAGCAAGGTAAGTTTATTCAAATAATCTTCGTTTCCAAAAGTTATAAATTAAATTATTTATTTTGGAATAAGGTATCTGTATTTCTGACAAAAAAGTAAATTCAGACCACAGTTTCCTATGGAATAAATAAAGTTTGTAACCCATACAGCACAAAAAATTTGTATGAAATTAATATTTCAAGCCTGCAAGTTTGTTTAATGCAAGCCAAGATCAGGCATTCGAGTTTACACACATCCACTTTGCTTTAATTTTGATATTTCAAACTTGAATCAAAACACATCAAACTTAAATTATGCTTTTTACAGCATATATGAATAAAATTCCTGTCAAACTGTTAAAAATCCATTTTTTGATTCTTTGATGTATAAAATTATTTATTCTACATTTACAAATTTGATTTCTTGTGTTTTTGATCAAGAGCAAACTAAGAACTTCTTCGCATTTTCAGCCTTTGACTTTTGATGTTATAAGGAATGTTCAAGCTTTTAAGGATTAATGGTTTCCTACAAATTATTAAAAACGAATAAATTCTAGATTTTATTCAATTCTTGTTATTTTCTTTTGTTAGATATTTAATAATAATAAGAAAAAAAAATAGTTCCATCAATCAATCATGGTATTTACGAAAAAGCTTGGAATTTTACTCGTTCTCCGAATGGGGTTAAATTTAAGATATTTTCAGAGAATTGTAGTCTGGATCTGATAACTAAATCTCAGGATACCCCAATTTCGATTATTTAACATGCTTCTTCTGAAGAAGAAAAAAATCTAATTAGTTGGGGACAACAACATGTAACAAAATTGAATTATTTTACATTGATTCTTAAAAAAATGGACTGTTTGGGGTAAATTTAAATTTCTATGTGATCATATGAAATCCGGTTAAGGTGCTTGTTTTATGAATCCAAGCTTATCTATAGTAGTTTTTGATAATTTTATGCAGTGTTTATTAACGCACTGGCCGACTAAACGGTGGCCTAGGAGTCCTTGCTTTGGAGGCATGGAATTTCCTTTTCAGTTCAAAATCACAATTACTTTAAAACATATAGTAAATATGTTCCTAAAATCAATAGTTAATAATAATTTTACATCTGAAAATGAAATGAAAAATTTTACAAAATGAATATTTTACTAAAATATGTATTTTTGGGTAAAATCGCTTTAAAAAATTTTTAAGCTATTTTTTAAAGATTTAAAAAAAAAAAAAAAAAAAAAAAAAAACTACAGGGAAAATGTTCTTATGCGAGTGCTAAAAAAACGTTCTATCAATAATGACTAATATAGTCATGAAATGTATTTTAATGTATTTTACTTTTTTTTTTCTGTCGACATAGTAAAATATGGGTAGGGAGGGAGCAGAAATGCACACTGGGCTCTAAGCCCACTTTTGGCTCAATTATTAGATACTGGCAGTTATTAGTTTTAATCGAGGATTTTTATCCTTGTCGGTCTTTTTTGGTTCATTGTAGCACAATGCAAAGAATTTATCTGAACAAAATTTTGGGAAGTAATTCTGATAAGTGCTGCTTAAGTTTCAATTTAGAGCCATACATAGTATGTCTTTTTGTATATTTTTAAATGTATTATTATTATTAATAAAACGAAAATAATATAGTAATACAAGTATTTTTTACTCTTCTAGATTGAAATATCAGCCTAAAAACAATCCAAATTTTGATAAATTTTACTTAAAATATCCGCTACTATGTCATATAATGCAATACATTACATAATTACGTTGAATTAATCTACTCTCTTCTGTATCTATCACATAGAAAAATAATTAAACAATTTTCAAAAACTAATAAACGTCAAATATAAAATTACTATTTTATAAGTAACAATTCAAAACTTTTTTTTTTTTTTCTAATGTACAAATTTTAAGCTTTAAAATTTTGTTTTTTGTTACATTAATATCCACTTCACTGTAGGAATCGGTGGGACACTACTGGCTGTCACTTGGAGACTAGTAATGAAACATTCAGTGTTTGTGTATGTGATCATTTGACCAATTTTGCATTGCTGATGGACTACAGAAGTGTCCTGACCGATATCGATCAGGATCCCTATCATTACATTACAATAATTGGATGTTCCTTCTCTATCATCTGCCTTGCCGTATGTGTCGTCATTTTCAGTTTTTACAGGTAAGTTGCTGTCAGTTTCTGCAGGGAAATCGCAAAATACGAATTTTGTTATAAGTTTTATTCGACGATTTTATAATTGAGTCATATATAAGAAAAAATAAAGAAAAATTACAAATAATTTATAATATTGAAAACACAAAAGAAAAAAATAGCCTGAGAATTCATTAAACAACTTTTTGAGACTTTATAAAAGCGTTCAATCTTCGATGGTAATGATGTTACAGCAATATATTTATCGGTTGCAGAAATCTGTCTGTTAACATGAACTTCTTTTTCTGTTTATTATTCATTTCCTAAACAATGTAAATAAGAAAGTTTTTATGAAGTTAATTCTGAATTTTTATCTGAGAAATTTGTTTGTAATTTTTGAATGTTTTACCATACCTTTTAAACTGCTAGATTAATTTTCTCAAACAAATGGCATTGATTAGATAGTATCTTAACAATACCAGGGCCCGATTAACTTCTAAAGCTAGCGCAAAGTTCGGTATCATTTCCATCATTATTTCCGAGAACTTTTCCAAGTTCTATATATATATAAATTACGAAACTTGTTTATACTACGAATTTTACAGTGCGTTAAGAAATTATAAGACCACAAGCGTATTGGTGCATTTATGAAGAAGAGAGCATAATATGCAAATTTTTAGTTTCGTATTTAAAATTGATAGGAAAACGCATCCCATACTAATTCCAACTTTTAAAATTGAATTAAATTTCATTAAAACTTATTCATTTTTCTAAAAATTAAAGACTGTGACTGTTAAGAAATTATAAGACCACCTGAGAAAATTAGCATATTATACATGACGTCAAGCTCAATGTAAAGCGCATGCGTCAGTATTTCGTAAAAGCATTACCTAAGAAGCAAAGGCTTAGGTTTTGAATGTGTTATCTGCGATTAATTTGACGATGCCTAGAGGTAAAGAATTATCGGAGTGCGAAGTAAGAAAAACTTTATTTTATAAAGGTTCTGGTAAATCTGAAAGAGAAATTGCGAGGTTAATGAACCGTTCTAAAACTGCCATTCATAATGCCATAATTAGAAAAGATTATTCAAATAAAATAAAACGATCTGGTAGAAAAAATATTTTGACAGCACGTGATAATAGACAAATTTTTCGACTGTCAACTAAAAAAGGTCTTTCAACTCGTAAAATTTCGAAACGTTTCAGATAGAAAACTTCGCATGTAACAGTCTGGAAGAGTCTTAAATTAAATATTAATACGAAATTTATGAAATTGCAGAAAAAGCCAAAGCTATTAAAATGCCATCGAGAAGAAAGATTAAATTGGGCTAAAAATGTGATGTCATGGAATGATGAGTGGAAACAAATTATATTTTCTGATGAAAAGAAATTTAACCTTGATTGTCCCGATGGTTACAAACACTATTGGCATGACTTGAGGAAGGAATCAAAAGAATGCTTCAATCGACAAACGGGTGGAGGATCAGTAATGATTTGGGGAGTTTTCAGTTGTGAGGGGTTGTGTGATTTACAGCGGATTTCGGGTCATTTGAACTCTACACAATATCAGTCTATGCTATATGATCATATGATATCGTTTGGAATTTTATTAGGTGGTGCTAACTGGATGTTTCAATAGTACAATGCTGCTTGTCATACATCTAAATCCACACAGGAGTGGTTTAAAAAAGAAAAAGTTAATGTTTTGCCATGGCCAAATCGAAGTTCAGACTTGAACCTCATGGAAACCTATGGGGTATATTATCTTGCAAAGTTTATGCTAATAATAAACAATTTTCATCTGCCAATGAATTGGAAGTAGCCATTGTAAAAGAATGGTATAATATTTCTATAACTGAACTTATCCACCTGGTTACTTCAATGAAAAACAGAGTGTTTGAAGTCATCAGGAAAAATGGAGGCCCAATATCATATTAATTTTTTATACAATTTTGTTTTTTGACAAGTGGTCTTATATTTTATTAACAGGTTATTTTTCATTTATTTCTAATATATATTTTAATTAAACATTTTTTGCATTATACCCAGTTATTGCAAGCTAATTATAAAAAAAGTATAGAGCAATATGTTATTTTATGTATTTAAATTATGATTAGAATCTTTATTTTTCTAATAATTTACAAAATTAAAGTTGTCTTATAATTTCTTAACGGACTGTATTTCCAGAAGTTACTTAGCAGAATTCAGATTGAAATTTTCTTTCCTCTCCTATATACTATTGTATAAAAATATTGCAGGCTATATTTACTTGCAAATTAAAATCCTGAGAAGAGAAGCACAAACTATTTGGCAACATTTCCCTACAAACAAAATTTATACGAGCTTACATTGAAACAACTTCGTTGGTCAACAGTTATAAATGGCCGTTGGATGAATTAATGGATGGCCCGATCGTCAGCAAACTGTTGGTTTTATGCAATATTTTACTTGGGCAATACATTTTCGTATTCCTTATTTGTTGTTTTTATAATTTCTCAGGAATAAATAACATTCCCAACGATATTTCAATGCGTGTAATAAAATTAATACTTTTCTTTGAGGTTACGCAATGATTAGGAATGAGCATATAATATGCATATTTAACACAACAATTATTTTTGGATTTATGACATTGTTCATTATGGTTGGTCAACCGTAGCTACCCAACAAATAAAATGTCAACTAAGAGGACAAAAAAGTTGTGTTTGGGCCAACCAACTTTATTTCAACTAACCAAATGCCAACCGTAAGAAACAAATATCTGTTGATGGGCTAACGACTCGTGTCATAGGGTTGTTTCACGCTGAAGTTACTTGGCAAAAAATTTCATCCAATAATAAAAAAAAAAAATTAAAAATAAAAATAAAGTAATCATCAGTGCAGCAACTTTTCTGCTCTCACATTCCATTCATGCTTACCTTTTCTTAAAAAATAAAGGGCTGAGCTAAACGATTTCTCTTTCACTTCGAAACAATTGTTGAGATTTAGTGCTTTCCGTAGTATTAATTTCAAAGTTCCCATTCATTGTCTTCATTGTACATCAGCATGCAATATTTTTTATTGCATAGGATTGCTGGCATCGAAATTCTCAGTTGTTAGTTGTAGAGTGGACTTCCCAAAATACGGTGCATTTGGTCTTGTTTTAAGCAAATTACATATGAAAAATCAATACCAGGAATTGTTAGCATACTTTTCAGTCATTTTGGGAGGCGCTCTTACATTTCAAAGGGAAAACTCTTGCTTCCCGAGCCCTTTGTCTAACCAGGCCTTGAACAGCATGTCCAATTACAATACATTGTAAAAAAAAAAATTAAAACAGTATCCATGATACGTCTTAAACTGCTACCATGGTATTTTATTTATTTATTTTTTTTTCTCTTTCATTATGCTTTCTTAAAAAATCAAAGGGAGTTTAGCAATATAGGCTACAGGATATCAAAAAAGCTAGTCAAAGTTAAGAATATCATCACACATTCGTTAACTTTGTGCATCTTCTCAAAGCCACAGCAAAGTAATGATCGCTGTTCAAAATTGATAATGCTGTCATTATCTATATTATATAAATAAAATCATTGCATATTTATGTTTTAAAATCTATTCCGTACAGATAGAGCACTTTTAAAGAGCAAAAGATTATATTAAATTTCATATCAAGAAAGATTTAGAAAATCTATTTAAGCTGTTGCTTTTTTAAAAGGAATGATGCGCCTTTAAATCTTTTTTATAAATTACTGTTCTATAATTAGTACACATATGCATTGTAATACAGCAATACTGAGTATAGTAAAATTTTTCAAAAAAAAAAAAAAAAAAAAAATATATATATATATATATATATATATATATATATATATATATATATTAAGTTTTGTAAATGTATTTTTACGATAATTGTCATGTTTTTTCTCTCTTACAGCCATTACAGTCGACATTCTTGGGGTGTTAGATACATCATTCATAGAAATCTTTGTCTCACTCTACTAATTGCAAATTTAGTTCTTGTATGCGGGCTGGACAGAACAGAAAATCAAGTATGGCTATAAAATTTTGCATCTATCACTAATTGATTCTCGTGCACACTGAAAATATAATTTTACAACTAGTTTTGGAGATATGACAAAGGTTTCTACACACGCACATACACACTGACCAATTGTCAAAAATTACTTTTTTGGACTCAGGAGAGCATAAATATGTAAATCAGGTTGCATTTCGTCAAAGCCATTCTAGCAATGTTGAAAACTACATGAGAAAACTTCATGCGGAATTAAGTTAAATGTAAACCCTTTTCGTTACAGTGCGAAAAAGAAATAAAAAATCTAATGTGAATACCGTATGACTTCCTTGTACATTCATTTAATTATACATAATGTTACGAAAACATGAACATTCTCATGTGTGATAAGTGTTTCATAAATAAACTAATTCTACTCAATAAATGCACATCATTCTACGAATATACCCGAAACAATCCAATAAAATTATTACCCGCACCAAAAAATTTACGAAAATAGCGTTTCATACTCCGCTGAGGTCGAATAGCGTTCAAGAATTATAATCAACAGATTACTACACAATCTTTCATTTCAGAAATGCACAATTCTGATTTTAATACTGTTTAGCGAAGATCAGTGACGAGAAATTGACACAATATACCGAAAAATATTAGTCAAATTAAGAAAGAACGAATTTGGTAACCATAACCTACTGTTTTTCGTCCAACTTAATCACCAATCTTGTCGTTTCTCAGATTTTGTAGCTGAAGCCTACTTTTCATTGAAACTGCTATTATGTTCTTCGTATCTTTAAATGTCATTTTTAACTCCAACAGATGTAATAAAGTTATGGAGTTTTAGTCTTTGTAAAAATGCTATTTGGGCTCTATAATTAAGATCTGATGAAATTTTAAAAACAGCCCTTATATATATATAAATCAGAAAAACACCTATGAAGATTAACCTTCAGGAATACTGCCGATATTTTGGACTTCTTAAAATAAGCCTGTATGAAACCTTTAAAAAACTGAATATTTCCAGAGGAGAAACCTGTTGTTTTTATTTTTCTTCAAAATACTTGTAGAAACCTTTCAAAATAGCTGCAATATATATACTTTTTTCTTTTTTTTAAAAGATTTTTGGCTGATTTTTTTTTTTTATCTGTGGGGGAGAGGGAGAATTGTGTAACGACGAATTTTTTATTTTTCATCGCTATTTCCAAAACAGAAAGTCACATATAGGGGCCAAAAAGGGTGGTTTACATTTGGATCTTTTAACAAACCTACATACGAACTTGCAACGTTATATAATACATATATGCACATACAAATGTTACGAAAAACTTGTAAAGTCTTGGATATATATCTGAAATGGAAAATCGTATCGAGACCAAATTTGGAGGTATTCAACTACAGTTAAACTTGGTTATGTCGTCAACTTGCTTATGACTCAAAAATATTTGTTCCCCTCAATCCTTCATGTACTTCAATGCTAACAAAACTTGCTTATAATGCCTTACGACCTCTGTTTTAATGTCCAAAGTATACGCACATTTTATTTATTTTTATTGTTTTTTTTCCTTTCGAGAAGAACACACAGAAATAAAACAATAAACTGAAATTACATTTTTATATTACTTTCTCGATGTACTGGATGTTTAGCGAAACAATACATACGTCATATTTATTATGTTATTTTAGTATTAATACGCGACACATCTAATCTGAATACTTTATAAAAATAAATAAATAGATGCTCTTTGTCTGTAAAAATAGGATATTTAAATTAATATTTCATACAACAGTAGCACTCTTATGTTTTCTTATAAAGATGTTCTTACTTTTATTGCCTTGTCAGATACCTGTAACGATCTCACTTGCTTTCACTTCAAACTGAGTTTACTATGTTGCTCGGTTATAGGATCAGAATTGTTTCGGTCCCTTAGATGACTTTAAAATTTAGACTGTAAATGTTATTGAAGAACAGTCTTGAAATAAATATTCAACATTCTATGGCCAACCGTTTACGAGTTATGCGGAAAAAAAAAATTACTTACACACACACACATATATATACACATACATATATTAGTAAATTATCTCTCTTTTTATTTATTTTTTTTAACAATACTTTTTTTTTCATTTTACTTTACACGAGTAAGAAAAACATTAAGTAAAAATATATTAAGTGTAAACATGCTTCATTATATTGAAATATATATATATATTTCTTGCTGATATCCGCGGATATGGCAGATCCACGGATCTCTGGCATATGTCTAATACGTACACATTAACTTACAATAACAATTATTAGTTCCCCATCATACTATAGGTATGGGGATAGGTAAACGGGAAAATTTTCGACCTCGTTTTTTTTTTTTTTTTTTTTTTTTTTTCCTTTTTTACACGTTTTCAGGTGTGAGAAATCCTAAAATATCAAAATGGGTATGGTGTCCGTATGTAGGGTGTCTGTTAGTTTGTTAGTTCGTTAGTTTGTTAATCCGTTAATTTGTTAATCTGTGTACACAATATCTCACGAACAAATGATCGCAGAGAGGTCGGACAGTTTTAAAATATTATTTGACACTGGCAAGAACCCTATTCATTTGTAATATTCTAACTAAAAAACTTCAGAAGTTATTCGAAATTTACGATTTTCCTAACATGGGAGAATAGGGCAAAATTTCACTTAAACGTGCATGAAAAGAAATATTTTTATCGTAAAGATGTAAGAACAGCTCTTAAATATCAGTTTTCATGCCAAGATGAACGACATTAACTATAAACATGCTACTTTGAAAATTTCGCAAATTATTCGAAATTTACGAATTTCTTAACATGGCAGAATACGGCAAAATTTCGCATAAACGTCCCTTTTGAGGGATATTTTCATCGTAAAGTTGTCGGACTACTTTTGAAATATTATATAAGATACTGGTATAAACATCCTTGACTATAAATTTTCCAATTTAAAAATTTCGTATGTCATTGGAAATTTATGAATTTACTTAATATGGCAGAATAGGGCAAAATTTCGCATAAACGTCTATTTTGAGGGATATTTTCTAAGTAAAGATGTCAAAACATTTTTAAAACATCATTTAGAATACTGGCATAAGTATCCCTCACTATGAAATTTTAATTCAAAAATTTCGCAAGTTATTTGGAATTTACGATTTACTCATTTACTTAACATAGCAGAATATGGCAAAATTGAGCATAAACGTCCGGTTTGAGGATCATAAATATATCAGACAACTTCAAAATAACATTTGATATACTTGTTTGAACATGATTGACTACAAATATTCTAATAGGAAAATTTCTTAAGTTATTCATAATTTAAGATTTTATCAACATAGAAAAATTGGGCGATATTCCTATGCCCAACTAACTTTTCAAAAATATTTTTTTTTTTTTTTCTTTTCTTTTCCCAACATTGTCAAAACAGTTTGTAAATGTACCTCCAATTAAACGAATTTTTCATTTTCTTCCGCTAGAGAGTGTGTACGTTCGTTGCTGGTCTCTTGCACTACTTCTTTTTGTCTGCCTTTAGCTGGATGTTTCTCGAAGGCGTACATATCTATCTACTTCTTGTAGTTGTTTTTGCTTCCAGAAAATCACACACTGAAAAATATTACTTATTTGGATATGGTAAGTAATTTTTAATTTTTTTTTTCAGATATTTTTTTTTATAATTTAAAGATGTGATATTTAAATTTGAATGAATTAAATCCCAGCTATTTCCAATTATAGCCGTTAATACATCTGAAGATTTTTATATGAACCTGTAAATGTTATTATTTTTCATTTATTTATTTTTTCTCGTCAAATTATTTCTAGATGTTTCAAAACTAACTCGGTTCATATAATTTTTCACAATTTGATTATCTTGTAATTCAATTTTAGGAAAAGGATAGGAAATTAGAACAAGTTAATATTTGATAATAAATTTGATATACTCTAAGTGAGTTCGGGTGAATGAGCATAGATAAAAAAAGTTGACATTTTCAGTCTTTTAGATTTTATATCTATAACATTTGGGAAGGAAATTGAGTTGATGGATGGAAGAACAAGTAACACGCCTGCCTGGACGAATTGGTCGTAGTTGGATTTTAACCTCTCTACTATAAAAAACGTAAGCTACACTGTTAAAAAAATGCAGAAAAAATACAGAAATTCTCTGTAATTTCAGAAAAAAAGTCGTAAAATACGTTTTGTCTACGTAATTTTTCCGTAATTTACGACTTTTTTTCTGAAATTACAGAGAATTTCTGTATTTTTTCTGCATTTTTCTAACAGTGTATAAGCTCCGTAAATGTTATTTTTGAATCACTTTCGCAAATCGAAAAGGGTATATTAAAATGGACCTCTTCAATTAATTTTTACCCTAGATCGACATTAAAGTGGCGTATCGTAAAGTCGCCTTTTTTTTTTTTTCAAAATATTGTGATTAATATTTAATAGAATAGTGTAAAAGCTTTACATTTATTTACATGAGAGTAGCTTTAGAAATCGTGTTCGAAAGAATAAGTTTATAATTTTAATCTCTTATATATATCATCAGACTTTAAATATTCATCCAAATCATACTAATTTATGTTCAAGTATTTGAATCAGCTGATTATTGTTTATTTTATATAAAGTCGTTTTTGATAAGATTTTTAACTGAAAGACCGTTGCTATTCAAAAACAAATAAAACAGGAAAATTAATTTTGAAAAAACTATTTTAATATTTCAATATCGATATACTGCTCAATACAATATTAACATTATGTTAAATCACAGAGATTTTTCTGATAAAAGCAGCATTTATTTTCATTGTGTATGTGAACATTACTTATTTTGAAAGTGGATGCATATAAGCATAATACTTACTTTTAAATAAATACACCAAATACATGGCTGATTCAAAATTAGTGTGACCAATTTTAAAAGAATAACTATTTATGGTAAATTTTAATCGCTTTACCACCAGTTTTATTTTAAAAGTGAGACGTTTAAATTACCAATCTAGCTATTTTTATTAGTGGGAATAAATTATGGTTCCGAAATTAGATCCTCAAACCCGAAACGAAATTTTAAAGCTTTTGAAGGATGATTGCTCAAATTCTGTTATAAATAAAGCATTTAAAAATCAGAAAATATATTTTTCTAATGGATTACTATCTAAACTTCGAAAAGAAATAAAATTTGGCTGGAAATCAAAAGCTCCAGGGAAAAAATGTGGACGAAAGGAAGTCCTTGGTGAAAAAGAAAAAAAGAAGCTGAAAAGACTTATCGCTGTAGAAAATCCTCTGCCTCAAAGAACTTTAACAAAGAAACTACAGGTATCGCAATCGACAATTTCTCGTCAGATAAAGAAAACTGGCTATGAAAAAAGTGAATAAACCAGTCTGCCATCAAATGTCTGCAAAGACCGTAGAAAAACTATAAGAAAACGTTCTTGGCCTCTGCATTTAATGTTACGCAAAGGTAGATACAAAACATGAATAGCATCGGATGAAGCACTGTTTTATCTGTCATCCACAACTGGCAAAACGAAGATACAATATATTACACCCGAAAAGCGTCGCAAAGACGCAACTGTTTTGCAATAGGCAAGTTGGCCATCAGGTGTTATGGTATGGATGGAAATGTCCTCCCAAGGCTTAACAAAACCATTTTTTGTAGAACCAAAGGCTAAAATTGATGCTACATACTATCAGGATAAAGTTTTGAAGCACATAATCGAAGAAAGTAAACGAATTACCCCCAAGGAAATTTTGTTTTTCACCAAGGTTCTGTACCAAGTCATACTGCAAAATCAACTATAAAATGGCTAAAAGATGAGAAGAAAAAAAAAAAATTCTTCCTCCTGAGAAATGTCTATTATCATCCCCTGACTGTGCACTTTGCGATTATGTTTTATGGGGATACTTAAAAAAAACGATTAAGTAGACGTAAAGTAAGAACACTTAAAGGGCTTCAAAAAACAATGAAAGAGGAAGTTGGAAAAATACCCCTAAAAATGGTCGAAAAAGCTCTTTTGGCTTGGCCTAAAGATTTACGTAAAATGTACTATACTGAAGGAAACTACATTGAAAATTTCTTGTAAATAACTTATTTCAATAAAAATTTCTAATGCTCTGAAATTGGTCACACTAATTTTGAATCAACCTGTAAAAGGTGTAAATTTTTCCAAAGGAAGCGTTATATATTGAACAATTTTGTTCTGGAAATGAACAACAGTGAAGCGTTACTAAGAAAGCAAAGTTGCAGTCTACGTGGAATTATAAATGATATCTTTTTCCACATCATAATTGTATGAATTAGGATTTTCTACCCCCACTGCAATTACGTGGAGAAAAAAAAAAAAAAAAAACTGGAGTGACTCCACTCTACTTTCCGAACATAAAGCAATTAATGGTTGTATAAATAAAGTAAGAGAAGTCGTTAAATATACAAAAGAGAAAATTACAGAAGGGTGTTTCAGTACTTTTCTCCTTATAGTATGTTGTTCAATATAACGCTATTGCCCTTCAAATAATTTGAGCCCATAGATCACAATGATAAAGAATTTTTCGTTGTCTGTATAAAATTTTATTTTATAAGTGCTATATTCTCCAAAATCATACAGTTCGTATGACGGGGATATATAATATGTATATAACTTTTCAGATTATTCGAATAAAGCCTTTAGAAGCTACTGCGTTTTAAATAATTTCAGCCCATAGGCCATAATGATCGAGAATTTTTCTTTCTGTCCTAAAAAAAACCTAGATTCATCAAAATTTATAGGACTCGTGTTACGGGAACCTATAACATAACTACGTACCAACTTTCAGCTCATTTGAACAAAGCATTTAGACGCTATCGTGGGCACACACACACCATCGTAAAAATAACAAAAATTAGTGCAATTGACTTCAAAACGTATTAATACCCCAAAATCTCAAAGACTAATTTTGGTATGATTACAATATTTTCCTTACATGTGTGTGTTTAAAAAGTAAGAAGAGAAGAAATTTTCTATGTTTTGATAAGATGACGAGAAAACGAGAGTTTGCCTTATGTATTGAATTTAACTATATTTTTCGATATTTTGTGCACCTACACTTATTTGTATGATTTTAAATTTGCCCTTGCTTCAAAAAGCTTGAAAACCACTGTGTTAGGGCTTCATAGAAAATGTTAGTTCAAGCTTTCTTTGCACTGGCAGCTTTGAGTGAAAAATAAATCAAATAATTTTCTTGGAATTCGAAAATAAGTCAAAAATTAAAAGTATTGTCTAGTATTAATCTATAATACGAGTTTATTATTTCTTACAAGTTGAATGGGTTCTCTTATATAAATTGGTCATCTAAAAATGTCTTTTTTTTTTTTTTTTTTTTTTAAGAGTTTTTAACTTACTTGACGTGAACTATTAAGCATAAACATACGTAAAAAGTAAATTTCAATGTAATTTTATTGAAATAATGACTTATTTCCCCCTCTTGCCATGTAGAAATACGTGAGATTTTAACTTTGCATTAAAATTTAAAGTATCAAGTAGGTTATAAAATATTACACGAATAATGGAGTTTCCAAATGATAATATTTTAATTGTAAAGATTCACTATTAGCATTTCCCGAGAAACACCACGTGGAGGTCGTCATGTATCGTTTCTCATGAGAAGTTTTTATAAAGTAGGTCCCCTTGCCTACTGCCAGGGGAGTTTTGAAGTTTTGATAAGGCAAGTCTTTTACATTATCAGTGAATGAACTACAACATATTTTTTAAAAATTTCCTTAATTTTTGGAATTTTGTTTTTGTTATGAAAAGGTGGGGAAATAGCAACTGATTGATTTTCATTAACTGTATTCACCTCCTGAGAAAGGATCGATTCCTCTTCGATTAGAAACGGAGGTTTGTCAGCAACAGAATCAGGCAGTGAAATAGAAGCTGTTTCATTTTCATTGAGTGTGTCCACTACGACTACCCGAGACTATTTCGTCTCAGGTATTTCGAGACTATTTTGTTTATTAGACCACTACCGTGTCTCCACTACCTGAATCCATTTCGACTTGAAACAGACGTTCATCAGTAATAGGCTCAGGCAATGAAATAGGAGAAACTTTTTGTAGCTTTTTAAAATCTAATTTTGGATGCGTGCGGGGACGTCTTTTTAAAACATAATTTGGACTATCATTAGTCTTTATCGCATTATATCCAGCAAGTTGACAGTCACTAGACACGGACACGCATAACTTTTGATCATCCATAGGATGATACTCGAAAACTTTAAAGGTAAGCCATATGAGAAACTTATGTACAAAGTAACTCAAGAAAAAAACACCTGCGAATAGAAAATACGCTATTCTCAGGCGAGGGTCAATAATTTGACTGAAGAAAATTATTGAAAAGTGAAGCTTTTTATTGTTATAAAAAAACATTTATACGCATTGTTCATACTGCATTTTAACGCATTGTTCAATTGCTCACATTATCATAACCACTGCAACAATTGCTGCTGCAATTCTTTCAATTGTTGAACTGCAATGTTGGGTACATTATTCAAAAATACAATTATTGACAGCTCCAGCAGCTGTAGTTATACCACGATGAAGCATTTCACTATAACTAAGACGTCACGATGCCCGTAATGTACGAAAATATGGATCAAAATATTTAGAAGTTTTGTGGTTGTGTCAAGTATAGGCTTTAAATTTGTGTGGTGTGCTGTGTTGCAATTGTTAAGGCCGACTGATAACGCGAGGTTCTTAAGCTTGAGTGGGATGCCCTCTATGGAGGCTTTTCTGAGAGGTCTTAGCCCATATTAAAGAAAATTTCAGAGAAAGTGCGGAAAGCTCCAAACTTATAGACCAAACAGTACAACATGGATTCGAATCCAGTATCCCCAATCTACCAATTTCGAGAACAGTCCACCAGTGCTGGTGAAGCCCCTAAACTTTTGATAATTCAAACATCTAATTTTTAGCAATGTAAACTGAATGTTCGAAAAATATTGTTCTAAGCTTTAATTCCGAAAAAAATGATCGAAATAGATACATAACAAGTTACTAAAATGGTTAAAAACAAATGTAAAATTTTGCAAAATCGATCAAAAATATCAAGAGATGAATTTTCAGAATTAAACGTCGTCAATTTTTATACGATTTTCATGTTACGGGTGGTGGACTAAAAATATCTAAAGGTAACGCCTATAGGTGGATTAAAAGTATTCCATTTTCTGAAGGGTCGCTTAAGATCGTCGATTTTTGTAAAAGGTTAGTTTTGGAAGACTAATTTTTACTAGGAAGAGGAGAGAAAGGCCCTCTTTCCACAAGCAATTGATGATATATGTGCATTTTGGTGGCTTATTGTCAAAACGCAATATTTTTCCGATCAAGTATCGAAACATGGAACCAGTTCTCTAATGATTTAAATTAAAAGTTTAATCACAGATAATAAGAAATACGTACACTTTTTACTTTCTCTTACCCATATATATGGTAGAAAAAGTATTGTTTTGGGGTCAAATTTTCGAAATTGAGTTTTTCTTATATTTACACGTTTTGAGGTCCCCTGAATCCGAAAAACATGTTTTTATCGGTTGGTCTCTCTGTGTGTGTCCGTTATCAGCATATCTCAAGAACAAATAGCAGCAGGAAGTTCAAAGTCGGAATCTTAAATCTGTATCATATAGGGATGCTACACTAAACTTTTCGTTGAGATGAAGTTAATGGTTCGTATACAGGGACATTCAAGAGAATTCAAATACATTACGTCTAACTTATAGGGGGATTTGCAGATAAGTAGTTTAACATCTATAGACTGCATTAAAACAAATAAGATGAATATATATTTTTATATGCATAAAAGCATGTTTCCTGCAGATATATTATATTTAAGAGCACAATGTGGTGTGTACATAATTTTTAGAAGATATACAAGGATGCCAATAATTAAGCGAAAACGTTCTTTTTTATTGAATTTAATTAATGGAAGTGCTTTACTATAATATTTTGCTATGTCCAGGAAAAGTGTTATAATTAATTAAGTGTTATAATTAAAATTAATTCCTCATAACAGTGCGGTAAATAAATTATTTTTTATATGTTAAATATTCAGTGCTTGATTTTTGTGTATTTACACGTTTTGAGGTTCCCTGATTACTGAAGTCAAGTTTTTAACGTTTGATCTTTGTCAGAACATAGCCTCCTTAACTAGATGCCTGTCGCGTGGCTCATAAACTTGGCAACAGTTGAAGCGGTAGACAGCGCCACCTGGTATAGATTGCGTGACTTTTTTATTCAATTGTCACCAATAATTTTAAGAAGTGATATATGATATATATAATCGACGTTTCTTCGATTCTATTCGCCTTTTATGTATACAGGGGTGGTCAGAAAAACATGATAGAAAGTATTTTAAGTTTCTGATTTCAAATGTATTGATTCAAATATAATTCTTCAATATTATAATAGCACATATAGTGACATTTCAGTTGAATGCTTAATTACCAGAAATAAAGAATAAGCAATATAGAATCACAAACCTTTTAAGATCGGTTATATATCGTAGGAAAATTTTATGAGAATAACCGATGTAATGTCCCCGTTCGACGGGCATGTCGTTCAGAGTTCAAAATGAAAAGGACGCTTAGTGAAGAGATAATCGCGCAGTAAGTTATAGCGCTCTAAAGTCGCAGTGATTTTTAAGCCATCAGATGACTGATGTAATGGGCCTAATCTCCCACTGATTTTCATTGTTTACAGGTTGATGGACAGATATGAATCTACAGGGAGTGTTTAGGATGCAAAAAGAAAGGCGTCGGGACGAAAATCAGCAGTTGTTACTGACGACATCAGGGAGCCTGCGATCATACTTTGAGGATCAGCCAACCACTTCCACTCGACAGTCGGCCCAACAATTAAGCATATCCAAAACATCATTACAAAGGCTAATGAAAGCAGTAGGATTGTGTCCATACAAGATCCAAATGTGACAGCCGCTAAAGGGGGGGGAGGGGGATACTGTGAAGTGGAGAGATTTCGCAAACCACATAATCGAAGAACTTAAAAATGGTTCCATCAGTGAATACAAGATCTGGTTCAGTGATGAGACCCATTTTCAGTTGAATGGTTTCGTGAACAAACAAAACTGGCGCTACTGAAGTACGGAAAATCCTCATCTCAGCGCCATCTCTTCACTGCATCCACAAAGGGTCATGGTGTGGTGTGCCATATCGTCGAAGCAGATAATTGGTCCGATATTTATTGATGGTGTGGTCACAGGAGTGAAGTGTCGAGAGTTGCTAGAGCGTCACTTTGGCCCTGATGCGGGCCATCTCAACAGGACACGCCGGTACTGGTTCAAGCCAGATGGGGTTCGTCCCAAAAAAAACTTCTGACGTCTTCACGTGGTTTGAAACGACGTTTTGGTGAGCGTTTGATTGCATTGGATGCAGAGAAATTCACGGGGCACGGGATAGAGTGGACCCCATACAGTCCGGGCCCAAATCCGTGCGACTTATTCTTATGGGGTTACATCAAGGTTAGAATCTATAGGAATAGCCCTGATTCACTAAAGAACCGAAAATTGGCTATCAGAAGTGAGATTGATGCACTTGATTACGACACACTCCAGCGCATTTTGACAGAGTTTTGGAACCGGCTTTATAACACTATAGTCGGGGACGGTAGACATTTTAAGCATCTTGTATATTAAATGAAATTCATATCATTATTCAATAAAATATGTTTCATGTTCTTGCATGTTGTCTTTTTTCCACAATGATCGCTTACTTTCTATCATGTTTTTCTGACCACCCTGTATCGTATCCCACTTTAAAAAAAAAATTTGGTGGCTGTTGAATAAAAAAAGTCGCTTAATCTGTATCAGGTGGCGCTGTCTACCACTTCAACTGTTGCCAATCTTCCGAGCCACGCGACAGGCATCTAGTTTAGGAGGCTATGGTCAGAGTATCTCATAAAGAAATAATTTCAGGCAATTTAAATGTTGTATTTTGAATTTAATATAAGGTTGTTACTTGAAAAGTTTGATCAAGATTGATAAGTTTTAAGGAATTGTTGTGGGTGAAAATTCTTTGAATAATTTGGAATGAACTTTTAAATTTAATAACAACTTCAAATTCTGTATAAATATAAGTACAATATTTAAACAGGGGGTTAAGAGGGACGGTAGCCCTCATCACACAGAATTATTTGTCAGTTAAAGCTATTCCGAACGCTAGTTTTAATTGTTTTCAACCTAGGTTTATATAACAATGTTCTTCATCTTGTCCTTTAATCTCCAATCTCTCTTTACAGAATTGAATTTCCGGGTAAGAGAAAAACGCGTAACTTCCACACTAGTTTTTTTTCTTTTTCCTAGATAGTTTCTGAAATCGTTATTATTGAATTATTTCTTTTATTAAATGTGATTACAGTATGCTTTGCTAAATTTAACTTTGTAAGTGAAACAAAATTGCTTACGACTTATAATTACTCTCTCATATCCGTTGATAGAGAGTATTGTTTAAAGTCTAAATTTTTAAGGTTATTTTTTCCATAATTACGCATTTTGAGGTTCCCTGAATATGAGAATAAAGTTTTTAGCGGTCGATACGTATGTCTGTCTGTTAGCAGCATATCTTAAAAACAGTAATTTCTGGAAATTCAAATCTGGTATTTTGAAGATTAAATGAGGGTGCCACTTTAATAGTTTGATTTAGTTATGTTTCAGTGAGTAGTGTATGCGGAAGTTGTCTGAATTATACGGAACAAATTTTTAAACGAAATAACAGCCCCTACCCCCCTACCCCACTTTTTTTTTAATTTTTTACTTTTTTTTTTTTATGAATGCAGGTACTATATTTAAACAGAGTTACAGGGTGCGATACCTCCTCACACATAAATATTTTTTTCTTAACTCTTCAAAACAAAATCCTGCATAATATTAAGCAAAAGGACTCCCGAATATTGTATGGTAAAACTATTTAAAAAAAAAAAAAAAGTTTGGACCGCCATTTTATTTTGATAAAGTAGATGTTATATTATGCGAAATTTTAAAATTAGCTATACAAAGTATTTCGTTCAGCCGATCAACTACGTAAATTTTTACACATAATAATCAAGACAAAATCTAGAAAACACCGTGTTTTTTAGTGCAAACAGATAATGGGTTCAAAAGATATTAAATAAAAAAACCCATTTTAACTTCAAATTTTTTAAAAAGAAAAAAGTTGGTGCAATACATATAATAAATAAATAAATAAATAAGAATAAATAAATAAATACTCGTCCACTTCCTAAAATTAAAATGCTTATAACTTTTTATTTCACTTAATTTAATTTTCCGAACATTTATACGTAAGGAAAGTCATGATTTGCGAAATAGGTTTTTTATCGCGCATAGCTCAAAAAAGAATGGTCGTAGAATATTGCAAATTTATATTTGTGACTGTCATGACGTCTAGTCCCACACAGTCACTTACATCCATAAGACACTTACATCTATAAACACGTATAAAAGTTGAAAAATAATCCAATAAACTTCTGTAAATATCCTACAGGTATCTATTAGCACGACACATGTCATTCTTTATTACATCCATCAGATGTCTGTTTATACATATCCGATAAATCTCCAAATATCCAATAATTAGACTTGTTAGATCTAATAGATATTGAAAATATCTAAATCTTTTTTTGATGTAACATGTTATATCTAAAGACATCGAAAAAGGCACGTCTAAATTTCGTCTATATTTAAACATCTATAATAGATATCTGTAATAAGTACAGGATATCCAGGACTTTTGATGGACATTCTTTAGATATTTTGTATCTTTTTATGGATCATTTGGATGTAATTTAGATGTCTAATAGATATCAGTGGCTGTATGGGGTAGAGATGAGACGGGCTCAGCCCGAGCCCGTGAGCCCGAGCCCGATCGGGCTCAAATCTTTCGCAAGTCTTCGGGCTCCGGGCGGGCTCGGATTCAATCTAAAAGTTCCGTTTATTTTATTCTTCACTAACTGCAAAATGTAAAAAAAAAAAAAAGAAATTTTATTCATTTTGAAAGCACTTTTTGTAATGCCATAATAGTCATGATAGGTAATAAATCACAAAATAATCTTGCAAACCTTAGTAGCTTTGACTTTCCTTTTTCTAAATGGAACTTTTTTTTTTCAATGGGATGCATATTATGTACAAGAATTATACTTCTTTGAGATGCAAATCGCCTATTTTCATGATGACAGTAATTTTAATAATTTTTTTTACTACGTGAATTTTTATAAGTTATTTTGTTATGCAGTGATCCTTCCTTATATTGGACCTCATTATATCACTCATTCGGATAAATTTTTTGTCCCCGATAGACGCGTTATAAACAATGGGCTGCACTATAAATCTGTATTATATTAATATATACATGTATACAGAGACACAGACATTATAAATTGTTATAATAACATTTATAGTTATTTAAATTGAGGACTGATAATAAAAAAATTAATTTAAAAAAGAAAACGGTATTTAATTTTACTATTGTGTATGCGTTGCACAGCGTACCACTTTCAATATCGGGCTCGGGCTCTGATCACACAAAATTTTTCGGGCTCGGGCGAGCTCAGTTCAAAAATATTTCGGGCCCGGGCGGGCTCGGATTGCCAAAATAGAGCCCGAACTCACCTCTAGTATGGGGTAGTACACCTCCAACTTTGGTTTTCGCACGAACTCCTCTTTTACAGATATATACGATTTTACGCATATGTGGACATGATAGCGTCTAAAAAATTTGTTCAAATGGGCTGCAAAATGGTACGTACGTTATAAATCACCGAAGGAAGAACCCTACTGATTTTGTGGATATCCACTGGCCTCATCTCAGTATCTATTGGGCGAAATTGTACCAAATAACACGCGTAAAATCTTTATTGTGAGAAGCTTGAATTAGGTGGTATTGCCATATAGAATACATATTTAACAATAGCTATATTAATTACTTTATTGTTGTTGTTTCAATTTTTAATGGGGTAATAGCTGATACATCTACTGTACGGAAATCTGATTCATGTACTCCTAAGTTTTTATTTACGGCATGAGGAAAATTCTGCTACAAAAGAAGTAAGAAAGTGCTAAAGGACAGGAAATGTCAAAACATCATATGTGTGCAAAAAATTTTTGGAAGAATGAAATAAACAAAACAAAATTACTATTGAAGGAAAAAACAAATCATCTAAGTTGGATAACTATTGTTACATCGAAAAATAACAAAGTTTGTCAATGTATTAGAAAATTGGTTGACGAATACAATAATAGCATACCATCTAAATTCTTTAAATATCATAATTAACCTTAAAAACATTTCTTTTATTGAATGCTAGAAATGTTTACGATAATTAAAAAAAAAAAAGATCAAATTATATTAAGATAATTTGATGTGCATAGATTACATTATTTTTTTTAGTTTCTTCAATATACTCTAAACTTATCTTCTATTCATATACAAGAAGAAAGTACTGGATGCGTGAAAACCTTTGATTTCCGAGTTTTCGATGGCTTTACACGTTTTGAGATGTGCTGAACATGATTTGATCATTTCTGGAAAATGTCTGAACGTGTATTTTAATCTTAACGTATAGCGGAATCCACAAACCTTTAGATATGTCTGAAAAAAAAAATCATTTTACATGAATATTTAAAGGTGAGTAAAGGCTTTCCGACAGATTGCTTGAAAATAATGGTCCTTTAAGCAAAAATACTACTTCCAATTGACTTTTTAAACTTGCAAACAACGGGGATGACGCCTTATATAATAGATGACTTTATGTAATGAAAGAAATGGGATTTCTTCCTTCCTCAAATCTTTGATGTAGAGTAACCAACAGAGACAACAACGAACCGAAATTATAAACACTTTCCAACAAAGTTGGAAAGTATTAAAAACAATTTAATTTAGTAGTTGCTTTAAGCAAAAAAATTGATTTAAAGTTTACCGTTTCAAAATACTTTGGAAATATTTATTAATCAATTTCTAAAGTTATTATTTATTTTTAATAATTGCTGACCAAAAAATAAGGAAAAAAAACTTTTTTTACTTTCCGAACATACATTGAAGTATTGTAGTCATATCAAAAATCAGACTTTGCGATTTGAGTGTTTCTATACGTTTTGAGGTCCCCTGAGTTCACTCTTACTATTCTTATAATGATGTATGTGCATTATGTATGTGTAATGGGACGATGAGTTGTGATGTATAATGAGCGATGAGTTTTGATGAGTGTATGTGAGTGAACACGATAGCGTCTAAACGAATGAGCTGAAAGTTGGTATGTATGTTATAGCTCACAGTAGCCCGTATCCTATTGATTTTGGTAAATCTAGCATTTATAGTTTTTTTACAGGAACACAAAAAAAAAATTCCTCATCATTAAGGCCTATGAGCTCAAATTTTTCAGAGTGCAATAGCGTCTAAATGCCTCATTCGATTGTATTGCAAATTTATACATATTTTATAGGTGGTCATGAGCTGCACAGATTTTGGTGAATCTAGCACTTATAGTTTTTTTTCACAGGGATATAGAAAAATTCTTTATCATTATGTCCTATGGATTCAAATTGTTTAAATTGTGATAGCGTCTAAACGCCTTATCCGATTGAGCTAAAAATTCATATCCATGTTATAGATCCCTGTATCATTGAGGCTTATGAACTCAAATTATTTAAAGTGCTATAACGTCTAAACTTCTCATCCGAATGAGCTGAAAATTTATTCGTCATCGTCGCATGAACAGTATTAGATTTTGGTGTGTCTAGCACTTAAAGAAATTTTCATTATGTTCCTGTAAAAATCTATATCATTATGATCTATATGCTCAAATCATTTGAAAGGTTAAATTAAGGCGTTAAATTAAACGACATGCTATATATAGAAAAATACTCACACACTATTATAATATCCTCTTTTGTTTATTTAACGACTTCTCTCACTTCAATTTATTTATATGTATAACCTTTAATTACTTAATGTTCGGAAAGTCGAGTGGAGTCACTCTAGATTTTTTTTATTAGTAAAATAAAGAAAATTTGTTTCCAATAAAACACCAGAAAGCCTTGCATTTCAGTCCCAGATTGGTACTAAAAGTTAAAATAAAAAATGTGTGTGTATGCCCTTTTGTAAATAAGATGTCCGGAAAAGCTACCACTGCAATAATTAATGCATTAAAACGTAAAAAAATATATATTTAAAGAAACTTAAGATTTTGAATACAGTAATAATTGAAGAATAATTGAGCATGGTTGGGACATGCTAGGCCTATTATAGCTACAAAGGGTTCCACAGATAATAGAGAAATGTGGAATGGAATACCCTAATCAAAGATCTTAGTTTAATCCTTTATTGATAACATGATAGACTCCATACCTAATAGGTATTTGACATTGTTGTCCATCAGGAGAAAGTTTACCCACTCTTTAAAATAGATTTTATGACAAGAAATTATTTTGGATTTTTTTTCTCAAATACACAAATTGTACATATTTCGTTTTATACCAGAAAACTCAATAAAATACATTTTTCTTTTATCCAAGTGTGATTTCATTTCTTTTTCTTGTAACTCATTAAGTTGTACATTTTGAGGATAATATATCAGCTAGAAAACATTATTTATCTAGAATATCAATAAAAAAAAAAAAAGAGAGAGAGAGAGAGAAATAAAATAAGAATGAATGAGAATGAGCTATCACAATTTGAATCAGGTTCTATTATTTTCGTTTATTCTTTTTAAATTTTGTTAAAATATTTTGTTATAACGCTTAATAAATACACAAATGATTTTTTTTTTTTCTTTCCCCAAGGTTTTCCCTTTGTGATTGTGCTAATTACTTATGCTTCAAGACCAGCATATTATGGAACAAAAAATATGTAAGTTCATTACATTAACATTTCAGATTAATATCGAATTTAAGTTTTTTTATGTGACAAACATTTTGTTTAATTGAAATACTTGTCATACTTTAAAATGAAAGTATCTTTTAAAATATTAAACATTCATAATTTCTTATTTAATAATAATAATTAAAAAAAAAAAAAAAGCTCCTTTTTTATATACAGCCTGGGGACCCTTTTCTCGCACACATTTCTTTTGGCTGCATTCAGGAGAGGGGGGGAAGGTCTTGATCTATTTTTAGACTTTATGAATTTATGCACTCAGATTCATATTTATTTTTTATCTTGTATTTTAAAAAGATTTCTTGCATAAAATTAAATAAGTACAAGAATGTTCTTAAAAAAGATTATTTAATTAATTCTCGCTAATGTTACAACACTGTTATTTTTAAATTTAAATGAAACTTGCAGTAGTTTTTATGCACTGTATATTGAAGATCTATCTATTTATCTTTTTCTTTAAATAGTTGTTGGCTCTCTACTGAAAAAGGGACCATATGGGCATTCATGGGCCCAGTTGCAACATTTCTAATTGTAAGTCAAGTTTCAAGCTTCATGTAAGAGATTTATTAAATTCATTTTATTTTAACATTGAGAAAATAAATTTTCTAACAAAAAATAAATGTTCTTTTCAGTTCAAAGAATATTTATCCACAATATTAAAATTTATTCTCAAGAATCTTTAACATAACTAATAACTGGAGAAAAAAAAAAAAAAAAAAAAAAATTATTTGTTTTTGTTATCAATCAGCATCAACATTCCTTTTACTTTTCAAATTTCTTATCTCATTACTATTTTTTTTATTTATTGTCTGAGTAATATCATGTCTGCGACAAAAAAAAAAAAAAAAACTTTTCGTGGCAAAAATCAAGCAGGCAAAAGCATAGCATATGATTTAAAACTTAACAGAAAATTATAATTCAAATGTCTAGCGGGGGGGGGGGGGGGGGTTATCAATTATGATTATAATAATTTTTATTACATTCCTTTAACTTTTTCTTACGGATTTCATTTTGTTGCAATTTTATTTTCAACTAAAAAATTTTAAATGGGGGGGGGGGGGAAATTGAAAGGGTGTAATAAAATTCTATTTAAGTAAATAAAATTCTGTTCTAAACATAATTTAATTTACGACGAGGTCTATTTTTCACCCCCGAATTTCGAAAAACATCAAAATTTAAAATAAAAAGATAAAATGTTATTAAATGAAAGACTGGTCAAGCATTCTGCTTTATTGAAGGTGGACTGCTGTAAAATCGAGATATCATTTTCTTGTTGAAAAAAATAGTCTTCTCGTTCTAAAAAAATTAATATTGAATCATATAAAACAAAATAATTTAATATGAAATTCGGAGGCAGCAAAATTTTCGAAAACGCTGAATTCATGGATAGCCGCTGAAAAGTTTTAAATCTGGTCTTGGGGTGTAAAAAAAAAAAAAAAAAAAAAAAAAAAAATCTTTTGGTAATAATGTTAAATTGAAACACTGCCACTAAGTCGCATAATTTTTCGATGCATCTTGTCTAATTCCTGTCTAATTTTCGTACATTTTTTGACTGGAACCAGATGATTTTCTTGTTTCTTTACACACTTGTGATTTTTTTTTTTTTTTTTTTTTTTTTTAATGTGTGTGTGTGTGTGTGTGTGTATGTGTGTATATATATATATATATATATATATATATATATATATATATATATATATACATTAATGCTTTATTTTTTACTAATTCTTAATTAGATCATCTTTTGAATGCGAGTTGAAGTTGCGATGAATAATTAAAAGTGCTTCATAAAACTTGAGAGAGCGTACACACATACACACAAAATATATATATACATGATCGATAAGTTCTTGGAAAACACAAATAAAGAGGCTAATTTTGTTTTGCAGATGGTTTACTTTTTTTGCATTCTTATAGGAGAAAGGGAAAAAATAATCTACTGAGACACTCACACGACTTCCTTTTATCACTTTATTTCAACACTATAAAGAGGAATCATTAGATAAGGGGTAAGATAACAAGTACTATATATGAAAATATGTTAAAAACAATTCGAAACAGGTTTCGCAACATATAAAAATTATGTGTGGGTGGGGGCATTACCACCCCCTCAACTTCTCACTTGAATATTGTACCTACATTTATACAGAATTCAAAGCTATTGTTAAGTTTGAAAGTCAATTTCAAATTATTCAGACAACTTTCACCTGCACTACTCACTGAAACTTATCAATAAAACGGGGGGAAAAAAAAAAAAAAAAAAAAAAAAAAAAACTTTTCAAGTAGCAACCCTGATATGAACTTCAAAATATAGCATTAGAATTGCCTGCAATTATTTGTTTTTAAGATATGCTGATAGGCATACACAAAGATCAATTGTTAAAAACTTGACTTTAATATTCAGAAAACCTCAAAAAGTGTTATTATAAAGAAAAATTAACGCTTAAATTTTAATTTAAAAAGTACTTCTTTTGCCTTATGAGTATGAGAAATTGATTTTCATTCCTGATGATAAGATTTCTAGGCATCATAAAACATTATACTAAAGCACTTCCACCAATCACATTCAATAGAAAAGAAAGTTTTTGCTTAATAGTCCCACTATAATATAGTTCTTTGAGATAACCCTATAAAGGAATGGTGAATAAATTCTATACCATATTCTTTATTAAATACACTTTTATGTATATAAAAAATATATGTGCATTTCATTTGGTTTAGTGCAGACGCTAAACTGTACTTAGCAAAAGCTTTTAGCAAAGGTTTTTGACAGAACTCTTGCCAACAGAATATATGCATTGTATTGGTGTTAACAATAATAAGTTTAGCATAAAAATATTGGGTTTACTATTATTATTATTATTGTTGTTATTGACAAGTTAGTTTACTTTGAGGGGTGGGGAAAAAACTGCATTTGAGTTAAATTTATTTTTATGGATGACCATTATAATCTGATAGTAATTAACAGTAACATTTTCTTCCACAGCTAAATTCAACAGCTCTTATTCTAGCTCAGTACAAAGCAAGTAGAATTTCTGTAAAGAATGATAAAATTGCCCTGATTAAGTAAGTAAATGATCTAGAATGACCAAGCGTGGTTCTGTAAAAGGTAAATTTGATGCTATTTAATGTAAACATTTTGTTTTTGCAGAAGGTGGTTGAGAGTCACTCTGATCCTATTTCCAGTTCTGGGCATAACATGGGTATTTGGATTCTTGTATCTGGGCAAATACTTTGAAGTTGCCGGCTACTTATTTGCCATTTTTAATTCATTCCAGGTAAGACAATTTCTACTCTTGTCTTCATATACAGTGCAGCTTTGTTTTGACTATAATCCAAAATAATGCTGTAATTCAAAATATTCTTTAGGAATTGTGAAATTATTTTATGCACAAGTCTATTATAACCACATTATTAGTCTCAAAAAATATTTTTTCCCAATTTTTATATCAAATATATTATAAGATAAATAATATTAAGTAATGATTAAAAAAATTAATTAGCTGATATTTTTCATAAAATTTCATCATCATATAAAAAAATAATTAGAATCTTGACTTTAAAAATTTAATGTAATAAACTATTAATCTAAGAAGCAGGAAAAACTAATTTGTTCCCCATCATACAATCAGTATGGAGAACTTGGATATTCATGAAAATTTTTTCACATCAGATTTTTGTTGTTTTAACAGATTTTTAGATGTGAGTAATTCAAAAATCATGAAATTGGTGTGGTGCCCGTCACCGTCAGTAGGTTACTCAGTTTGTCAGTGTAGACATTATCTCAAAAATGAATGTTAGTAAAGAGACTAAATTAGTACTAAACTATAACTTATGATACTGGCAAGAATACTATTAATTTGCAACATTTTAATTTGAAATCATCGTGATTTATTCGAGATTTACGATTTTTTTAACATGGGATAATAAGAGGGCAAAACTTTGCATAAATGTCAATTATGGGTATTATTTTCATTGTAAACATGTTGGACCAACCAGTTTTAAATCCTTTATGACAGATACTGACATGAACAACATTAACTATGAAAACTTTGAAAATTATTCAAAATATAAGACTCTCATAACATGCATAATAGGGAACTTTTTTGCATAAACGGGCATTACGAGTGATGTTTTATTGTAAATAAGCCGAATAAGTTTTAAAATATCATTTATGATAATGCCAAAACATTATTCAAATTTGACATTCTACTTTAAAAGTTTCTTAAGTTATTAGAAATGAGATTTTTTATAACATGGTGGATTAGGACCATATCTCACATAAACCTGCCTTTATGGAGATCATTATATTAAAATATGTGGAGTAGCATGGAAACTAAAATACGAAACTGACTTAAATAAAATTAATCTATAAATTAGGATAAAGTAAATGTATTGAAGTGGGGTGTAATTAATCTAGTGGAGTGGATGAGATATTTCAGTCTGAAATAAGGCTAGTAATCGTTAGAGTTAATTTCTTTTAACAAGAACTGAACAAAGCCCATCTACCACCAGAGAAAGGATTTAAATAACTCCTTGCCGGCTTTGCCCGAGTTGAGCTTGGGTAGGCAAAACGTATCATTATGGTTCATCCTGAGTGTAACTTGGGCACTAGAAAAATCTTCATAAAAGAATATCTAGTGATTTCCGCCATGTAGTAAGCCAACTTTAAAGGAAATTTTTACTTGTATTTAATATGTTTTGTTATTTTATTCTTATTTACATTATTTTTTAGGAAATGTTATATTCAAATGGTGTTATGTTTATATATATATATGAAAATAACCATAAAAATTTGACACTTTTTGACGTTTAAAGCCAGAAAAAGGATTGAGCTGACAAAGGGTTAAAACTACAAAATGTGCTTTATTGAGGTTATTTTGTTTTAAGCAAATTGTCATTAACAGTATTTTTTTTTTTTTTTTTAAGTGACAGCACAAAATATTCTGTTAATAAGTTTGCAAAATTATTTAGCGTTTGCTTAAATAAACAAAATACTTTAAATTTATAATAATATTTGTATACCTTGTAAGTAACAAAATAATAATAATGCAAAGAAAGCAAAATATTTTTGTTAGAATTGCAACAAAAATCCTGTTGTAACTCTAACCAAAATTTCTATTGGAACGCATGTAAAGACAATTTTTTTTTTTTTTTTTTTTTTGTGAACACAAAATTTTTGTTAATTCATCAAAACTTTTTTCTGGGTGCAACTAGTTTTAATATATTTTATGAAAAAACCTATTCTTTAAAAATCTTTTACAGTTTACTTCATAGTCTATCCAAACTTACTTTATTAAGCAATTTCTTTCTTTTATAGGGTGTTTGTATATTTGTTTTTCACTGCCTTTTAGACAAGAAAGCTAGAAATATGATTGTGGATTCATTCAGAAAGGTAAATCGTTATTCAATTATCTTACAGCCAAGTTGTAAAGTATGAGAATTAACTCTTTAATTCAATAAAATCAAAATGACTGTTGAAAAGTCAAATGCAAGCATAATTTGTAAAAATTTAAATTACTGCAAACAGATTGTAATTATTGAAATTTTAAATAAATTTTGTTCTCTTAAAATATCTTACGAAAGATAAAATTCCTAATATAAAATAATGTAGTATTTTCTAAATTTTATATTATCCAGTGAGACGCTATAAAATATGAAGCAATTAATCTTTCAAATTAATGTTTAAATGGCTAGCATAATTGCTATACATATAATCATCATCAAGTTCAACATTTTTAATCCACTGTAAGATGAAGACCTCTCCTAGGACAAAGTGATTCCAATCTGTCCTGTTTTCTGAAATTCAACTCTGTTCTTTTCTTCCAAACTTCAAAATTTCATCTCTCCAACAACACTGTGGTCTCTTCTCTTCCTATCTCTCAGTATCCACAATAGGACTTTGGTGGTCCTATTGTTTCTTCTGACAAGGTGCCCAGCCCAACTCCATTTTTACTTCTTAACTCTACAAATGACAACAAGGATTTTGGTTTGCTCCATAATCAATGAGTTTCATGTTCTGTCTCTTCAGGTGAATCCTAACATACATTTCTCTGCTTCTCTGGGTTGTGTGAAGCTTTTGTATAGTTTTACATGTTAGTGTCCAAGTTTCTGAAGCATAAATTAATACAGGCAAAATACACTGATCAAAAACTTTTCAAACAAATTGGGAGGTCACTTTTGAATATAGCACTATTTTTTTTCAAATGCTCTCCATGCAAGTTTAATTCAGTTATTAATTTCTTCCATGATGTTCCCATTCATCATAATGACTTGGCTCAGATAAGTATGACTGCATTGCATACCATTTCTAATTCATCCATATCAACTGTAATCTTTAGTGGAGAAACAAAAGAATTTGATGGAATTTTTATCTTACTGACATTCATTTTCAATTTAACAAACTTGCTTTCTTTGTTTAATTCTTGAAGCATTTCTTTCAAATCCTCAAATGAAGAAGTAAGCAGTACAATGTCATCTGGGAATCTCAAATGATATACAAATTCTCCATCAATTTTTCATGCTCTTCTCTTCGCAATTTGTTTCTTAAAAACTTCTTGAAATACTGCATCGAACAGTTTAGATGAAATTGTGTCCCCTTGTCTTACACCTTTTCAGATTTTAAATGCATTATTTGTTTTGTGGAGTTTTAATTTAGCTGTTCCTTCTTTATAAATGTTTCTAATAAAGTAAATATATACTGAATTAATATTAGTAATCTTTAATGTATCCATAACAGCTAGTGTGATGATACAGAGTCGAAGACTTTTTTTATAGTCCACAGAAGCCATATAGTTCGTATTCATTACTTCTTTCAATAATTTTTTTAATTGTATGAATATGGCTAATGGTACTAAAACCACTTAAAAATCCTGCTTGTTCCTTAAGTTGTGCTTAATCTAATTATTTCTGTAAGCAATTTGTTAGAATTTTCATCAGAATTTTATACAGTATTGAGATCAGGATGATTAGACAATAATTTCTAATATCCTTTTTTTTTTTTTTTTTTCCATTTTTCCAGTCCTTTGGAATATCATATGTTATACATTTATTGAATGATTCAGTAGGAATTTTAATGGCTTTATTCCCTGCTTCTCTTAAAATACTCACACTCATTTCGTCTTCTCCTGAAGCTTTTCAGTCTTTCATTGCTTTTATTGCCATAGTTACTTCTTCCTTCAATATTACTGATATAGCATCGTTTGTATTTGATCGAGTAGATGAAACACTGAGTTGATCTGGTGAAGCTGTACAATTTTGGACAAAAATTTGTTGCCTCTTTTAGAATTTGCTCTTGATTCCAAGTGATATTTCCACCTTTTTAATCTTTTAAAGGTAGAATTGTTTTCCTACTAAGAATCAAATTTCTTTTTACAGTCTTCAAATCCTTTATTTTTTTTCAATGGCTTGCTGGATGATATTACGATTAAATTTCCTGGTGTCTTCTACAATCTTTTTCCTCAGAGTTTTACAAAGTTCTGAATATTCAACCTTTGCAGTAATATTTTCCTTGTTATATTTCATCTTTCTTTTCTTTTGCATAAGCTGTCATGTCTCTTCCGAGATATTTTAAATAGGTTATCTTCTCCCAAACCAACAACATTTTTTACTAATTCCCAAACAGGGAAAAAATTCACCATGAACTTATTGGCGTCTTCAGTATCCTTAAGCAGCTGAAATCTATTTTTTAGTTAAAGCTGGAACTCTTGTTTTGCTTCTACAAGTTGTGGTTGATTTCTCTTGTTTTGAATTTGCATCAGTTTTTGTCTTTCCAATGCAACCTTGAACTTTACCTTGCAACATACCAACCTGTGATCACTATCAGAGTTAAATGTATTTATCATGACGCAATCAGTAAAAGTGCATTTCTTACCAGTAATTATGTTATCAATTTCACTTCTTCCTCCCTTAGGACTTCTCCAAGTCCATTTCTTCTCTGGGTCCTTTTTAAAAAAAAATTAATTCTTGCCAGTTTAATCAGTCCATGTCCTTTTTCATCTCTACTTCCCTTTCCAAATGCAGCGACTACATGTTCATATAAATGCTTGCATTGAAATTTCCCATAATGATTCTAAGATTATGCATTCTGGTTTTGCTGAGAGTCTTCACAACATCCTCATAGAATTTCTCAATAACTTGGTCTTACCATGTGCTGGTTGGAACATGAACTTGAATTATCTCAGCATTTGTATTGCTTAGGAATCTCGATGATGAGTGTTGTAATTCTATCTGAAAAGTTTGTGGCTTTTATAACTTTGTGTTTAAAGCGTATTTCAACTCTTCAAATCTAGAAAATTTACATATTTTCTTCTAACTTCAGTAAATCCTACAATATCCAATGTAATATGTCATAGTTCTTCAAGCTCAAGAAGTCTGCCTTCGGAGCTCACAGACTTGCAATTTGCATATATTCATTCCTTGTTAGCTGACCCAGTGATTTTTCGTGCTTTCTAACTTCTTGCTTGCTGTCTAGAGCAGGAACATTCTGGCTTCCAGGAACTGAAGGCCATTGTACATACGAAATAAGACATTTTGAAATATGAAGGAGGAAATGGCCAAGTCACCCCATGCTGGTCAATGCGTCTTGGTGTGACCCCATCCATGTTAGTTCGTAATGCTAGGCATTACTGACAGGTGCACCAAGACTTTATGGATTGGATATTAGACCTATGTCCCAGTTGGAATATGTCCTAGTTTGAAGCCAAAAATAATGGAATTGGAGGGTCTTCTCCCAGTTAATAACACAGACCATTAATGTATATAATAATTTGATACAGTGATCAAACACCAGGAAGGAAGACTTCAATTAAGGAACATAGAAAAACATGAACTTGAATAAGAAGTAGAGACCACCATAGCTTAACAGAGGTGGAATGTGTTAAACAAGTTGCCTAAGGGCGGCCCACAAGGACTGACTGACAGTAGTGCTAGCCCAGGGTAAAATTATTAACTGGGATATCCTTCTATCATAAAATGCCCAAAATTAATTTTGTATACATGTAAAATGATTTAAACTTTAAAGAACAGCTAATTTGGGGCCATTTTAAGAAAACCATGATTGATTTAACCTATTAGCACTCAGCATCCTATTTCTAGGACAGTTTTATTTTGCTCCCGTAGTTAAACAAATCACTTATCAAGTGTAGATACATTCCAATCAAGTGTTGATACATTTATACAAAATTTTGTCCTATACTGACATATTAAGGGGTAATACTTCTATAAAATTATTTATTTATTTATTTTATTTTTTTTTTTTTTGGAGGGGGGGCATTTAAAAGATGCTTTGAACCTTCTACAATATGAGGTAAGAAGTCTAAACTTTTGAGCAGTGGGGGGAGATGTTCTATGGAATTCAGAGCTCCTCCTCTGGCTCCTCGGATGACCCTAAATGGTCTACCTGCAGCAAATCAATACCCACTGAGAAATGCTCACTTTTTGAATTGTAACTTCTTCAAAACCTCCATAAATGTCGATAGTGTAGGGTCTGGGTATAGTTAGAAACATTTCAAAAAGTAGAATTTTTTCATTTGTTCATCCCAGTAACACATTTCAAAACTTCAAATGTGTTTTTCTTAAAATATAATTTTTCAAAATGGCATGCAGCGTAACTCCAACAATTTATTCACAAATTGAACCACAGCTTTGAAATAACATTTCATTTTCGATTAGTTAATTTAAATAATATTTATTAACAAATGACTGTTGTTGTTGTTTTTTTTTTTTCAGGGGGAGGGGGGGATTTGAACGTCTTTATATAAACACACATCAATTACACAAAAATCAATATTTCTAAAATCTCCTATGTGGTTCACTAGCTACACTCATGTAGATTATGTAGATTTTTTTTTTTTTTCCTTTTTTCCATATTAGTACCACTTAAGCATGTGCCACAGATCGCCTCAAATTTAACATGCCTCAAAATTGCTACAGTGTTGCCATTTTGTAATATTTTCTGATATTTTTTTTTTTTTTTTTTTTATGTAATAGACTTAAATATATGCTTAATAACTACTCCAAGTATTATTTCTCTATCGCCTTTCCTTCTGCCCCAAAAAGTTGTTAAAAAAAAAAAAAAGTGTTCAATGGTGTGTTACCCCTTAAAAATGGCATGACAGCACCACTTCTAAAGCAATATATTCTTAAATGTAATCAACACCAATTTAGGTCAAGGTCCAACTAAATACCAAAAGTAGTTAAATTTTATTCACTGACTCGTGAGATACAGCATCCACAATATTTATAATACACACAGACATACATTTTCTAAAAATGGTCAAATCATGTTCAGGATATCACAAAACATGTAAAATCATCAAATATTTTCATGAATACAATATTTTTTTATATACAGGTTGATCCAAAAGTCACAGGAAAAAAAAAATTATTATTCAAAAAGGGCATAGCTCTATGCGATTTTCGCTGAAATGCACAGAAAAACATGGGATTTTTTTAGGTAACAAAAGATTTATTAAAAAATCAGTTGTGATGCTTTAATTGCAAAATTACTTTTTTTACAGTGGTGCAGTATCTTCAACAATAGCCAGAACTATAAATGTTCAATGTGATGTCCATCATTCATTATGATGATTTCAGACATTACACAATCGAAAATTCTGCTTAAAAAGCTTCAGAATTCGCGATATGGCATCCTTTGATCAGGCATACTGTTTAAAATGTGAGGGAATATGAATACTCCATGATATGTCAGTGAAAAATGTAACTAATATTTTTTTCTCTTATATATATAAAAAAGAAAACCCCTGTTTTTCTGTATATTTCAGTGAAAACCTCATAGAGCTACAGTCAGTACTTTTTGAATAATATATATATTTTTTTTTTCCTTTGACTTTTGGATTACCCACTTTATAGAAGATAATAAATAAAAACAAGTCCTCCTGGCTCATTCGGAAGGGTAGGATTTTCTGATCAAGTAGCCACCGTTTTGTTTCAAAATGGTGGCTATAAATTATTAATGGACTTGGTAGAAATACGGATGTGAGCTATGTACATTTGGAGTTTTAAGCAAATCGGTTCATAAATACCTTTTTATGTGAATTTGAAATTTTCAAGTGGCCAGCGCTTGGGGCCAAACTGGCAAACAAATATATCAAATGCATTTATGAGATAAGTCTACTGTACAAATTTAGTTTGAATTAATTCAGAATTTCAAAGTTGGCACATTGACAAATTAAGTAGCCGCCACTTAGATCAAAATGGCAAAGCAAGTTGCTCAGTGAACTAATGTGGCTATTATTAAAAATATTTATAGCTATAAAAGGTGATTAATATTTGGAAAGTCAATATATGACTTTGAACAAAATTTATACAGGGTAAAATAATACACACAGACACACTTATGCAGATAGCAGATAGATGCAGGCCAACTGCTAAAAACTATCTTCAAATTCGAATTACCTCAAAATGTACAGTTATAGAAATAATTATTTCAAAACTCTACTTTGTTTACTATACATAGGTAAGAAAAAGGTAATTTTTTATTTCTAAGCAATATTACTAGCCATGTTATAATTTAGTAAAACACTTTCATGAGTTTCATCCAATAAAAAAGAATGTATTCACTTAACTTTGGGAAGACCGGTGTATTGTCTATAAATTATACATATAGATCACAATGTATTTTTTTTAGCAAAATAGGAAAAATGTCTAGCATGACTTGAAATGCACCTTGATCAGCTTTTGACTAACCCCTAATATACTGGACTGTAAATATACAGTGGCAGTGTAAGAAATGTTTTCTCACAAATGTTTAAAATATCTATATATTTTTTTCTTTTTTGTTAAGAGAAAATAAAACTAGATTCCAAAATTCTATTTTTCAAAATCTGCATAATTCCCCCACCCCTCAAATAATTACCCACTTGGCAGAAAATATTTAAAAAAAAAAAAAAAAAGTGTGGTCTCGTAGAAATTTCAGACAAACAAGTTTTTATTTTAGTCTATTTATTTATTTATTTTTAAGCATTAATGTTTTCCATTAAACCTAAGTCCTAACCTGCATGTAACACTCTTAAAATAAAATTAAATAAAAAAAAAAAAGCTTGCTCACTCTTTATAAAATTTAAAAAACACCCCCTACTGCTCATAAAATTAAATTTGGCATGTGAAGTCTTTGAAATAGTAGTTTAAAAAGTTATATTGAAGCTCAGCTTAATTTCTTTTAATTAATGCATAACCAAAATATTGCAAAGTGGCTAATTTTTAAAATTTTACTTTTTTTTTTCTTTTTTAAATACTAGTAAGATTCTCATATTATCCTGCAATTTGTACAGACAAGCATCAACTCAGGCCAAACACTGGGAATATATACACAAATATAAAACAAACCACTATTGCATCAATATTTAACAAAATGAAAAAAAATCAATGGTGAATTTTCTTTTCTGCACTTATATATATTATTTTCTAAACAAACATGTTTTTTTTTTTTATTGTTGTATATTATTTGAGTATGCTTAAATTATTTTCATATAAATGATAAGTTTTATCAATAATGAAGAAATATTTTATTCTAAAGTTTATTAGAAATCATCTTTCCATTTTACTGCTTATTTATGCAATAATAATAACTCACAAAGACAATGGCCTATACTCCGCACAATCTTTGGACAAAACTTAATAGATTTGACTGTATTTATATAAGATGAAACATGTAAACTTAAATATAAACCTGGCATTAAAGACTTTATATAAAAGCTTACATTTCCATTTAATATTCATAAATTGAACTATATTAGGTTTGTTCAATAAAATATATATTTTGATACTTTTTTTTTTTTTAAATATGAATTTATGATCTTCAAAATGCTAAAACTTCTACAGATATTTAAAAAAAAAAAAAAAATAGGGATGGATTTCACAATATCCTTAAAAGGAAAATATTTATTTTTTCCTAAATTTGTATGCATACATGCACTTTTTAATTGTTTTTCTCAAAAATTAATAAATTTCAAAATCCACCCCCTAATTCTTTTAAGTTCTATTTAACATCCTAAAAATATATTAAATTGCTTCTGAACTCTCGCTTTCCCAAGATGGGGTTATTTTGACCCCATTTTGTAGTTGAAATTTAGTTAAGCCCACCTCATTCAAAAAGTGCGCTCATTCGCCAGAGATAGCAAACATAACCAGTGGAATGCTGCAACTTCTAAACGATACAAAAAGGTGCAGTGCTAGTAATTTTCGCCAAACATGCCAAGTGGCACCCGAAAGCAATTTTTCTGCAGTAATGCCTTGATCTTGGGAAAGCGAGGGTTAAATATCTATAGAATTTCGAAGATCATGAATTCCTGAAAATATGCAAACTGAGAAAATGCAATTTAGATTTCAAATTTGTAAAAACTACATCAAAAATTGTTGCTTGAATATATATTTTATTGAACAAACCATATAATTGAATTTATTTTCTAAATATTAAATGGAAATGTAAGCTTTCATGAAACTTGCATAATCTTCATAAAACTACTTGAAATTTGCTCACCTATTTTAGCTGCTTCAATGCATTTATAAAAGAATAATAATTAAAACCACTCATCTTTTCTGGATTTTTTCAACAATAACATAATTTCTGTAAGAAAATAATGACTCTGACTGCTAAGAATCACAACTTATCTATTTTGAATTTTTGTTTTAAATAATTAAATATCGTAAGAGGAAACAAATAGTAGGTCCGCTACTTTAAAAATAAAAATAAACCATTATATTTATTGTAAAAAAAGTGCACTGAAATTTAAGTTAATGTCATGAAAGAAGTTATTAATTTAATTGCAACTGATATGATTAATTGAAAAAGCAAATGTAATAAAATATATTAAAATTTTCAAATATTAGGAATCTTTGTCCCCTGCTAGCTAGGCTCCCCAACTTCTGCTGAATTAAATTTGAAAATGTATACAATATTTGATGTAAAAGTTTTGAAAGCTTTTACATCTGGTATTCTTGATATGCAGAATTGTCAATGAAATTTAACATCACTTTTAGAGATATTGAAAAAGCACTTCAGAAGTAATATGCTACAATCAGAAAATAAAGATGTTAAGTTTATTGTAAAATGAGCATTCCAATGAAAAGTTTTAACTGTGCATGCACAAATGATAAAGTAAAATTTTTATGTAATTTGATAGCCAAATGAATGAGCCATCCCATACTACAAAAGCATGGTGAAATATCATAAAAATTTAGATAAATACACAAAAATAAATTACAAGTTATTTTAGTTGCTGAATAAAATTGAGAAGAATAATTACAAACTGCTGTTTACATTATCAGATCAACAAATAGCTGTGCTAAATTAAACAACTGATAGATGTTTTTAAAAGAAATATTGTGCGTTGTAATACATAAAATAAATGTATCACAATATGTAGCTCATATTTCTCTTCATTTATAAATATGTATTTAAAGCAATTAATATGCCTTGATATATTTAATGTAATTTTTCATTGACTTGTAATAAAAAATAGCAATTTATGGCTATCTTCTCAGTAACAATTTTATTCAATCATAGAGAAACATCTCAGTATTTTGCATTTTTCCTATCTGGTTATCAAAATGTGCAAAAAAAGGTTTTATTATTATTACTGTTGTATTTTGCATGCAAAGTTAAAAACTTCGCAAAAGATAATTAATATTTCTGTATTCAGATTGCTGTAGGTTATTTCTAAAATGCTTTTTCAATTTATCTAAAAGTGGTGCTACATTTCATTAAAAAGGCTGCATATTATAAATAACACTTTTTTTTTTTAAGTTAATGCTTATAACATTTGATATTCTGTTACACCCTATAGAACTTTTTAATGTATTTGTGTATGTTAATATTTGCCACAATAACAGATCATTTCACTCTCTTAATGATACTAAGTGATCACAAACACTATACCTTTTTACTTAATTTGTTTTTGCCCCTCTCATTATTCTCATAACTCAAACTTCACTGGTAGAGATGAGAATGACCCTATATTTTACATCTCCAATGTTAAAGAATATTTTATCAAGTGGACAATTTGTAAATGAAAAAAAAAACTGTCTGTAAATCTTGCTAAACTTTTCAGTAGAAGTGTAAAAACCCTTTGTTGAATATAAACAGCTTCATATAATGTCTAGTATCACAGAGTGAGATTAAAGTATATAAGTATCTTTTACATTCCTTCCATGAATTTGATTCTTTATGCTTTTAAATCCAATGGATTTTTTTTTTTTTTTTTTTCAAGAATTGTCAAGACATAAAAAGTTACAATAAAATTGATAAACTACTTACACATCAAAACAACAAGGGTTATCAGATACCAATATTTCTTTTAAGGTATAAAAACAACTACTGTATATAGTCAAACTTAAAAAAAAAAAAAAAAAAAAAAAGTTAAAATTTGTTTTAGAAACTGTTTTGACATATTTATTTCTATGTGAAGAAGTAGTCAATTTCTGTCAAACTTTTTAAGTGGCAAATTCGCATTATCTTCAAAATATCTAATTTAAAATTCCTGCAATTATTCGTTTCTAAATTTTGCTCATAAACACATACACAAATTGATCATGAAATACTTTATTTTCATATTCAAAATACCTCAAAACAAGGAACTATTGCAAAAATAGTATGTTGTGGCCACCACATGCCTTTCTTCTATATTTCCCTATACAAATTCATTCAGTAAAAATAATTTATTAAAATTATCTTCCATGATGAATGCAGATGATTTCCATTCTGGATAAGTAGTAGAACACTGACTAAATATCCAAAGAAAGTCAATTTTATTCTCTATATAACATCTTAAAAAAATGCTTTTTGTTAAAAAAGAAAAAAAAAAAAAAAAAAAATTATCACAGATCTATGGTTCAACCATTTGTTTTAAAGGTATTGATAAGCTTTTTTTTGAAAGATAATGCAAATTTGTTCTCCAGGGAAGGAGGGAGCAAATGCTTCTACATACACAAGAAATTTTTCCCAGTTGACTATCACAATTATAAATAATAATTTTTTTAAATTTCATAATGATTATTAAAAAATTTCTTTTTGTGTATATTTATACAGTATTTTGTCCTATACCCCATGCTAAAAATTTAGGAAAAGCCAGAGAGCAACGCAACCTATTGGATGATTTTCATCAAAAATTGATAGGCACTAATTTATGTCAAGGTGCAACTACATATCAAATTTTATGAAATTTGTGCAGTAGGTCCTGAGATACAGTTGCCAAAAAATTTTATCACACAGACAGGCATTTTCTAAAAATGGTCAAATTGTGTTTTAAACCACTCAAAACACGTAAATACTAATCTATCGAAAACCCAGAGGTCAAAAAATTTTACGAATCCAATATTTTCTTCTATTAAAGTAAAAAAAAAAAAAAAAAAATCAGTGTTGAAATTTGGTAGACAAACCTAGTACTTAATTTACCATATGGATATGAGATAATTATCATTCTTAAGCAGTTTTCTGGATTTGGTAAAGTTTAGTAAAACATTTATCATCATTTACATTCAATAGAAAAGGATGTATTCACTTAATTTTTCATAGCTCTGTAGTGTACTTAGTAACACAACATGAAGTGCATTTCCAATAATATCCAAGTATATTTCTAATATATCCAAATTTTGTGTGGTCTTGTAAATGAATGATGAATGTTTTTAACACCATTTGATATACTAAACATGCTTTTATTTATTTATATTTAGTACAGCCTGAAGATGTTAAACTGTACCTCAGAAAATTTTCCCATAGCTATAATGTATTTGAATTCTCCTAGATGTCCTAGTAAAAAACTAGTGGCGTATCCAGAGGGGGGGCTGATGGGCTGCAGCCCTTCCCGAAATTTTGTAGAAAGTTTTTTAAAATAAAGATTAAGAGTAATATGCTATGATTTCTGTACACCATGGAACTACTCAGCCCTCCTTGAAATAAAATCCTGGATATGCCACTGTAAATAAACCATTTGTCTAATTTCAATAAAAAGTTTCAAGTAACATCTTCATAAGACACACATTTAGAATAACGAATATGAACTTTCTTATGCTGACGACAGATTCACACACAGAACACAAACCAATAGTTAAAAATCTGTTTTTCAGATTCAGAAATCTCAAATTATGTAAATATAGCAAAACCTTAACACAAAAACAATATTTTCTTTACCATAATTTGGGTACTGTCCGTTTTCGTAAACCATGTCTACCTCTCGCGGAACGATCCTACTCGGAAAAGGGGTGATGCGTTGAATGAGATGGGCACTTAGCCAAATGCGCTTTTCGTTCTACACGTGTTCGTTTTCTTTTTATGAGTCTTCAATATTTATTTTACCTTTTTACACGAATTTAAAGTTTAATTTTTAATTTTAATTAACAATATTTTATTTAATGTAATTTATATGACAATATGCGCGAAAAATAAAAGGTGTAAAATAATCATGATAAAAAAATCTAATGATTTGATTTAAATACGATTTTCTGTAAATTTCTGTAAAATAGAGATCCAAAAATATGGTATTTTTATTTTAGCAGTATAATTTAAAAGAAAAAAATATATTACTTTTACTACAGGTAAAGTCTACTGTAAACGTTGTTCTTTTTCTCTTCTTTTATTAATGAATTATGTAAATTTTACCTAATTTAAGTCATTTTTAATTAATTTACTACTATAATCAGTGCATGAAACAAGTGTTCAGGTATGACAGATATAGTACGAATTTAGAGATCAAGTAAGCAAATAAAAATAATTTTAACTGAAAAAAAAAAAAAGAAGAAGAAGAAAGAAAACAGGCATTTACTTTTAAGTTTACGGATTTTATTTTGCATCGAAGAATAAAACTGATCTTCTACACTTATTTAAAAATTACAAGGGGGAAAAATCAGCATTTTGCCTTTATACGAATATAACGAAGAAGTATCGCCTCAAAATTCAATAATGTCCTGAAAAGAAAAAAAAAGAAAAAAGAAACCGCAACTTATCTCTCACTCGTAAAATGTAAACATTCTCTCATCTTCTACGCTTCTACCCTATTTTAACAAAATCAATGCAGACCTCACGCATGCGCATAGGTGAGCAGGGTCACAGCTAACGAAAACAAACAATAAGAGAAAGTAATAAACAATTAAAACTTTAAGTATACTTTAAAAACTAACTGAATCTTAGATTACATACTCCACGACAAAGTCTGATTAATCAATGTTCTTAATATGACATCACTGAGACGACAGATCTTAGAAGTAACAGAACGCAATGCCATCAACTGCTGTAAATATAACTAATTATTATCTTTCTGAGCATTTAAAAGAAAATTGCATGGTGTATGGTTTGTTAATAATTGACTGATATTTTTGGATCACATCACTTAGTAATTTTAAACAATTCATTAATCATGTACCAGAAATAAGTAACAAGTTATATTATAATTCTTATAAATTTAATGAGACTTGGTAACACTGAAATTTCATATAAAAGCTTATATTTCTATTTAATATTTATAAATGAACTATATTAGGTTTTGTTCAATAAAATATATATTCAGGCAAAAATTCTTATAGTTTTTGATATATTTTTCACAATTTTAAATCTTTAAATAAAGTTTCCTAAGTTTTAATTTTTTTTTTCTTCATGAATTTATCTTCTTAAATATCTGTAGAGTTCTAAGCATTCTGAAAAGACTTGCATATATATATTACATAATATAATAGAACATATTAGTTGGGTATTTTATTATTATTATTATTATTATTATTTATTTTTTTTTTTGGGGGGGGGGGGGGGGTGTCAGAATAAAGCATGATCCTTTGTCACGTGAACAAAGTAGGCACAAGTACTGCAAACAAAACAGCCAAAATAATTGTTAAGAGTTCTTTTGCATTTTATGATGTTTATTCAAAGTTTTTTACTTATTACTTTTCAACACAAGTCCCCTGGTGCATTTTTATTATCATAAACTTGTCTCTTTTGGAGAAAGGGGGAGCAGCAGTTAAAATTCATTGAGGTTTTAAACAGATATCTGAATAGTATTTTATTAAACTTCATATATTAGTGTATATATATATCTTTCATTTTAATTGTCTGTGTATTCTTTACTAATACTGAAAAAAGGAAAAAGAAACTGCTGATTTGTTATTAAAAACTGGAAAAGGAAAAGTTATTTATAAAATTTTGGAAATTAAGCTTGAAATCTGCCAATACAGATATCCATAAGAAATAGGGTGCTTAAAAAAAAAAAAAAGGAATATAATCCAGTCCAAAATATTCACTAACCACGCATTAAAACAATTTTCACTAAAAAATAGCCTAATGAAAAGTAAAGAAGTTACCCTGTTAAAATACTGTTGTTGTGAGTAACTTCAAGAAAGAGGAAAAGACTTGCAGATGAATATGCACGGTAGTGAATAAAAGCCCCTGAAAACTGTTTTGAAGCCCCTCTAACATATAATTATGATGTTTGGGAGAATGAAACGATATATTAAAATAGAAAAAATAATTATGCATTTCCTTTTCAGCAGTAACAGAGAGGCAATATGATTCTAACTATAGCCCAAACAAGTTATTACCCAACGTTAAACATTTGAGTATTTGTAATTAGCAACTACACAGCACTAGATATTTCTTTGCTATTTTTTTTTTTTTTTTGTCGAACTCAGATTGTACTTTAGTATAGTGGCAACTCTACAGACAAGAGGATTGCAATCTTTAGTCTTGATATACAACATTACACAAAATTCAGTATTCTGGAGAATGAAATAATGTACCCATTCCATGTTCAACAAGTGTTAACTAAACCAGATTATTTTTATCACATACACATTTTACAAGGTTTACACTAAAACAATATATTAAATGGGATTTCCCTCACTTTAACAACAACCAGAAAAAATAAATAAATACAAACATGTAAATATTAAAAATGAAAATTTAATATATTTTTTCTTTCTTTTCCTTTTTGTGGTTAAGTATTGATGCTGCTCTAACATTCAGAATTTAAATTTTCATCAGAAATGCAGAAGGAATTCTTATCACTTAATTTATTTTAATTTGGAGTACTCAAAGAGTGCTTAACAGAAGTGTAGTGACTAGTATAACTAAAATTATTTCATATATAATTGCATCTTTACTCATTTTTTGTAGCTGTTTGTTAATAAAATATAACTTCATGTATTCTCTTAAATGTTTTAAATTGTTTACTTAATTTTTCCATTTTTTAATTGGGGAAATTCTAGAGAAGTCAGAAACAGAGGAACATACCCAATCCAATTATAAGTATTACCAAATGCATCTAAAAAATGGATTAAATACTCAATGTTTAGGAAATAAATACAGTAGGTGCCGCTTAATGTGATCGCAGATAATGTTATCAGAATCGCGAAGTCCCCAACGCTTGTATATTAACACATATTAAAAAAATCGGTTTTTGTAATCAGCGCCTTCGTTTATTGTTATCATTTTCAAGTACCATTTTCGATTTATTTTTTTCATTCAGTCAACAAAAATTGCAAACTATAAAACCAAAGGGAGAATCCCCAAAATAATAGAAGGCTTCTTTTGTTTGTACGAGCAGAAAAAAAAGGAATGATTAAATTAAGGACAAAATTTACATTTTAAAACACTTAGAAAATTTACCCAAGATGAGTCAGAGAAACGATGCTGTTGCTCTGAAAATCTCTCAGTCATTACTCTGTAAAATGATAAAGAATCGCGACGAGATTGAAAATAAAGCGAAGATGAACGCAAATTTGAACTGTAAGCGAAGACGCACTGGGAAAGATGGAGAAGCCGAATCTGCTTTGAAGCTGGGTTTTGCCAAAGTTAGGCAAAATGATGCACTCATAAACGGTTCTTTAATGCGGCAGAAAGATGAAGATCTTGCTCCTAAAATAGGCAAAGGAAATTTCGTCACAACATATGAGTGGTTTAATTGCTGACAAAAAAGAAAGAATACTGTGTTCAAACGTACTCATGGAGAAGAAAAAGATGCTGATTTTTCAGCTGCAGAAAAATGGATTTCAGAGAAATGGCCGAAAATATCGCTCATTCTTCACCCGACAGCATCTACAATGCTGATGAAACCGCATTTTATTTTCGTCCCTTGCCAGAACACACGTATCTGCTTAAAAGTGAGAGCTCTAAGGGATGCAAGGTTTCAAAAGAATGTGTAGCTGCACTCTGTTGTGCGAGCATGATGAAAAAAGAGGAAACTGTTATCGGATAAAAACATTAAGATGCTTTAAGGGTGTTAAAAAATTGCCTGTTGATTATGCTGCAAATAAAACAGCATGGATGATAGTTTCTCTATTTAGCAAATGGCTTCTAAAGTGGGACAAAGAGTTAGATCACACATCTCAATATTGTTGTACTCATCGATAACTGCATTGCCCACGATGTAAACATCACATTAAAGCATATCAAAATCTTACACTCAGATATGACTGAAAATAACTTTGCATAATGGATGTCTATAGATAAGAACGCCAAAGTGACTACAACGATGACTAATGAAGATGTATGCCGAGCTGTATCTTGTTCTATCTGAAAGAAAAAAAAAAAGATGAAAAGGCATAAGATGATGACGATGTTAGAAACATTGTTGAGAATACTCCAACTGCTACTGAAATGAGACAGGCTCTCTATGTCTTGGGACTCTGAGTGCAACGCAGAGGCACTGCTGGAGTCTTTCGCGAACATTACAGTTATGAAAGTTTTATCAATAATTTGCTGAGACAAAAAACAAGACAGACATCTTAAAAAACTTTTTTTAATTGACCTATTTTAACGATTTGTTCAATTTAATGTTTAAACGGATCATTGTCTTTTAAATTTGTAGCTCTAAAAAAAAAATGTTACTTAGTACGTAGTAAAATTCAAATTTTGTATTCCTGATACTTTTCGTTTATTGTTATCAACCGGTTATTGTTATCGAATAGTGTCTGTCCCAAAGTGATCACATTAAGCGGCACCTACTGTAATACTCAATAGTTAGGGGAAAAAATGGGGGATAATCACCTTTATATTTCTGAGTGGCTATTTTTTTTTTTTAAATATAGTGGGATTCTTATAATTCCACCCTCAAATGTGAACCTGCTTTTTGCCTAGTGGATTTTGCAGCACAATTCTGTGGCAATGTACTTTTCATCAATAAATATTTTCACACTTGATGACACATTTAATACTTATGATAAATACATATTAGCATCTAAATTCCATGTCATCTCATCTACGTACATCTTCTACATTTTTTTTTTTTCTTTTCTTTTCTTAAGAAAGACTTTAAAGGAGGAATACTGTACTTTTTTTTTTTTTTTTTTTTTTTTTTAACAGAAGTAATGTACCAGACTTGGTGATGGGTGTTCCAAATGACATTTGGTAGCATCTATTGTTACTGCATAAGCTTTATTTGCACAAGAAGTGCAGAATTGACTCCTCTCAAACTCCCTTAGGTTATGGGATTAAGTGAAGTAGTTCATAAACCCTCGCTTTCCCAAGATGGGGTTGTTTTGACCCCATTTTGTAGTTGAAATTTAGTTAAGTTTGCCTCATTCAAAAAGTGTACTAATTCGCCAAAGATAGCAAAACGTAACCAGTGGAATGTTGCAACTTCTAAACGATACAAAAAGGCGCGGTGCTAGTGGTTTTCGCCAAATTTGCCAAATGGCACCTGACAGCTATTTTTTTTCAATAATGCCTTGATTTTGAGAAAGCGAGGGTTAACATATTACCACAATTTCTTGTCTTCTTTATACAAAAATAGCTCAAAACTCTCACATTATTTTTGGTTGTTTATGAGAATTTCTAATATGCCTGAAGTATTTTAAAATGTGCACCAATTTTATTTGCTTACCCTGAATTATCAGAGGTGGTCATTCTTTTGAACCAGGGTTGATGATTTTTTTTTAAAATCGGATTTTTTTTAATTTAAATGAAGATTTATTTGATTTTAATGATTTTTATTATGTATTCATACATTATTGTACAACATTTGTTTTTTATTATGTGTATGTGTGTATATATATATATGCACAATATCCACACTATCAATCATTTTACTTAAATTATAAAAATATTTAAATAATATTTTATTTCTATAGAAAAAATCCATGTAGGCATTTATTACCAACATTTTTATTCAACATAGTATCTTCATAAGAAGAAGTAATTTTATAACAATCATAAATGCAGTAGTATGAGCCACTCAACTTCAGACTTTGAAGCTACAATAATGTATTGAAATAAAGCAAAATTTTACTCACAGTATTGAACACATAAAATAATTTTGGAAAAGGATAATTTAATAGGAAATATGACATATAACTGAAGCAATGTATTAAGAGAAAGAAAACTTTACTCATAGTTTCTCATCAAAATTAAAAAAAATATATAAGGAATTAGGGAAGATTTAAAAAAAAAAAAAAAAAAAAAAAAAATGATACCCTAAAATTTTTTTACTTAGGTTTAACAAATATCATTTGAATCAAGAAAATTTTTTCACACTTTACCCATTAACAAAATTTATATTTTCATTACCATTTTAATACTTTCACTTTTTTTTTTTTTTTTTTTTACATTCAGTGGGTACAATTCATTAAAACAAACAGTGACAGCAGCCTCGAATTGCATTTAACTGATTATATGTAGTTAAATTATTATTTTTTAAAAACTTTTTGGGGCCTTCAGGGCTTTTTAAACAGTACAATGTAAACTATGCTATTCTTTTTTAAATATCATATGAGCCAATGCTAAATGGCATAAACTGGTATGAAAGCTAAATAAACAAGGAAATATTTTCTTTTTGAAATATCAACTGCTAGGTGGGCAAAGGCCAACTAGAATATGTATAAAATATTTACAATTCATACACTAGTCATAAGGCTGTACTTGTATAAATAATTAACCCATTAACGCCCAGCGTCCTCATTTGAGGACAGCTAATAAAATGGTCTGTATATTTTGGGGGGTTTGTTGGAATGATTTCTGCTTTTTAGTGACAGTTTATAGCATCACTCCGAATGATCCCAGAGAGTTTTATGTGTCTACTATTAATGACTATTTCATAATTCGGATAGTTATTTTATAATTTTTCATTCGTCGCACATATATTTGCTTTTTGCGCAGATATATTAACTTAAGTCAAGTTGAATAATATATATTATAATACTTTACTTTCGAGGTCTTTGTCAGCATATAATAGAAAATTAATCTGTTATCTCAAAGTTTTTTTTATCTGGAAGATTTTTCGCTAGAACACTAAATGTTATCAAATGAGTGTAGGTTGTTAATTTAAAACTATTAGAAGAGTTTTTTAAATTTAAAATATTTCATTCTCAGTTGTCCATATTAGTTTAAAATTGAAATATTCATCAAAATATATTTTTCAAAATTATTTCAGACATTAACGGGTTAAAATATAATAAGTTATTAAAATATATAATAAAATTTATAAATAATTAAGAAAGTTAAGATATAACTTATTTTTGTGTTTATTAATGTTGCTTTGTAGAGATGAATCTAAAGTCAAGAAATGAGATATATTAGCTAATCTAATGAAATACATAAGAAATAATTAACTATCTCATTTTTTAAAGTTAGATTATCAATTACATTCCATTAAAGCCAATAACTTTGATATTTAAAATAAATGATTTAAATCAGTGATTTTTTTCAAAAAAAATCAATTGATTTAAATCACTACAACCCTGTTTTGAACACACATTATTATCATTAGGTTTTTTTTAACAAATACACTAGTTATAGGTTTCCTGCTTAACTTTTTTTTTTTTTTTTTTTTTAATTTAGATCATTCTTCCTTTGACAAAATATAGTTTATTTTCGTATTTATTATTGTATTTTAAAACTTGTATTTTTTTTTCCTGAAGCATCCTAAATAATTTCTGAATAATATTTGTTTTAAGAAAAAATCTCCATAAGTTATCGCAATAATTCACAAATCTAGAATTTTTTTAAAATAAAAATCCAGAATTTAGGCTATATTTAAATACCAATAGCCTGTAACATTCATTAAGAGAATAAGAATACATTACAGCATTAATTATATTACATGCTAAATTGTTATTGAAAATATGTGTATATTTATATGTATTTTTTATTTTAGAAAAATTCATCATTAAATACTGGCAGCAGTGGAACACAGAAGAAATTAAGAGAACATGCTCAAAATGGAGTCAAATCTAATTCAATAACACCGGTTGAAAATGATTTGCATCCAGCTGAGAAAAAAAATGCATTCCAATTACCAAAAAACAAGAAAAAGAAAAGAGATTGGTTTAGATGGCAAAAACCATGGTCATTTTGTTTTGAAATGCCTGTATCTGAAAGTAGCTCACAAAAAGATCACAACTCACCCCAAGCAGTGATAGTACAGTGGAATTCACTAAAGGAAAAAAATGCATCTGCTTAGGAAAGAAGAAAATTAGCTTTCAATGATATAATTAGAAATTAACTTACTTTGATGTTCTGGGTGGTTATAATTAAACTTCCTCTATAAACGCCATCCTATAGCGCAAACGGTTGAACAGAATGCAACAAAATTTTGTATATAGACTATACATGAGATGCGCTCACGGAATTTCTAAAAGAAATTTTTAGTTCCAAAATGTCCACCAGAGGGTGCCTTTTCCAGAAAAACATTAAATTTAACACAAACAATATTAACATTTATTGACTAGTTTCTGTTTACCTTGTCATCCACTAAATGTGGCCCGAGTACCTTTAGTAGACATTGGTCCACACCGTAGGTTCTTTATACGACGAAATTCCCAAACTGCAGCAGAAACATTCTCCTTGTTTTTGTAAAAGAGCTTCACCAATAACATGCATTCAACTAAAGATACCTTCATCATTACAGCCAGACACATCAACATAAAACATGCAAACGTTTTATACACTAACCTGTTTTGCATAAAGCTTCTTCGCAAGCATGAAAATCTAAAAAAAAATTTTCCTAGAACTGACAGCTTTTCTCGGTTTTACATTTTATTGCTCATAATTCTTGTTCTGGATTGTTAATATCATTTATTGTGTTAAATTTAATGTTTTTCCAAAAAAGGTGCCCTCTGGTGGACATTTTGGAACTAATTCTTTTTTTTTTTTTCGAAATTCCGTGAGCACATCTCATGTATAGTCTATATACCAAAGTTCATTGCATTCCTTTCACCCGTTTGCACTGTAGGATGCTGCTTATAGGGGAAGTTTAATTTAACCACCCTGTACATTTTTCTTCAATATTTCATATAAAAATTTTAGAGTAGTCAGTGTGATAGGTACACATCACAATAGCTATATGTTTAAAGTATGTATATGTAACCAAAAAAAAAAAAAAAAACATTTGATCACTTTTTTTTTTGTCTTCACACAAAGTAGATTAATACTAGTTTTTATTTACTTATGAAACAAACTTTATAAATTTATATATAAACATACATTTTTCAATCACTAAGCATATGATAACTCAAATGGAGAAAAAAGCCTCTGCATCCACCCCACCAATAAAAGTGTCATAATTAACATGTTTGTGGACATAAATATTACAAGCATTCATTTTCATTATGATGCAGAACGACGAGAATATTATAGCATTCATATCCCCATTGTGTTAAATACTACATCATTTACATCATTCTGCATCACAATGAAAATTAATGCTATAACATTCACATTTGTGAATTTGTTAAAATGTGATATTCAGAGGACTATCTAAATATCTCTATATGAGATGTAATTTCATTCGGAGGACAGTTGCAAAAAGTGTCTAATCAAATTTCAGCTTTCCCAAATAATTTAGGAGGGGGGGGGGGGAGAAATCATTTTTATTTTTCCATCTTACTGAAATATTTACTGCCCACAAAAGATTCAATTATTATTACCATACATTTCCTCAAGAGCCTAATGTTTCCATCAATGTACTGCTTAAATTCTTTGTTAATCATTTGACACATTTTTTTCAGCATACAATTATTAAAGGCTGATTAAAAAAAAAGATAAATTGATTTTTTTTATTTTAAGAAATATGTAATGTATACATAAACAAGTTTGCATGATCGTTAGTCTTTTTTTTTCATATACTTAATGAAAGCAAGTTTCAATTATTATATAAAACATTATGTAGCAGTGAGATCTAATTTATATAAATAAATAACTATTATTTTTATCAAATTTCATATAAATATGTTATAGTATATAATTTTAAAATTACTTTTTTTTTATTAAAAAGTGTATATAAAATTTACGTGAATTATTGTTATTACAAGAATGAACTGAATTAGTTATTTTATAACCAAAGACTACATGATATCATATTGCTACTTATCCCATTATTGTATTATTCCATGTACTGAAAATATTTAATTTATTTGTTACATGCTATTTCATTGTGAATATTTTTAGTTTGTAAATATAATAAATACATTTTAAAAACAATTTTTTTTTTTCTTTCTTCAACATAATATATTCTGCAAAAATATTATTGTATTATCTATTAATACAGATATCTTTTCTGAAGTCACCATTACTAGGTTCAGTTTGGCCAATTCCAAGTTTATGCAAAAAAAAGTCAAAATAACCAGAAAACTCTTGTTATTTACTAATCCTTTAAGAAATATGTTCTCCTGTATGAGATAAAACATACAAATTTAAGAGCATATGAAACACTTAAACAATACATCATTAAATATTGCTAGACATGCAAAGCTTCTCACAAGAGCCTCAATAATAGACTAACCATCTCTATTGAAAGCTGAACTGTATCTGCTCTGGGATCCTTGTTTATATTACTATTTATACACGTATTCAGCATAACTTCTGTAATTTCTGCAAAATTTTTACAGTGAGTAATCAAATTATTAGAAATTTTGATATGTATTTTTTTTTTCAATTTTCTAAAAAAAAAAAAAAAATACAGAACAAAATGGGCCTTCAATTTCAGACATGCAAAGAACCTTTATAAACTCATTTTCCACTATCGATTAAGTCACCATTGCAATTAGTGGACCAACTACAAACTGAAGAAAAGCACAAATACTTTGGATCACCCTGTATCATTAAAAACTGCAATAGACTTGTAACTTTAACACATTGTTGCACTTACTATATACAATATTTGTACTTTTTTTTTCTTTTTTGTGGGAACAGCACAATTATTTGGGCAGATATAATTTTTTTTTTTTTTTTTTTTTTTTTTTTCTTTTGTCAAGTTTTTTGCTTATAGTGCAAATGGATTTCAAGAAAATTTTTACAAAACTTGCAGAAAAATCGACAGAATAGAAGCATTATTCTGAAACATAAAATTCATACATGTAATTTTTGCTGGGATATAAGTATTTATAGTAAATATTTTTTTTACTGTGCATGCAAAAAAAAATAGGAATTTTTTATTACATACCTAAAAGCTAGATATATTAGGAAACTTGTGTCAAAAGTTCATTTGAGAAGAGTAAAAATTAAGCAAATTGTCTGCAAAGGAACGAGCTAGATTTTAGATATTTTCCAGAGTTGAAATTTTATAAGGGGTTTTTCACATGCTACATATATAATTTAGAGATCAGTTATTTCAACCATGTTGAACTTCTTTTTTGTAGAAAAACCTCTTATGGACTTGTAACTTTAACATATTTTTATTTATTTGTTAAGATTCGTGAGTTCATAAAGGGCTTTCCAGAAAAAAGAACTTTTACATCATGGTTGAAATAACTGGTCTCCAAATTAAATAGTAATTGTTATTTTTATGGTGATATATGTATAAGAGTGGACACGATAGCATCTAAACATATTTGAATGAGTTAAAAGTTGGTACACATGTTAGAAGTCAGCATAGTACAAACTCTATTGATTTTGGTAAATCTAGCACTAGTTTTTTTACAGGAGCACAAAGAAAATTTTTTTATTATTATGGTCTATGGGCCCAAATTTTTTAAAGTGCAACAGCATCTAAATGCCTCATCCGATTGAGTTGAAAATTTATATGCACATTATAGGTCCTTATCACATGAACTGTATAGATTTTGGTGAGTCTAGCAGTTATAAATTTTTACAGGGACACAGAAAAATTCTTTACAATTTTGATCTACGGGCTCGAATTATTTGAAGGAAAATAGTGTTAAATTAAACAATATACTATATAGAGAAAAATACTCAAGCACAATAATTTTTTCTTTTGTTTATTTAACTTCTCTTACTTTAGTAATTAATGATTGTACAAATAAATTAATGTTTAGAAAATCGGGTGGAGTCACTTCAGATTTTTAAAAATTGGCATCTATGTTGTGAAAAGAAAATGAAACAGTATTGCTATGGAAGTGGTCTGCAACATTCAGAAACTGACCTAAGCCTTCATGAACAATGGTAAGAAATCCGATACGAAAATCTAAAACATTTGGATATATGAAAGATGATCTCAGTGGAAAAGCTGGTGCAAAGATAATTGCTAGAAAATGAGAATTATGTGCAGAACAGCAGACTGTTGACATAATTAACAGCGAGTTTGAACTCAGTTATTGTCTATCAATGAACAAAAAGTTATCCTGGCATTGCACTGGCCACCTTATTCACCTGACATCAATCCCTGTAATTTCTGTCTTTGAAGATCATATGAAAGATATGGTTTACAAGAAGAAGCGGAGAGATATTATTAACCTTAAAAGGTCAAAAGTTGACTCCTTTGCAAGCATTTAAAAAGACGCTCTTGAATTTGTGACAAACAACTTCGTGAATAAGTTGTATTGTTGTACCACCTTTGAAGGATCACTTTGAAAGCCTTATCCATTAAATACTTTTTCCAAGTTAAAGAAAGAAAAAAGAAATGTGGTGCCATCTGAAATGACTAAAGGGTTATTTCAGTTTAAAGTTATATGCTAATTAAAAGCCACCTTGTATGTAGTCACAATTGGCTTAAACTTGTAAGGCTGGGAACTGAAAAACTGAGCTGCAGGTTGACTGACAGAAATAGAGGATCCAAGGCTAAATCATTAATTTGGGGCCCCTTTCTACTAAGTACTGAAAAATGAGGCAAAACAGTTAAAATATCTGTTCACACTTTAATAACAAATGTACATTTCTAGCTAGTAGTTATGACTTAAACAGATAATAACTTGAATAGATAACTTGAATAGATAATAATTATGACAATAGAATTTTCATTTAATTTTTTTTTTTTTTTTTAATTTCCTACATACACTATGGGTTACATAGTCAGAAAAATAGCATAAAATGCACTACATTTCAAAATTTCAGATATTAAAAATTCATATCTGAAAATCTTAATTTCAACTAAGACATCTGATGCACATTCATATCAGAAAGAACAAAGTAGCTGTAATAAAGAGTGATACAATTTTTAATACATAAGATAAGCATATTTAAAAATAAGAAAATAATTATCACAGTTTCTTATTGATTTTTTTTTTTTTTTTTTTTTAATATAAATAATTCAAAGACAAAGCTATTAAAATAAATTTATTTGTAATTTGTACAACATAGTTGAACGACATAAAAATTTTGTTTTAACAATTTGTAGATAGTTTTTAGTATAAAAAGTCACCAGTGATTTGATTTTGAAAAATAATTTACAAAATTACAAAAACATATAACAAATCATTATAAAAATTTCATATATAATTTAAAATTTCTTACAAAATCACCATATGATTCTTTTATTCAAAGCATGTTGATGAGGCATAGAGTAGAAGTCAAGTCATTTTTTTTCTCTGTTTAGGAGTTAATTTCTATTAAAAAAATTAAAATAAATACGTGAATAAAATAGTAATATAAACTTAAAATATAAGTTTAGTGAGTTGCATAGGTAGACTTAATTCTGGCACACTTTATAAAATAGTTTTGGTTAGGGGATGTAAAAAATAATTATAGGAAGGATTATCAAAATTATTAAAATGATAAAACAATTATAAAGATCTTTCTTACTATATAATCGAAGATAGACAGAGTGTTGTTCAAAAAACATGACTTACGAGAAGGTAGCCCCCCCTCCTCCCTCAGCAGTTCACCGAGAGCTGGGAACATCAATCAGAGATCTATTATACCCAAAACTTGAAGGAAAAAATGAATTACTCATATAAGCCAAAAAGTAAAAAGTGGACAGTCATATACCAATATCCACTGACCAAGTTCCATGATGAAACTAGTATGTTGTGGCCACCATATGATTTTCTTCTATATTTTCCTATACAAATTTACTTCAGTAAAAATAATTTATTAAAATTATTGTTTAAAAAAATTATCTTCCATAATAATGCAGGCAATTTCCATATTTGAGAAGTATTATAACACTAAATATTCAAAAAAAAGTCAATTTTATTCTCAATATTACATTAAATTTTTTTCTCAATACTTTTTTTTTTGTTAAAAATAAAAAGAATCGATAACTTTATTTTAAATTATCACAGATCGATGGTTCAACCATTCGTTTTAAAGGTATTGGCGAGCTCTTTTGAAAGATACCCATCATACTCCACTCGAGGGGCACTTTCCCCCAGGAGGGGGAGGCAAGGCTCCTACATACACAATTTTTTTTTTTCCCAATTGACTATCTATATTACAAATAATTCTTTTAAATTTCATAATGATTATTAAAAACTAATTTTCTTTATGCACATTTATACAAAGTTTTGTCCTATGCCACCATGCTAAAAATTTAGAAAAAGCAGTATGGCAACGCAAGCTGTTGGACAATTTTTACCAAAAGTTGATAGGCACTAATTTATGTCAATGTATAGTTACATACCAATTTGTATGAAATTCTGTACAGTAGTACCTGAGATACAGTTGCCACAAAATTTTGTCACACACACACCAGAGACCAACAGACAGACATTTTCTAAAAATGATAAATCGTGTTCTACAGCTCTCAAAACATGTAAATCCATCAAAAACCTGAGGTCGAAATTTTTTACGAGTCCAATACTTTCTTCTATTGAATATAGAAGAAAGTAATTTTTGCCTGACATAAAAAAAAAAAAAAAAAGGGGGTCAATTCTAATAAAGGTTTTACAACTGCTTCAGTTATGTCATTTAATTTAAGAGGTTCCATTTTAAAATTATAGTGGGGCTTGTAATCCAGTACCTGTTACATGAAGAACCCCTTGTCCTCTTCCTTAAGATACTGAAAAACAAAGGGGTGAAAAGTACAAAAAATATTTAGTTAAATGTACTTAATAGCTACCTTCGAAATTTTTAATGATAGAGAGCTGAAAATAATCAAATTTGGCATATGGAATAATTAAAGCATGACAATATATGAAATTCTGTGTCTGATCATTTCATTAAAATAAATAAAAAAAATTTTAAAAGTTGAAACCATTTTTGAAACAGTTTCATTTGGCAAAAATTGTAGGGAGAGGAAATGGAATCTACTACCCTTTATGAATATTGTAACTACATTCATTAATATTTAATTAACACACACAGCTAAAAACATGATTTTCAGATTTAGGGCACCTCAAATTATATAAATATAGTAAAATACGAATTTCGTAAATTTGACTCCCAAAACCATAACTCTACCATATATAAGAAGAAAGGAAAATAGGAAAAACAGAATATTTCTCAAATATGTTTTCATACTTAGGAAATGATATGCAATATACATGTTACATTAGGCAAATCACTGACATAAAAAATGATTCAATTAGTGTAGTTGTTTGCTTTGTAGTTTTTTAATGAATTGAAGATTAAGGAAGTAGTTTATTTAATTCTTAACCAATCATATTACAGTTTATTCATCTATGTCAGATTTATCAATAGTTATTACCCAATGCTGTTAACTGTTAGTATTGAACCCAGTTAGATGATAGGTGTTTAAAGCCAAAGGTTTAAGTTTGGTGAATTGAATTTGATTGTGGACCCTTATGAGCTGAAAGTTAATTTGCCAATTCCTCCATGACAAAAGAGCATTCTTTTCTTGTTGCATATGCTTTTCTTTTAAAGGCCTGATTTTGGCATTAACCGCCAAAGGGCTTATACGAAAGGATAGAAAAAAAAATATGATTTTGACTTATTATTTTATTATTTGAAATTAATTTCGAATGATAATTTAAAAGAAATCTCATTCAAAATTCATAACCTGGAAATAATTCTGAAATTTTCCTTGTAAAGTGTGTTTCACTCAAACGATTTTAATAATTTAAAAGGAGATAAAATGATAGAATTTTAATAGAATATTTGCTGACTTGAGGCAATTTTCCTTTCTTGTGGTGATACTTTTGCATATTGATTAATCCTGGATATCTGGGACCGACTCAACTGTCACTCATATATTTAATATAACCAATAAAAAATTATTGGAGGAGATTAAACTCTGGCAGTTAAAAGTCAAAATAAGCCTTTAAAAGCAGATGAAAAAAAAAAAAAAAAAAAAAAAAACATCTTCTCATCACGAAGAATTGCCAAATTAACTTGCTCATAAGAGTCTGTAATCATAAATTCAAAACGCTGAATTTTATCCTTTGGCAATGAACACCTATTTTTTAAATTGGTTGATACTAACAGCTTCCGCCTACCATCATAACTCTCAACATTCTTACAGGGAAATCTAACATGGATGAATAAACTGTAATATGATTTATTAAACACAAAGTAAACAATTTTGGCAATCAACTGGGCACTTTATTATTGAACCAGAAATTAATGGATTCACACTCATAATTTCTTACATATATATTACATATAGAAAGTTTGTAAATATCACCTTCGCAAAATCTTTTGCCTTCTTTCGATTATTTTCAATTTCTTTTTTACGCTCTTCTGCTAAATTTTTCTTTCTGACTTCTTCTAGGTTATTCCACAATCTATAAGCATCAACACATTCAAAATTATAATTTTTATTATAATGAATTTAAGAAACATGTAAAAATGAAAAAATATATATTTTAGCTTTCATGAAAAATAAAATTGTTCTTCTTGGAATAAGATTTGCAGTAATTTATTAAAAGCCCTTTGATACTCATGATAACTTATACTTTAACGAAGTTAAATATACATATTAAAAAAGAAATTGATACCTTACATATCACTTCGTTCATGGCAGAAAAGTTTTTTTCGAAGGGGATCCCCTTCTTTGGCGGTGCCGTCTGCTCTCCGTGGATGGCAGTCACTGACAAGTTGTTCTTCTCTTTTATTGATGAGTAGGTGCCGCCAGATTTCATTTACCTCCGCCGATTCGTGGTCGTTAATGACGTCAGGGTTATGCGCTATCTCGATGCTCTCTCTTAGATACGCGTAAGTGGGAAGTAAAAGGAAGGGCCTACATACCCACTAGAAAAATACATGACAAAAATCTATCGCGAACTCTTACCCCCTCCAATACCAGTTTGTATTCCACAGAAGATTTCATTAAGCAGATTAAAGATTTAACCATAGACCAAAACGATCACCTTGTCAGTTTTGATGTTGTTAACCTATATCCCTCTATAGAAATAAATGAAATATCCGAAATTATTAATAACACTATCAAAGAAAAATATGAAACCCCCATAGCCAACACACTTATTGCTACTAGTAACTTAATATTAAGAGAAAGCTATTTTCAGTTTAACAACATTACCTATAAACAAAATATGGGCGTCCCTATGGGATCCCCTATATCAGGCATAATTGCCGAATTTAAACTAAGACTCATGGAAAACCAAATTACAGAACTGTTAGGTGACAAATTTAAATTATGGGTCCGTTATGTCGATGACGTTTTCGCAATAATAAAAGTAAATCACAATAGTACCGAAATTTTAAAGCAGCTCAACCAACTCGATAAAAATATCAAATTCACAGCCGAAGAAGAAAATAATAACGAAATCAATTTTTTAGATGTTAAAATAACTAAGCACAACAATCACTTTAAAACCACTGTTTACCGGAAGCCCACCGCGAGTAACGAGATCATTAACAATAAAAGCAAAACACCATACAGATACAAATTAAACGCAATACGAAGTTATATTAATCGAGCCATCCTCATATGTTCAGACAAATCAGCATTAAGAAAAGAACTGAATTTCATAAATAAATTAACGGTTGAGGCAGGATACCCTAAAAAGTTAGTAAATCAATTGTATAGAAAGAGAATAAAACAGTTAAATAGTATTCCGAATGCACAAAAAAACCCATACCAAATACACTTTTTCTATTCCGTACAATCAGGGCATTTCAAATAAAATAAAAAACACAGCTAGCAAATTTAACTTAAACATACCAATAAAACCCAACCCTAACATATTTCAACTTATAAGAAGCGATAAAGATCCAATCCCCCCCCCACTGAAACTGCTGGTATTTATAAAATCCCCCTCAAAAATCAGGAAAACAGAGAATACAATTATATAGATGTCACAAAAAGAAAAATAAAAACCCGGATTAAAGAGCATCAGAAAGATATTAAATTTAACCGCAACACTACCGCTCTGGCCAAAAATTATCTTGAAAATAATGTTAAAATTGAATTTGAAAATGTAAGAAAATTAGCTAATTACAAATATCCCACTTACGCGTATCTAAGAGAGAGCATCGAGATAGCACATAACCCTGACGTCATTAACGACCACGAATCGGCGGAGGTAAATGAAATCTGGCGGCACCTACTCATCAATAAAAGAGAAGAACAACTTGTCAGTGACTGCCATCCACGGAGAGCAGACGGCACCGCCGAAGAAGGGGATCCCCTTCGAAAAAAGCTTTTCTGCCATGAACGAAGTGATATGTAAGGTATCAATTTCTTTTTTAATATGTACCTTTGATACTCTTTTTGAAGTACATTCATACTTAAAAAATTTTTGACTAATTGACATTTTCACTTTAAAAAGCATTAATTACCTTTAACAATCCTTCATTTTTAGCAGCTTTAATTATTATATATTTCGACTACATTCGTAGTCGTCCTCAGATGTTGTCTTTGCTGCACTATTGAAACATGTCTTCATCTTCTTCCACATCACTTTCTCTCTTGCTTACGTCATTTTACCGTCGGTACGTTTTTATCACCTGTTGCCAGTCATCTGCTATGATGCTATGCTCTCTCTCATTTACTGCTGTGTTAGAGGTTAATATCTCTAAAGCTTCGCGTTTCATGGCGTAGCTGTGTGAGTTGTAGGGAGCTATTTTAACGGTTTTTAGGGTATTAGTTATTATGGGGTTAGTTTTATGTGTGCGTGATAAGGCGGTGGAGCTTCTATTGTATTTTAGATCATTAATATGTTCTATTTCTCTGTCCTTGATTTTTCTCTTCGTCATTCCGATGTAGGTTGCAGGTTTATTGTTATTTTCTAGATCGAAAGTGATTTTGTATATTCCCGATGTTTCTTTAGGGTCAATGAGGTCTTTTTCATTTCGGATTCTTTGAATGATGTTCTTATTGGGTTTAATGGGTATGTGTATATTATGTTTGGAACCTTCGTTTTTAATTTTGTTTGCTATGCCATTGCAGAAAGGAATGGAGGTGGTGAACTTGGGTTTTATTTTTTGAGCGTCGTTAATTTTGTTGAAAGTTTTTAAGCGCTTTTTATAGAGTTTTTGAATCATAGAGTTGCTGTATCCTGCACCTTTTGCTATGTTTTTTATGAATTTTATTTCAGTGTTGAGTAGATTTTTATTAGAGCAGATTAGGATAGCGCGATCTATATATGAGCGTATGGCGGCGGTTTTGTATTGGAGCGGGGTTTTACATTTGTTGTGAATAATTTCGTTATTATTAGTTGGTTTTCTATAGACTGTAGTATCAAGGCTATTATCGCGATTTTTAATGATTTTGACGTCAAGAAAATTAAGGCTATCCTAGATAATAATATTAAATTTACTCTCGATATCGAAACAAACAATAGCCTTAATTTTCTTGACGTCAAAATCATTAAAAATCGCGATAATAGCCTTGATACTACAGTCTATAGAAAACCAACTAATAATAACGAAATTATTCACAACAAATGTAAAACCCCGCTCCAATACAAAACCGCCGCCATACGCTCATATATAGATCGCGCCATCCTAATCTGCTCTAATAAAAATCTACTCAACACTGAAATAAAATTCATAAAAAACATAGCAAAAGGTGCAGGATACAGCAACTCTATGATTCAAAAACTCTATAAAAAGCGCTTAAAAACTTTCAACAAAATTAACGACGCTCAAAAAATAAAACCCAAGTTCACCACCTCCATTCCTTTCTCAATGGCATAGCAAACAAAATTAAAAATGAAGGTTCCAAACATAATATACACATACCCATTAAACCCAATAAGAACATCATTCAAAGAATCCGAAATGAAAAAGACCTCATTGACCCTAAAGAAACATCGGGAATATACAAAATCACTTTCGATCTAGAAAATAACAATAAACCTGCAACCTACATCGGAATGACGAAGAGAAAAATCAAGGACAGAGAAATAGAACATATTAACGATCTAAAATACAATAGAAGCTCCACCGCCATATCACGCACACATAAAACTAACCCCATAATAACTAATACCCTAAAAACCATTAAAATAGCTCCCTACAACTCACACAACTACGCCATGAAGCGCGAAGCTTTAGAGATATTAACCTCTAACACAGCAGTAAATGAGAGAGAGCATAGCATCATAGCAGATGACTGGCAACAGGTGATAAAAACGTATCGACGGAAAAATGACGTAAGCAAGAGAGAAAGTGATGTGGAAGAAGATGAAGACATGTTTCAATAGTGCAGCAAAGACAACATCTGAGGACGACTACGAATGTAGTCGAAATATATAATAATTAAAGCTGCTAAAAATGAAGGATTGTTAAAGGTAATTAATGTTTTTTAAAGTTAATTCGTCCTTCTAAAGCTCTTCAAATATTTATGACATTTTCACTTTCACACATATATAAATATGTACTTATAAAATTATTTATTATATATACACAAGTGTGATATGTACATACTGCTGTGTCAATTTAAGAAAATGCAAATTAGGATAGTTTAATGTAGATAATTACTTAACGGCCCATTTTGCTTACCATCACTGGAATTCCAAGCCAATGTTATTCTAAGGGGAATTTTGTTTACTTTTAAACTCATTAACTAATACATATTTTTAAATTCTGTTTTCACATTCAGAAAATTCAATTGTTAAACTGATGGACATTTTTTAAAAACAGATTTCTTAAATTTTTAATATTTTTATTTCTAAACTGTAAATTGAAAAATTTCACATAGGGAAAATTCAAATTTCACAGCTTCAAAATGAAACATTTCAAATTTAAAAAATCTGTTTTTAAAAAATGTCCACCAATTTAACAGTTGTGAATTTTCTGAATGTGAAAACAGAATTTAAAAATACATATTAATTAATGAGTTATAAGTAAACAAAATTTCCCATAGAATAGCATTGGCTTGGGTTTCCGGCAATGGTAAGTGAAGTGGGCCCTTAAAACAGTTTGGTCCAACCCGCAAGCCCACCGGTTCATTTTGTACAGTTATCTTATTCATTCAAAAATATGTATTAAACATTTGAAAAAAAAATCGTATTCATTAAAAAATATTAATATTTATGATTTGAAAAAATCATATCCTTTTTACTGCTTTAAATTTCTCTAATTCCCAGAGATAGCAGCACATTACAATCTTCATTTCTTCTATAATAGCTAACTAGATAATAAGCTTCACTCTTCGACCATTATAAACTGTGGCATGCAAATTATAGCAGCGCATATTATAATCGAAACATTTATTGAAATATCAAATCGATAACAGTGCAGATTATAATCGAAACATTGAATCAATTATATATGTGGAGTGCAGTTTATAATCTAATCATGCACACTGTGCATGATTCAATTTTCACTTTTTTATTAACTAAAATGGCAGAACTAAAGAAACGGCATGCTGAAGATGAGAAACAGCAACTTCAATCTATGTGGCAGAAAAATTACTTTTTTGTTGAACATAATGGAAAAACACAGTGTGTTATCTGTTCTCAAGTATTAAGTGCAGATTAATGTGAGTAGACACTATACCAGCTTTCAAAAATAAAAATACAACGAACACCAGGGAGGAGTTGTGTGTTTAATGAGTTGAAGCTGAAACTAACTAGGCAAAAGAATATCTTTCAGCAAGCATCAAACACTATTGATTTGAAGGCACCTTTATGTGGCTGAATATCACATAAATGTGCATTTTAGTGTTTCAGGTCTTTATTATTAATTTTAAGCAAATAAATTGTAAAATTTTATTATTATTCTTTAGAAGTACCTTTTTAAAAAAGCATCCAATCATAAAATGTGAGTTTATAGCAATTTCAGTATTTTTTAGAAAATTTTAAACCTTAAAATCGTCATTTTCGTGACTGTCTCCAAGACCAAATGTTTACATACAAAGTATGTTTTTTACTAAAAAAAATAAAATGATAATTATAATAATTGTAAATTCTTGTAAAAAAAACTAATTGTTTTCAAAGGAAATTTTTTTTTCTTTTAATACGTTAATTTTCATGCATGAGTAATTAAAATGCTTGTATGCAAGTCTTGACGTCATTTTCGTGACACGTGAAAATAACTTCATATATCATCAAGGGATGGTGCCACCATTCACTTTTTTTAAAGTTTAAGATCAGAAATCAACATTGACGATATGTGGGGAAAATAAATCTCAAGAAAATTAAAAACAGGTAAGAGTTAACATTATTTTTATTGTTTACATGCTGTGCGTATTTTTATTGCTTGTCATTTTCGAGATGCATAAAAAATAAAAAAAATATTATTATAAAATTTAGAACAAAGTTTTATTTTAATATAGAATGACGACCAGAAGAAGAAAATGTGACTATATCAGCTTAGTGAAAGCATGTTTTTCAGTACAGAACGAATTATTGACGATTTGTCATTTTCGTGACGGTCATTTTTGTGACGTCACGAAAATGACATTTGTTGCAGATTTACTATTTTGTAAGCCCTGGATTTAAATATTTTTTTATTTTGAGTTAAAAGATTTGTTGGTGTAGGATAAGCTTTATATTTAAATATTTAAAGTACTTTCTGGTATCCAGGTAAATATAAAGAAATTACATATGACATTAATATTAAGATACAATTAAAAAAGCAAACTTTTAATTTTTTTTGCCCCTTTTAAGGTGTCATTGAGAATGTTACTCAAAATATTTTACTTGTGTCATTTATGGCAAGATGCAGAAAAAATAAGTTTGCATGGCCTGAGAAAGAGGATGTCCATGAAATTCAAGTGCCACATATTCTGTGCAAAATTAGGAATTCTCCTGAACCTGCTTCAAATAGATATTTTAAACTTCAGGATGAAGATTTTAATAATGTTCAAAATGCTTTTTCTGAATTTAATTCAGTTAATCATTAAACTTGTAACTACAAGGATTTTAATACAATAAAATTGCTTGATATTCTCATTATTGCTCTTTCTTTTCCTTTCACAATCTTTTCTCTATTGTTCTAATATGTTCCATTTTTAATATTATATGGTCCTATTTCATTGACAAACAATGTTATTTCAGTGAAAAATAGTCATTTTGACAAATATTGTCATTTCAGTGACAAACAGTCGTTTCAGTGACAAACATTGTCATTTCAGTGACAAACCAGTCATTTCAGTGACATCTTTTTTTGACATCTTTAAATGCTATAATTAAAAATTTAATGCAAGTAAACTAATTATTTCCAGTTTATAGTCAAGAGGTATGCAGTCTATGATATTTCCCATTGATATAATTTATGTTCATAAAAAATTAAATTTAAATTTTTTTATTTATTTATTTATTTTTTTTTAATTTAAAAATTTTGGGTTTTTTTATTTTATTTTATTTTTTAAAATGGGAAGAACTTTTTAGAAAAGCCTAAGTCTTGTATTTTTTAATGAATCTGAACCACAAAAAAAAAAATTTAATGGTAATTTTGATTTTATAAGATAATTAAAATTATAAATTTTTATTGAAAAATTTCAATAAAATTTTTAAAAATTATGATCGATCTCTGTCAAACTCAGAATTTATTTAAGATGTACTTACGGACTTCAAATTAAAATACAAAGTTTGAAAAAAAAGTTTTAAAAAATCCAAAATGCACACTTATGTGATATTCAGCCATGTTTAGAGTTAATAAAAAGTAAAAATCTTTTAGGGATGGTGAGCTTATTAAAAGATGTGCAGTTAAACTTGGAGATAAGAAAATGGCTGAAATTTTTGAAAGAGTGTCCTTGTAGACAGTAAGTAGAAGAATTAATGATATGGATAGAGATGTTTCAGATACTCTCAAGGACATTTTGGAAAAACACGTATTTTACTTTGTAGCTCTAAATGAGAGCACAGATATAGCCGTCATTAGCCAACTCCTTATTTATGTCAGGACAATAAACAAAGAATTTGAAATTCATGAAGAACTGTTGGAATTAAAATAATTAGAAATCAGCACCAAAGGTATTGACATATTCAACACACTAATAATGTCATTTCTAAGTATGGAGGTTTGGAAAATAAGTACTCTGGCATTGCAACAGACGGAGCGAAGGAAATGGTAGATCATAGAACTGGGTTAGTAGAACTGTGTAGAGGAAAAGGTATATATACTGTTTGTTTTTTCACTGCATTATCCACCAGAAAGCTCTCTGTGGAAGAATTATAAGGCTCAGTGAGACAATGAAAACTGTTGTAAGTGCTGTAAATTTAATATAAAGGAAAGCAATAAAGCCCATAGACACAAAACATTTATGGCATTCCTGCATAATTTGAAACCTGAGTATGATGACATTTCATTATACTATGAAGTGTGCTGGCTGAGTGCAGGAAATTGCTGCAAAAGTTTTTTAGGGTTAAGGAAGGAAATTCTTTCTTTTTTCAGAAATGAAAATATTAGACATGAGTATCAAGAAAAACTGGAAAAAATCCAGTTTTTAAATAATCTTCCTTTCTTGACAGATTTTAACATCCTATCTAATTGCTTTAAACCTGAAACTACAAGGCAGAAAACAATAACTCCCAGCTTTATGGATAAATTAAGGGGGATAATATGATTCTACAAAAAACTTGATGTAATGTAAATTGAGTAAACATAATCAGCCATATTTTACAACCGATAGATAAAGAGTTAACAGTGAGTGCAAATTTTCCTGAAGATGAGGATAAATCCATTCAATTTTTCACCCCACAAAACCCTTAACCTTCAAAATTTCACCAAAATTTTTACAGCTGCTTACGAGAAACACAAGATAAATATATATATCAAGCCATTTAATTAACTCATTTAAAGTACGTGAACGATAAATAATACATGTGATAACTTACACCCCCAACATTTAAAAAAAAATCTGGTGTGAAACAACCACACGACTTCCATTACCCGCTATTACATGTATTATATGCATTTTTGAGAGAGAATGTGATCAGAAAACATAAAAGTGACCAAAAAAGAAAATCGTTAGAGCCGTTTTTGAGATACCAACTTTCACAAAAAATCAATTATTGAGTGGAAAACAATAATTACATACAAAAGCATATTTAAAAGTGAGTTAAAATGGCGAGTTTGAAAAAAATCCGTACAACCGTTTTTAAAGGAACGCCTTTGCGATGCCTGAAATTGAGCTATTTATACAGGACGCCTATCAATTTTCATGAACTAACCAACTATATCATTCGAAAGGATATCTGATAGAGTGTTTATATAGCAAGTTTCAAGAAAATCGTTAGAGCCGTTTTTGAGATACGGACTTACGGTCCCACTTCCGGTTTCCGATGTCCCATTTCCGGTTAAACTCAATTATTGACAGGAAAACAATAATTACATACAAAAGCATATTTAAAATTGAGTTAAAATGGCGAGTTTGAAAAAAATCCGTACAACCGTTTTTAAAGGAACGCCCTTGGGAGGCCTGAAATTGAGCTATTTATACAGGACGCCTATCAATTTTCTTGAACTAACCAACTATATCATTCGAAAGGACATCTAATAGAGTGTTTATATAGCAAGTTTGAAGAAAATCGTTAGAGCCGTTTTTGAGATACGGACTTACGGTCCAACTTCCGGTTTCCGATGTCCCACTTCCGGTTTTTCAATTTTCACCAAAATTTGGAAATTTCATCTGTAGGCCAGACGTATTTCAATTCTAAAGTTTCGTAGCTCTATCTTTATTAGTTTATGAGCTATAATAGCCAGAAGATTCTCCACATACATACATACACACACACACACACACATACATACACACTGACCAATTGCCAAAAACCACTTTTTTGGACTCAGGGGACCTTAAAACGTGTAAATCAGGTGAAATCTCGATATCGAATTTTTGGACCGAATACAATACTTCCATTACCTACGGTAGTAGGGTAATGGAAGTAAAAAGTCAGCATTTATTATAATTTGCTTCAAAAATATTTTTCTTCTTTATCATTAATATACAATTTGCAACAACATTATAAAAATAACAAATCTACACGCTACCTTTTAGTACGTTCTTTATACCCAGCTTTTGGAAATAAGGATCTTTTAACTTCTGTAAATAATAAAAGGTAAAAATCAGAACAACAAATTTCATAGCAATTAAAAAGCTTAAGTTTATTTATATATATACTGAGCATAAATCAACAACTTATATTTGTTGAATTATAGATTATCACGCTAAAGTTCTATATTAATAGAAGAGAAATTATTAATAAAAACACCAACAGTAACACATTAATGACGAAATTCGCACCATTTTAGATGCTACAATAACATAGAGTGTAATTAATAAGTTTTTGTCTACACAAACAGGGGAAGAATGATTGTTGGAGTCATTTAATATATTGGACAAAGTAATTCATAAAATTTTTTTGAAATCGGCATCAAGTTAGCAAAAGATTACCGATTATTTCTGTATCAAAACAGTGGGAAACTATTAAAAATAAAATGTATTTATTTCCATTTGTCTTTCTTTTTAGTTAATTTAATAAGTATTGTGTCAGTCTAATGTAAGCGATTTTAGTAAATTAATTCATAATGAGCATTTTCATTTTCTAATTTTTTAATACATTATTATTGAATATAAATAGCGAATAATAAATTATACATTTTGTGAATTCTATCAGTTTTTTTAACGGCTTGGATATAGTGAACCATTGAATATAGTGAACAAAACCATTGGACCCCTAAAGTTCATTATAACGGGATTTGACTGTGTGTGTATATACACACACACAGTGTATATGTATATACAGAGTGATTTGGAACTATTATTCAAAAATCTACACGTAGATCAGGAACACAATAATAAGCAAAAACTGTATAAGAATATATGGTCATAAATGCAATTCAGATGCGCTAGAAGTCCAGAAACCCAGATACTAAAAGATGCAAGACAGGTCATAAATAATAATACAGGGTGTCCTAAATGTTCCAGTACTCCAACTTAAAGAACTCATTGTGTCCATGATTTTTTTTAATATTAAATTTTATCGACTGCTTATTATTGCATCAGTTCTTTATTTTTTATAGTTTCTTTCTTTTCTCGCTCAAGTTGTGTGAGAATAAAGTTTTATGTTATTTTGTTCTTCATAGTGAAATGTTTTTATCACGCATTCAGAGAATTTCGCTGTTTGAAGCTTATTTTGAATGTAAATCGTATGAAAGATGCAAAGATGTTTGGCGATATAAATATCGAGATGATGCAATACCGAGTAAAAATATGCTATATCAGTTCATTCGACAATTTCATAATACAGGTTTTGTGCAGGTGGGTACAAGTTTCTCTACAAGAAGTCACTCCCAGCATGTTAAAACGCGTTTCTAAACACTTGCGCATGCGCAAACGAGTTCAGCATTGCCTCCTAGAAAAAGGTGGACATTTTGAACATTTATTATAAATGCAAGTTCTGTATTTTTACCTCCGTTATTTTAAATGTGCCTTTTATCATTAGCATAAAAATAATCGTTTTAAGGTTTGTTGTTTTGTAAATAAAAAATACATCAGCGTCAGTACTGGAACTTTTAGGACACTCTGTATAACACAAAGACGAGTTCACAGAAATTTTATTTAAAAGAAAGATTTTAAAGCAGGAGTTCAAAGTTCCAGCCTGCAGCTGTAATGCACACCTTGCAATGATGACACATTAATCGACGAACATCCACAAAAAAATGCCTGGAGTATTGGCAATAATTCCACTTGTAACAAAAATTTGTGCCAACAAACCCATTTCCGACTACACAGGGGTTTTATACAGGGTTTTCATGTAACCCCAAAGAAAAAATCAAGAAGGGACAGATCTGGTGAACAAGGTGAACATGGGATAGGTTCAGTGCAGCCTATCCATCACCCAGAAATGTAGTGTCCAGATATTGGGCAGTAGTGCACGGGGGGAAGCACTGAAGCTCTGTTATGTTGAAACCACATCTTCTGCTGCATATAGAGTGGTATATCACTTACCAATCCCGGCAGGACTTGAGCTAGAAAGGTGCTAAGTCTCTTCATCCAGCTTCAATGAAAAAAAGTAGGGATCAATTACTATAGTTCCCTACTAGCTATTCCATTTCAATTAGCTGCCCTGTAAATGTGGTATATATTTGCTATTTCTCAATTCATGTCTGCAATTCCTCTTTACTTACGCTCATACATCAAAATTATGCTTTTCTTCCCTTCATCCAAGCCAGCTTTCCTCGAGACCTTTAACACCCGCTTGCCTGTCTGGAGTTGAGCATGTGACCATATGTTTCTGTATGATTTTTGCTTGTTATCACGTTCCAGACCTCCATATAAGTTTTTGAACAATAATTCTGAATCATTCTATAAGTAAAGACAAATACATAAAAATAACTCATGAGCTATTTTTATACTTTTTCTCTCTTTCTCTACAAATTTCCTGCACTTTGATATCTATCTAAACAATTAAACATCAAGTTAAAAGAAAATGTTACCTCTTGACACAGATGCGTAATTTTCTTTTGAATTTTGTGAAACAGCATTATTATTAGCTTGTGACACACCCATAACTATAAGAAATATAGTATCATAAAGCTTACAATGTTAAAAATCAAAATGTTAGGCATCTAAAGTAATAACTCTTACATAGAATTTTATTTGTAATAAATATGGAAAAAAAAAAAAAAAGATAAATTTGATAGTTAAACTTTGCATGTTTACTTCTACATTGCCAGAGTGCAAATTCTGCAATCTTAGATCAGAGCTTAATTTCTAACAATAAAAATATGAAAAACCTAACACTTCAGAACATATGTTTGTGCATGTCTCTCATTTTGGGCATCTATTGACAAATTTAGAAAGATCTGACTTTCAGTTTTCAAACTTACAAATCAAATTATATATATGTATATATATAATCCATTTGATAATAATTAATAGAAAAGAATGAGAATGAAGAATAGTCAGTCAAATAAATTGCCACAGAAATGTACACAGGCCAAACCAAACAGAGTAGCTAGTTATCTTAAATTGATTTAATTTTTAAGATTAAGAATATTAATTACTTTAATTTATTAGACTACAATACCTGATGAAATAGAATGTAAGACCGTGTATTTTGATGCTGAAGAAAAGAAGGATTACTTTGTATAGTATTTTAAGGGGAAATTTTGTGAAATATTTTCCAGAAAAAACAACAACATAACTTTAACCTTCAAGAAAAAATTACCTTGAAATGAAATAGATGTAATAATGACAGAATATCCTGATTTTTTAAAAATATTTTCCAGAGAAAATAAAATCAAAACACGAGCAAACACAGTTCATCGTAAGGGAAAATGGCTATGTAAGAAGTTGAGTTGTATTGTTGTCTTTTATTTAAAATTAATTTAGTTTTTAATGTTAACCTTAAGTTTTAATATTTTAAAATTATTATTATTATAACTATTTTTTCGTGTAAATTTTGTGCAAATGAGATTTATTCATCTCACATATTTTTGATAGTGTAATTATATTATCCGTGAAACTTCGATTTGGTGTCTGCTTAATGCTGCCATCTATAACTCGTTTAAAAGATTATAGTATCTTAAATAATTCATATCTCATTTTATATATATATATATATACAGCCAAACTGTATTCAATTCTTAGCCTCTGTCTACTAAATGAATTAGAAGATAATTTGATATTAGCTGTGAAACTATGATAGAAGGTGGCTCCAGATCATGTACCAAATTACACCACAAATGTAGGTGTTTTCGATAAAGAAAAAAATTTAAAAGATTCAAGAAAAGACAAAGATCCATAGACATCAGTTTTTCAGAAATGATAAACTGGTGAGTTCTGGTATGCAAAATTGTAACAGACTCCTATGTGCTTCCTTGAATATGTAAAAAATTTACTGAAAAGAAAAACACAAAATTAACTTTAAAATTAAGCCTTGTCTTGAATTAGAAAAATTAGATCTAAAAGTGATTTACCTGCCCCCTTTCGAAAAATATTTAACAAATAGAAAAAAATGGGGGAGGGGGATACTCTGAAAAGAGAAAAAAGATTGTCCCAAAAAACCACAAATTGTTCCTTCTAATTGCATCCCTTTAATAAAAATGAAAAATATAAATTAAAATATAATAAAAATTTTTAATCAGATCTTTTTTTATAATGATCTATTATTCTTTTCACTCATTGTTATCATAACACTGACTTAAAAATAATCTTACTATTAGTCTTGTAACAAATGTCTGCAACCAAAAAACTATGTAAGTTTTTAGTTCCCCATCATACTATAGGTATGGGGAACTTAGGTAATCGTGAAAATTTTCGACCTCGGTTTTTTGACGTTTTTACACGTTTTCAGGTGTGAGGAATCCGAAAATGACAAAATTTGTATGGTGTCTGTCTGTAGGGTGTCTGTTAGTGTGTTAGTCTGTTAGTGTGTAAGTGGGCTAGTGTGTTAGTCCGTTAGTTTGTTAGTCTGTGTACACGATATCTCAAGAACAAATTGTCGCAGAGAGGTCAGATCAGTTTTAAAATATTACTTTCGACACTGGCAAGAACCCTATTCATTTGCAACATTCGAATTTAAAAACTTCGTAAGTTATTAGAAATTTACGATTTTCTTAACATGGCAAAATAGAGCAAAATTTCACATAAACGTCAATCTTGAGGGATACTTTCATCTTAAAGATGTCAAACCACTTTCGAAATATTATTTAGGATACTGGCATGAATATCATAGACTATGATTTTTTCAATTTAAAAAATTCGTAAGTTATTTGGAATTTACGATTTACTTAACATGTCAGAATAAGGCAAAATTGAGCATAAACTTCCATTTTGAGGATCCTAAATACATTAGACAACTTCAAAATTACGTTTATGATATTTGTTTGAACATGATAGAATACAAATATTCTAATAAGAAAATTTCGTAAATTATTCGTAATTTATGATTTTACCAACATAGCGAAATTGTAAATTCTTCATATAAATATGAATTTTGAGGATTATTGCATTGGAAATAGTAGCATGACAACTAAACAACGAAATTGACCCTGATGAAATAAATTAATAGATTATAATAAGTAAAATATATCGAAGTGAACGGTGGATAGCCTATTAGGCGGGGATTTCATTCTGTCACTGTATCAAGCTTTGGTCAAATTCTTTTTTTTTAACATGATTGTAATATATCTCGCACTAGAAATTTATGGGAACATAAATATGATGGGGAACTGAGCAGAGTCCACCTATGCTAACTAGTTTATTACAGATTTTCACTCCGTAAAAACTAAAAATCACTTTTTGGGGGAAAGGATTGGGGGGGGGGTGGCTCCTAGTAAATCCGGTAATCTAATATAGATTATAGAAACCATATCTAATAATTATTTTATAACAATATTTAAAACAATACTTATTGAGTGAATTAAAAATAATAATAATACAAAATAGAAAATATGAAGAATTAGTTTGAGGAAAGGATGAAAGCAAAGGCATGTTTGAAGGGCCTCAAAAAATAATAATATAAAGATTTTACAGTCGAAAAGAGTTAATACATGTTAAATATATCATGAAAAAATTGTTTAATTATCAAAAGGAATATTTTTAATTCAATATAAAAAAAAATATATTTTTTTTTCTTTAACCCTTTTATTTTGAAGAAAAAAAGTTTGTGATGTTTGAATGTTTGCTCCTCATATACAAACAAAGTAAAATCAACTATACCATAAAAATAATAATTTAACACATTTTTTATTATAATTTTTTTTTTTACGAAGCTAATTATTTCTGCATTCAAACAGTTCAACATCAAGTTTAAAAAATAAATAAATAAATAAAAATTACCTCTTGACACAGGTGTGTTATATCCTTGTAAATTTGTTGGAGTAGGATAATTAACAGCTGGTGGCATACTTGCAACTAAAGAAGATATAGAATCATAAGGCTTAAAATGTTTAAAATAATTGACATCTGATAGCAGTACAGACAGACAGCTTTTACAGCTGTATCAGACGATAAATATTTGCCCGACATTTCCTCAACACAACACAGCAGCATATGGGAAAGAATTTACAAGATCAGAAAGCAGTCAACTTTATCGACAAACTCTTGAAAAAGTTCACGTTGTATTGTGTAAAAAGTTGAACGAAACTTCTGACGTGATATGGTCATTACACAGAATTTTGTCTTAAGGGGATACTTTGCCTCATTTCACTGGCAGTCTATAGCCCCAGTGATATGCTATGGAGAAATTTATTTTATAAATATTTTATTACCTAATGTATTTTTTTTTTTTTTATTTACCTTTTCACTATTAGAAAATTCACCTGTTGATTTTTTTTTTTTTTAAATAAATATTTAATATTTTATTTTGAAGCTATAAAGAGCCAAAAATGCTTTTGCTTAATTTTTTGTATTTTACAGCTGTGAAACAAAATATTAAAAATTTGAAAAAATAATTTTTATAAAACGAGAAACATTTCAACTGTCGTGAATTTTTTTAATGTGAAAATAGAATTTTAAGAAATAGATTAGGAAATGAGAGATTTATAGAACAAATTTCTCCACAGAATAACATGGGGTTAGATTGCGAGTCAAATTCGGTAAAGTATCTCTTAAAAGAGAAAAATATATATATGTCAAAATAAATAAATAAAAAATATGTAAGCCCCATAAATCTGATTATAGGTTATTGAAATAGTCTCCCACATTATCAAAATTATCCAACAATGTCAATATTTCTAAAAGAAATGCATTTCCCTTTCTAAAAATGCTTCACAAATGGAACTACGAGAAAAACAGGAAAAGGAAAATATTTGTCGTAAAATGTCACTATTTTTATTTTTCACTAATACTTTAATATGAATGAAATATATCATTATAACTAAATATTAATCATAAATAAAAACAATTTATTATTAAGAAGATTAGTAAAATGTTCAATTTATTAGGTAATAAAATAATTCAAGCATTAGTTTTTATTGTTAACTAATTAACTGTTTTATTTATATTTATTTTTAATACATAGTTATAAACAATCTAAGTACTCACTTTGTAATTACTGATTATAAATAAAACTTGAGTTTTTTTTTTTTTTTTTTTTTTTTTTTTGAAGTATCATAAAAATCATTTTTTGTTTTTTGTATTTTGATATTATTTGTTTTATGATCAACATCAATATATATTTATTTGCCATCATACAAATTGATCATATTAAAAGAAACTATAAATTAAACGAAAATTAAATTTTAAAAGGCACATGTTTCACGTGTAGGATAGAAATCAAAGTTCATTTAAAGAATTAGACATTTAAAATTCACATATATATATATATATATATATATATATATATATATATATATTTTTTTTTTTTTTCTATTATAACATACAGATAATGTTTAAGTTCTTCATGTGATTACATTAATATCACACTTTTGGGCTAACTGCATATTGTTTAAATTCTTCATGTGATTTCATTAATACCACACTTTTGGGCTAACTGCCTTATGCACTAAATACCCAAAATGACTAAAATAATGAAATTTTTAATAAAAATATTATAGTCTTATCATACACTGTTAATATTCTTAAACTTATTACTTTCACCTAAATTTTGTATGTTCATTAGATTACATCATGACAGCTTTCCACTAATGTGTCTGTCTCTCACTAACATCAGCTTTAAAATAAGTTATTTCAAACAGAGTTAAGTGTGAAATTGCATTGAAATTACAAATTAATCAATAAATACACTAAAACACTTCCATCTTCTAAATAAAAAAAGAGAAACTTAGTAAGGTATGTACTTGTCCCTTCTTTCCTCATAGATGAGTCATGGTGATTATTAAAGTAGATACTTGAGTTTTTAGACTTTTGAAATGTGAATTTTACACTTATGTATCCCCTTTAATAATCATTGCAGTACAAAACTATTTAAATCAAATTCATTGTCTTGAAGATACGTTTCTAAGGATGTATCACAAGACATACTTTGTCCAAAAATGTTTGGACACAGGCAAGGGGGTAGTAGTAGTGCCGCTAGAGTGGGCAACTTTAAAATTTTAAACAGGAAAGTATGTCTTGTGATGCATCCCTGGAAATGTCTCTTCAAGACAATGAATTTGATAAAAATAGTTTTGTACTGCAATGATTATTAAAGGGGATACATACAGGGCTGCCAACCTCTGGGAGTGCTAAAGTGTAGTTAAAAAGCAAAAAAAGTGTAGTTTTAAGCTACAAAGTGTAGTCGCTAAAAAATTAGAAAATACTTAAAATATAAATAAGCATAAAATCTTTTGTTTACATTATGACTTAGACTTACTTTCTGAAATTTATTGATTTTTAATAATCAAACATTCAAAAATAATAGAAATTTTATCCAAATTTACCTTTTATATTAACATGGATACATGAAAATACACTAATTCTAATATAATACACTAATATGCAGGGTTGCCAACTTTTCAAAAACAGTTTGAGGAGTATTCAGAGAAATTTTGAGGAGCATTTCGGCTACTTTGTGGAGCAATTTTAAAAATTAAAAAAGAAAAAAAGAAACCACTAACAAAAATAAATTAGCAATAATCATATGAAATTAAGTGAAGAAAAAAAAAAAAAAAAAGGTAAGATGTAGGTATGCATCAAATTTTTAGTTATTCAGTATACTGAATATTCATTATTCAGTAATAATCAAACATTTAGTGCATGCCTATTCAAAAGAAACTTGTTTAATTACAAGAACAAGACAATTGATGTGAAAATAATTTCAATGCTATACTTCGAACAGATACAAAAATTGGATTTTTTTAAACAAAATCTTAAATTTTTGGAGTAACAAAAGTCAAAATAATGAACAATTTTAATAGTTTAGATATTAGAAAATGTAATAAAACTGAATCTACAATAAAATAATCATTGTTAATAAGGATGGAAAAGGATTGAAATTGTACAACATTAAATTCAATTTCAGTGCAAACTGACAGCCATCAACTTTTCTGAAACTTTTTTCCCCCCTTAAGATTATTGCTACATATACCTAAAAAATCGAGTTTCCGTAGAGGGGGGGGGTAGAATTACGTTTTTATCATTAATTAAATAAATATGCTATTCTTCTCGTATTTGACAGAATTCGCAATATTTTTACGACCGATTGCCGAAATTCGTAATTATCTCACTGCAAATTTACAAAATCTACGTTTAATAGCAAATAATTGCTAATATATACTATAATTTTGCTCTAATTGATAAAATTCACTCTTCTTTAAAGGTAAATCCTAAAATACGCGATTATTATGCGGCCGATTGCCGAAACACGCTATTATTTAGCTACTAATTTGTGCAAAATACGTTCATCTGAAAGCTGAATCTTAAATACTCAACTATTTTGCCACTAATCAGTGAAATTTGCATTTTTTTTTTTTTTTTTTTTTCAAAGTGTAATCTCGGAAATCGGGAATAATTTTGAAGTAGTTTTCGCTAATACGGGATCGCTTACCCACTAATAATCAAAAATTTACGTTTTATATGCTATCATTTGGCTGCTAGCCAATAAAGTTTTTTTTTTTTTTTTCCCCAGTTGATTTCAGTAAATCGCGATATTTTTGTAGCCGATGACGGAAATACGCAATCATTTCGCCGCTAATTAACAAAATTTATGTTTAATCGCTGAAAAAGGCTTTATTTTGATGCTAGTCGATGAATTTCTTGATTTTTTCAAACATGATTTACATTATAAGTATAATTTTGGGGCTTTTTATAGAAATACGGAATTATTTTACAGCTAATTTTCAAAATTACGTAATCGTAAACTAATTGCTAAAATAGATGTTATTTTTCTAAAAATGTCTAATTATTTAGTCATAAATCAGCTTTTTTTTTTATTACTGAAATGTCATTTTTTGCGGCTGATTTATAAAATACGCAATTTTCTTGTGCTATTTTTGTGATAAATCCATTTTAAATCCGGCGATTTTTGTGAAAGTCCCATTTTCAGATATGAAAATTTCTTAGAATCACCCAATAAAAACTAAGTTATCGCGTATTCAGTTATCCTAAGTAAAAGCACAGAAAAGATTCTTTTTCTTTCTCCAACGGTAGATACTTCGTACGATAAAGTTCGAAATTTTCCATGATTTTCTCAGAAACTTGTATATTAAAACACTTAAGAAAGTTTCCTATTACAGAGGACAATTCCTCCGTTAAAGTCCGACTTTATACTGTTTTCTCCAAAACTCGCGTGATTACGGCTTCAGACACTTTAGAAAGTCTCCCACGGAAGATAGCTCTTCCTGGTCTTAGTTTCCTTGCGTTGTCAATCGTACTTAAAGTTCAGTAACTTTGAATCCATTATTTTTATCGATAAATAATTAAAATAAACAATTTTTTTCGTTAGAAAGTATTATTTTTTAGCGACTTATTAAGCATTAAGTTAACTGAAACATTGATAGAGTTTAAATGAAAATCAAAATACAGCATAATCATAGCCATGAAGATAATCATAGCATTCGGTTTCTTTCTCCCCCCCTTTCAGCTTGCGGTGTCTGTGCTTGCGGTTTTAATTAAGCACACTCTCAGCTAATGTAAACAAATATGTGTTCCCGTTCTGAGTCAGCAATATTTCGATTACGCAATGCCTAGCACTAGAATGTTTTTTTTTTTTTTTCTTTACTATTTATTTATGAGTATTTACGATGAAGCATGTGGTTCTTCAACTAGATTGTAAAAGTTAGTTTTGTTATTTTTATATTTTCAAGAAGCACTTTCATAGATAAAAAATAAAATTCAAAGAATAATGTTTTATGCGGCAACTGTTGGAAATGCAAAATTAAAAGTTGATAAGGACTGGATTGGGATTTCTGTCTAGATGTGTGCAAGGAAAAAAAAAAAAAAAAAGAAAAGAAAGAAAGAAAAAAGATAGTAGTTTTTTTTTTTATTTTTTTTTCAGTGTCTGCCACTATTTAGTTTTATATTATACTTTTTTAATCCGTGGTGAAATCGGAGTTCGCTCGTTGTAAACAAGATGACGATGGGGAAAGGAAAAGCGTAGCTTTAAGTATACGATGCGTAGAGTGTAGTAGAAGCAGGCTAAAGCGTAGTTACTACGCCAATTGCGTAGTTGTTGGCAGCCCTGTACATAAGTGTAAAATCCACATTTCAAAAGTCTAAAAACTCATGTATCTTCTTTAATAATCATCGTAAGGTGAAACCATTTATATCATATTCATTGTTTTGAAGAGACGTTTCTAGTGATGTATCACAAAACATACCTTCTCATTTGAAATTTTAAAGTTTTCCTCCCTAGTCCAAACTTTTTACACCAAAAGAGGTCCCTCTCAAATTCACTGAACACGTGTTTCACCATTTTTCATAATCCCTACTCATTTCCAAGTTAGGAGGGGGGTGTGGGACTTTTAGAACACACTGTATATATATATACATACCAGTAAACCAATGTGAAATTTTTGCATCGTTTGTTTTCTTTTTAACCCTTCAAATTTGAAACTCATAAATCTTATACTAACTTCTCCCATCCAATTTTAATTCTTCAGAAGCTAAAATATTATCAGAACCAAATTAATACTGAGCAACAGTGAAACCAAAATAATTCAAGAAAGTTTTCAAAAGAAAATTCATGTTTGACAATCCAGTTTTCATAGGTATACAGCTTTAGCATAGATAGGGCCCCATGGCAACTTTTAAATTTTTGTCGTTATGTTGGCAATACCTTTTTATTTATTTTAACATAAAACCTATTTCGATTATACTTTTTTATTATTGCACTTTTTAGTCAATTTATACCAATAGTTCCTGTTCTGTATATATCTTTAAAGTATTGCTAGGTTTAAAATGATGCTTGCAAAAAATGTAAAGACGTAACTTTTAAAAATATATTTTTCTATAAAAATGGTCTCATGAGACGTATGTCATCAATTTTCTGATTAGATCATTAAACTGAGTCCGTGTCCTTATATATTGCCAATATATAAATATTTTTTATAATCGCGTATTTTATTAATTACTTCACTATCATATCCTTTCGACAAAATTTAATCATAACTGATCTCTGTTAGGGAAATATTTATAAAGATATGTGAAAATTTAAAGGTTCAGTTTTATGAAATTAAATATAATTTATTAACTTTTATTTTATAAATAACTGTATTTAATAATAAATAAATGACAAAGATTATTCACAATAAAAAAAATAATAAATTTAATAGAGAATGAAAGTGGAATAGAAAATTAGGAAATATTTAACACATTCAAATAAACTAAATTCAATACATATAAGAAAATGTTTGAAAAAATCTTTTTGATCAAATATAGAAAAATAAATAAGAATTACCACTGTTATTTCCTGCTTGTACACAACTCATCTCATGTTGTAAAAATGAAATCATTGATGGAGTATCAGGAGCACCTGAAAATTGTGGACTCACAGAAATTGGAGTTCTACATTCATTTTGAGGTTTATTTATACAGCTTACTGCCCTGTGTACTAGTTCATTAGAAGAAACAGAACTTAAAGGACCCTTCGGTATTTCTGTTGTATCCATTTTGCAACTCATATCGGTATTAATAAGAGTTAAATTAGGTTCTTCTAATATACCAGGTTCCTGCAATTTTAAAAGTAAAACTAACATTCATGGTTTAAAGTATATTCAAAATTTAACAAACATATGTTACAAAAGTAAATTCTCTTTATAATTTATAAAGGTTGAGAAATGACTGAAATTTATTACTAAGATTTATTTAATGAAAAAAAATTCATATAAAATTCAGTTTTTAATCACATTTTATTATCTTGTAAAATTCCTTTTAGGTATTGCAGAAAAAAAAAAAATTCACAAAGATAAAATAATTTTAAGTTTTTTTTTTTTTTTTGTTACCAATCATTTTCATAAACAATTGTTATTGTTATTATCTGGGATAGTACTCTCAGGAGTCAATAACTCCTCCCTTACCTTTTGAATTATTTCTTCAAAATAAATTTTTCTAATAACTAGTATGTTGTGGCCACCACAAGACTTTCTTCTATATTTTCCAATACAAATTCACTCAGTAACAATTTTTTTTTTTTTTTTTTCGTTAAAAGTAAAAAAAAAAAAAAAAAAATGATAACTTTGTTTTAAATTATCACATATTTATAGTTCAACCATTCGTTTTAAAGGTATTGACGAGACCTTTCGAATAATACCCATCTTGAAAATGTCCCCCCCCCCCCCCAGGAAGGAAAGCGATGCCTCCACATGCACAAATTTTTTTTCGTAATTGATTACTACTATTATCAATAATTCATATTAATTTTGCAATCACAGGTTAAGAATTACTCTCATTATGTACATTTATATGAAATTTTGTCCTATACTGCCATGTTAAAAATTTAGAAAAAATACGACCACAGCGTTACTTGTTCAGAGATTGATCCCCAAATCTAATCAGCACCAGTTTATGTCAGGGGCCAACTAAATACCAAGTTTCGTTACATTTCATTAAAAAAAAAAAAAAAAAAAAAATCAATAACTTTCTTTTAAATTATCACAGATTTATAGTTCAACCATTTGTTTTAAAGATATTGACAAGACCTTTCAAAAGATACCTATCTTGAAAATTTACTCCCCTCAAGGGGGTACTTCATCCCAGGGGAAGGGGGCAGGCGAGGCTCCTACACATACAAAATTTTTTCCCAGTTGACTATCTCTATTATAAATTTCATAATGATTACTAAAAAAATTCTCTTTATGCACATTTATACAAAATTTTGTCCTATATCACCATGTTAAAAATTTAGAAAAAGCGGTATGGCAACGCAACTTGTAAGACAATTTTTACCAAAAGTTGGTAGGCCCTAATTTATGTCAAGGTGCAACTACATACAGATTTATGTGAAATTCTGTGCAATAGTTCCTGAGATACAGTTGCCACAAAATTTTGTCACACACACACACACAGACAGACATTTTCTAAAAATGGTCAAATCGTGTTCTACAGCTCTCAAAACGTGTAAATCCATCAAAAACGCGAGGTCGAAAATTTTTACGAATCTAATACTTTCTTCTATTGAATATAAGAAGAAAGTAAAAATGCAAGACTTTATTGATAACATATGTTGAAGTTGTCAAAATAAACTCTAAAAACTAATGATTTATAGCAAATGAATTTCTCCATTCATGTAAACACACACACAAAAAAAAAGTAATATGTGTAATTCTTTTTATAGTAATACTTTTGTAAAAGTAATAATTTTTAATTAATTATGGTAGTTCAGTTGCGAGATATTGTACATTCAATAAATTTTTAATTTAAACAATCTGTAACTATGCAGTTATAAATTAAAAAATAGCTACCATGCAAGCATTAGAAACTCTGCAAGACAGTATTTTCAGTAAAATTTCGGAAGTAAAGGAGCTTTTTCATGTCTTTATGAACTTGAAAAAACTCTCTTTGAAAACTCATGAAAACAAAAATAATCCTCAATTGTAAGTTATTTTGTAAGAAACTACATAAGAATAAAAGAAAACATAAGTAAAAAAAAAATCTTTTTTTTTTGCACGAGTGTGTGTTTATAAAAAATAATTAATGGAAGTTATACATGCAAAACTTATACATTTTACATTTTGAAACTACGTAATTTCATTTACAATTTTCTATAATACTATATGTACATAGCATTAATTAATTAACAATTACTATGTACACTGTGCTGATGTTTCACTTTTAAGGTCCTTTTGTGGTTTTTCACTTACGCCCGTTTTTGTCACAGTCCCTTATGCTCGCGCATAAATGAGAGATCACTGTAATTGAATATACAATTTAGACGATATTGCACTTCAAATAATTCTAGTCTATAGCCCATAATGATGAGGAAGCCTTCTTTGTGACCCAGTAAAAGAACTGTAATTTCTACATACATCAAAATCTATACAAATTGTGCAATGGTGACCCAGGGCCGTATACAGAGATGTGGGAGCCCTGGGGCAAAGACGATGTGGGGGCCCCTTATTTTCTATTGCATGTCTAGAGGCAGACTGAGGGTAGTGTGATTTTGCTTTAATTTCATAAGAGAATTTCCACATTTATTCTCATTATAATCAATATTTTGTTCTTTTAAAGTACTTTTGTATATTGGGAATAAGACAGGAGAATGGGGTGTATTTTTAGCTTGATCAAATCCTGAATTTTCTCAGGAAAATAAAACATATACCTTTAAAAAAATATATATATATATATATATATATTTGGCTAAAACTGGTGGCACTCTTGCTTCATAAAGACTTGAGTATGGAGCAGATCCTCAATGGTTATTTATTAAAAACCCACCATGGGCTTCTTCCCTTTGATATATATATATGAAGACATGATCTATAGACATTGTAAAGGTAATATGGGTTATTGTTTATGTTTATTTCATTGTTGTTACATTTGTGTTAATGTTTATTATATTGGTAAAGGTGAAGTTTTCACAAGCGTAACTGATAAAAATAACGGAAAATTGGCAATATATGCCCCAGCCATTAACATTAACAGGAGATGGGAAAGGTAAGACAGTAAACTGAGTTTCAAAGAAACTTAATAATGAAAAAGTAACAGCGACGTGAAATGCCATTAAAAAGGAACTGTATATTTATTATGTTAACAAGTCTTCATTATCATCATTTTTTTTTTTTAAAGCTTCATTAATGTATTTCTAAGCTCTTAATAAACTTTCCATTATTTTGTCGAGATAAAAATTGTATTTTTCTCCCTAATAGAATGTTTTGCAAAAACATGATAATTTGTGGAGGCCCCCAAGGTTTCAGCCCTTGTTGCCCTCCCCTAAATATGGCCCTGAATATACCTATCAACTTTCCCTTCATTTGGACAAAGCATTTAGACATCATCATGAAAACACACACACACACATCACTGTAAAAGTAGTAAAAATGAATTGAAAAGATCTCAAAACAAATACACCAAAATCTCATAGAATTTTTTCATGCTTACAATACTTTCCTTACATAATGTTATGTTCAGAAAGTAAAAAAGCGATAGCAAAAGGAAATAAAAGAAGAATTAATTACAGGTAAAAAAACTAGTATGTTGTGGCCATCACAACACTTCCTTCTATATTTTCCTATAGAAATTCACTCAGTAAAAATATTTTATTAAAACTAATATTTATAAAAATTATCTACCATAATGAATGCAGATGATTTTCATCTTCGAAAAAACAAATACTAAATATAAGAAAAGAAAGATAGTTTTAGTCTCTGTAAATAAAGTCTTTAAAAAATGCATTTTCATAACGGTAATCTATATATCAAAAGTTTGTACAGTTATATGCCATAAAAGTTGAGATAGAGCCTTCCTGTCCTTGGGGAAAATTGAAGTAGCAGCACCATTTATCAGCTGATATACATTCAAATTGAATCTGCATGTGTCATATAATGGCCTTCTTATATATCAAGTTTTGTTTGATTATATACAATAGAACCTGAGATATAGCCTTCACTGAAATTGCGGAAATCGAAGTATAGTGTCACCTGTTGAGAGATTGGCACCAAAAGTTATTTGACATTAACTTATGTCAAGGCACATCTACATAAAAATTTATATGCAATTCTGTGCAGTAGTTCCTGAGGCAAAGCCTTAAATTGTAGAAATTGTTGTATAGCAGCAGCACCTGTTGAGCAATTGACACCAAAAGCTGGTAGGTACTTAGTAAAAAATATTTAATTTTATTAATTTTCTAAGAATACATTTTTTCATGACATAGGTAATATATTCAAATTTTTGTAGATCAATTTGAAGAATATATAGGAATGAATTTTTGTCTATCTTGAGAGGACAAGTTAAGTGCAATACTGAACGTTTGTGCACGAAACATTATTTTATTATTCTAAAAAAGAATATAAATGTTTTATGTTATCTCAAAATACTTTCACAACAGAAACACAAAATATTTTTAACTTTTTTTTTTTTTTTTTTGTAATAAATTAAATATTTCTAGCAACATGTTAAACATATGCTGTTTAGAAAAACATACCTGTAATAATTCGGACAGATTTTTTATAGGAGTAGATTGGTAGACAACTTTTGAAGAAGAAATTACTGACAGATTCTCAGAAGATGAGCTAAAAAAAAGAAATAATAAAAAAAAAAAAACAATAATAATTAAAAAGATTTTCATAAAATAATGTTTGAGACTAATAATATTTCCAAAACTAAGAAACAACATAATAAAAAAATTATTAAATTGTTATTCAAGAGCTAAAATTAATTATTCATTAATCAGTGTCATTTTTGGAAAAGTTGAAGTCAAATTGATTCCATATATAGTCTTTCATGCTTTTTTTTTTGTAAAGAAAATTTCTGTATGTAGGGTGGGCACCCGGTAGCAAAAACAGTGCAGCGCGACAGTGAGTGTTACAGATTGTTTAAAGCTCCGCAGATTAATTTAACAGCTTAAAAGGAAATGCTAGGCATAAAAATACAAATATTATTTACATTACACTATGTCTCTAGACAACTGTATTTGTTGTATATCCTTAATTTATTTCCTTTGTAGATGCAAATTTTACATATTTTATGAATTGCTAACACTTCTTGTGATACCAAACTTTGTCCGTCATTCCTGAAGACGAATTTTGTTTTGCTGCAGATAGTTACAGAAAATTCTGCTATTGGGAGTAAGTGGGATAGGTCTCACTAATTATTAAAGCAGACACATAAATGAGGCAAAATTAGAGCTAATTAAATATGATATTTCTAATTATAAAATTTAGAATTTTGTTTTTTACCAGTTAACTAGAAGTGAATATTAACAATCAAATTTAAGTCTTCATATTTAAAATTACATTGAAATACCTTTATAGTTCTTTCATCTTTATTAGTCTTTTCGACCAGGTACCTGGTCATCTTCAGAAGTGTTCCTTAGCTTGTGATAACTTAATTTTTTCTGATAGACTTTGACTAGAGCATACAGCACCATCTTTGGTCTAAAATTTGATTGGGTTCTACTTCATTATAATTGTGTTCAACGGCAGGGATTCTCAGTTATTGTGTAAGTTTCTCGGATTATTGCATAGTTATGACTATTGTAGTTTGAAGTTTTATATATATATATGTAATATATTATAAATAATATTAAAAGATGTGTTCTGTTGGTTCACATGGGATGGTGCAACGATCCTCTTATGTAGTGAAATAGAAGTCCAGACATCTTATATAAGAGAAAGTAGGAGTCCATTTGAGCAACGAATATGCTTTATTAAGTTCTATAAAACAGTGACAATATATGATGATGCAGTCATGGGCCGGTACGAAGACATCCGGAGCGGTATATCCCTGTAAAAGGTGCCGATGGCCGACACTTTCGGCGAACCCCGAAGGGCCGCGCGAGTTTAGCTAGTACGACTATTACATGATGGAATATTAGTTGACGTGAATTTACTAGACAAGTGGTGGTCGTCAAAAGCCACAAGTTTTCGCGTGCTCCCGTTTTTATACTGCATATTTCGGCGGGAACTGAGACTATTCTTATGAATGCTTATTGGATAATTAGCTAATCTAAAATCCGCCTACCTTTTACGATTGGTTGACCCGGGCATCCAGGATTTATTATTTTGCAATGCTTTACAGTTTATTCCGACTATTGCATAATTTTGATTACGAAACTTATTCTGAAATCAGATTCCCGCGCTATGAAGCTCTGATGAGAAAACAACCTTACCTGGGCACTCAAATAGAATTCTCATAAAATTGTTCTTAAAATTAAGATTTATTCTGAGATATTAATATTAAGTTATCACTTAATATTAATTTAAATACTAATTTAAAATCTTGCTTATTTTATCCTTTCATATATATATATATATATATATAAATTTGATATTTAATTTGGAATTACTATTGGTTTCGGTTAAAAGTGGTAATGATTTTTTCATATTTTATATCATATTGGTGTTCTTTAATTCTATTACTGATTTGATATTTGGTCATTCCTACAAGGTTTATTTTTCTTTATTTCAGTAGCTAATTTCACAAATACTAGTGGTTTGTATAGGTCATTTCGTATATATTGAAAGATATTTCTATTGGGTTTTGTTGAGATATTAACATTTAATTTAACTCTTTTAGTTTTTATTTTAATGAAGAAACCTTTATTATAGGAAACTGAAATTGTGTATTTAGTTTTGGTTTTCTGTCCTTTGTCAATGTAATTTAGTTTCTTTATTCTGTTTCTGTAGAGTTTATTTACAAGGTTTTTACTGTAGCCAGCTACAATATGTTCAAGATTCTTTACAGTAATTATTTTACACATGGCCGGATAACAAAGTAATTCTTTAGTACAACTTTGTAAACACATTAAATGTTATGTTACTTGCTACAAAAGCTGACACTTCAATTTCATGACCACCAAAAATTCTAATTGTGTTTTTTCTTTTACAACCGGAAATAAAAATTATTTCTTTGCTAAGGTTTCGCACACCAGAGCACAGTGCAATGCCCAAAAGGATCGTAAATTATTCATTATTGGAAAATGAACCTTGGAACTTTTGGACACGTTTACAATGAAGGACATTACTTTTTAATGCCCCTTGAAGAATTTTACAAAAGAAACTAAAGTTTTCCATGCCAATTATTGCAGCATTTGACAGAGGAGGAAATGGTCCTTTGAGGCTTGCGCAAACTCAAGTCCCACATCAAAGGAATTTGAATAGAACTGGCATTGTGTGCTATATTGAGCCCTGATCTGTGCCAAGCTTAACGGTTTTATGTATGGAAAAAGTAAATATGCTTTTTTTTTTTTTTTTTTTAAATGATATTTTCTCATGTTTTTATTGATAGAGGTTAATTTTACTTAATTTTTTGGGAAGGGGGGGGGACTTTTTAAAAACAAAATATGCACACAAAAGAACATTTTAATGCATTTAACTATTATATAACTTTTAATACAATTAAATTTAATACACTCGTGCAGATTACATTCAGATATATTTGACATACCTTGCTGAAGAAGAACCTTGCATATTACTACACTGTTTTCTAACATTTTCTAATAGTACCTAATAGGAGAAAATTAAAATTAATATATATATATATATTATTAAATGACAAAAATATTAAATCTATGCCAATCACAGAAATTCTAAATGTACACATAAAGCAATTAAATCATTTTTAAAATAAAGTATCTTAATAATAACAAAAGCCCAAATTTCACGAAACAAATGCTCAAAACTGATGCCATTGCTGCTGGAACAATGCACTGAAATAAAGAAAATAAAATATTATCCATGCTTTCAAAAGAAAAAATAATTAAAAAAAAGTTTAACTTAACAGAAAAAATGTTATCACAACTATAACAAAAGAACAATAAAAATAAAATAAATTATCCATGGTTTTAATTAAATTAAAAAGAAAAATAATTAAAAAATAAAGAAAAATAAAATAAACATTAATAATTTGTGTTATGTAAGTCTGAGCAGATTTGTTACAATATAAAAGGAATTGTTCTTAAAAAAAAAAAAAAAAATCACGTAAATTGGTGATAAGCAATTTAACCACTTAACCGTTTCTTTTTTCCATCATATTATGTAAAAAAATAAGCATATTTTTTATATGCAATTTTATGGTGAAATCGGTTATATAAACTCAAATTAGCAGTCTGAACTATTACAAGTATTGAATTTAAGGAATTATGCTAATTTTTATTTTCGTTGGACAAAATACCTTTTTCCTTAAAAATGGCTTTTTCTCAGAAGAATAAGACGAACTGGAAAGAACACTTTACAAAAATGGATGTTAGAATCGAAAATGTTTTATTGTACTTACAATAATAATCCTTTTAAAATGCAGCTTCTGTGTGGTAAAATTTAAGTTAAGGGGGGATTTTAAGCTAAGTTATTCAAGTTAAGCATAGTCCAAGATCACAATCTGGATAAATATATCGTGTTTCTTTCCTCATCCGTTTTCCAAAATCGTTTCTTTTCGAGCAACACACAAAATATTGCCTGGTTGAAAATTCGCGACTTTACTCGCATACAAGAATGCAATAAAATCTAACCTTTAAACCGCTTTAGACTTGTTTTGCAATTCTAACTTTACTGGAACTACTATAGAGTCATCTGTTAGAAACATTACACACTAAACAAGCAAAAATATACGGCAAATCAGTACATTAGTGTAGAAAAAAGGTTGCCCGAGTGACGCTCGGGCAAATCAAGGAAATGTAATTTCAAGTACCCGAACGGAGTTCGGGCAAAACAGGCAAGTGGTTAAATTGGCATGAAGAAAAAAGTAATAAATTTGCAGTATGCAGGTATTTCATCCTGTAGACAAACTACCGACCAATTCAATAAATTTACACTAAAGTTTATTTTCATAAATAATTAAATCACATTTCATTACTTTAATTTTGTTATTTTAATAAAAATCACAGTTAAATTTTAAATAATATTTTTTTAATTATTGGCTATTTATTGCAACATTTGCCCACTGTTTTTGATTTGGACAATATGGTTTGTTGGGATAATAAGCAAGCAGCAAATGAAATAGGTTCATTTAGGAATATTAATTGGGAGGTGGGGCTTTTGTTTACAGTTTATTCATAGATACTACAATTTATCTTTATAGCTTGCAAGTGTAATGACGATTCCGGTTCGTACTCATCTATATAGCAAGTTGCGACCTACTTTCCATACTTTTAGTTAATTTAAAAAAATCTAATTGTCCGATCGATAAGCTGTTTAGTCAGATGGATTCAGAAAAAAAGCCCCTTTTATTTGGTATCTTATTTGTAACAAAGTTTTCATTAGATTTTTTAAAATTAATTAAAATATGAAAATAATAACCTGGCAATAACTTCAAATTTGGACATTTAAATTTATAATTGTTACCAAAAAATTCACCAGTCATTTATTTATTTATTATTTTATTTTAAGCATAAAATGAAATACACTTTCACGCGAAAAATAATAAAATATAAAATAATAGCAAGTTTCGCAATTTATTTCTTTTCTTATTTAACTTTGAAATTTGAAACTCATAAACCTTAAGCCAAATTTCCCATCGAATTTTAATTCCTCAGAAGCCAAATTATTATTAGAAACAAATTAATATTGTGAGATGAAATGCTAGATTTTTTTTCTTTTTTGTTTTGTTTAAATAGTTTTGTTTAAACGTTTTTGGCACGGATGAATTGCGCTTGGCATGAAAGCTAATTCATTGATAATCTTAGGCAATACTTTAAAATTTTGATGCTGACTCCTTTTGTGAAAGCCACTTTAAACTAAGTAGTGCATCAAAAATATAAATAAATTATAAAATAATGAAAAACAGAAAGGAAAGGAAAAAGAAAAGAAAGAAAGAGAAAAAATAATCACATAAATTATGTATTTTTGTCTAAAATGGCAATAAAAATTGTAAAGTAGACAAGGGGAGCTATATTAAGGCTGTACTATGATCAGATTCACATATTTAATTATTTATTTTTCTATATACCAACTACTATTAACTAACTCAACTACTATTATAACCACAAAAAATTGTCTCGTGTGATAGATGTAGCCGATCATAGCATATTGTAATATTATATTTGGCGTGAAGTTGTTGTTGTTTTATAGTTGATCGAATAAATCAAATAAATGTAGAAAATAACGTGAAAAAAAATATTATGTACACCATGCATCGTGTTGTTCATATGTAACTGGGGTTTAAATATAAAATTGCTACTTCAATTTTTTTTATACTGTCCATTTTGAAACTGTCATCTGATAAGCATCCAAATGGAAGCCCACTGGTACAGTCGGTAACAAAAGTGTCCGAACACTAGCAAAAATTCCTAGGTAAAAAAAATACACTTCATACGGTTTTGTTAAATAAATCCTTATCGAATCCTGTTCTTCGTCAGTGTAAGAACATGATTCGATAAGGATTTATTTAACAAAACCGTATGAAGAGTACTTTTTTTACATAGGAATTTTTTCTAGTGTTCGGACACTTTTGTTACCGACTGTAAGCTATTGTCACAGGCACCCGAGAATCTGCGAATGAGTGGGTTGCTGCCGAGGGCAGCGGAGACAGTAAGCGAGCTTTTGGGCAATTTCATGATTTTTTTAAAATTTTAATTTTGTTTATAAAGCAATATAAAAGAATTTCCTTTATATATAGTGACCAGCGAAGCAGGCAAAGCCTTCGTTGATTCACTATGTTCATTGATTTCACATTCCGTCATTTTTGACGGGGTTATATACTAGTTCTAAATAATTAATTGCAACCAAGGTTAGAAATTTGATCTGTGAAAGTCAGGTGTCAATGGTACCTAACTACTTTTTCTTACTTACCAAAATGATCTACTCAGGCTTAATTAAAAAAAAAAAAAATTATTTGGATTATAACAGGATAAGGCTTAAAAATTTGTACTTATAATAATTTGTATTTATAATTTGTATATTATAATTTGTACTTAAATAATAAATATAAACACAAAAGTTAAAAAGTAAGTACATACTTAAAGAAAACAAAATTGATTAATTAACTAGATAAATTAAAAGCTTACTTAAAATAGAACAAACGATAGAAGAAAATTTTTAATTATCATCTGGTCAACTGATTTTTAAAATAAGTCAAATACCATGTATTACATCTTGAAGCAAAATGAGAACTACCAGAAAATATCCATTTAAATGAGTATTTATAAATTTTTTATTAATATTTTTGGGTTTCACTCTCAAAAATTTACTTTAAATTAATTCAGTATTTCAGAAATTAGCATGATAGCAAATTTCTAATTGTATACAGTGATAGCAATAAGTAAAAAGTTTTTTTTTTTTTTATATTTGAAATTTTTTATGAATTTGGAAAATTTTCTGCTAACAGCATTATGTATTTTTATACTTGCTGTTTTTTTTTAACTTATGTGTTGAAACTGACAATGTAAGATTTTTTTTTTTTTTAAGATGTTAAAAAATGAGCATTTTATAAATCACAAAGAAAAAATATATGATGACAAAATTGATTTTTTAAAATATGATAAAAAGTTAGGCGTCAAAAATGATGCTTGAGTGTGATTTTAAGGTCGTCAAACTTAAATTTCTAGGTGCAAAATACACCTAACAACTGCTAATTTCAAACCCCATATATTATTACAATTAAAGATACAAGATAAGAGATGCTGCTTTTGAACATTTTTAAATGTACTTTAAAAACAGTTTAAAATAGTTTCAGTAACAGTTTTATTTGACATACATGGAGAGAAACTCCCATCAATATTTTCTCTACCAGAGATGGGTAAGATAAAGTAAAACTAAATAAAATAAATTAAAATTGTAATTTATCCTTACTTGTGCTTCACAAGTGTCTTTTGATTTCTTAAATATTTCTTCTTCCACAACTTCACTCAATACTTCTTTACTTGAATTTATTGATTCTAAAGCGGATTCATTTCCTTCAGATATTCTTTCCAATTTCTTTCCAGTTTTCTTAACACTGTCTGAAATAATCACTTCAGAATCAAATACTGTTTCTGGATTATTTTGAATGTCCTTATTTGCATCAGGAACATTATATGAACCTAAGTCTTCACTCAAAGATGGAATAAAAAAATCAGATGAACATGCAAGAGCATACTGCTTGGGTGTTGTTAACTGCAATCCTTTATGTCTTTTTTTACTGTTATATTTAGGTCTGTCACTGTATTTTCTATTATCGATTGCTGTAGGAATAATTTCAGTCTTTTCAGCCACCAAACCATACTTTGTTGGTTTCAACAATGTTTTTAAAGTAACATTACAATTAAGCTGAGATACATGCTTAGCTTCCATTGGCTGGTTGTTTTTTATGCTGCTTAATGTAAGAGAATCTGTTGAAATGTCAAACCTTAGTATCACTGGTTTAATTTTATTACCTTCTAACAATGCTTTGTCTTGTAATCTTTCAGAATTAACATCTTGAGTAGTACTATTTTCATAAGGAAGAATCAAGCCACTGGGTGAAGAAATATTGGAATGAGGCGTTAGAGTTTTAAAACTCCCAAAAGTACTAGGAGTGGATATATCAGAATGAGCAGTTAGTGCTTTAAAACTTCCAGTACTATTACTATTTTGAATGTCTTTTACAGAAGAGAGGTTGGGTAATTTATTGGGTGATGATACATTAGAACGTGGAGGTATGGACTTTAAACTTTCCATAAAATTATCTTCTTGGTAATTCTTCTCTAAATTATGACTATTCAATTCAGTAGGAGATGAAACATTAGAATATGGAGTCATAGGTTTAAAACATCCTGAGCTATCCTCCTTGGAATATCTTTTCATGTCATGACTGCCGAACTCAACTGATGATGAGCTGGAATATGGAGACATAAGTTTAAAATTTCCAGCCACATTGTCATTTTGGAATTTTTCTTTTAAAGCATGATTAATTGATCCACTAGAAGATGAAATATTAGAATGTGGAGTCATTGGTTGGAAACTTCCTTCAGATGATGATGACATCTGTGTTAAAAATTGTCCTTGTTTCAATGAAAATTTTTTATTTGAAGCTATTTTCTTTAGATCATCAAATTTTAAAGCAGAATAATTTGTATTATTATAAGTATTTGGACTAGATATATCAGAATGAGGAGTCATTGGTAAAAATTTGGCAGAATTATTTCTATGTAGGGTATTATTATTTTTTATGCTTTCATTTTTTATAAAATGTTCATTATCTTTATTTTCATTGCAAAAAAGAGGAATTCCAGTTTTGATTACTTCAGGCATATTTAAGTCATTATCATGTCTTGATGTTACAAGATGTACATTGTCTCCTTTAGACATAAAATGTGAAGTATTAGAATTAACCATATGTTGTGCATCTAAATCGTTATTACTGCCAGATAGTGAATTCACAGCAGTTTTCTTATCGTGGGCTAGACAATGTGCATCAGAAATAGATGTAGGTGAAATTTCAAAATCACTAATATATCCAGATATTATAGAATGCATTTCGTTAGTTTCTTTGTGAGGATTTAACATATCAACAGCAGTAGTCAGTTGAGGTACATTTAATTCACTCATATATCTTGATGTTTTAACATTCATATCTTTTACACCTTGTTTTGGATGCAAATCTTCCGATTCTGATGTATCTTGTATTTCATAATCACTAATATATCCTGAAATAATACAGTTTTGACTATCTGTATTTTCTTTTGTTTCACGCTGACTAGAGCTAGATAATAATAAACTTGGAGTAGACACTGATTTAGAAGAATAGGAACCAGTAGTAAAAGAAGGTGTGGATAAATGTTCCTTGGAAGATACAAATTTATCTCCAAAAGAATTTGTAACAGCTATTTCAGATGTTTCTAAATTATGACCAATTTCTTTCTCTGTCTCAGTAACAAAATGAATACTCTTTGCAAGTTCAGCTATTTCTGTATCTGGAGGGTCTAACAAACTAACCATTTTTAGTCTATCCGTAGACTGAACTTTGTCGTTTAACTTCTTCTTTGAAGACACATCTTTAACTTTGCTTGTTGCAGATTTTTCAGATATTTTTGACTGTGAAAGTTGTAAACTACTAGAAGTCAGACCGGAATCTACTTCTTGTATTGTACTCAGCTCATGATAGATATGGGCTGGGGCAGGCATTTCATTCTGAGCAGAAGAAGTTAATTCTTTTGATTCTTTCAAATATTTTTTTTCTCCACACCCTTCATTATCATTAATAACAGTCTGAGGGAAATTACGTGATAATACCTGGTGAATAGCTTGAAGTTTTTTTACTTCATAATCATATTCTAAATAATCACCTGACTTTTTCTTTAATTCATTTTCTGTTATTTTTGAATAAATGTCATCTTGTAAATTTTCATTTTTATTTATTTTTTTACCAGCTTCATTCATCTTAATGAAATTTTCTGATTTCGTAGTAGGAACAGCTGTTTCAATAGCTAAGGGGGAAGTCTGAAATTTCTTTGTCTGCTCTGGTAAAGTTTTTTTCACTGTCACCGAAGTGGTTTCTTTAGATGTATCAGGTTCACTGAATTTACCAACTTTAGATTTTCCTACTACCTCTTTTTCGAAAGCTGGGCTTGTGGTCTTCATATTCAAACAAGCAGAATCATTAAAGGATTTTATGTTGTTTTCACTCTGTGAAGAATTTTCAAAAGATTTTTTAACTAAATACTTTTTAGCTAATTGTTGAACATATTCAGACAATGGAGATTTTTCTGAAGAATCAGTTAATTTGTTTTCTTCATTTAATACTGTAGATACAGGAGTTGGTTCATGAATAAAATTATCTGATCTAATGTGATCTTTTTTCATTTCAGCAATGCAAATATCACAAACTGCAGATTTTGATCCATTAGCAAAAGCTCGAACACCATGCTTTGAAGGAAGAGAACAATAAGTAGAAGGAGACCATGATTCTGGAGGCTCATTTGATTCAGATCCCAATGGCATTACATAACGGACATCTCTTTGATGCATATAAGGCAAATGCATTTCTTCATAGGTGTTCAATATAGGCAGACGAGTCCTAAATAAATGAGAGAAATATATATATATACACCTGGTAAAGTTCTAATAATAATGAAAAAGTCTACTTAACAAATGTGAAAAATATATATGTGTGTGTGTGTTTTCAAATTATTCAGAATTTAAAAAAAAAAAAAAATTCTACTAAGATAATTCTAAACATCTTCTAATACCAGATCATTATGCATAATAATAAATTTATATTTCAGATTTAAAATGTGACATCCTTTACTTCCCCCCCCCCTCTTTTTTTTTTTTTTTTTTTGAAAAAAAAGTTTCAATTATAGACAATAAATAAAAATAATAATAAATTGCAAAGCCATACGTAAATATAACGAGAATGAAAAATCATGCGGTAAACATTGATTATTAACACTTTCCAACTGTATGTACCTGTATAACTTTCAGCGTTCCTTGCCCTTTTTCATTTATTTTTTATTTATTTATTTATTTTTTTTTAATTCAATTATAGGCAATTAAAAAAAAAAAAATGCAAAGCCATGTATAAATATAACAAGAATAAAAATTCATGTGGTATGCATCAATTATTAACACTTTCCAACTGTACGTACATGTTGTATTGTATAGCTTTCAGTGTTCTTTGCTTAAGTTATAACACAACGAACAGACAGAAGCACTGAAAGGCATACAAATAGACCAATTTAATTCATTATCACTCTTAAACATTGTTAGAAAGCATTAAAAAATGTTTAACACAAAAGAAAATGCAGCCATTAATGTATTTGAATATTTTAGTGTAAACCTGAAGGTTAACAATACCATACTCTATACAAAACATTATTTTAGCCCATTAACAATAAATGTCAATTTCCTTATGATTTTACAGTAGAAAGTTATTTGAATGTGATTTATAAAAATGTCTCCCATAAAATGCAATGCACTGACATTTTTTGGGTGTTCCTGTACACAAACAGGTTGTACAGGACCTATTAATACTTCTTTAAATAGAGAATACTCCAACTTGAATAACATGTATCACTTTTTTAAAATTCTGAAAACATTTACGGACGCTGGGGACAGACAGATATATTGATGGACAGACAGAGGGACAGTCAGACAGACAGATACACAAACTGAAATCATATTCACACTTAAAAAATGTTAGAAAGTGTTAAAAATGCTTAATGTAAACAAAAAAGCAATATCAGCTAATTTCTAATAAAAGCCTTCAATGTAACTGAATATTTTTGTGCAGTTCTATAAATTTAATGCTAATCAGACTACATTCTACAAAAAGTATTCTTTTGTTCATATAAATAACATGTTTCGGTTTCATTAAGATTTCTGTAAAATAAAGTTATTAAAATTAGGTTTATAGAAATATCTTTCATGGATTGCAATGCTTTTGAATAATTTTGGGTGTCCCTGTACACAAACCAGTGGTAGTATTTATTCCATATTCTATAAAAAAACATACGATAGTGAACTTCTAGAAACACCTCTCATAGAACACAATGCTTTGGAATACTTCCGGGTCTCTGTGTATACAAATCAATAGAGGTATTCACTCCATTTTCAGTAGGGAACATTTGATAGTAAACTTGAATAACATATATCAGTTTCAAGAAATTCTATGAATATTTACGGGAGTTATAGCGCAGACAGGCAGACAAACCGAAGTCATTAACACTTTTAAACCTTGTTGGAAAGTGTTAAAAACAAAGTGAAAGATAGAGAAAGAAAGATACAGAATGAAATGTGTAGATATTTCATCAAGACTTTTAATACAATGTAACTTTAAGCTATAATATATATGGAAGGGAAAAAGGAATATTTTGTAAAAGTTACATATGTAAAAGTTGACATTTTATAAATAAAAATAAAGGCTCAATATGTTAATAAAATAGAAAAATTTGAAATACTATACAGCCATAAAATAAATAAAGATAAATATGCAGCTATAACAATACTTAGAAAAACAGAATTTTCATATAATTTCAAATTCAAAGTGAGAACAAAAATATATAATGACATTTTTAAAAAAAAGTTTCTAATTATTGAAATTACCTTTAATATTACAAATGTTCCTTTTATTTTTATGTTCCGTAATCACCTTTTATTTATTTACTTTTTTTTTTTTTTTTTAAAGAAAGAAAGAAAAAGAAAGGAAAGAAAAATAAATTAAAAATTTAATAAGCAGCAGAACAGATAAAAGTAAACAAATAAATAAATAAAAATTTTTGTCATTTGAGAGTGCCATGAATTTTTTTCATATTTTGTACTATGCTCATTTGTGATAAGAAAATATTCAGTGTACAACTAAATTTTTCTTTCATTTTTTAAATTATGATATTTCCTATAAATCAAGAAATGTTTTCACATACTGAAGAAATAAAAAAGAAGAAGAAAAAGGTGAAGAAATGCTTATATCAGGAAGTCAATTTGCAAATCAATTCATAGATGTACCAAAATCTCTAGGACAAGTATTTAAACAGATTTTTGAAATTAATTTATTCACATTTTTGAAATTCAAATTTAAAAAATAAAAAAAAATGGTGATTATATTCATCTTTATTCAGTCTGTATGAAATAGCATTACGTTGAATAAAAACTATGCATGGTTAAAAAAATGACAAAATAAGAAAAACTAATTTTTTCTTTCTCTTTCTCTTTTTTTTCCCCCCAGGTCATTTTACAAAGAATTTAGAATATAATTTAATGAATATTTTAAAGATTCACTTAGAATTAATCAAACATTTTAGGATTTAACAAATTAAATGAAGACCTTACATACTTCTTGAATATAGCCTTAGCACTTTCGGGAAGGGGCCCCTCCCATCATCAGAGGCTGCACGGTGGCGGCTTGCTTTGCTGTGTTGACGTTACTGACTTGATCTTTAGTAGTTAGGATCTTTAGAACTACTAAAGATCAAGTCAGTAACGTCAACACAGCAAAGCAAGCCGCCACCGTGCAGCCTCTGATGATGGGAGGGGCCCCTTCCCGAAAGTGCTAAGGCTATATTCAAGAAGTATGTAAGGTCTTCATTTAATTTGTTATAATTTGCTTCTTGTTTGTTGAAATCTTTAATTTTAGGATTTTTTAATACATATTTAAAAACTTATTTAGAAGTATGCTTTTATGAATATTAAAATTATTTCAGATTTAAATTGGAAGTTTAATTAATTTTTTGGGTAATAATTAATGTTAAATATGCAAACAGGTACACATTTTTGGACCCTAATTTCAGATAAATAGTTTATTAAGATGTTAAAACTTCTTGTTTTAACAGATGTTATACAGAATTATGCAGAAGAAAATTTTGTGATTTCCACAACATACTAATTTTACATTACAATTAGCAAAACAATATTCATTCATTCAACTCTATCTTATCCTATGTCTCTCTAGTAGAGACCAATGTAAACAATACTAATATAAAAATATTAAGTAATACAAAGTATAATAAAAACTTTACACATTACAGTAAATGCTACGCTCTACACACAATGAGAATAACGAAAAAAGTACCTTCTTTTAAAAGCCATAACTCCAGCATTTAGAAAGTTGAAGGTTGCAGTAGGTGATGGGGAAGTTACCACATTTTTAAACTGAACTTCAGTTCCAACTGCTTTGTCTTCAGCAAGTACTTTTACAGATTCAGTTTCAACAGCTTGATCTCTTGATTCTTTTTTAGGAACTTCTAATATAACAGAAGATTACATGAAATATTAACAGTTGCATTACATGGAAAGTGAATAGATTAAGAGGTACAATATAATTTTATTATTTCAATTTCACAATTAACTCTCCTAAATTTAGATTATTTTGAAATATTTGCAAATTCCATCTTAAATTTATATCCTTTGAATCCATATTTAAAGCAATATTAAGGTGATTCTCTACAAATAAGACAATAAAGAAAATTAAAGATTGGATATTTTAAATTTTTTAAGCAGAAAAACATAATAAATTAAACATTCTTATATAATATATAAATGTAGTTTCATTAATTAGCACATACATTTAAACAATAATTAAGAAAAAATATTTTAAACCGATGAAATACTCAAATATAAATTAAAGAACTGGTGTACAATAAACATTTAAATATAGCTTCTTCAAACACCATAAAATAAAGGGAAACACTGATTTTGAAAGGATGTGGCCTTTCTTCTTCAGGTGCAAAAGCAAGACAGCTTTTGCCTTGAAGGGTACATTCAATTAACCCACAATTTCAGTTTTGCTTTTGCCTCCTATGTAATATCATTCCCTCAAATGCAAGTATTACCATTTATAAATATAATATATAAATAAAATATATAATTATATAATATATAAATAATATTGTTTGCTGGTGCTACCATCTTCCACCAGCTTCTGGAGCTAAGTCGTACTTCCTCCCTAGTGGCGCTCCTCTGAAAAACGGAAGACGCACCCCTCCTGCCTTAAATCGAGATAGTTCCACTATCAGGGCTTGGAATTTCCAAGTGGCATAAGAAACAACAACAACATAAATAATATAATATATAAATATAAATGTTCCTTTGTTCAAAATCTTAAATTTGCGAAAGTTCTTCACAGATTGCTTTGAAATTTTGACACAAAATTAAATTTGAATACACGCATGTTTTTATACATGTGGTTCTGCAAAATTCCCTACCATCTTTGCTCCTTTAGGTGCAAAAGAAGGGCCAAAAAACATGTTTCAAGCATATTCATATGTTCAAAATCTTAAATCTCTGAAAGTTCTTCACGAATTTCTTTGGAATTTTGGTACACTGCTTAATTAGCATAAACACATATTTTTATATACTTGAACATTTGCATTACAGGTGAAAGGATTTTGCAAAATTATCCCTTCACCTGTTTAGAGGCGGGAGGGAGGAAAAAAACATGTTTCCAAGCATAACTCTACTCCAAATTATCCTAGGAAGTGGATTTTTGGTGGAAGGGTTAATTAAGTGTACCTAACATACACTATAAAAGGAATATGTGAACTTCTCCCTTCACAATAGATATACAGTGATAAGATTCAAAAACTTTGATACGCTTTTTCATCCCCTTCAAGATTAAATTTTGAATCATCTTTTGCTTTAATTAGGGCCTCAGAGGAAACTTTACTAAATTTCAAGCTTATATTGAAATAACTGTGGAGATAGTTTTATTATTATTATTAATTTTTTCACCCTGACATCCTGTTATAATACCTTCAGAATTAAATTTCATTAAATTTGTCTTAGTGAGCCCCTACATAATGAAAGGTATATACTGTCCCAATGCCATGCTCTTAGTTTCAATGGTTTGGACTCAGCATTCATAGATGAATCAGTGGTATTTGACGTTTAATATACAATAAATTATTTTGCTTGTCTTCATATGCAATTTTTATTCAGCAAAAATGTTTGTAACTCATGCATCAAATTCCATAGTTTAAGATATTTCATAAAGAAAAAACTGTTAAAGATGCAGGATTGATTGTGAACCAACCTACTTTAAAAATCCTGAAATTGCATGTAAAGAAAAAAAAAAAAAAAGGGCTGGGGTGCAATTAAAATTTTTTTACGATACTGTAACCAATAAAATACATGTAAAACAAATCATAAAATAATAATAAAATTACTTGTAAATTGTAAAAGATATTTCTAAATTTCTCTAATACAACAATTTTCTTTTAACTGACAATGAAAAATAATTGTACAAATCCTGAAAACAGGAAAAAAAATCCTACATGGAATCACCTCTGAAGATAGGAGTAATAGGCAATATTATGAATATTTATAATTTTGTTTTCAAAAACTATTTTTAATAAATGCATATTTTTCATTTATTTATTTTTTTATGTTCTAATATCTATGCTCTTTCAGTTGTTAGTAAATCATATTCTAATTTCACAGCTTTTCTCTACTTATTTTCTTAACATTAAGAGTTCCAGAGAGTTCCAAAAATTCTTGCTATATAAGGAAGTTAATTTTTTACAATTTCCTAAAAAATCTGGAAGATTATTTGTACTAAATATGAACCAAATAAAATTTAAATTAATGAAGATATATTTTTTCTTTTATGACACCATGAACTGTAAGCACTGACTGCTGGTATGATTGGATGGATTTTTCTTTTCTTTCTTTTTTCTTCTCAGAGAAAACATTTTTTCTTTTAGAAGTGGGAAGCAGAAAGACATCTAAATCAAGGTATTTACAAGGAGGAAAATGTTATTCCCAAAATCACGAAGAAGAATCTATATACACTTGAAAAAAAAAAAAAAGAAGTTTGAGGACAGTGACATTCCACTACACATACTTCAGCTCAAAAATATATAGGATCAATTTTCTTTCATTTAATGATGCTAGAAATTGTCAACTTTGCAAAACACTTTTATATTAGTAAAGTTACCTATAAAAAAAATCTGGAACATAGTTTAAATGAATATTCTGTGGAAGAAGACTCAATACAGACACTCAAATCTAAGAGAGGAAAAAAAAAAAAACATTTTTGTAAATGATTAAATATTTAAATTTTTAGTTGCAGGTTACAGTCACACTGTAATGATACATATTTTTTATGAATATTTAAAAATCAACCAATTTTTAATCCTTATTTTCTATAAGAAATCTTCAGTTTCTATAATAAGTAAAATAATAATGATAATTTTTTAAAAGTCATTGGTAAGAAAACTTACAATTTTAAAACAAACGTAATTTGAAAGAACTTCATTTATTACTCTTATTTGACTTAATAAAAGTTTAAAATGTGCAATAGCAAAGAAAAAAAAAAAAAAATTAAGAAGTTAAATTTTAAAGTAAAAACCTAAGTAGATTTTTTCTTTCTTTCTTTCTTTTTTTTTTTTTTGAGGGGAGGGGGGAGGGCATTCTAAATTCTTACTTTTATTACCTTGATATCAAATTTGACAACAATGGACATTCACATAGAAATTAAAATTTTACTTCCTATTCTTGAATCGAGACTGTTTAAGATAATAAAAAATTTCAATAGTTTACTCCTCTGCACATCATTAAAAAGCATTTTTTGTTTTATTATTATTATTATTATTTTTAAATAGAAGTACATTTTAAAAGTTCTTATGGATTATCTATATATTAATTTGAAACATGTTTTTGTCTGTCTCCACTATATTGAGAGAACGGCTAGGTGAAAAAATTTGGTTGAGGTGTCTAAAAAAAGGTCTTGGTCTGTAGATGTGCTATGAAAAGAGAAAAATAAAAAAAAAAGTTGAACGGTCCCAATTAATATACGAAAAATGTACATTTCCTTTTTAGAATGACGTCATTTTCGGAAATGCAAAAATACAGCGAGTTAATCTGAATTTTTATTGCCTTATAAAAACAAAGTTCATTTTATTTTCAAAATCATTTTATTTTTAAATTATTGTTCCTCTTTTACAGTGTGGCAACAGGAAAAAATATTTATTTATTTCGCTGCTTTTTCTCTTATTTCTTTATTTCATTTTTGGAAATGCAAAAATACAGCGAGTTAATCTGAATTTTTAGAATTTTTATTGCCTTATAAAAACGAAGTTCACGTGTTATCATTTTATTTTTTAATTATTGTGCGTTTTTTACAGTGTGGCAACAGGAAAAAATCTATATAATTTGAAACATGTTTTTGTCTGTCTCCACTAAATTGAGAGAACGGCTAGGTGTAAAAATTTGGTTGAGGTGCCTAAAAAAAGGTCTTGGTCTGTAGCTATGTTATGGAAAGAGAAAAATAAATAAAAGTAGAACGGTTCCCCCCTGGGGGGGGCAGGGGTTAAACGCACGTTGGCGAGCACAACTCAGCTCCAAATTACTTAACGGTGGAGAAATTGTACATGGAGGGACTAGACTCGAATACTAAAAAATCAATGTCTCCGATTTGGAAATTTTCTATTTTAAAGGGGGGAAAGGGGAATGTAGATTTGAAGGGGGGGGGGGGGAATTAGTTTGAGAGGGAAATCCCTTCTAGACCCACACATGTAGCACCTCATTTTAAAGGTGTTGAAATTTCATGTTGATTGGGGATGTTTGTATACAATATAGGGCGCCCCCTGGTGATGAAAAATGGAACTAGGTGATTTTGTAGTAGGCTCTATCATGTTGCACCTTATTTTAAAGGTCTTGGTATTTCCTGACTGTTGGTGATGTTTGTACAGAACACACTGTGCCCCCTGGTGGTGGAAAGTGCAACTAAAGGATTTTGCAGTTGACACCACCATGTGACACCTTATTTGAAAGGTCTTGGAAATTCAAGGCGATTGTTGATAAAGGTCTTGAAATTTCATGTTGATTGGGGATGTTTGTATACAATATAGTGCGCCCCCTGGTGGCTAAAAATGGAACTAGGTGATTTTGCAGTAGACCCTATCATGTTACAACTTATTTTAACGGTCTTGATATTTCCTGACCGTTGGTGTTGTTCGTATAGAACACGCTCTGCCCCCTGGCGGTGAAAAGTGCAACTAAAGGATTTTGCAGTTGACACCACCATGTGACACCTTATTTGAAAGCTCTTGGAAATTCAAGGCAATTGGTGGTGTTCGCATACAACATACTGTGCCCCCTGGTGGAGGAAAGTGTATTTTGCAGCGCATGCATAGCATGCCTGCTATACGGTGCCGAAGCAACAGGCAGCGGTAACACGAGTCAGAGGTTCATTCGGTTCAAGGTTAATTTTTGAGAATTTTTTCATGTTATTAGCGGCCTGCATATACGCTGCCGCACCAGCCGCTACAGGCACCGGGTCACGAGCCCGAGTTCCGTTCTGTTTGAGGTAATTTTTTTTGTTACAGATTATTATTAATTTTATTATTGTGATGCTTTCATTTAAAAATAGAAATTCAAACAAAATCGAGTTAAAGATATAAAACTATACAAATTTAAGGTTCATTTAAGATTATTATCATGGGCCCGGGCATTGCTGGGCGGGTTCGTTCGGTTCCAGGTTAATTTTTTGGAATTTTTTTACGCTATTAGCGGCCCGCGTATGCGCTGCCGCCGACACCGGGGTCACAAGGCAGAGTCTTGTTCGGTTCGAGGTAATTGTTTTGTTACAGCTGATTATTTTTTTCGTGATGCTTTCATTTAAAAACAGAAATTCAAACAAAATCGAGTTAAATTTATAAAATCATACAAATAAGGTATCATGGGTTCGGGCAACACCGGGAGGATCCGTACGGTTCCAGGTTAATTTTTGGGAATATTTTTAAGTTATTAGCGACCGGTGTATGCGCTGCCAAAGGCACCGGGGTCACTGTTGTCCTAAAAATCTTTTTCATATCATTTTTCAAAGTTTAAAAACATTTATATTGCCTATTAATTATGAGGAGAACTTATTTTTTGTTTTAAATGAATAGCGTTTAGTGCTATGTATAAGTTAAGTTTAATTTGAAAATATAAACAATACAATGTATTGGTTTATTATAATATTTAAGGATAAGTTTTATTAAAACAACTTTATTTAAAGATATAACTTACCTTTATCCTTTATTCAAGCAAATAACTTATCTTTTCTATTTTTTAATACATTTGATATTATACTTCTTCATTTAATTCATATAGGATAAAATT